>SMMW01000617.1:10947500-11627500 GCA_004794655.1 Marisa cornuarietis | reverse complement strand
CTTCTGATGACGTGGGCTGAGGGTGAAAGTATGTAAAGGAGAAAAAAGAGTGTGTGTGTGTGTGTGTGTGTGTGTGTGTGTAAGAGAGAGAGAGAGAGAAAGTGAGACAGAAAGATTTATGTTTCCAGTCCCATAAAAGAATCTCTGACAATCACTAATAACATTCAGTAATATAGATTTTAAAGCCTCGTACATTGTTGATTACGCTAGTTTTTTGTTTATAATCATCACATTTAATTCTTTGGGCTTTTGTAGGAATTCACTCATTTTACTATTCTGTCATAATAGCACAAAAATCTACACATTTCTCTCTCTCTCACACACACACACACACACACACACACACACACACACACACACACACACACACACACACACACACACACACATCATTCATTTCTTGACTAGTAGCTTGATGAACAGCTATCCTGGCTTTGTTGACAAAATTCGCCAGGAACCCTGTCTTGATGTGGTGAAAATGTCCTGATGACAGCACGCTCCTCTGTGAGCTTGATTAAGCACTATGTTAATCACACTTTTTTTTAAACAACATTATTATTATTATTATTATTATTATTATTATTATTATTATTAATGTTTGCGTGTGTATGCGTGTGTGAGGGTATCTTGGTGAGGATGTTCAATAGTCAACACACACACACACACACACACACACACACACACACACACACACACACACACACACACACACACACACACACACACGCACACGCACTCAAACACAGAGGCAGCATTCATAAAATGACAAGTTCCGCGAAACGTGTTTCAACATTTATTTGATCTGTTCTATTTTATGCAATGATTTTTTTCCTCAGTCAGTACAGAATGAAGAGACGAGAACGAAGAGAGAAACGCTACAGCAAAGCTGAGTGTATGGTCTTCTACACTCTCATCATCAGTAGTCGAAACTGTATCGCTGATGTTATTAGCAATAAACTTCATTCAATGTCGAGCCCAGGCCTGGTCAGCACTCACGTCTGAAAAAAACCCAGAACAATCCTGTTTGTTTTATAAATTATTTACCAGCACACTCCCTGTTGCACATACACATTTTATGAACTGTTTACTTTTTAGTTTTAAGAAAGTTTGGAGTAGTGTTTTGGCATTGTGTATTTAACCCTCTTTACCTCACTCTTATGCATGCACACAAACGCACACAAGAACTTGCACAGACAAACACAGGTATACACAAATACGCAGATAGACAACCACACACTAATACGCACACACACCTACACGCACACGCACACGCACACAGACACGCGCACGCACACACTCTCAGAGTAATGATGATAACATAGCACATTTTGGAAAGCTAACAATCTTTCTAAGGAAAGTAAAACGCCTGTTAAGTAATATTTTATGAATAATCAGATATCTAATACTATTTTAACAGGCAATCAGTTATGTTCCTGATACTTATTGGAGACAAGCTATCATAAGCTATCACAGTATCTGAAAGTTAATCTGATAATCTGACCATCCCATTGTTAGCTGGTCTCTTTATCTGTCTTTTAGTTTAAAACTATTTTTCTTCTTTGATAACTCCTTCAAAAATGTGAAAGTTACGACTCAAATTAGAGACATTTCGCAAAAATTCTTCGGAATTTTCTGAAAAGGTTTGCTAAAAATTGCTAAAAATTCAGATTTTTGCTAAAAACAAATTCTCAGTTACCGTTATCGTTAAATGAAGGTTTAGTTTTATGAATAATTTCTTGCAGCTAAGTCGACAGAACATAGAAATGACAATATACTGTCTACACAAGGGATTAATGACAGCATTCTGTCTACATAGGACTTAATGACAACATACTGCTTACATAATCTGCTTCACACTTTGGCGACAAATTCGATCTTCGTGGAGCTGGCTCCTGGGCCTTTTAAAAAGTTAATAGCAACGTTGCTTCCGTCGGTTACTTGTTGACTTCTGAATGGCAAGGAGACGAAGAAGTAAACCTGCAAAACAGCCAGAGAAAGAGATTTAGTCTCAGAACATTAGATGTCACACGGAGTTGTAATGTAAGGTGAGATGCCGGCTAACAAGTCAAAACAAACTCAGGGCTGAGTACTTTCCCCTCAGAACTGAATGGGAACAGCGATGACACAACAAAAGTGGAAACAATGACAGGAAGAAGAGATATTAAAAAAAACCGTTTGTGGGGAAAGAACGGCTGGAAAGAATAAACCAAGCAGAAATAGGAGTACGAACCTTTTTTATTTTAAGTGATGAAGTCATCGGCCCCGTAAGAACAGGATAAAGTCAGATTAACATGGTAATGTAATAACATCATTGTCATAACACAGTGATAACAACATGGTAATAACACAGCGATAACAACATGGTAGTAACAGTAATGACATCATTGTAATAGCTTAGTAATAACATCATGGTAATAACATAGTAATAATATCATGAAGTAAAAGCTATCACTAATGGATTACATACAGCATAGATCCATATGTATATATGTTTATATGGGTGGGAGGAATGAGCAACAAAACAATGTCTTATTCAGAAGCGTACCTTGGGTGGCAAGTGTCCCAGAGGTACGAATCCTTTGTTCGGGAACATGTCAAGGACAGGCTTAAGTATCTCACCGTACGTTCTTAAATGTGCGAAGACACCCTCTGTGGGTTCCCCTGCAAGACAAGAACACTTTGACACGTCGAGCCACTCATGTGTACGCTTGCTTAACTAAGCGACCATTTATTTTGCCAATTAATGGGACGATTGGATTGTTTTCAACTGAATTGAGTACTTATTTAACATTAACTTATTAAATTAAATATTTATTTAACATTTGTTTAATTGTAATTCAGATGTCTTCTTCTCTATCTCTGGGCCTGCTCTTTACATTGCTTTTACCCCTTTCTCTTCAAACTGTGTCTTCGTTCAAAGCGTTTATCCCCGGCCTCGAAACCCACCTCGTTAAAGAAAATACTTTAAAAAAAAATCAACAGACTTCCATTCAGTTCCTTATCTTCTTCCTTACATTCTCCTTGTGGCTGTCCGTTTGTTGTTGCTTTTATTCGTTTTAAGTTAACTGTCAGTTTGTGTTTTAAGTTAACTGTCAGTTTGTCTTTTGTGCAACGAGCATAGAGCTCACCTCCACATGATGGAAATGATCGCTACAAATCCCATTATTATTATTATTATTATTATTTTTATTATTATTATTATTTTATTATTATTATTATTATTATTATTATTATTATTATTATTACCATCTAGAGGCATGATGTTGAGATGGCCAACATGCAAAGCAAGCCAGGGACATAGTAAAAAAGTTAGGAATGTTCGCTCCGCTTTTTACAGACTGTGACTACGCTAGTATGACTATGATCAAAGATTAGAGAATGCATTCCACTCGGGAAATCTCAGAATTCCACTTTTATAGAACCGTTGGAATAAAGAACATCCGTTTCTTTTTTTTTCCTTCTTTTTCAATTGGTCAAAATATAATTAAGAAAAAAACTAAATAAATAAATAAACAAACGCACCAACTAGTATATATAACAATTATTTCTGTAACCTTTAAGCTCCAGTGTTCTTTCGAAGAGCGTGAGGTTGGTACTAGGCAGATCCTCCCAGCTTTTCCATTCCAGTCCCAGAGACCGCATCTTGTCGCCTAAGTCTCCTGCAGCTATTGAAAAAGCATCTCCAGGCAGGTTGATTTTGGAGAGTTTGTTATAGCTGCTTTCGTTCATTTTGACCACTGCGGACAGACATTGTTGATTCTGGTCACCGTGGAAAGACTTCGAACCCCGCAGAAAAGAAGATGATTTTGATCAACATGGAAGAACTGAATCTAAAATCGATTAACTCCGTGCCATCAGTCAATTTCACCACCCAGCACTCCACCATGCATACACTCATCATTTATTTCTCTCTCCCTCCATCATGATATCTACCTACCCCTCTTCGTCTCTTTCCCATCCCTCCGTCCGTCTATCCATCCATCCACTCGTTTTACAGAATACACCGTGAAAGGTCTACGCTAATGTTAAGGAGAAATGTTTATACTCTTACCGAAAATAAGCCTCGATGATCCAAGAGTCTGTAAAAAAAAAATTAAATAAATTGACCGTGAGCATATTTATAACCAATGCACGACAATTTTTATACGAAAATAAATAAAATATATAACTACTATTTATATGGATATAACGATAAATAGTCAATATAAATAGTACATAACTAAATAAATAAGAAGCCTGACATCGAACTGACCACAGTTTTATCCTTTTTTATTATTGAAAATTACTCTGTAGACTCACACAACACGTCGTTGCTATGTTTCTGTGTGTGTGTGTGTGTGTGTGTGTGTGTGTGTGTGTGTGTTTGAGAGAGAGAGAGAGAGAGAGCACGTACTTGCGCGTTCATGCCTATGTGCTCGTGTGTGTGTACGTTCGTGTATGGAAGTTCAGTAGCTGTTTATCCTAGAGTTGTATTCGTGTATTATGTATATCTATAAAACTCCTGGATATTCTCGATTTAGAGATTGCGTAGGGTGCATAAAATGGGCATGATTTTTCGTTTAAAATTCTCTTTTTCATTTTATTTTATTCCCTCACCTTAAAGGAGTGCTCGACTTGAATGTCCTTCAGCATTTCTTTATAGTCATTGACAGACTTCCTTGGGTCTTTCTTCACGTCCAGTATAGTGTACTGGGATTTTGCGTAGACATTAGTGAAGACAGTGGACAATGCCACCAGTGTTAGAGTCGCCACGAGCATCCTGAAGGTCTGAGGCACAATAAAATAAACAAAAAAATGTGGAAGGATAAAGAAATAAGGACAGAAAATAAATCATCAAAGTTTTTTCAATCCCAAAACAAGGCAGAAAGAAAGCTAGTATTTTCATTTGTTCAAGATCTCAACATTTAATATCGCAGATAAAAAGAAAAAAAATCATATAAGGATAAAGACAGTCATAGCATTTTGAGACAAACTTACTTACAGAGACAGACTGTAAGTGAAAGACAAAATCCATACAGGACTGCAGAGATTAAGCTAGAATCTTTACAGGACTGTACAAAGCAAGCTAATGAAAAGGGGGAAGATAGAAGAAAACAATAACAGTAGGAACAACAACAACCAAACACCAAAGAAGAAGAGAAAGGCAATTCAAAAATGACTTGTGCGAAATATAATCACGAAGTGCCTAAATGTTTGGAGGAATGTGTCCAGCACATAAAAGGAAACGTTTATAATACCGTGGAAATGTTTTCTCTCTATCCCTCTCTGTTGTACAAAGACAAGTATAAAATTTTATACAAGTAACCTCTTTATCTGCGCAAGAGAGCAGGACTGGCAGAAAGAAAGAAAGACAGCGTTACCTTGGCACTATGGCGCGTTCGAGCTTTTACAATGTTCGGGGTAGCGACTAAAAGGTCTTAGATGGGGAGACTTGATCAAGCTTATATAGTACGGGCGGTTTATTTAATGAATGGGTTTGTCACCTACAGCACCACCTGGCGACAACTCAGCAGTCTCTAGAAACCATATTTTAG
This sequence comes from Marisa cornuarietis, assembly GCA_004794655.1. Lineage (NCBI taxonomy): Eukaryota > Metazoa > Mollusca > Gastropoda > Architaenioglossa > Ampullariidae > Marisa > Marisa cornuarietis. The sequence goes on along the minus strand of SMMW01000617.1, from coordinate 11,621,966 downwards.
CAAGAATAATTATTCAGAAAAGAGAGCCCACCCTGTGGCGTGGTTCGCATGTGCGGTGGGAGGAGAACAGGACCTAACCCGGAGCGATGGAGTCTAATTGTAATTGGCTGTTTTCCTCCCTGTGCACACATCACGTGACAGCTCAAGGGTGGGAGGGATCCTCGTGTGACAAACGTTGTTGCCACAACATTAACGTGACAGTAGATGTTTACTGGGTAGTTAGCGTGGCAGCTCATTCCAAGCTTGGTCATATTTCTTTCCTATGGAAATAAAGGTAAATCTTTCGGCAGAAAATTGATTTTCCAGGTGAATCTTTATTCCAGGTAGGAGCCCCTATGTTTAGGCGACAAGGCGTTTTGGTTGATGGGGCTGCAAATCAGAAGAAGGGTCATCCAGGCACGAAGCAGTTGGACTTTGAGAAAGCTTTCGCCTGGGATGTACAGATGGAGCGCATAAATGTTTGACTTTACGATACCAGATGCAAGACAGGGCAGTCCTGCCATTTTCTGGTCCGCGACAAAGTTTCTTAATAACTGATTAACTTTTTCATCCCTCTGTGATCCTTATTGTCTACTATCATTACTCGGTAACTTCTGTATGCTCAGATTAAATAATAAATGAATTTTGAGAGAACGACAAATCGAAATACAGGCTGGGATTTCTAAGCTTATGACGAGAAGTCGACCGAGCGGTTATCGTAACTGGAATCATAGCTGATATTTCAATTAAGAGGATGAAGGTCAAGCAGACTTAAGGCGTTCAAGCTTGAAAACTTAACATCAGATATCAATTTGTAATATGGGAATTAAAAATAGGAACGATAACTCCTACTCTGAATGACTAACTGCTCAGAAAACTGACCAGCACCGATCGGTATGATAAGTAAAAAGACAATCGAATAAAAACAACGGATCATTGATATTTCAAAACAAACCAGACTAGACATACCTGTCTATCCAAAGTGGGTTTCTGATACCGTGATCAACCCTTTCCGAACTTTACACATACATAACTCAACAGTACAACAATAAAAATAAAATCACGCATTTACTTTAAAACAATAGCGCTTTATGAGCTTCAGTCGATTATTTCTTAGTTGCTTATGATACACCTTTTATCCTCCTTGTATTATTCCATTGTGAACTGTTTCTGGATCTGTAGATCGATAGAGAGATATCGACAGGACAGCTGAAAGGAACGCTCAAAGAATAAAAACACACGAATAAAACACCCACCGACCGAAAACCCACCCACAAAATACACATCTTTCCCAGACACGCACAGATATACCCACCTTACATACAAACACGTTCTTACAAAACCAAATATGTATATAAACAGCACACACACACACACACAGGCAGCAGCTACATCACGCCTTAGCATTCAGCAATCGGATGGTGAAGGGAATAAAGCTGTTATTATACCTTTTCATTCTGAACTAGTAATCAATTAAGAAATTACTCATATATGCTTTGAAATAATAATAATAATAATAATAATAATAATAATAATGTAATGGTGGTTTCACAAAAACATTTCTGCGTAGTTTGCGACAATTATATTTTGAGGTTTTAATTCCTGTAAAGAAGGTGAGCAAGGCAAGAACTCAATTTACTCGAAGTAGCTAGAAGTTCATTAACGCATACACTAAAAGAGCTAAGACTAATAATTAAATGTCTCACATATCTGTGTAAATTTACAAGTGCACATTTCAGGTATTGGATGTTTTGGATTTCATACATTACTTAAAACACACACGTTATCACTTGACAAGCAAAAGGTCCCGTCTTTGGCATCGGCTATATGGGTATTACAAACACTTTTACAGATTAATACCTCTACAGGAAAGAGTTCCAATGTTCCGGATTTATTTCGGTTTTAGATATCATTGAAAACACAAAGTTTGGAGCTTTTTTCGTTTGTCGTTGGGCTGTACAATGTATATTATAAACTTATTTGTTCTTTAATATGGTACTATCTTAAGTGCTTCCCCTGGAACGGACAGATGCGCTTATTATTATTATTATTATTTAACCCTTCTTTCTCTGTCTCAAGCTAAAAGTGCAGTAACTAATGTTGGCTTTGTCATGTACATCTTGTGATGCAATGTACTATGGGAGAAGAAACTAGAAAATAGCATGGCTATATGGAATGAACTACAGCCAAACCAGAAAGTCTATTACACGTTATACTTTGTTATAATTGTACAATGCATACGATGTATTACAGATATGTTTTTCTCTAAATTTGTGTCTGGAAATGGAGCACAACGATAAAAGAGAATAGATCATGAGTACATAACTGCAACAATGCAGAGCTGAATTATATCTAGTCTGTTGTTTTTAAATGATTATAAATGTTTTAATTCTGTTCGCTGACATCAGGCAGGAGTGTGTCATGAATTCATTCTTTATGGAACAGTAACCATTGTGCTTTCACTGACCAAGTGTAATAAGTAAGCTGAACCAAGGGGATCTGCATGATGTATACTTGTGTTGGATTCTTTTCTCGATAACATTTCTATGGTAACGACTGCGCTCGCGCCAACATTTTATTATTGTGTTGTTTGTTTTTTGTGGGGGGGGGGGAGATGTGCGTTTATTAAATTTTTTCTTTTTTTTTTGCATCTGTGCTTATGTCTGGGTTGGTGTATTTGGATGTGTGGGTAAAATGAGATGGTTTGGCTGATGTTCGGTTTGTGCTTTTAATGTTCTTTTTTATTGTTTCTTGCAGTGAATATTTGAACTTTGAAAATCGAATGAACATGCATGCATGCACACACGCACGCACGCACGCAATAACGCGCACACACACATGCTGTCACATACTGGCACATGGTCACTCAGATTACAGTCTCCAGAGATGTTGCTTTATTTATGTGAAGTTTACTGACTCATCCAGTTTTGACGTCTGACGTAGCAGAGTGAAGTAGACCAAGAATACAATAACGTTCGCCGAGTATTTTCACGAAGTTAAAGAAGCAAGAAAAATACATTTGTCTGATTGTCGATGATGGCCATACTTCTTGTTTGTCCTTTCAGCCCTCTTTTGACAACATTTGGGTCAGCAAGCCTGTCTGAAACAGAAGACCAACCTTAGCCTTTGACCGGGACAGTAGGTACAGGGTCGACAACTCCATTGCTGTGCTAAGAGCGTTTTGATTTACATTTTTTCGCCGTTCTCGAGTTAAACCGTTTTTGGTCAGTTGGAAAATAGGGCAAAACTGACGAGCGAATGATTGCGATTTTATGAAGACATTTTTTTCAGACTAAACTCTTTCCTTTTCTGTTCTTCTCAGGTTGAAACTGCAGGCCCAATATAAATGTTCGTGCGTGGACTCACATTTCGATTGGCGGAGTGGGCCTCGTTCAGAGTTTGATGACGTACTGGGGTTTGACAGAGAATTCCCCAGGTCCTCCCCAGATGTCCACACCTTCCTCGCCAAGTTTTCCTGTTTCTGCCCGGTCGGAGCTCACGAAGAAGAAATGCTGAATTGGAAAAAAAGAACCAGGTTTTCATCATCATCATCATCATCATCATCATCATCATCATCATCATCATCATCATCATCATCATCATCATCATCATCATCATCATCATCATCATCATCTTGCACAGATAGTCAGGTCAGCAGACAAAAAAAAAAGTTTTGACAGAATCGATATTACAAAAAAGAAGGGGGATAATAAGGAGAAGACTATGTTATGGACCTTGTGTGGTGTTTCACCGGCAGCTCGGTAATACTGGTATGGGTGTGACTTTAGTATATCAGTCATGTGTTCTCCGTATTCTATCATGATTGCATTGTGTTGCTCTTCGGTTGCATCTGCAGACAGAAAAAAAGAGAAAAAGGTAAGCAAACCATCTAGATACTGGACACAGCAAAACATTCAGGCCTAAACACAGTAACACTGAGAAGTGTGGAGATGGTTAGGACACAATTATAGAAGATTAGTGGATTCATAAAACGCAAGTGCGACAATTACTGTTTATAATGTATGGTAATATATTAATTGCTGATTTTATAATTTAAAAATTTGCTCCTTATAACTTGTGAAAATTAGAACTTCTCTCCATGTCTTTCACACACACACACACACACACACACACACACACACACACACACACACACACACACACACACACACACACACACACACACACACACACACAAATCTCTCACTGTTGTAGTTTATCAATTAGAGAAAACGACAGTGGCAAGAGATTTAAAATACAGTGCAGACTGCTCAAGTACAAATAACATTTTACATAATAAATAGGACGCGCAGGTATTGTCCCTTCTTATGAAGACTGATATGTCACTGTATACTACTCTCATCGGCCTATTTCAAGGAGCAATTAGTGGTTTTACAGGTAGCTAAAGAAATAAGCTTTTAAGTTGTGACACGTTATTGTGACTCAGACTCAGCAGTAAATATGTATAACAAATATTTTATCTTGCAATCTAGTAGGCAATACTCTCATCTAAGAAGCATCCATGCGAGTCTGAAATGCCTTAAAGAAGAATATCAATAAGATGGAAAGATTTTTTTTAAAGTGCTAAATCAGAAAGCTACCGTAAAATCAGATGGCCATCGGCGGATTTTGATGGATATGAATTTCTTTGGAATATTAGCGCATGCTTGGCAAACAGAATAAAGAGAGAGGGAGGGAGGGAGGGAGGGAGGGACAGTGGTAGAGGGAATTACCGGTAAGTTTTGCATGACTTTCAAAGAGGGTTACATTGACGCCAGTCAATGAAGACCGTGGCCAGATCACGCCCATCTTTTTCATAGTGTCGGCCATATCTTCAGCAGGAGTGGAGGACACGTTTCCGGGCAGCGTTATTTGGTCCAACTTGTAATAACCCTGGGGGTCAAGTTTGATCACTGCAACAATAAGGATAGTTTTCTATGTAGGTATGTATGTATGTAGGAAGATATGTATGTATGTAGGGAGGTATGTAGGGAGGTAGGTAGGTATAAATAGATTCATTGATGTATGGATGCATATATGTACTATTTATGTGTATTGGTATGTCTGCGGATATGAGTACGTATCTAAGTATCTATACTTTTTTCCTTTCGACTATCTTCCACTCATTCAAGAGGAGAAACAGCCTGTCTTACCAACCAACAGTCTTGTGGTTCCCGTAACCTGAGCGAACAAGAAAAGAAATGAAAATGTTTTTATAAGCTGAAAGACCCGACTCCGACTATGATTAACAGTTTCGTGTCGGAAATATCTGTCGGCATTTAAAAAAAAATTAACATTAGAAAAAAATATGTGATATGTTTCATTGGCTTTTATAGAAAAATTTAGAAAACCCAGGTGATTGGTCACAAACCTGCGTTCAAAGTAGTATTGTATTTCAATATTTCATGGCTTAATCATCTGTTTTGATATATGCAATAATATGCTCAGGAAAATGTCATTTTTCATTAAAACTAATCGAAGGTGTACGCATAAATTTATGTATGTACGTAGGTATGTGCGTATGTACCTATGGATGTATGGTAAGATTGTTAGCTGGGAATGTGTCCTATTGCGTGCATATGTGTGTGCATGTGTTTGTTTGTTTGTTTGTTTGTGTGTGTGTGTGTGTGTGCGCGCGCACGCAACAGCTTACCCTAAATTTGTGCTTGATTTCAAGTCCACTCAGCATGTCGAAAATTTTGCTCTCGGGCACATTCTTTGGTGGGTCTATGTCCATTATCAGAAATTCATCGATAGATGCGACTTTAGCCACCAAAGTGGCCAGTGCCAGCAGCAGGTATGTGGCCACAAACATTCTGCACACGAAAATAAGAGTGAAAAGAACGAACAAACGAAAACATGACGGAAAAAATTACAAAAAAGAAATAAAGATATGGTTTTCAAAATGTTAAGGGAAACCAAATGAGGATAAAGGGAAAATAATAAAAAAGCATCAGTAATTTCAAGAAAAGGAAGGAAGAAAGAAGGCGAGAAGGAATTGTTTTCGCCGAATCAGCGACTAAAGTCATTCCTGTAAAGAGGTGCCACAGATAGAGAAAGAGAGCTGAGATCAAGGCAAACAATCTTCAAGGCATTGTTGACAAGAAAAAACAGTTGAATGACTAGACAAGACAGGAAAATGCAAAGAATAAACAACAGAAAGAAAAAAATGCACGTTCTGTTTCCACTTCAGCTTTTCATCCACAACATATTTGCTCACAGACTGATCCAACTAGACTGTGACCACCTATTTAGTTTTCCTGTTCTTCAGGTACCCATTCGAGAGTTTGTTTAAATTGAAGAAAACAAATTCGCCGCTTGGGTATCGAATCGGTTGGTGTGCCTCTCCTGCTTGACAGGGCGGGGCACTCTCCCCTTTTCCTATAGCTGAACAACAAATAGGCGATGAAGGGATAGGGTGATGGACAGAAAAGAAAATGGACAGTTTTTCAGAAGGGGAAAGAGCGAAAGAGAGAGAGAGGGGGGTTACCTGGATACTGTGTCGCAAGCGCTGCCGAGCAATGTTCAAGGAGGAGGCACAAGGGTTTATAAGAACAGGTGTAAGCTTATATAAGACTAGAGACTTTGTAAAATATGGGCCCGTCACTGCATGCGGCACGTGTAGCCACTCAGTACCACAGCGCCCCCGTGTGGGCACGTAACATGCTCCGAACTTGCCCCACCTCCTCGTCTTCAGGGGGCGTCAGTACTTGAGTTACCTGCCCCTGACCACCGTTGTTTATTATCTAATAACTGTGCTCGTGATAGCGTCTGTTGATAGAAACTTGATGCCGTTACACGTGTATACGAGGCTATTTCTCTGACGTACAATCGAAGACTGCAAGGTGCGCCTGATTTATCGATGGACAGAGGCAACTCTTTGCGCCGGTCACGTGACCACGGGCTACTGTCATTGCGAGGGTCGCCTTTAACTCTTTACAGTTCAGTTGTTTTTTTTTTTTTGCGTAGTGGTTGTGATTTTTCCCACAGTACATTACATATACAGACGAACTCGGAAGAGTTCATCTGTCTTTTGCTCTGCAAGCAGTGAAATCCTCTCCTTTTTCTCTTCTTCTTGTGTGTACGCAAGCGTGTATGCGTGTGTATGCATATGTGCACAAGCCAGTTTCCATCTGTGTTTCTCTTCAACAAATCACTTGCTACAATTATTTTATTTGTACATCTTGTAAATGACATTGATATGTGCCTGTCACGATTTCTTTTTCGAACTGAATTTACGTTGCTTTGTTGTGATACAAAATGTCAGAGGTGTGTGTGTGAGTGTGAGAGAGAGAGAGACAGCGAGAACAATACTGTGCGGACTACATTGTCTTATAAATAAAGCTTAATGTCTACTAGAATGCGCATTGGGTTCAAGAAATGGCTTACGTTTTGTGTTCGAAATCGATCGACAGTACCCGGTCTAGAAGATCATAAAAAAACCCACTCACAAACGCCACCAACAGCACTTTGACCTGAAGTAGATTGTTCACTCGGAACGGCAAGCAGTATCCAAAAAAAAAAAAAAAGATTTTAGATGGAACGAACTATGTAGCACACACCCAGTCTTTATCGCCAATCACACCTTTCTCCTACGTAAACAAACGCTAGTACCTTTTGAAATATATGTTTGTTTTTATGGATGGGAAATAGGAGGTATAGATGTTTATGTTGCTTGCGTTAGTTTACAGCTTCTACACGTGTTCCCCACTCATCCTTCCGCTCTCTCTCTCTCTCTCGGCAGATAATTTAGATGATGGACAAGTTTAGCACGAGAAACAAATACAGCTCAGTGGAATGCAGGGAATGTAAGAGTTCACGATGATGATGATGATGATGACGACGACGACGACGACGACGACGACAACCTGTTTCTATTTATTAACGGCACAGGTGACAAATGTTGACCTGCTCGTTTCTATGTCTTAAAATGCACACGAAACTACACATTAAAAAGCCTTCAGCAGTTTGTCTCAAAACAAAACAACATGTGGATGAAATTTATGATTTAATTAAAATTACTTTTTTCATACTTTTATATTTCATTTTCTTCTCTGACTGTAATTATTACTAGTTTCACTCTGAATGTGGGAGGTATCACTTCTGCCCTCTATTACATTTTGCTAGACTCGTTCAGTCGTAGCTACTTCACAGAGTGTCCATGGATACAGACTGAGGTTTCCTTGCTTGCCGCTGGTCCATTAATTTTCTGTAGCTGACCGACTGCTTCACCATGACCCGTCGACGACGACAGCTGCTCTGGTCATATGCAATGAACTCCCCGATCTTATTGTGTCTTCTTTTACCTCTCATTTGTTATATTAGCAGTGTGTGTGTGTGTGTGTGTGTGTGCGTGTGTGTGTGAGAGAGAGAGAGAGAAAGCGTGTGAGCGTGTGTATGAATGCAAGCATGTATGTGTATATGTATAATGATTGCATAATGTACACAATGATCTCACGTGTGTATGCCTGTGTGAATATATGACACCTTGGGATTGCTTTTAGGAATTTAACCTTTATCTTGAGATACATGTTTTTGTAAGGATAAAAACATTTTGAGGTTCTGTGGCTCAAACCACAATGTTTGTATAATGATGAATGAATAAATGAATATTTATTTTCTGTTTAAGCCACGTGATCAGAACAGAAATTTGTCATCGGCCCACACAATAAACACTTACAAATGAAATGAGTTATCACAAGTTGACTATGTATACTGGTTGTGCAAATAATGTTTAATAACGTTCGAACACGGTACAAAAGAAATGTGACCAGAACAGACCAAAACAATTCAGTGTAGCTGTCTTTCTCTCAGCCACACAAACAGAATTACAACCTCTGCAGCAATAAATAATGTACTCAACACCAGCCGCACCCGCCCTGGCAGTCTGTATGATGGAGCTTTATGAAGAATTTTCTTCATTCTTTCTTTGATGTAAGGTCTATAATGAAAGAAGATGACACACAACTGTGAGTAAAACGTTCTGGTGATGAAAAGTACTTGATATGAATTAATACTTTAAATTTTGAGATAAAATATTGACTCTTTTTCAGTGTTGTGCTAAGGATACAATTCTTTGTGTTTTGCTGTGGGAAAGAACACGTGTGAGTGGGCTGTAAAACGGACTGGACGAGAAGAAAAGTGTGTAACAATTCTGACATTTTTATAGTGTCAGGATGAGATACAAATATCCCAGAGTTATTGTTGTCTCACAGGGAAGCAGAAAATGCAGAGTACATAAGAGAAGAACCGGTGAATCACAAATAAACACAAATAAGTTGTAGAGCTGCCACTTCAAGCACACGAGGCGATAAAGGCAGGTAACATTTATAGATGTAAAGGAGCATTCTGTGAGAGCAGGAAGTAACTATTACTTACACATATTCAGTCGAAAGACATTCCTCAGTCGAAAGACATTCCTGGAAGAAAGCCAGCAATGTCCCCTGCAGGTTATCAGTCAACTGTAGACACAAAATGCAGTGATACCTCCAGGGTCTTTATCTAAACTAGCAAACTGTTGGTGATACAACCTGCAGTTTCAGGTAACATGACAGCTCTCTTCAAAGGGATATCAAACGGTCATGCTCTACTTATCATCAGCTGTGTAGCCAGTTTGTATGACATATCCCATACTGATGATCCCTTGTCTATTCTCTGAACCTTAACATCAGCTGTGTAAATTCAATTTTGTTCTTTGATTGTGCACTCATAAGTGCACTAGATTTCTTTACAACAGTTATCACGCTAAAAAATGTTTGCTCTCTAAAGCATAACAACTTTAAGGATAAAATGGATCACCTACTATTAAACTAAACAGCCAAAACAGGCATATTTCCCAGTTTTTGAATTTATACACGATTCTAACAATCTTACTGCAATCTTACCTGTTCTTCCTCGACCAGCTCTACCAGGAGAGATGCTATTTTGAGGCGCAAGGAAGGCGCTGTTCTCCTTAGATCTTCTTTTAGAATCGCTCCAATTAAGGGGGCACGTTGCTCCCAGCGCAACCTGCTGCTTTCAAATATTCTTTTAACGTTTTGTCCAAGAGCTGTGACATACATAAAAGCACAATCTTAAATATCTGTTTTAGCATGTCATGTTTTTATACTAGCAAAACGATGGAAAAATTAAAGCGAAAAATGTGTGTGTGTGTGTGTGTGTGTGTGTGTGTGTGCTCGTCCTAAATAACTTTGATGGCTTTTAAAATATGCCACAGAGAGCAGAACATTCATAACAACAGTAGAAACTAGTTTGGAAAATGATTCAGGATTTTTTCTCACCATTTCGATGAGATGCAACTGAGATGCCCGTGTATTATCCCAGCATTCTACTGCGTTCAATGGACTTCCAGTAATGATAGGGTTTTGTCTCCTACATTCATGTGTTGACACCCTTTCAGCAATCTCTTCCTGGTCCTGGTAAACTGAAGAAGTTGGTATAAATCATGGTTAAAACTAAAGATAAAAACAAAAACTACAGCCGAAGCACCAAACAATGCTGCATCATATCTTAGTGCAAAAAAATTCAATACCAAGCAAGAAACCTTGCTTAACACATAGCTTTATTACCAAGCAAGAAGTCTTATTTAACACGTAAGTAGTCATTAACAAAGTGTCTGTGTACCAGCATGGACATCTGCTTGTGAGCCAGGACTAACCTGTAAATGTCTTGAGATTGTCCCAGTCAGTGTTGTAATGAGTGTCCAGTACAGTTCACTTATCTCGTTTACTGTAAATCCTGAAATAATGCAACCATTTCATATTACAGGTAATGTGTCTATGTAATCACACTATTTACCTTAGTTTTGAACCGACATTTAAAATTCCCCACTCAGTCCTTTTAATGTATTGAGCTGGAACAAGCTGATGCATGTGTTAATTAACAAACATTAGATCTAACATCTATGTAACGGCAAAGAGTGACAGCCGTTGAAGTAAAATCAGCAACAAACAGAAAATAATGTATTTACAAGTAGCAAATCAAAAACAAAATGAAGCTTAAGAAAAACAAGAATGCAACATGCAATTAAAAGAAACTTTTAATACTAATAAACAGAGAAGTTAAACAAGAAAGCAAAAAAAAAAAAATCGCTGGAGAACAAAGCAACTCAGCCTGTCAGACGCAGCCTCGTTTCCAGCTTGTTTTATGGCGTGGTAAGAGAAATATGATTCAAATCAAATCATTTCTTTCGAGTTGTACCTTCTAGAGCTTGAAATTTACTTTCCACCCATTGTCGAAGAGCTTGATTGTGGGGGTCCCTTCTGTTAGAGTTTTGGATGTTAATTGCTCTGGCATGTCGCAAACCATCTTCAATCTCCATTTTTAAATTAATGTTTGTTCTGCTTGTGAACTAACTGTCACTAAAGACTTCTATGATTTCTATACTGAAGATCTCCTCGAGTTGGGAGGCAACTCACGGAGGCGGGGAGAGGGTGGAATTGGTGATGATGATGATGATGATGATGATGATGACGATGATGATGATGACGATGATGATGATGATGTCGATTTTTATTGCGCAGGTATCCATTCAAAAGAATGCTCATTGCGCAGCAAAAAAAAAACACAAAAAAGAAGAGAAGAAAAAAAACAACAACAGGAAAATAATAATAATAATAATAATAAAAAATAATAAAGACAGAAATGGTGGTAGGTTTTTTAAGTCTGTCTTAAAATTGGTGTGTAAACAGATACCACATGCAGAGAAAGAAGGCCTCTAGCCTCTCTCCACCCACCCCACCCAATTAAACAAAAGTGCAGAGGGAATGAGAAGGAAATAGCGAGATAGTCATAAAGCTCACACCATTAACATTGAGAGAACAAACATCACACCACAAAATGCGAATGTCAAGCCAAAGGGCCGTGAACACATGTGAAGGAAACTGGAGGAAGTGTTTAACTGTAATTGTTTTGATGTTACCGTCTACGCTCGCAATTCACCAGTACATAAAAAGACTTCTCCTTTGGCTTTAAGGACTGGAGGGAGTGAGGAATGAGTCTTAGAATGTAGTCCTCCCCTCGGAACCCCTCTACCGCTTTTTTTTGTTGTGTGCATCAGTAATAGATCTCTTTGCAAGGAGATACATCAAAGCATCCCGAAAATCCCCAAAGCCACTATAAGAGGTGCATGTCAAGATTCTAGTGTAAAGTACTGCTAACTTTTAACTGACGATTTATTTTACTGCGTCTTTTACTCCGTTACCGAGTTGAAGATGTCACTTGTTCTCACTCAAGCTAATGTTACGAAGAACCCATCTCAACGGCAGTTGTCTCCCTTAGTAAATTACAACCGAACGCAGGCAACAGGGGAAAAAAATCCTCCACTAGAGCCTTCGCTCTAATAAAAAAGGTCCAGAAGAAAAGAACGGGAAGGTGGGGAAGGGGGTAGACAAAAACCCCCACGAGGTTAACTATCTCAATCACGAAGAAAGTTTCAAGCTAGAGAACTTGCAGCACTTTGCCGCTGTATCTGTCTGGGCTGCAGTAACACACACACACACGCACGCACGCACGCACGCACGCACATTTTAAAATCTTTTATAATAAAAATGCATGGGTACATGGCTGGGCACAGCATGGAGGGTCAATGACATGGTAAGGGGATGTGGAGGAAATGTCAAGAGTCAAGGCGTAAGATCACAGATGTCGGCAGACGAGGAATGGGCAGGCGGTCATGGAGATCCACGATCAAAGAGGTACCTGGAGAATACACAGGCCGAGATAAGCTGCTTGATGGAAGCAGCACAGAGGGGATATCTTATGTGGCTTATCCTAAGCAGTTCGAGAAAAATGGACTTTCAGACTTAATTAACATGATTCTGATATGATAATGATATGTCGAAAAGTCCTGACAGAGTGGGAAAGAATAACGGTGAATCCAGAGAAAGTGAGGGATGAGGACGGAAGCAGATGGGTAAAAATACGTTCACAGGCTATCGGGGTGACTCAAGCTTTTTACCCGTAGAGGTTAATTTGTCGACACCCAGTGTTTGACAGAAGCAAGAGTTTGTTAAGTGTTTGGCAAACATTCTGTGGAGCTGGCCGGCTGGGCCAGAAGTCAGGAGCTGAATATCGTCATCGTCAGCGTACATGAGATACTGCAAGCCAGAGGCGTGAATCACAGGACAAGTGGCTAGAGGTCGGCAGTAAACAAGACAGGCCCAAGGATAGAACCTGAGACACTCAGACACTCCATGCTGCACAGCAGCAGCTTTTGATGCGAGGTTGTGGACACTAATAAACTGATTAGTGGCGTCTAGATGTGTTTTATTCACATTCTATTCACTTTATTCAAGACATTTATGCAGAATTTAACATTTTACACAGGTCATTTAAAGCAGAGTTTACCATCAACGCATTTTCTGTACGCACAAGAACAAGAGAAGAAAAAAGGAAGTTGTAGAACGGGAGAAAATGAGGAGGAGAATAAAACGATTAATTTTCTCAACGGGACCATGTCACTCCTCTCCTTTTCTACACTGGCTACCCATTCGCTGTGTTTTAATTTCTTTGCTGGCTCCTGTTGTTTATCCTTCGTAAGCTGCCCATGATTTTTTTGTCTTACGCACTAAGAGCACGTTCCTTATATATGAGCATGAGTATGCACTTCATAAATAATAATAATAATAATAATATCTGCTGCTTGTGTTATTAGCAAATTTTAGTGTGTGTCTTCTACAGTGACACAAATAAAGTCCCGTCATTTTTGCTTATGAAGTTTCTCTAAACATTATTTCATTTACCTAAATTTTTAAAAACCAGGTAAACAAACAAGCAACCTACCCCCCCAACAAAAAGCAAGCAAGCAAGCAAACAAACAAACAAACAAACAAACAAACAAACAAACAAACAAACAAACAAACAAACCCAGATTATGTTGTTTCTTTCCCATTCGCATAGAGTGTTTTGTTAGACTTTATCTGTACGTGACAATTAAAATTAGCTTTACAGAAAAAATTAAATAAAAATTTTCTTAAGGATGTACATTTCTTGTTTCAGGTGCAGCTATTACCAGAATACATTAGCAAACTGAAACTGCCATGACAGATGATTAATTGTCTCTTCTTCAACAAGGTACATAGAACGCCCAGTGGATGAATACTTTTTCTTATGAACGCAAATCTGTTAATAAAATTCTTTGAAGAATTGTGTAAGAACCATTTTACCTGGTTACTTGTTGTCTTCTGAATTTATTAAAAGTTTCCATTGAGAATTTTCAAACTTTGAAGAACATTTAGCAATAACGTTGCTAAATTCAGCTTCAGACACTTTTTCAGAATGTAAACAATTCTAGGAAAGCCATGCGTCAGGTGAGGGTACAGTCGGGTCCGACTGTGATACGGGTATGTGCAATAGCAAGTCTTTTCTGAGTTATTTATCTATTTTTAGATCAGTCATTAAAGAAACAGTTTAAGTGCAAAGAATCTGCTTCCATTTAAAGCCACACCTCTGTGAACGACCAATGTCGAGCATGTCAGCCATTTCACATGCATCAACCAAAAAGGACGGGATCACGTGACTTTAATAAACAGTGCATTGGAAATGTGTTTTCGTGGTTTGAAAGCATCACTTATGCGTATCTGTAGACATTCACGGCGCTAAGTTGTTATGCATAGAAATGAAACCGTTTCAAAACTATTATGACAGTAGATCTGGCTTGGTGGTTTTAAATACATTTTGGAAGATGGAGTGATTTAAAATAATCAGCCAGATGGATCTGTGCGACATTGTTTTTATGTTCTTTGTACTTCATGATGTAGTTGCTTACACATTAGTATTTAAAATTTCATTGTCATCCACGTCATCATTAAAATTATGTACTCAGTGTCTTTCTCTTGTAGATTATAAAGTGGTGCAGAGTGAAGTCCTTGTATGCTCTCTGTATTTTGATGCTGTTGCTAAATTAGAGTCTTTGAAGCAACGTCCACTTGTGCAGCGCGCACGCACACACACACACAAACACGCGCGCAAACACACACACACACACACACAAGCGCGCGCGCGTAAATACTGTTTACACTTAGGATCCTGCGCAATATCACTATAATAAATATTTGTCATAAACATTTCAATATTGTCTCTCATACACAAACAGTTTCAAAGCTGGAAGCCAGAGAAATTTTGCACGTCATTTATTGAAGAGTTTTTTTTTTTTTACTGTTGAAGCCTTGACATTTCATTTAGCGGCGATAGACTGATTAAGAATGACGATGGTGAAGGTTAACGCATGTCTCTTGAGAACATCCGATCACGTTACCATGGACGTCCTCACCAGCCCTTTATTCTTCAGCGCAGCTTCTTTAAGACAGCTTGGTCAGGTATTGAACTCTGGTCTCAACGTCTCCAGGCCCTCCAAGGATATTGATTCCTCTGTTGCTAGCGTCATCCAAGCTCTGACGAGGTATGTTGATAAAGAAGAATATCTGGAAGTGGACATAAGACAATGATTTATTGAGAAATGTTAATTTACTGTCTGTGTCATACTAGCTTCGCCTCATCGCCTGCAATAACACACACACACACACACACACACACACACACACACACACACACACACACACACAGTGGTAGACGAAAAGTGAAAAGAAAAAAATAAAATAAAATAATAGAAGAAATAATGAAAAAGACGGATTTTCCCTTAAAATGTTGGGGGTGCGTACCTTGGGTGGATAGGCGCCACTTGCTTTAAAAGCACGGTATGAAAAGGAAGAGAGCATTGGCTTGATAACTTCTCCGTATGCCTTCCGCTCCGACTGATATTGCTCCATTGTCTTATCTGGAGACAACGATAAAGGGAGAAAACCAAGAGTATTTTTTAATTTGAATTAGGCATTATTAGTGACCTTTTTAAAGGTGTTAGCATTACGATAATGGTAACAATCATAAATTACATTATCCACTCCTGTACCCATTCATTTTCCTCTCACAGATACAACCCTCAGGCTTCCTCATTCCCCTCCCCCCACCAAGGCATACAAGCAGTGAAAAAGTGCACACGCATTAGATATTAGCAATACAGTATATTTAACTAACGAATCTGATATTAAAGTTTAGACAGCAGTATAGCTGCAGATACATAGAGTGCATAAGGAAATCTAACAGCAGATTTAGTTTCATGTACTTTTACAATATGCTGTTGAAGGTCTCCATAGAAAAAAGCAAACTGTCCGGAAAAACGAAGAAATCATGGATTACCCCTATGCGTCCCACAAAGGTAATGAAATCTAGGTAGCTGACTTGTTATTAGCCTCGACATATGGTCGTGTTGGGAAAGAAAAATGTTTCAGTTTTCCTCTTGCCATTTTAGCACCCCTCTTTTTAATTTTATTGGTTGTTTTTGTGCCAGATATACATTTGTATGCAAATGATATAATATAGCATCACTGCTTTTTAAGGAAAAAAATATATATACTCATATTTTCATAAGTATTTAAGCTTAGTGAAGAAAAGACGCAAAATGTTTGGCACATTTATGACAAAAAAGTAATTGTTTGTATTTTGTTTATTTAAAGGTGTTCCAACTGCACTTATTTTAGCAACCCCCCCCCCCGCCAGGGAATTCAGTGCATGCTGTGCGTGGATCGCATATTTCAAAATTTATAGAAACTTACCAAAATAATGGGAATTTACAATCCATAAGTAACTAAAATGTTGGTAGTGTACATTCCATTAAATAAAAGTACAGAGCTAGGAATGAACTATCTACCAAATACAAAATTGCAAGAGTTTATCTTCGACATTTCACATGTGTTAATAATGCACACAGAAAATTAATTGTAAAATGTGCCTATTGTATCGAGAGTGGTCTACTTAGGAAGACAGTGTTTCTGGGTCAAGTATTTGACCCTATTGTAGTCTAGACGCCAGTGACTCAGAGTGTGATGATAGTAACCCAGGGATTGACAAAAGGGGGAGTTAGAGAGCAAAGGGGTTTGGGAGCCGGTGACTACAAAAGATCTGGAAACTTTATTACCAGTCTATTGACTGAAGTTGGTTTAAATCTTCCTCTACTTCTTCATCAGAAGCTTGGGCCAGGTAATAAGGTTTTGCATAGGGTTTGAAGCTGTATGGCTGAATTTTTAAACAATTTTTCATTTTCTGAGCTGCTCGAGGGATGTTTCTGACTCAACTTGCGCATCATCGTAGAGGTCAGCCATACTCGCTGCTATAAATACGGAAATACCGTAACAGCTCTCATGTGAAGAAAGTTGTTTTTTCTGCTTTCCGAGCAGCAGGTGAGAATGCGATGTTTGAACCTTACAAGGTTAATTATGTACTGACATGTTTGGCTAAACCCGATCATAGAGAAAAATGTTGCGCTCGTGTTGACCTTTAAAACAAAAAGCGTTGTTCACATGGCTTAAGATTATTCTTTGTGAATACTCTTCAGACCATGTACTCAAAAAACTAGTTTTCATTAGACTTCATCAGGGATAAACGTTCTGCTTTGTCAATTTTAACAAGAATATTACCTTTGAGATTCAGGGTTCTTTCAAAGATAGTGACATTGATATTTGTCAGCTCCTTCTTGGGCCAGATAACGCCTACTTCCTCCATTACATCGGCCAGATCTTGAACAGGGATGGCAGATGACTCTCCTGGCAACTCGATCCCTTCCAACTTTTGCAGGTTGGGCTCATTCTGTTTGATCACTGTAAATGGCAAGAAAACAGGATGCAAAAACTGTATAATTATTATTAAATCTTTCCTAGTGTTAACAAAGCTATGAAAAGGAGGAAGCAAAACACAGAAAAATAATCAACCAATATCCTTGAAAATATGGAAAGAAGGGAGGAGAGGGAAAGAGATTGTGCAGTACTGCAAATTACTGTCTGTGAGGTGTGAATTACTGTCTCTTAGTGCCGTGAAGAAGTGGTGGAATGATTTTAAACCTTTCCTTTTCTTCTGGGCAGTGGAACATGTGTACTATTGATGTCGCTTTTAAAACTAATAAAGGGTGCATTCTTCTTGGGATCAAGTTTGAGAGGTTACGCAGCAAAGGAATTTTTATGCAACGAGCTGACCTCATTACTCTACTGATTCCTCTTATTATTTTATAAACAAGACGCCATTCAGTATTTTCCTTGAAGATCAGCGAAAAGTTTTCATACCTATCAGATGCCTTGATGTCCCCTTTGACTGTTAAAAATAAAGATGCATAGCTCAATTTAGTATTAAAACGAAAACCATGTCCGAAATTCAACTAGTAAAAGCACATAATTATTCTTGTAGTCCTGGAACCTTTCTGTGCAAAGAATAACTTTTAAAGCACATTTAGAATGCACATTTTAAACTAGATTAGACAGTTCTAGATATTAATCGTATCTGCAAGATATTTTAAAACTTCTGTCATGGATCTGTAAAGCATAACTTTTCGACTGTGTTTTTAGACCAGGACCAAAGTTTAAGCAATTCATGTTTTGCACCAATCGAGTGCTCGGCCATGCTTTTGTTTCTATGTTTGTTTTGTGTGTGTGTGTGTGTGTGTGTGTTTGTGTGTGTGTGTGTGTGTGTGTTCATGTACATTCTTTGGATGATGCAAGCCATACCTTGAATTTGTATTCAATTTCGATATTTTTCAGAGCATTATTTATCTCATCGGTGGACGCCTGCGAGATGTCCAAGAGCAGATACTCCTGCCTGGCAATAGCGTTGGACAAAGTAGAAAAAGCCAGAAGCGCAATAGCAAGCGTATACATTCTGAAAAATAAAGAAACTAGGTCTGAAAATAAAAAAGAATAAAATCTGAAGTAACTACTCTTCGTTACGGAGAGAGGACAACAACAATGAAATCATAGTTAACGGCCTTTCTTAACTGAGCACAGTGTCAAAGCGAAAAATAGCAGAAGTGCCCTAAAGCCCTATTGGCCATAGACACTCGTACGGACCGACAATGTATCGGCAAACGTTTGGACTTATTATGTCAACCAAAGTCACAATGTCTCGAAAGTTAGTCTCGAACCCATTGGTTTTTGTGACCTTTACAAACAACTTTGCCAAATGTTCAACGATATTTGCCAAGTTAAAAACTCTTTAGCTGTTTTTTTCTTGTAGCCTGTGAAAGGTTCTAATGCCCAATCAGTGGCAATAGCAAAATTAATCACGTATACTTAGCAAACATAGTCACACATTCCACAATAAGCATCAGATTAAGAAGGTATTTAAAGGCTTTAAATTGTGACTTTCCTAGAAAAGTACTTTGTTACTTTTTAACCGTTCTTTGTTATTTTGTTGAGACTTCAGGGTTAAGGAACAAATGGTGTTAGAAATCATTTTATCTCCAAACATCATTTACAAACCAAACATGAGTCTACATAACTTTGTTCTGCGACGCCAGAAACAGAGATATATACATGTATGTAGATATGATTGAAAGAGAAGTAGAAAGCAAGACAAAGGAATTAAGAAAGGGAGGAGGAAAAAGAAACAAGTCAGATGATAGAAAGATACCTAGACTCACTTGCTGCTTTGTCTACAAGCACAGCACGGCAATGTCGAGGGCAAGATGGCGTGGCTCGAACAGTCGGTACAGACTTATATAGCGGGAGGCAGCTCCTGCTATTCGTCAGCTTAAAAAACCCTGATACCTGTGCCTCGATTCAACGAAGACATGAATGTTAATGAATATGACTGACGTCAGCGGACATGCCTATGGCCACGCATGCTGGAGGGGCGTGGACAGAGGGCGGAGTCTTTTCCTAATTTTATTGCCTGGCTTGGACCAAGTGAAACGCACTCGGATCGACTGCTCTAAAATATCTTGTGCCCACGAGGTTAATTAGCGAACAGGACATACGAGGCTACAAAACTGACAACAACCCCCATGCCATTGCATATTTAACTGTCTCTGCTACCAAAACGTTTTACACAAATTGCTTTTTTGAGTATCGCTTACTCATGGGTTGTTAGTTTAAATTTTACAAATAATTGTTTAAAACATTTCAATACATCATGCCAGAAACGGTTATGTATTATATTGATTAGTGAATTTTCAAGCTCACTACCTATAAAATGTAATTCAGTTTAGGGTACAGGTATGGTGTGGATTCCTTTAATACAGTCTGCTTGTAAAGCAGTCTCTTCAGCCATCTTATTTTTATTGCAGACAAGAAGTAGTAAACATTAACCATTTCCAGATCACCCTTTATGTAAGGTTGACATACACCTTTCTTACTGATTTTAGCTTGCTTTCCAGCCCAACTGAAGTAAAAAATAACTGTTCAATTTCTTTCAAAAATGTTGTCTTTAGGGTAAGGTAAGTTAAGGAATAGGTATGTTAATTTTGGCATGGCTAAGGTTTTAAAAACTGTTATTTTTCCAAATGGGGTTTACTCCATCAACACAAATTTTTGTATTTCGAGTAGTTTATCATAGTTTAAAGCTTACAATATCACCCACATAAGCAGAAAAAAGTGATACCTGGATCCCATCAAAAATTCTTACCATGCAGAAACCTTATTTGTTTATCTTAAGGAATTTGATCCAGGACACATGGAAATAAATGAGGCTGTGTCCTCAATATCTTAAACAAATGGACGAAAGAGGAAGGTCGGCGGAATATTGTGTCGTAAAGTACACATTTTAAGGACAAGGGAAACTTACTTTGAATATACCAGATATCAGGCTATTGACACCAGTGAGAGACTTTGCAGTCTTCAGAGCCCTGAGCGATTATTCCTTACCGCCCAGAAACTGGGCTTTCCTTCTGCACTCCTCCTCTTTAATACATTTATATGTAACGGGGATGTTGAAGTATGTCCATAATGTAGTTAAATATGTGTTGTGATCGAGTTGGTAGAATTTGTTGTGAGGTTATTCTTCTAGAATACCTGCTGTCAAGGGCAGCAAAAATGGTCTCTAGCGGTCAGACAACTCAAGAGTTTTGATAAAAGTGTTATCTGACCGACAAAATCAGTCAGCAATACTAGCAATTAATTCCACCTTGATTAGCCAACGGACAATAAAAATTAGAAGTAAAGGATGGAATAATGGAAGCCATTTATTCAGCACGTAGCCTTGTAACCACAAGCCGTTACCAACAATGTGCTTACCTCGTCCATTGTAAACATCGCTGGTCTTTTTTTATAGATGACTAGCAGACATAACTCCAGGCAAATGTTTTTGCTTCAGTCCTCTTTATTACCTTATCTTAAAGATCGTTGCTCGAAGAGTCTGCTAACTGCGCAGCTCCTCCCACTAATCACCGCCGTGAACTCGTTCCTCCCCATGAACATCACCGCGGTTTGGGGGTCAAAGGTATCGGTCTTCGTCGGCGTAAATCTTGGCTCGGCCAGATGGCTCTCCATTGATTCCCGTCGGACACAGCCAGTTGTTTGTGGTCCGATCCATAATAAATCGTTCGTCAGTGGGTGTTGCGAGAAAGAGAAAGAGATAAGGAAGAATTAAGAGAAGAGGCACCAATCGATAAACACGAAAGGGGAAGGAATCGTTAAATAAAGGTAAGAAAGTAATAATTATCTTCTCAAATGGACATAAAAGTAAATCCATTGAAGTTATTCGTTCGGGTCAGTGTGGGTCATTAAGCATGGTGGATAGAAGACCCTAGCAACTGAAAGCAGGTCTTGAGATAAATATTATTGACTTGTTTGCATCTGTTGATGTGAAATAGTGAAGAAAGTGTAGCAAACGCTTGATCCATATTTATGAAAAAAGATACCTTTATCATAATGTAGCCTGTCTGTTAAAAAACAGGCTTTTAAAAGAGAGAGAAAGAGAGAGAGGGTCGAGAGAGAAATTAGTTTTGAAATTTCGACTTCTGCTTTACTGGAAAATCTCCGCCATGCCATTTCAAGAGATAAACAAAAGTACTTTGCAGCAAAATATCACATGTTTAAAATTCCCCAAGTTTTAACATAATTCGAAATTCCAGATATTAGCACATAAGGACAAATATAAGGATAATGCTACCAGCGCCGGCGCTAGCGGGATGTGGGTCCTTGGGGCAATTAGAGTTGTTGAGCCTTTCCAACCCTCATAACACCGCGCAGTAATCAATGCTATAGTGCTGTAATACTGTCAATAGTGGCACGCCTTCTCAATAATAATTTGGAAAATCGGACAAAAGAAAATGTGTGTAACTGTAGTGAATGCACCGCGATAAAGTTGGCATGATTTTGTAATTTCAAAGATTGTGAAAACTACGGATTATCTCCATCTCCCGAGGTTCCATCCCAACAGGAGCCATGCGCGTGGGGTCCCTGGGGCGGCCGCCCCTGCTCGCCAACCACTAGCGCCGGCGTTGAATGTTATACGAAACAGAATATGCGAGGCTGTGCCTCTATTTCTCTCCATTCATCGGAAAAACTCGCAAAATACTCATGAAAATTGTTGGGTAAATCTGGAATAAAGTTTAACAGCTGTATGCAATCTTTGTAGGGTTCTGTACAGCAGACGTTTGGAGCAGTTTAACACTTTGAAAGTCTTCTATGACCTTTAACCTCACGAACAAAGGTACACGATTAATCACTCTCTCTCTCACACACACACACACACACACACACACACACACACACACACACACACGCACATAAAGGCGCTAGCGAGAGTGCAGTTATGCGCACTTATATTAAACTAACAAAGCTCCTTAAAAGTTTTTTTCCAAGTGAAAATTTATTTGCGAGACAGAAAATAATCCGCAGGGTAACTGGATAGCATAAACACCAAACAAACAAACACGCAAGCAAGCAAGCAAACAAAACTATAAATATAACTCGCAAATGCATCTAAAGTTGAACAAATGGCACATATATGAATGATCAGAATCCAGAAAGACTGCAACACTTTACCCCCACTATTGCTGATGCTGTGTCCGTTGTGAGTGGCACGTGAGGGTTTCGTACACTAAGATGTTATCTTCATCATACACTAGGATGCTACCTTCATCGTACACTAGGATGCTACCTTCATCGTACACTAAGATGTTATCTTCATCATACACTAGGATGCTACCTTCATCGTACACTAGGATGCTACCTTCATCGTACACTAAGATGTTACCTTCATCGTACACTAGGATGCTACCTTCATCGTACACTAAGATGTTATCTTCATCATACACTAGGATGCTACCTTCATCGTACACTAAGATGTTATCTTCATCATACACTAGGATGCTACCTTCATCGTACACTAAGATGTTACCTTCATCGTACACTAAGATGTTACCTTCATCGTACACTAAGATGTTACCTTCATCGTACACTAAGATGTTACCTTCATCGTACACTAAGATGTTACCTTCATCGTACACTAGGATGTTACCTTCATCGTACACTAAGATGTTACCTTCATCGTACACTAAGATGTTACCTTCATCGTACACTAAGATGTTACCTTCATCGTACACTAAGATGTTACCTTCATCGTACACTAAGATGTTACCTTCATCGTACACTAGGATGCTACCTTCATCGTACACTAAGATGTTATCTTCATCATACACTAGGATGCTACCTTCATCGTACACTAAGATGTTACCTTCATCGTACACTAAGATGCTACCTTCATCGTACACTAAGATGTTATCTTCATCATACACTAGGATGCTACCTTCATCGTACACTAAGATGTTATCTTCATCATACACTAGGATGCTACCTTCATCGTACACTAAGATGTTACCTTCATCGTACACTAAGATGTTACCTTCATCGTACACTAAGATGTTACCTTCATCGTACACTAAGATGTTACCTTCATCGTACACTAAGATGTTACCTTCATCGTACACTAAGATGTTACCTTCATCGTACACTAGGATGTTACCTTCATCGTACACTAAGATGTTACCTTCATCGTACACTAAGATGTTACCTTCATCGTACACTAAGATGTTACCTTCATCGTACACTAAGATGTTACCTTCATCGTACACTAGGATGCTACCTTCATCGTACACTAAGATGTTATCTTCATCATACACTAGGATGCTACCTTCATCGTACACTAAGATGTTACCTTCATCGTACACTAAGATGCTACCTTCATCGTACACTAAGATGTTATTCATCATACACTAGGATGCTACCTTCATCGTACACTAAGATGTTATGCTACCTTCATCGTACACTAAGATGTTATCTTCATCATACACTAGGATGCTACCTTCATCGTACACTAAGATGTTACCTTCATCGTACACTAAGATGTTACCTTCATCGTACACTTAGATGTTACCTTCATCGTACACTAAGATGTTACCTTCATCGTACACTAAGATGTTACCTTCATCGTACACTAAGATGCTACCTTAATCATCGCACACTAAGAATCTGCTCGACTTGTGAGTTGTATGTAACACGTTGATATCAACCTACTTTTAAAGTCCTGTGCTACACATCTTGGTCAGGTATCATGATCTTTAAGTGAATAAATCGTGATTTTCACTTTGTTAAACACACTGGAAGGTTTCTTTCTTGTTCTCTCTCCCTCCTTTAATCAAGGTAATTCTGTTGCTATTAACAGAAGCTAAATTTTTTTTTAATATGTACAATCCCGGCAGGACTTCAAAACCATCAAAAATCTTGAGCTGACTGCTTCCAAAAATTTAAAACAAAACAGAAAATCATAGTCTTTAAAAAGTGTGTGAAAATACTTGAGAAATGGGGCTACCACTGTTTAAAAAAATAGAATCGGTAAACAGTTACAAATATCTTGGATTTACCCCTAAAAGCTCTGCTATGAGAGTGCTGAGGCAGAAATGACAGGTCAGGATAAGAGGAAAATAACGATGAAGACCACGTGGGATTTCGGTGAGGTAAATATCAGTTTTTTTTTCTTAAAACACTTTGGTTCATAGGTTAAACGAAAGTCGTTATAGGCATCTGAGATATCGGGCCTCACTTCATGGCGCTCCATAGAGCCCTTATATTTCTTATAAAGTATTCAACAAAATGGAAAAGTGGTGCACAACCCCTGTAACAGTCCTCTTGAATAGAAATGCTCTGTTTTCTTGTCGATGTCTGGGCTATTCAGCAGACAGGTGAGGTATTAGGGTCTTATTTAGTGACATTTACAGATGCTGCTGTTTACTTATTTGTAACAGCATTTGTATCATAGGATTGTTTTCTTAGAGACATATAAATGCGCGCACATCTTTCACGCAAGTTGTACATGGTGTTTTATGGGCTATTACGAGGTTTGTGATTAACATAACTACAAAATTAATAAGAAAATTATTTAAATGTTAT
This sequence comes from Marisa cornuarietis, assembly GCA_004794655.1. Lineage (NCBI taxonomy): Eukaryota > Metazoa > Mollusca > Gastropoda > Architaenioglossa > Ampullariidae > Marisa > Marisa cornuarietis. The sequence goes on along the minus strand of SMMW01000617.1, from coordinate 11,596,779 downwards.
TTACTTTGGGGCGGGATAAACGGTGATTTTGGGAATGTGGGAGGGTTGAAAGGGTTCAGGAACGGAAAGATTTAGGGTAAGTCTGGGAGGAGGGTGGCAGATACATAAGGCCACTTGTTTACTTTTCCGGTGTCTTCTTCATTTCTTCCTGGCCCTTGATGTTGTTTTATCACATTAAGGACCCCAAACACTCTAGTATAAAGGGAACTTGGTCGTTACCCATTGCACACTGAAAGTGCTGTTCGTGTTTTTTGATGATAGTTTAAGCTACAACTTTTACATCCATGCAGACTCTCCAACCAGAATGAAGAAGTGGACAAAATCTATGAATCATGTTGAGCTAGTCTTGTAGTAGAAACTGGCTGTATACTATACTATTCAACAGTTCTTCGTTAATTTCGTGTTTTATCATGTTGTGTCAAGTGGTGGTGGTGTACAAAAAGAAAAGATGCTTGTGCATAGTTTTAAACAACGTATGGTTGACTGTTTTAGACAGGACTGTAAAAAATAAGCAGACAGAGACAGATTTGAAGAGAAGCCAGAAGCACATGCTTCAGAGCCTGACAGTCGATACATATGAACATCCACATTTATAATAACATTCTCGCACGTTAACAGTTGTTGAAAACTTTAAGCTGATGTTTGTTAGCCTGCAGTATGTCTGTCTGCTTGGATTGCCACTAGGCACAAATACCTACTGCCATAAAGTTCAGGGTGGTTTGAATGTATTTAGGTTGCTTTCACTGCTAAAAAAATAGTAATAAGAATTTTACGATGATAAAAGAGAATATGAAAAATGTAGTTTATGATTGCTTTATTTTTTAGGTATTTTCAATACAACATCATATTGCGCAGTGATTCGCCAGAGTGGGAGAGAGAAATCTCGTCAGCTGAACACTGAACTGTGAACACTGAGCACCTGTAGTTGTACTCCACTGTTAGTCAATGCGCATTACTTTGTAAGAAGTAGTATCTGGAAGTATGAAATCTCGTTCGTGGTTGACCGTCCGTAAATGTCCAGAAGATCGCGGTAAGAATATTTAATGTCCTCCAGGGGCACGTTGAGGAAAATGTAGTACTGAAAACAGATATCGAAAAGGTTTAGTAAAACTATGAATTCAGTCTCGAAGACTCGACATTAGCTTAAACTGGTTTTACGAAACATAAACTTTAATCCCTTGATGGCAGGTCTCAGCGAGCGAAGTTTCACTCTTTGCCGCAAGCTTACACCTATTCATCGGCGGACCAGTTAACCAGTCTAACTCACAAGTTAACCTCATCGTAAATAAGGCATAGACTTCAAAATAAGAAAGCTCTACAAAAAATTTCTCTCCGCTTTTGTGTCCAACATAATCTTTTTTTACATTGTTGTTAGTTGATTGTAAGTTGAGATGAGCAGGTCAGCATCACACGATCACATCACCACAGGGATTTCAGTTCGTCAGGGTTGAGTTAAACAGCCTTTAAAATGTTTACCTCTGGCGGAAAGGAGCCTTTGGAGATGTATATACGCTTAGGGTATTTCTTTAAGACGATATTCCAACTCTTGTACAAGGATTTAGACTCGGCCTCGTACTGCTGGAGAGTTTGTCCTGAAACCCGACATCAGAACTCAATATACAGCGGTATGTACCGCAAACCTATGAATGATTATAAGCAGAGCAAACACAATGCACCCACCCACCCACCCACACACACACACACACACACACACACACTCCCCTACCCAGCCACCCCCCCACACACACACTCCCCTACCCAGCCACCCACACACCCACACACCCACCCACCCACCCACACACACACACACACACACACACTCCCCTACCCAGCCACCCACCCACACACACACACACACTCTCACACTCACACACATACACTCCCTCCCACCCGCACACACACACCTATCTACATAGTTCGCTACTCGTGTCTGTTTGCCTGCACGGTGGAATAAGAGGGCACGAGTTCAACTGGTGAAGTATTTATCAAATTAGTTATAATGTATCACAGATAAGCGTTCCGAGCGAATAGGGAACTCGGTGACAACGCATCAGAGACATCTCGGTGAGACCACATCTTTCATACTTTCGTGTTACCTTTGAGACTTCAACCTTTGAATAGTCATGTACATTGTTTTTGCCATGAGCCTTAGTTACTGACTTGCCATAAAACAACAGTTAACTAACTAACTAACCTTTGAGACTGGGAGTGACTTTAAACAGTGTGAGGTTTGTGTTGCTTATGTCTGCAGAGGGCGGCACCGATATCTTGAATTTCTCGAAAACATCGTTAAATTCTTCAACAGGGATGACTTCCTTCACACCCTTGAATGTCAACCTGGCGAGGTATGGTTCTTTCAGAACTAAAAAGGGAAATATAGCGGGCTTACTGACATTCAATGTCTATTTTGCTTATATAAAATACCTTCAAATTAATCTTTTTTTGTGCTGGCAGTAGTTTTACCCTTAAAATTTTTCAAAATTTTTAAAACTAATATGCATTATAGAATTAAATTATAATTAAAATACCTTTTGCACTAAGAAGAAAATGAAGACTATTTTACAAGAAGCCTTAAAAATATACGCACATGAAGAAGAGAAATTTCTTTAAAAGGAATATATGCTGATAGCAAAAGTAACAAGAAAAAGAAAGAAAAGAGAACTTAAGCTTCATACACATATATTATGATGGTAGTGATCATTATCTCACCTGCCAAAAATTTAGAGGTTCCGACCTCCTGTTGTAAGAAAAGAACTTACATTGTTTACTTTGTGATTGATTACAAAATATATACTGTTAAAACATATTAAACATGATTTGACATATTGAAAATCTGAAAAATAAAAGATGCATTATCTTTCACACTTTCACTTTATACAGATTGTTTTGTATAGGTCAGCAAATATGGAGAACACTTGCCTTTAAAATGAAATGTTAGACTGTGTAATGTAATAGACATGCCTTCTCACATAATATGTTTAATCTTTAGAAATATTTGCATCTTTGTTTCCTACTGCGATTATACGATCAGTAAATTAGCAATAACACTGTATTGAAAACTCAACAGATTAGCTTCTATTGAAGAACATTGTACATGGCACCGAACATCAACAGTATACCTTCACGGACAGTCCTTCTGGAATATTTATCCGATCTTTAAGAGCGGTCGACAGGTGTTCCTGTGTGTTTCCTTGGTCCCATTCCACAAGTACAAGGTTTGTGGAACCCAACTCAGCCCCCGAGGGAAGCAGGACGGACACCGCCAGCAGCAAGGCAAGAGTGGCAGCCATTCTGTGGGGCAAGAGGACCATAAACCCTCAGGCAGGGCATCTTTGGTATGGTTGGGCTGTGTTCAATGTGACTATCGCCCCGGGTGTGCAGCACGACATTTTGGTAATACAGGTGGGAAAAGAGAGAATGGTAATATTAGGAGGAAGTGTGACTTTTTTGGTAGGAGATCACTGATTAAGAGGACAGCCCAGTGTCTCCTGAAAGAGCCAAGATTATAGAATAATGATCTACGGACGTGCTTAAAGGTTTGGGAATACTCCATCATCATTACTTTATTATTTTTAATATATTATATTACACGTGCTTATAGCAAAGACTTGTGATTTTGTTGATTCACTGATATAGTCGCATTATTTACCAATCGTAATGTCAAAAGAGTCTTGCACTAATTCAGATACCGAGAAGAAGGAATGCTTGTTTGGACTTCTCCCTAAATTGAACTTTTTTAGTCAAAGGACAAAGTTTAGAGTGAATGTTATTCTTTAGGAGAAACGGGTATGAAACTGGTTAGAAAACCTGACGGATGATCAACCAACATGGAGCAGCATCGTGTGCGCAGGTAGGGTAACTTGAATGAGTACAAACAGGTGTGGGGAAGGAAAAGTAGACCCCACCCTAGATAACTAGACACGAAATAATTCTATACATACATTTTATACACAAATTAAATCGAAGAATTAAGAACAGTACTAATTCTGATCATTCCTATTCAAATACTAAATATACCTCCAGCATTTAGTTTTATAATTAAAATACATTTCTCTTGTCGATTGTTATAAATATTTTGGGCAGGTTGTTGATATTTTAGTTAAAATGTTGATTATCTTACATACGTCACCTAATGTAATCTGTAAGGAAAGAATCACAGGAAAAACTGATGAAAGCTAAAAAAAAAATAATGCAAATGAAGAAAGAGTAACCTGGATCTCCGTCTGTCTTCTGGAATCTTCAACAGCAGACAGGTTGGCAATGTGTGTGGACGTCGCCAATTGCGGGATAAATACTGCGTCCCTAGCAGCACAGAATGTCAAAAATACATGGGTCCCCTGGTGAAGAACATGGGTCCCACATACTTTCTATGGGACCCATGTGTTTTCGGCATTCTTTGCTGCTAGGGGTGGTACTCACCACTGAAGTCGTAACTTACATCTAGATGATCAGGACTCTATCCTTGTGTAGCTCGCGCAATGTTTAGGGCGGTGAACACTTGCTAACAAAATCAATTCGTTTTTTCTGTAAACGTGTTCAGGATGTTTGGTCTCTGGTCTTGAAACGTAGGTCCCTACAAGTAGACCCCTGGTAAGGAGCTAAATAACCGACCTGATGAATATCAATTGATCTTCACGGGCCTGATCATTTCGGAATGACTATTTAACATGACATCTCAGGATGACTATTGACATTTTTCGTCAAAATTAAGGCGTTGTAACTTGTGTGCATGTCTGTGTGCAAGCATGTGTGCTGGCGGGCGTGTGTTAGTGTGTTTGTATGAAAATACTTGCAGTTTACCTATGTAACGGTTTCCTACTATTCATATTCTTATATGTTTTCTAGCATTTACATTTTATGCACATACGTATCTTAACAGTTGACTTAAGTAATGTGTGAGTAACCAGTGTAAATATGTATGTGCGTATGTATGTGTATGTGTTTCCATGTGTGTTTGTGTATGTATAGATGTATACACGTATGTATGCATTGTTATGAATGTATGTATGTATACAAGCAGCTAGAGGTTGATCAACTGGTGTGTGAGACAATGTGAAAGGGAAGGCGAAGGAAATAAAATGTGAGGTACAAAAGCAAACATGTTCGTGTTCAAATGAATGTAAACAAGAATTAAAAAGGAGGAAAACGTGACGAAGAATTTAAAGCAGCTAAACAATACAACGATACAATACAATGACACGATACAATGACACGATACAATAATGGGATGAGAGTGATGTCCCTTGAGGGTGACAGCTACATTTCTTTGTTTTGTAGATGTGAGGGATGCCTTTTGTCTACTGTTTGATCCGTGCTTCTGCTACACCACTTGCTATTTTCTGGATTATTTTTCTATATCTGCGCCAAGTGCCTTTTTTATGAACCACTTTGAATGATTGACTCGCGGTCACTATACTGCTACACCTGCACCGTTTTACCACTTTGGGAACTATGTTTTAGCAGCATAAATTTAACTCTCTGACAGATTTTGTGCAATTAAGCAATGAATTTTCTCGATTGTTGATACAACTGTTATGCAATTCATCATGTTGAGGGTCACAATGGACAGATATATGTACTCCGCAGACTCTCGTCACTGTCGCCTTTGGAAAATGTATTAGGACAAGGAGCCGAGATGAGATAGTGAGTACTATGACTGCTCCGTATTTTCTGTCAGGTTGCATGCGATACCTCACATCAGAGATCTGAACAAATCTTTTCTCAAATTCAGTCCTTTCCTATGGCAAACCCCTAACATGCTTCATGATCAGATGTCTTTTATGTCTTTTGAAGTGTCTCTAGTCGTTTGTATGCTGGTATGTTTTGGTGTGTGTTAGTATGTGTATTATACACATTTTGTTTCTGTTTGAATACGGGCTTTAAATGTTTTGAATCTGTATTCAGAAAATATTTGTAAAGCACATCATGTCTACTGAACACGGGAGAAATGAATTTTTATAAATTGTTAATAATATTATTATTATTACTACGAGGGTTATATCACCGGATCGCCCCGAGAGAAAGAGAAGAGAAGAGAGACAATGACAATGACAATTCTTTATTAACGAGAGGTAAATAAGCGAGAAGGTGCTTTTTTCATTCAGCCCTCGCCCCGTACGGCGAAAGAACAAACAAATAATTAGAAGAAAGCAAAAACAATTGGTAATAAACATGAGATAACATAAAAATAAGAGTGGAAGGTGAGTATGTACAAGGTGATTGTTAAGAGAGAGAGAGAGAGAAAAAAGTACAAGCAAGAAACAACAGCAACAACAAAAAAGCAGATATTTACAGGGATCATGGAATTGATAGGTGTTTCTAGGGGGCTCATCTAATTTTCTTGCAAATATTTTAGAAGATGGCGTCTAAAGCAGTTCAGGGAGTTCAGCTGCTTGAGATGGAGAGGGAGGCTGTTCCACAACACGCTCCCTGAATATTTCAGACTAAATTTATAGAGGTCTATTCTAGGGATTGGAGTATTTAGTTTTGGGGAAGTCCGAGGATAATTGGAAGAAAACAACAAAGCGAGTCTGGGGGACAGTTTACTGGTCAGTATTTTGTACATGAATATACATTTATTAAATTTTAAGTCTTTTTGTTAGGGGAAGGACACCCAGAGAGGGGAAGTCACTCTGCTGTATTGTCGGTTTGAGTAGAACGGCTTTTATTGCTCGCCTCTGGACACTTGCTAGAGGTTTCATGGAAACTTCACTAGCGGAGTCCCAGAGGGTGGAGGCGTAGTCAATGATTGACTGAATGTGGGTTGTATAGAAGAGATTTCTTGTGGGTCTAGGAAATGCTTAATTCTTGACAGCTGGTAGACTTTCTTGGAAATGTTTTTGCTTGTAGCAGAGATGTGTTGGGACCACGATAAGTTGTTGTCGATGGTAACCCCAATGAGTTTGTGGGACTGAACTTCCGTTATTGCTTGAGTGCCAATATGGATACTTGGGAATGGGGTGATTAGGTTTTGCCTTTTTTGTCTTGTGGTGAGGAGCATTACTTCAGTTTTCTGGGGGTTGAGTGACATGTGGTTAGATTCGGTCCAAGTCTGAAGCTCGTCGGCGCTCAGCTGTATGAGGGAAGCAAGTGGCTCAATCTGTTTGTGGTGTGCGTGTATTGTGGTGTCGTCTGCAAACATGTCACATGATTGGGATAGGTGGAGAGGAAGATCATTGATGTATATGGAGAAAAGAAGAGGTCCTAGTACTGAGCCTTGAGGGACACCAAATTTAACTTCAAGAGGATCAGACATTTGGTTGTTAACAGTGACTCTCTGTGTTCGATTGTCGAGAAAGGAGGTAAGGAGTTTGGTACTCCCGGTACTTAGTTTGTATAGCTCAAGTTTTCTGATGAGATGATTGTGATCTATAACATCAAAGGCTTTGGCAAAGTCAACAAATAAGGCAGCAGAAAAATGATTGTCGTTAATGTTATTTAGCCATTGTTCCACCATGGATGTTAGTGCTGTGTGGCAAGAGTGACGAGGCCTAAAGCCAGATTGGTTAGGGTGGAGAAGCTCATGCCTTATAAGGTGTTCTTGCAGGTGCTTGTGGATGTGTTTCTCTAGGGGTTTTGAGAGAGGTGATAGGATTGAGATTGGGCGATAGTTTGAAGGGTCACCAGTATCATCTGATTTGTGTATAGGGATTACTTTTGCTTTTTTAAGGTGTGTTGGAAAATAAGATTTATCAATACAGAGGTTATACAGGTAGGTATAGAGAGAGATGGAGAGAGATAAAGAGTCTAACAGTCGTTGCAAATGAACATCCACAATTATATTCTCGCACGTTAAGAAGTCAATTAAAATTTTGAATTTATGTCTGTGAGCCTGCACAATGTCTGCTCGGATGGCCACTAGGCACAAATGCATACTGTCATGAAGTTCAAGACGGGTTAAATGTATTCAGGTGCAGGTTACTGCAAAAAAACCCCAACAACATAAAAATATGTATTTTACGATGATAAACAAGAAGAAGAACAATGTAGTTTATGACTGCTTTATTTTTTTTAGGTATTTTCAATATAACATCATATTGCGCAGTGATTCGCAAGAGCGGGAGTGAGAAATCCCGTCAGCTGAACACTGAACACTGAACTGTGAACACTGAGCACCTGTAGTTGTACTCCGCTGTTAGTCAATGCGCATTACTTTGCAAAAAGTAGTATCTGTAAGTATGAAATCTCGTTCGTGGTTGAACCCGCTCCTCCGAAAATGTCCAGACCAGCACCGAAAGAAAACTGAATATCGTCCAAAGGCATGTTGATGAAAAGGTAGTACTGAAAACAGAAATCGGAAAGGTTTAGTAAAACTATAAATTCAGTCTTAACAGTGGAAAGGGAGATGAAAGGAAAGGGCTGGACATGGGGTCGCCTGGAGCGAGTTTCAGCCGATCGACATCAGTGGCGGGCTCTGGTTGAGGCCTTATGTGCAACTAGCACGAAGAGGATTGATTGATTCAGTCTTGAAGACTCGACATTAGCTTAAACTGGTTTTACGAAACATAAATTTTAATCCCCTGATGGCAGGTCTCAGCGAGCAAAGTTTCACTCTTTGCCGAAAGTTTACAATTATTCAAAAGGAATTAATCGGCGGACCAGTCAACCAGTCTGAAAAGACAAAGCGATAAGCGGATCGATGTATCAATCAACAGGTCTACTGATTTATGTATTAACCTAACTCACAAATTAACCTGATCGTAAATAAGTTATAGAGTTCAACTAAAATAGCTCTACAGAAATTTTTTTCAGCTTTTGTGTGTGACTTAATCTTTCTTAGACTGTTGTTAGTTGGCCAACAGAAAATGTTACAAATGACTGTAAGTTTAGGTGAGCAGGTCAGCAGAACATGATCACATCACGACAGGGATTTTAGTTCGTCAGGGTTGAGTTAAACAGCCTTTAAAATGTTTACCTCTGGCGGAAACGAGCCTTTGGAGATGTATATACGTTTGGGGAAGTTCTTCAAGGCGGGATTCTTACGCTTGCTCAAGGATTTAGACTCGGCCTCGTACTGCTGGAGAGTGTGCCCTGAAACCCGACATCAGAACTGAATATACAGCGGTATCTACAGCAAACCTATGACTGATTATAAGCAGAGCGAACACAATGTGCACACACACACACACACACACACACACACACACACACACACACACACACACACACACATAGTTCACTACTCGTGTCTGTTTGCCTGCACGGTGGAATAAGAGGGCAGTGTTTAATTGGCGAAGAATGTATCAATTTAATTATGATTTATCAGTGATAAGTCTTCTCAGAGAATGGGGACGACGACTAGAAGTTCTGACCCACAGTCATCAGTGACATCTCGGTGAGACCACATCTGTCATACTTTTGTTTTACCTTTGAGACTGGGAGTGATTTTAATCAGCGTGAGATTTTTGCTGCTTATGTCTGCAGAGGGAGGCACCGATATCTTGATTTTCTCTAAATAATCACCAACTTCTTCAACAGGGATGACTTTCTTCGCTGTCTTGAACGTCAACCTGGCGAGGGTTGGTTCTTTGAGGACTGACAAAGAGAAATAAGGCGGGTTTACTGATGATTCCATGTCTATTTTGCTTATATAAAATACCCTCAAAATAATCTTTTTTGAGCTTAAGGAATAGTTTTACGTTTAATTTTTCAAAATATTTTAGATTAATCTGCACTATAGAATTAAATCATAATGAAAATATCTTTTGCCCTTAGTGGAAAATAATGACTACTAATTTACAAGAAGCCTTATAAATATACCCGTAGGAAAAAAGAGATATTTCTTTAAAAGGAACAAATGCTGATTAGCGTACAATAGGAGTAATAACTGAAAAGAAAGATAAGCTTCATACACGTATATTATGATGGTAGTGATCATTATCTCACCTGCCATAAATTTAGAGGTTCCGACCTCCTGTTTGTAAGAAAAGAACTTTGTTTACTTTGTGGTTGATTACCAAATATATTAAGCATGATTTGACATATTGAAAATCTGAAAAATAAAAGATGCATTATCTTTCACACTTTCACTTTGTACAGATTGTTTTGTACAGGTCAGCAAATATGGAGAACACTTGCCTTTAAAATGTTAGACTGTGTAATGTAATAGACATGCCTTCTCACATAATATGTTTAATCTTTAGAAATATTTGCATCTTTGTTTCCTACTGCGATTATACGATCAGTAAATTAGCAATAACACTGTATTGAAAACTCACACAGATTAGCTTCTATTGAAGAACATTGTACATTGCACCGAACATCAACAGTATACCTTCACGGACAGTCCTTCTGGAATATTTATCCGATCTTTAAGAGCGGTAGACAGATGTTCCTGTGTGTTTCCTTGGTCCCATTCCACAAGTACAAGGTTTGTGGAACCCAACTCAGCCCCCGAGGGAAGCAGGACGGACACCGCCAGCAGCAAGGCTAGAGTGGCAGCCATTCTGTGGGGCAAGAGGTCTACAAACCCTCAGGCAGGACATCTTTGGTATGGTTGGGCTGTGTTCAATGTGACTATCGCCCCGGGTGTGTAGCAAGACATTTTGGTAATACAGGCGGGAAAAGAGAGAATGGTAATAGTAGGAGGAAGTGTGACTTTTTTGGTAGGAGATCACTGATTAAGAGGACAGCCCAGTGTCTCCTGAAAGAGCCAAGATTATGGAATAATGATCTACGGACGTTAGTTCTTAAAGGTTTGGGATTACTCCATCATCATTACTTAATTTTTTTCGATATATTTCTTTCTATCCACCCCTAATTATATATTATATTACACGTGTATATAGCAAAGACTTGTGATTTTGTTGATTCACTGATATAGTCGCATTATTTACCAATCGTAATGTCAAAAGAGTCTTGCACTAATTCAGATACCGTGAAGAAGGAATGCTTGTTTGGACTACTCCCTAAATCGAACTAGTTTAGTCAAAGCACAAAGTTTAGAATGAATGTTATTCTTTAGGAGAAACGGGTTTAAAATTGGTCAGAAAACCTGACGGATGATCAACCACAATCGAGCAGCATCGTGTGGGCAGGCAGGGTAGCTTGAACGAGTACGAACAGGTGTGGGGAAGGAAAAGTAGACCCCACCCTAGATAACTAGACACGAAATAATTCTATACATATATTTTATACACAAATTAAAACGAAGAATTAAGAACAGTACTAATTCTGATTATTCCTATTCAAATACTAAATATACCTCCAGCATTTTGTTTTATAATTAAAATACATTTCTCTTGTCGATTGTTATAAATACTTTGGGCAAATTGTTGATATTTTAGTGAAAATGTTGATTATCTTACATACGTCACCTAATGCAATCTGTAAGGAAAGAATCACAGGAAAAACTGACTAAAGTTAAAAAAAATGCAAATGAATAAAGGGTAACCTAGATCTCCCTCTGTCTTCTACTGGAATCTTCAACAGCAGAGAGGTTGGCAATGTGTGTGGACATCGGACTTGCGGGATAAATACTGCGTTGTACTCACCACTGAAGTCGTAACTTACATCTAGATGATCAGGACTCTATCCTTGTGTAGCTCGCGCAATGTTTACGGCTGTGAGCACTTGCTAACAAAATCAATTCGTTTTTTTCTGTAAACGTGTTCAGAATGTTTGGTCTCTGGTCTTCAAACGTAGGTGACTACAAGTAGACCCCTGGTAAGGAGCTAAATAACTGACCTGATAAATATCAATTGATCTTCACGGGCCTGATAATTTCGGAATGACTATTTAACATGACCCTCGTGGGACCCCGGGGTTTGCTTGCTTTGCGAGCATTGTAAGAATAGGGTCCCTGCTGTCCAGCCAGGCATGTCGTAAGAGGCGACTAAGGTGGACACCTCACCTAGAGGTAAATTAGGTTGTGGTAGGGCTAACAACCCCAGCATATAAAAAAATGCCTGTTACAGAAACCAAAACCAGAGTACTCATTACGGATGGCGAAGGTAATGAAACATACCAGGTAACTGGACTTATGACGGACGACAGTCAAACCCGAGAGGGAGCTGGCGCCCCGATGGTGGATTTACTGAAGCCAAAGCAGAAGTTGAGGGTGGGGTGCTGGAACGTCCAGACCTTGTATCAGACTGGCAGGTTGCCCCAACTAGTCAAGGAGTTCGACAATTACAACTTGGACATCCTGGGAGTCAGCGAAGCCAGATGGACCGGCAAGGTGAAAAGGAGACTAGCATCAGGGCATACTATTTTGTTCTCAGGAAGATCAGATGACCAACACTCTGAAGGAGAAGCACTACTCTTCAATAGGAAAAGTTAAAAGACACTGGTGGAATGGAAGCCTTATGGACCCAGGCTTCTGAGAGCAAAATTCAATTCAAAGTACACCAAGCTCACAGTGCTAGTTTGCTATGCACCAACAGAAGACTCCGAGGCAGAAGACAAGGATGCTTTTTACGATCAGCTCCAGGCAGCCACGGAGAGCGTCCGAGCCCATGATTTGTTGCTCATCACCGGCGATCTCAATGCCAAGGTGAGAAGTGACAACACCTGCAGGGAGCATATCATGGGCAAGCATGGAATTGGAACCATCAATGACAACGAAGAGAGACTGACAGACTTTTGTGAAGAAAACAATCTACTGATTGGAGGCACACTCTTCCAACACAAAGGCATCTACAAGGCAACGTGGACATCACCAGACGGGATCACAAAGAACCAGATAGACCATGTCATCATCAACCGAAGATGGAGGAGCTCGCTTCAAGATGTCAAAGCCTACAGAGGAGCAGACATTGCCAGTGACAACACTCTTGTGATAGCCGCAGTTTCTCTGAAGCTACGTCGATCGCGAGGAAAACAGGCATGTCAGCAGAGAGTGGACTCCGGCAGACTGAAGGACCCAGCCACCAAACGGGCCTTTGTAGTGGAAGTTAAGAACAGGTTCCAGGCACTAGGGGACCAACAGGAGATGACCTTAGAGCTCAATCGAGTCTTACAGGAAACAGGTGAGAAAATACTGGGCTTCCAACAAAGAAAAGAAAAAACAGTGGATCAGAGAAGAGACATGGAAAAGGATAGAAGAGAGAAAGTCAACCAAGCAGAAAATCAACAACACCAGATCTGAACGTCTGAAGGAACAACACAGACAAAGATATACAGAAATAAACAAAAAGGTAAAGAGGATGATCAAAACCGACAAAAGGGACTACATAGAGAAACTGGCAGATGAAGCAGAAGAAGCAGCACGAAAAAAGGACCTGAAGACACTGTATAAAATCAATAAACAGCTGAACAACAGGTTCAAAAACAGTGAAGTGCCAGTCAAAAGACATCAACGGAAATGTTGTCCAGGGAGAGGGAGAAAAACTACAGCGCTGGAGGGAACATTTTGAGTCGGTTCTGAACAAGCCAGACCCCCCTCACCTTGCAGACATCCAGCCAGCAGATACAGACCTTGACATCTGCACAGAAGAAGAAGCTTGGAAGAAGTGACAGCAGCAATCAAGGCAATGAAAAGCGGCAACGCACCAGGGGCAGATGGAATAACAGCAGAGATGTTGAAAGCAGATGTGAATGTGACAGCTCCCATGTTGACTAAAATCTTCAGACAAGTTTGGGAATCAGGACAGATCCCCGATGCGTGGAAGACAGGGCTCATCTTCAAGTTACCCAAGAAAGGAGATCTTGGAGACTGTAATAACTGGAGGGGTATAACACTTCTTTCCATCACCAGCAAGGTCTTCAGCAAGATTGTTTTGTCAAGACTGACAGCAACCGTTGAGAAAGACCTACGGCCTCAGCAAGCAGAATTTCGCCCTAAGCGATCCTGCTCTGAACTCATTTTCACTCTGCGTCAGATTCTGGAGCAGAGCAGTGAGTGGAACGCACCGCTGTACATCAACTTCATCGAACTGGAGAAGACTTTTGACAGCATCCACCGCGAGTCCTTATGGAAGATCCTGAGGCATTATGGAGTCCCTGCGAAACTTGTCCAGGTCGTTGGAAAGCTGTACAGCGATTTCAAATCTCAGGTGGTCTGTGACACGGAGCTCACAGCCCCCTTCGACGTCAGCACTGGGGTGAAGCAGGGCTGCATTCTCTCGCCGTTCCTTTTCATCCTGGCCATGGACTGGATCATGAAGAATTCCCCCGATAGAGAGACGAGAGGGATCAAATGGACCATGACTATGACAGCAACAACAATGCTGGAAGACTTGGACTTCTGCTGATGACATTGCCCTGTTGTCACACCGCCACCAAGACATGCAGGAGAAAACAAATGCCTTCTCAGAAACAGCTGGAAACCTTGGCTTGAAGGTCAGCGAAAAAAAAACAAAAAGTATGAGTGTGAACGCCAGAGTCCAAGAAAACATCAAACTAAATGGAGAAGAGATTGAGGAAGTTGACAGTTTTACCTATCTTGGGTCCAAGATGTCCAACACCGGGGATGTAGAGGTGGAGATTCGAGCCCGACTGGCGAAAGCCAGCCAGGCCTTTGCCTCACTCAGGAGCACAGGGAAGGCAAAGAACATCAGCCAGAAGACCAAGCTGAGAATCTTCGTCGAATGTGATCAGCACCCTCCTTTATGGATCAGAAACATGGAAGATGACCAAAATCATCGGTAACAGGCTTGACGTCTTCCAAAACTGATGTCTCAGGCGCATACTTAACATCTTTTGGCCAAACACCATCACCAATGAAGAACTCCACCAAAGAACTGAAACCGAGTCCATCACCACGCAGGTTCAACGAAGGCGTTGGCGATGGATTGGACATGTGCTCCGCCAGCAGACAGCAGACCTCTCCAGAATCGCCCTACGATGGACTCCAGACGGCTGAAGAAAACGAGGCCGCACAAAGGAAACCTGGAGAAAAACAGTGGAAAGGGAGATGAAAGGAAAGGGCTGGACATGAGGTCGCCTAGAGCGAGTTTCAGCCGATCGACATCAGTGGCGGGCTCTGGTTGGGGCCTTATGTGCAAATAGCATGAAGAGGTTTGATTGATTGATTTGACATGACATCTCAAGATGACTATTGACATTTTTCGTCAAAATTAAGGCGTTGTAATTTGTGTGCATGTCTGTCTGCAAGCATGTGTGCTGGCGGGCGTGTGTTAGTGTGTTTGTATGAAAATACTTGCAGTTCACCTATGTAACGGTTTCCTACTATTCATATTCTTATATGTTTCCTAGCATTTACATTTTATGCACATACTTATCTTAACAGTTGACTTAAGTAATGTGTGAGTAACCAGTGTAAATATGTATGTGCGTATGTATGTGTATGTGTTTCCATGTGTGTTTGTGTATGTATATATGTATACACGTATGTATGCATTGTATGAATGTATGTATGTATAGAAGCAGCTAAAGGTTGATCAACTGGTGTGTGAGGCAATGTGAAATGTGTTTCTGTTTGAATGCGTGCTTTAAATGTTTTGAATCTGTATTCAGAAAATTTTTGTAAAGCACATCAAGTGTACTTAACAGGGGATAAATGCACTATATATAAATTGTTAATAATATTATTATTACTACTACGAGGGTTATATCACCGGATCGTCCCGAGAGTAAGAGAAGAGAGAGAGATGGATAGAGAGGGGGAGAGAGAGTCTAACAGTCGTTGCAAATGAACATCCACAATTATATTCTCGCACATTAAGAAGTCAATTAAAATTTTGAGTTTATGTCTGTGAGCCTGCACAATGTCTGCTCGGAAGGCCACTAGGCACAAATGCATACTGTCATGAAGTTCAAGACGGGTTGAACGTATTGAGGTTAAGGTTACTGCAAAAAAAAAAAAAAAAAAAAAAAAAACCAACATAAAAATATGCATTTTACGATGATAAAGAAGAAGCAGAAGAACAATGTAGTTTATGATTGCTTTATTTTTTAAGGATTTTCAATATAACATCATATTGCTCAGTGATTCGCAAGAGGGGGAGTGAGAAATCTCCTCAGCTGAACACTGAACTGTGAACACTGAGCACCTGTAGTTGTACTCCGCTGTTAGTCAATGCGCATTACTTTGCAAGTAGTAGTATCTGGAAGTATGAAATCTCGTTCGTGGTTGAACCCGCTCCTCCGAAAATGTCCAGACCAGCACCGAAAGAAAGCTGAATATCGTCCAAGGGCATGTTGATGAAAAGGTAGTACTGAAAACAGAAATCGAAAAGGTTTAGTAAAACTATGAAGACTCGACATTAGCTTAAACTGGTTTTACGAAACATAAACTTTAATCCCCTGATGGCAGGTCTCAGCGGGGGAAGTTTCACTCTTTGCCGAAAGTTTACAATTATTCAAAAGTAATTAATCGGCGGACCAGTCAACCAGTCTGAAAAGACAAAGCGATAAGCGGATCGATGTATCAATCAACAGGTCTACTGATTTATGTATTAACCTAACTCACAAATTAACCTGATCGTAAATAAGTTATAGAGTTCAACTAAAATAGCTCTACAGAAAATGTCTTCAGCTTTTGTGTGTGACTTAATCTTTCTTAGACTGTTGTTAGTTGGCCAACAGAAAATGCTCCAAATGACTGTAAGTTTAGGTGAGCAGGTCAGCAGAACATGATCACATCACGACAGGGATTTTAGTTCGTCAGGGTTGAGTTAAACAGCCTTTAAAATGTTTACCTCTGGCGGAAACGAGCCTTTGGAGATGTATATACGTTTGGGGTATTTCCTCAAGGCGGTATTCACACACTTGCCCAATTGTTTAGACTCGGCCTCGTACTGCTGGAGAGTGTGCCCTGAAACCCAACATCTGAACTGAATATACAGCGGTATGTACAGCAAACCTATGACTGATTATAAGCAGAGCGCGCGCGCGCACACACACACACAATCACACACACACACACACACACACACACACACACACACACAAACACACACACATACATCCCCCAACACACACACACAAACACACACACATACACCCCCCAACACACACACACATACACATACATACACCTCCAACACACACACACACACACACACACACACACACACACACACACACACCTATCTACACAGTTTGCTACTCGTGTCTGTTTGCCTGCAGGGTGCAATAAGAGGGCAGTGTTTAATTGGTGAAGTATGTATCAATTTAATTATGATTTATCAATTATAAGTCTTCTCAGAGAATGGGGACGACTCGTTAACGACGACTAGAAGTTCTGACCCACAGTCATCAGTGACATCTCGGTGAGACCACATCTGTCATACTTTTGTTTTACCTTTGAGACTGGGAGTGACTTTAATCAGCGTGAGATTTTTGCTGCTTATGTCTGCAGAGGGGGGCACCGATATCTTGAATTTCCCCAAATAATCACCAACTTCTTCAACAGGGATGACTTTTTTTGCTGTCTTGAACGTCAACCTGGCGAGGGTTGGTTCTTTGAGGACTGACAAAGAGAAATAAGGCGGGTTTACTGATGATTCCATGTCTATTTTGCTTATATAAAATACCCTCAAAATAATCTTTTTTGAGCTTAAGGAGTAGTTTTACGTTTAATTTTTCAAAATATTTTAGATTAATCTGCACTATAGAATTAAATCATAATGAAAATATCTTTTGCCCTTAGTGGAAAATAATGACTACTAATTTACAAGAAGCCTTATAAATATACCCGTAGGAAAAAAGAGATATTTCTTTAAAAGGAACAAATGCTGATAAGCGTACAATAGGAGAAATAAATGAAAAGAACAATGAAAGAAAAGAAAGAAAAGCTTCATACACGTATAATATGATGGTAGTGATCATTATCTCACCTGCCATAAATTTAGAGGTTCCGACCTCCTGTTTGTAAGAAAAGAACTTACGTTGTTTAATTTGTGGTTGATTAGCAAATATATACTGGTAAAACATATTAAACATGATTTGACATATTAAAAGTCTGAAAAATAAAAGATGCATGATACCCCACACTTTCACTTTGTACAGATTGTTTTGTACAGGTCAGCAAATATGGAGAACACTTGCCTTTAAAATGTTAAACTGTGTAATGTAATAGACATGCCTTCTCACATAATATGTTTAATCTTTAGAAATATTTGCACCTTTGTTTCCTACTGCGATAATACGATCAGTAAATTAGCAATAACACTGTATTGAAAACTCAACAGATTAGCTTCTATTGCCGAACATTGTACATGGCACCGAACATCAACAGTATACCTTCACGGACAGTCCTTCTGGAATATTTATCCGATCTTTTAGAGCGGTAGACAGATGTTCCTGTGTGTTTCCTTGGTCCCATTCCACAAGTACAAGGTTTGTGGAACCCATCTTAGCCCTCGAGGGGAGCAGGACGGACACCGCCAGCAGCAAGGCAAGAGTGGCAGCCATTCTGTGGGGCAAGAGGACCACAAACCCTCAGGCAGGGCATCTTTGGTATGGTTGGGCTGTGTTCAATGTGACTATCGCCCCCGGGTGTGCAGCAAGAGATTTCGATAAGACAAGTGGGAAGGGAGAGAAATGTGAATAGTAGGAGGTAGTGACTTTTTGTAGGAGATCACTGAAGTCTTTAAGAAGACAGCGCAGTGTCTCCTCAAAGAGCCAACATTATAGAATAATGATATAAAGAGCTGCTTAAAGGACAACGCGACCGCTCAGCAAAATTCGCTGGAAGTAAAGCACAAAGTATCACATTAACATGTCCGGTGGTCTTTTAGTACAGAGAGGCGGGCAAGGTTTTATATTAATATTTTTCTCTTAAGCTCACCTGGATTTGTCGAGAAAACAGGAAGTGACGAAACGAACGTATTTCTAAAAATAGCATCGTTTGCACTAGCTGAAGTCGAAGAGAAAAGATGCAATCCTCGGTAAAAAAAAAAACTGATCAATACACATTGTGCTGTTGCTGAATGTTGTCTTCGACACTCAGAGGGAGTTAGTTTGTACTCATGAAGGAAATCCTGGAGATAATGGCAGCAAACGCCAGTGGATTCACTTTGTTCAAACGTGCCGTGTGAACTTGGTCCCCACACCGTACTCATGAATTTGCTCAAAACATTTCAAAATCGATTGTTATCCAGTCACTTATACAGTACAAGCAAGTCTCGGACTTTCAGTAAACCCAAGAAATCTTATTCCTACAGCAGTGCTTACTATATAACAGCACGACATGTTAAAACCAGCTACGACTCCTGGTAGATCAAGCACCAGATAGACAACATCGACAGTTTTTCCACCGTCTGGTCTACAAGTAACATCGTGTGACAGTCACACACACACCATCAGTTGTATCTTTATCCAGCATAAGGCTCAAAACAACTGACAGTGTGAGGGCGCCATTGATGTGCGTGATCGAAACAGCTAAAAAAAAGGGGAAAAAAAAGACTTGAGGGTGATAAACATAATATAAGGGGCTTAAGCGGGAACACGTGCGATCGAGTTTCAGTAATAGACAATTTTGCATGCAACTAAACAGTGGCGTAGGAAGATGCTCGGCTTTGGGGGGGGGGGCACGCTCCATGCTGACAATGAATAACGTTCATATTCGTGCCTTCCCAGCATCTTCTTTTTGGGGGGCGGCTGCCCCCCTTGCCCCCCCCTGTTCCTACGCCACTGCTAAATGAGGAAGAAATAAGTTTTTACATCAATAAACATGTTTCAAACTATCACTATATTTTTAATTGTAAAAAAATCCTTAACAGCAGTCAGTTGTAACTATCGTTGCCCATTAAATTTTGATCGGATTGACTTACCAGTCTGTTGAATGAATTCAGTTTGGACCATTTAATTATTTTTTAACTTCATTCCAAGCTTCTAAATAAAGTTCCAATCTGTAGGGCTGTATTCCAAATTCAGCTGTTTCATTTTTTGGGCGAACAAAATCGTTTCTTGAACACGACAACCTACCGATGTTTCTTCAGTTCACTTGAAGACACGCACACTCCCTGTTACAAATACTTCGATCACGTAAGAGAACTCTTCGGTATAGGAGAGTAATTTTTTCCCCGCCTTCCTAGTTGCAGGTGGGAATGCCGATGTTTGAAGGGTTATATCTTTAAAATTAAGGATCATTATGTACTCATATTTTGGGAATTATTATTTTTAAACGAACTTAACCCGATCATAAAGAAATAATGCTGCGAGCGAGTTGACCTTTAAAGGTTTGGGATTACTCCATCATCATTACTTTATTATTTTGAATATTTTTCTTTCTATTATATATTATATTACACGTGTATATAGCAAAGACTTGTGATTTTGTTGATTCACTGATATAGTCGCATTATTTACCAATCGTAATGTCAAAAGAGTCTTGCACTAATTCAGATACCGTGAAGAAGGAAATCTTATTTGTACTTCTCCCTAAATCGAACTAGTTTAATCAAAGGACAAAGTTTAGGATGAATGTTATTCTTTAGGAGAAACGGGTTTAAAATTGGTCAGAAAACCTGACGGATGATCAACCAACATGGAGCAGCATCGTGTGCGCAGGTAGGGTAACTTGAATGAGTACAAACAGGTGTGGGGAAGGAAAAGTAGACCCCACCCTAGATAACTAGACACGAAATAATTCTATACATATATTTTATACACAAATTAAATCGAAGAATTAAGAACTGTACTAATTCTGATAATTCCTATTCGAATACTAAATATACCTCCAACATTTAGTTTTATAATTAAAATACATTTCTCTTGTCGATTGTTATAAATATTTTGAGCACATTGTTGATATTTTAGTGAAAATGTTGATTATCTTACATACGTCACCTAATGCAATCTGTAAGGAAAAAAACACAGGAAAAATTAACGAAATTTAAAAAAAAACCCATGCAAATGAAGAAAGAGTAACCTGGATATCCGTCTGTCTTCTACTGGATTCTTCAACAGCAGACAGGTTGGCAATGTGTGTGGACGTCGGACTTGCGGGATAAATACTGCGTTGTACTCAGCACTCAAGTCGTAACTTACATCTAGATGATCAGGACTCTATCCTTGCGTGGCTCGCGCAATGTTTAGGGCGGCGAGCACTTGCTAACAAAATCAATTCGTTTTTTCTGTAAACCTGTTCAGGATGTTTGGTCTCTGGTCTTCAAACATAGGTGCCTACAAGTAGACCCCTGGTAAGGAGCTAAATAACTGACCTGATGAATATCAATTATGCAGTACACCTATGTAACGGCTTCCTACTATACATATACTCATATATTTACTTGCATTTACATTTTATGCACATACGTATCTTAGCAGTTGACTTAAGTAATGTGTAAGTAACCAGTGTAAATATATATATATATATATATACATATTGTTGAGGAACACACACACTCTCGGACACACACAGAGCACGCCTGCAAACACTGAGTTTTACACGTATTCTTTCAGACAATTTAATCGGGTGAACTTAAATATATTCTTTACTAAATAACAAAAGAAAAGTTCAGCACAAATATTCTACACTGAGTCTACACAAAAACGAATGTCCTTTAAGTTCCTTTTCTTCTGTTGTTGTTGTGGGGGGGGGGTCGACACGGTAAACAGTTCCACTCTTTCAGTCTTGCTCCATGGCGTTGATCATACGGACAGCATACATCGACCAAACAACTCAGACAGTCTTAACGGCAGACAAATGATCAAGTCAATAATAATTCCACAGTAGGTAAATCCACACAGTTATACGATCTTCTCAGGAGATCACACAGCAGCTGAGAAAATAAGTAAAGCGAGGAACCACACAGTCGCTTATCAATGACAATCCACACAGTTAATATTTCTTCACACAGTTACTCTTTCTCCACACAGTTAATCTTTCTCCACACAGTTAATATTTCTTCACACAGTTAATCTTTCTCCACACAGTTAATATTTCTTCACACCGTTAATATTTATCCACACAGTTACTATCAATTCTGACCTTTGTCCCAAATTGTTCTTTCTCCCAGACTCTCACGTCTGCTTCTTCTTCCAATCTCTAAACAACGCCCCCTATATCAACATTCAATTCAGGGGTGACAAACCCTAGTACCAAAATTACACAAGGGCGACAACCTCGTCACATCAATCAATCAGGGGTGGTAACACATGTTCATAACATTTATATATGTGCGTATGTATGTGTTTGAATGTGTGTGTAGATATGTATGCACGTATGTATGCATTGGTATGTATGAATGTAAGTTTATGTGTGTGTAAGTACATGTATGTGTGCATATACTTACTTTCTGGCAAACACATGTAAGTTTCATACCTACTGCTCAACAGATGTATGCATAGTTTTATGTATGTATAGTTTTATGCATGTTAAGGTACTCGCGGGCACATTTATGTCCCTAACCTAATGGCTGATGAAAAGATGTACGTGTATATGAATTGGGAAATACATTTACAAGCAGTTAGAGGCTGATCAACTGGTGTGTGAAACGATGTGAAAGGGAAGGCGAAGGAAATAAAATGTGAGCCACTAAAGCAAACATGTCTGTGTTCAACTGAATGTGAACAAGAATTAAAAAAGAGGAAAACATGACGAAGACTTTGAAGCAGCTAAACACAAAAACGATACAATACAATGACACGATACAATGATACGATACAATGATACGATACAATGACACGATACAATGATACGATACAATGATACGATACAATGATACGATACAATGACGTTCCTAGAGGGTGAATGATCTCCATTTTTCGTCTTTTTTTGTAGATGTGAGGTACGCTTTGTGTAAGAGTAACAGACACCTGAAATCATTTGTGCCTTCTGAAGTCCAGTTGCTCAATCTTAGATGAATTGTCAACAATGTGTGTGTGTGTGTGTGTGTGTGTGTGTGTGTGTGTGTGTGTGTGTGTGTGTGTGTGTGTGTGGTAGGTGCATACTTGATTTCCTCGTAATTTTTTTTAATATATATATATATATATGTATATGATATATGCTACTTGCCCACTTCTTTTTTTTTCATTGTTGAGCTAGAGCACATTCCCATATTCAAATTGCCCACTGGGACAAATAATAATGAAATAATGATGTTGGCTTGTATAGCGCCGAATCCTGGCCTGTGGACAGCTCAAGGCGCTGACGTCAAAATAAGATGACGACAAAATGTGGGTGTGTAGCGGACCGTCACCTCCACGTCACAGGGCAGCGTCACACAGCAAGAACACAGTCCTCAGCACAAATATCCAACATGTCATACAAGCCGGAATACACTCTATACAACAAATATCCAACACGTCATACAAGCCGGAATACACTCCATACAACAAATATCCAACATGTCATGCAAACCGGAATATACTCCATACAACAAATATCCAACATGTCATGCAAACCGGAATACACTCCATACAACAAATATCCATCATGTCATACAAGCCGGAATACACTCCATACAACAAATACCAAACATGTCATACAAGCCGGAATACACTCCATACAACAAATATCACACATGTCATACAAGCCGGAATACACTCCATACAACAAATATCCAACACGTCATACAAGCCGGAATACACTCCATACAACAAATATCCAACATGTCATACAAGCCGGAATACACTCCATACAACAAATATCACACATGTCATACAAGCCGGAATA
Source organism: Marisa cornuarietis (assembly GCA_004794655.1). Taxonomy (NCBI): domain Eukaryota; kingdom Metazoa; phylum Mollusca; class Gastropoda; order Architaenioglossa; family Ampullariidae; genus Marisa; species Marisa cornuarietis. The sequence continues at coordinate 11,573,252 of SMMW01000617.1, read as the reverse complement.
CACTCCATACAACAAATATCACACATGTCATACGAGTCGGAATACACTCCATACAACAAATATCCAACATGTCATACAAGCCGGAATACACTCCATACAACAAATATCACACATGTCATACAAGCCGGAATACACTCCATACAACAAATATCCAACATGTCATACAAGCCGGAATACACTCCATACAACAAATGTCCAACATGTCATACAAGCCGGAATACACTCCATACAACAAATATCCAACACGTCATACAAGCCGGAATACACTCCATACAACAAATATCACACATGTCATACACTCCGCAGAAAATGCAACATCCAAATAAAGTTGGTCATTGTCATTACTGTATGATCCCTGCTTCTGCTACACCACTTGCTATTTTCTGAATTATTCTTCTATAATTTGCGCCATGTGCCTTCTTTTATGAACCACTTTGAATGGTGGACTAGAGGTCTCTACTGCTACACCTGCACCATTTTACCACTTCTGGATTAACTCACTAACAGATTTTTCTGCAATTAAGCGATGAATTTTCTCGACTGTTGATGCAATTGTTATGCCACTCATCATTGTGAGGGTCGCAATAGACAGCTTTCTACTCCTCAGTCTCTCGTCCCTGTCACCTTTGGAAAATGTGTTAGGACACTATGTCCAGATAGTGAGTACTAGGACTGCTCCGTATCTTCTGTCGGGTTCCATGCGATACCTCACATCAGAGATCAAAACAGAGCTCTTCTCAAATTCACCTTTTACCACTCGCAGTCTACCAGTCCTTTCCTATGCCGAACCCCTTCATGAGCAAGTTATTTCGTTTTTTTAATGTCCATTGTATACATTTTGTTTCTGTTTGAATGCGTGCCTTAAAGTGTTTTGAATCTGTATTCAGATAATATTTGTAGAGCGCATTGAGTCTCTTGTATCTATTGTACACTGAAGAAATGCGCTATGTCTTCATTATTATTATTTAAATTTACATTATTCTTATTGTTGATACTATGCCATGATACGATACAGGATACGATGCAGTGTAAAGTTCTTTTTTTTTTTTGAAGGAAGTATGGAGAGTGATGTCCCTTCGCCTTACCGGCTTCAAGTGACTAGCTTTCTGGATTTCTGTGGATTTTGTTATTTTTTTCTAAGTTAATTTTGATTTTTGAGTCCATCGTTTGATCTGTCGTGATCTTAGTGATGTGCTTGACTGTGTTTCTCGATTGCAACATTTTGTTTCCCTTCTACGGCTTCATTTTTAATCCGTTGACTAACAGTCCTTCCTCAAACAACGCCATTTTCATCTCAGTCCAGTTTCTTGTTTGTGGACGTCGACAGCGAGATGAAGCATGTGCAGTGTGACTAAACTTCTTGATGATTCAAGGCAGCAGAATTGTCTACAGCTTGTGTGACCCAGTGGTTTATTCTTCATATTCTTGTCTGTTCTTTCTAATGACTTCTTCGATGACAAACAATTGCAATGCTAAGCTCTAAATCTTCGACGGTGAAATGTGTCACCATGCAGCACACACAAATCTGCTCAACCGTTTTCTTCTGTCTCCAGGACTTCTTTTTTCACCCATAATTTATGCATTAATTTTAATTTAATTGATTTGTTGGATAAAAAAGGTACCGAATTTTTTAAAGTTATTTATCAGGTAGCACTGCACATTATTATAATTATTATTATTTCTTTCCTTTCGTCATGGTTGGTGTCTTCAAATTCACCCTATCGTAATAATTATTATCATTATTGTTAAAATTACTATCATTTGTAAAGCGCCAATAGCTTGCTCATTGGGCTGGGATGTGTCGCTTTAAAAATAAGCTTAATGTTTTATTATTAAGCAGAGATGTAAACAACGGCTTTGCAATATAATTAACATATGTAAAAATACCTAAGAGCTATACTCATTATGTTAATTATACAGGTGTTACCATACGTGCTATTTTTTTTTCTCAATCTTACAAGTACACACACACACACACAAGCACGCACGCTCGCACGCACAACACAAGCACGCATATACACACATACAGACATCTACACATCAACAGACACAAAAAAAGACAAGTACACATCCACAATAAAAGGTAAAATGTATAAATGTATACACGCATATAGTTTGAGGCTCTTTGAGTGCATTTACATCCTCATTACTAGAAAGAAAAAGATAAAAAAATATTATGACAATGTACTTTAAGATTGCTTTATTTTTCGGTACTGTTCAATACAAGGCCTAGCTGCGCAGTAATTTGCAAGAGCCGGAATACAAAATCTTGTCAACTGAACACAGCTGTGAACACTGGAATCTGTAGCTGCGCATGGCTGTTGGTCAACGAGCATTAAAGAGGAAAGAGCATAATGCGGACGTATGAAATTTCAACCTTGGTCGAACCTGGCCCTCCAAATATGTCCAGGCTATTTCTAAAACTTTCGGAAAAAGCTTCCTTTATGTTGATGAAAACGTAATGCTGAAAAAAATAACAGAATTACGAAAATTACTTTTCAGAAACTTTTCCACCAGTCCATTTCGTTGCATCATTTTTTAAATAAATTTGCAGTTAGCAAAAAGGAAATGTTTCAAATGACTGTAAGCTCGGTGTCCTGGTAAGCAACGAACTGTCATATTTTTTTCAAATAGGCATTTCAGTACATCACGATTGAATCAAACAGCTGTTGGGATGTTTACCGTTTGAGGAAAGGAGCCTTTGGAGAAGTAAGCGCGATGGGGAAAGGTCTTAAAGATAGGAGCAACAGTCTTGGAACCCTGTTTAAGCTCGGCCTGGTATTGCTGGAAAGTTTTTCCTGAAACCGGACATCAAAACTGTAGTACAACCTATAAATGCGCATATAAATACTGTATTTATACACTGGCGCTATTTATATCACCTATACACCCTGCATCATTACACAGAATACATCCGCTGCTTTACACGGAGGAAGGAGGACAAGGAGCAGGCAATACCTGAGATTCTATCTATCTATCTATCTATCTATCTATCTATCTATCTATCTATCTATCTATCTATCTATCTATCTATCTATCTATCTATCTATCTATGTGTGCGTACATGGTGAGATGTGTGGATGTGAGTGTATCTTTGAATTGTTATCCATTCCTCAAATTCATTAGGGTTTATCAGTAGTAGTGTTTCCATATAGGGATGACTTGGTGACAACCATTGGGAGTTCCGACCTACAGTCAGACAGAAGTCTCGGCGATACTACACCTGTAATATTATTTGTTTACCACTAAGTGTTGTCTTACAGTCAGTACAGATGTCTCACCCACACCACACCTTTCATACCTTCGTTTACCTTTGAGACTGGGAGAGATTTTAAGCAAATAGAGATTTGTGTTGTTTATGTCTTGATGAAGCGGCCACGATATCTTCATCTCTTCCATCATTTCCTCAGCTTTTTTCACAGGTGTGGTTTCTTTCGCATCTTTCAGTTTCATCCTGGCGAGGTCTGTTTCTCTGAGGACTCAAGAAAGAAACATTTCAGATTTCTTGATGACTTCATGGACACTTTGCGTGTATGTAATAAACTCAAAATGATTTATTTCTCAGCACATCAAGCTTTATCTTGAAACTGAAGAACACACACATTTTAAAGAATTAAGGTTTACTTTTCAAGACGTTTTGACATTTGGTAAACCATGAAACTTAATTAAATTTACACTATTTTTTTACTAAATAGGAAAGATTTAAGTGTACAAGAAACCTCATGAAATATACAAACATTAAGACGAGATATTTCCTTACATGAAAATTTTTTTATGGGTGTACCATAGAACAATAATGGAAAAAAAGAGAAAAGAGGAAAAGAAGGCTTAAGCTGCTCTAAGCACAGAGTGCAATACCGGTGTTCATTATCTCACCTGCAAAAAATTTAGAGGTTCCAACCTCCTGTTTGTAAGATAATAAAATAAGTTCCATTATTTTTGGCTTGATTACCAAGTGTATACACAAAATACATGTCCAAAATTATTCGATAAATTGAGAGCCTGAAAGTAAAAAATGCATTTACTTCCTACAGAAAGTTATTTTATTTAGGTTATCAAAAATAGATAACACGTGACTCAATATTTATATCTAGTGTGAAACAGTCACGAGTTCCCACATTGTATTTTTTATCTTGAAAAATATTTGCATTAATTAATCATCGATCCTATTGCAAAAACAGTAAACTAGAAAATAGAAATCTCAACTTGTAAAAAATATTTGAAGATTTTGAAAAGCGTCTTATTACAGAACAATTAACATCGTACCTTTCCAGAAAGTCCTTTGCCTATAATTAATCTGTCTTGAAAATTTCTGGACATGTCTTCCTCCGAATGTCCAGAGTCCACTTCCAGAAATACAAGGTCATCCTCTGTCATCTGGACACCCGGGGTTAGCAGGGCGGACACTGCCAGCAGCAAGGCAAGAGCAGCAGCCATTCTGTGGGGCAAGAGGACCACAAAGCCTCAGGCAGGGCATCACTTGTATGGCTGACCTGTGCTCAGTGAGGCTGTCGCTTATGACTGGAGGGTAAGGGATGTTTATGAGACAAGTGGGAGGGTAGGAGATGTTGATAAGACACGTGGGAGGGGAGGGATAGAAGAGACAGAAAGAAGTGTGATGCATTCTGTAAGGGACTGCTGTAGCCTTTAACAGAACAACACAGTGTCAAACAATACCAAGAGTATTGTGATGCTATAATATGTGCCCGAGATAAAAGCGATGTCTGCTACCTCCTTCCCCAACAACCGACAGGATACGGGAAGGAAAGAAATAACTGAAAAAAGAAAGAAGAAAGGGTTACCTTGATTGACGTCTATCTTCTACTGGAATGTTAAACAGCAGACAGGGTGGCAATGTGTTCGGACATCACCACTTGCACCTTAAATAGTGAACGGTACTCAACATTCCAGTCGTGATTGACAGTTGGAAGGTAACGGCTCCGCCTTCTCGACATCCGCGCCATGTTTAGAGCAGCGAGCGCTTGATAACAAAATCAATTTGTTTTGTCAACGTGTACAGGATGCTTCTTGAACTTTAGGTCCATGCAAGCAAACATGTGGTCGTCAGCTAATTATCTAGTCAGATGATTAACTGATCGTCTCGTAATGAATATTCAATTTTTTGTCTTAAAGAGGTTGTGTGTGTGTGTGTGTGTGTGTGTGTGTGTGTGTGTGTGTGTGTGTGTGTACAGAATAAATGAGTATTTATAAATTTGAACTGTACTTTATTGGTGACATTTAAAGCTGTTAGCGTGATGATAATAGTTAAAATTATAAATTACATTGCCCACTCCTGTACCGTCTTATTTTCCTCCACAGATACAACCCTCAGGTTTCTTCATCCCTTCCCCCACATCCTCCCCTAGAGCATGATGATAGTAACCCAGGGATGGACAAAAGGGTGAGTTAGATGCAGAGGGGTTTTGGAGCTGGTGACTACGAAAGATCAGGAGACTTTATTACCATATTACCAGTCTATCGACTGAATTCGGTTTAAATTTGTTTTACTTCTTCATTAGGAGCTCGGGGCAGCTCATACGATTCTGCACAGGGTTCGAAGCTGTATGGCTGAAATTTTAAACAGCCGTTTCATCTTCTGAGCTGCTCGAACTAGATAACACAAGCGATGTTTCTGACTCGACTTGCACATCATCGCTGAGTTCCGCCATACTCGCTGCTATAAATACCACAATCGCGTAACAGCTCTCCTGTTGTAGAGAGTAGTTTTTCTGCTTTCCAAGTAGCAGGTGAGAATGCCGATATCTTGCAAGCTTAATTATGTACTCATATTTTAAGAGTTATTGTTTTAAAATAATCTCAACCCGATCATAGAAAAATAATCTTGTGTTGACCTTTAAACTCAATGATGCTAAAACGGAAACCCTTCTTTGCTCAAGAAGAAGAAAGCAGCCATTCGCTTGTCATACTGTCCAAGCACGTGAAGGTTGGCGAAACCAACATCACCTTCAAGTCGTTCGTCAGGAATCTGGTATTCATTGTCACTGCAGACATGACCCTTGATAGACATGTAGCAGCTGTCTGTCGGTCTGCCTATTATGAGCTCCGTAAGATCATTGCCATCCATCATTTTCTCTCTACACGTGCTACCAACACTCTTGTCTGTGCGTTTGTTCTTTCTCGACTTGACTACTGCAACTCCTTGCTGGCAGGCTGCCCCTCACCCCTCATTCAGAGACTCCAGAGAGTACAGAACTCCGCTGCACGTCTGGTGCTTAGAGCCACGAAAAGGGATCATGTCACTCCTCTCCTTCGTTTTCTACACTGGCTACCCATCCGTTCTCACATTCAGTACAAACTGTCTGTGCTGTGTTTTAATTTCTTTGCTGGCTCCTGTCCTGACTATTTCTCTGAACTTATCATCCCTTACATCTCAGCCAGAAAATTACGCTCCTCGTCTGACGATCGTCTCTTCACTGTTCCTGTCACCAGAACAACAACATATTGCCACCGGATGTTTAGTTACTGTGCAGCAAAACAATGGAACTCTCTTCCTTTCCATATCCACCACCTGCCCACCATGAATTTATGAAAACGCACCTCTTCCCTGAGCATTAATCCCACCACAGTCCATACAGTGCTCGTCCTTTCCCCTCCTTTTCCCGCTCACTGCTACTTTCTACTTGTCTTCCTCTGCAGAATCACGATACTCTCAGTTCTTTTTTACTTGCTTCCTCTTTGCGTTTTCTATATTTGTCTTTTTTTTTTTAGTCATCACCACTGTTATTTATCCTTCTGTCGTTCGTATGCTGTTTATCTTTCCGTCTATCCATATCTCGTCTTGTCTCAAGCGGTTAGAGCACGAGTTTGAGTGTCTACTGCATAAATCTTGCTATTATTATAATTATTATTACTATTTCTTTCCTTTCGTCTTGGTTGGTGTCTTCAATTTCACCCTATCGTAATAATTATTATCATTATTGTTAAAATTACTATCATTTGTAAAGCGCCAATAGCTTGCTCATTGGGCTGGGATGTGTCGCTTTAAAAATAAGCTTAATGTTTTATTATTAAGCAGAGATGTAAACAACAGCTTTGCAATATAATTAAAATATGTAAAAAATACCTTGGAGCTATACTCATTATGTTAATTATACAGGTGTTACCATACGTGCTATTTTTTTCTCAATCTTACAATACGCACATCTCACACACACACACACACACACACACACACACACACACACACACACAACACAAGCACGCATATACACACATACAGACATCCACACATCAACAGACCAAAAAAAAGACAAGTACACATCCACAATAAAAAGTAAAATGTATAAATGTATACACGCATATAGTTTGAGGCTCTTTGAGTGCATTTACATCCTCATTACTAGAAAGAAAAAGATAAAGACAATTAGGACAATGTACTTTAAGATTGCTTTATTTTTCGGTACTGTTCAATACAAGGCCTAGCTGCGCAGTAATTTGCATGAGCCGGAATACAAAATCTTGTCTACTGAACACAGCTGTGAACACAGGACATCTGTAGCTGCGCATGACTGTTGGTCAACGAGCATTAAAGAGGAAAGAGCATAATGCGGACGTATGAAGTTTCGACCTTGGTCGATCCTGGCCCTCCAAAAATGTCCAGGCTATTTTTAAAACTTTCGGAAATCTCTTCCTTTATGTTGATGAAAACGTAGTACTGAAAAAAAAACAGAATTACAAAAATTACTTTTCAGAAACCTTTTTAACCAGTCCATTTCGTTGCATCATTTAAAAAAAAATAAAATTGCAGTTAGTAAATAGGAAATGTTTCAAATGACTGTAAGCTCGGTGTCCTGGTCAGCAACAAACTCACAAATTTTTCTCAAATAGGCATTTCAGTACATCACGATTGAATCAAACAGCTGTTGGGATATTTACCGTTGGAGGAAAGGAGCCTTTGGAGACGTAAGCGCGAATGGGAAAGGTCTTAAAGATAGGAGCAAGAGTCCTGGCACCCTGTTTAATCTCGGCCTGGTATTGCTGGAAAGTTTTGCCTGAAACCCGACATCAAAACTGTAGTACAACCTATAAATACGCATATAAATACTATATTTATACACTGGGGTTTTTTATATCTCATATACACCCTGCATCATTACACAGAATACATCCGCTGCTTTACACGGAGGAAGGAGGACAATAACAGGAAATACCTGAGATTCTATCTATCTATCTATCTATCTATCTATCTATCTATCTATCTATCTATCTATCTATCTATCTATCTATCTATCTATCTATCTATCTATCTATCTATCTATCTATCTATCTATCTATCTATCTATCTGTAACAGCTGTAACATGTTTATCATAATAGGCAGACTGACAGACAGCTGTAATAGTTTTATCCATCCATCCATCCATCCATCCATCCATCCATCTATGAGTATGTGTGCGTGCATGGTGAGATGTGTGAATGTGAGTGTATCTTTGATTGGTTATCCATTCCTCAAATTCATTAGGGTTTATCAGTAGTAGTGTTTCCATATAGGGATGACTTGGTGACAACCATTAGGAGTTCCGACCTACAGTCAGACAGAAGTCTCGGCGATACTACACCTGTAATATTATTTGTTTACCACTAAGTGCTGTCTTACAGTCAGTACAGATGTCTCACCCACACCACACCTTTCATACCTTCGTTTACCTTTGAGACTGGGAGAGATTTTAAGCAGATAGAGATTTGTGTTGTTTATGTCTTGATTAAGCGGCCACGATAACTTCAACTCTGCCATCATTTCCTCAGCTTTTTTCACAGGGGTGGTTTCTTTCGCATCTTTCAGTTTCATCATGGCGAGGTCTGCTTCGCTGAGGACTCAAGAATGAAACATCGCAGATTTCTTGATGACTTCATGGACACTTTGCGTGTATGTAATAAACTCAAAATGATTTATTTCTCAGCACATCAAGCTTTATCTTGAAACTGAAGAACACACACATTTTAAAGAATTAAGCTTTACTTTTTAAGACGTTTAGAATTTTGGTAAACCATGAAACTTAATTAAAATTACACTATTTTTTTTACTAAATAGAAAAGATTTAAGTGTACAAGAAACCTTATGAAATATACAAACATAAAGACGAGATATTTCCTTACATGAAATTTTTTTTATGAGTGTACCATAGAACAATAATGAAAAAACAAGAAAAGAAAAAAAAGAAGGCTTAAGCTGCTCGAAGCATATAGTGCGATACCGGTGTTCATTTTCTCACCTGCAAAGAATTTAGAGGTTCCAACCTCCTGTTTGTAAGATAATAAAACAAAAAAAGGTCCATTATTTTTGGCTTGATTACCAAGTGTATACACGAAATACATATCCAAAATTATTCGATAAATTGAGAGCCTGAAAGTAAAAAAATGCATTTACTTCCTACAGAAAGTTATTTTGTTTAGGTTATCAAAAATAGATAACACGTGACTCAATATTTATATCTAGTGTGAAACAGTCACGAGTTCCCACACTGTATATTTGTATCTTGAAAAATGTTTGCTTTGATTAATCATCGATCCTATTGCAAAAAGAGTAAACTAGTAAATGGAAATCTCAACTAGTAAAAAAAAAATGTGAAGATTTTGAAAAGCGTTCTAATACAGAACAATTAACATCGTACCTTTCCAGAAAGTCCTTTGCGTATAATTAATCTGTCTTGAAAATTTCTGGACAGGTCTTCCTCCGAATGTTCAGAGTTCACTTCCAGAAATACAAGGTCATGATTTGTCATCTGGACACCCGGGGTTAGCAGGGCGGACACTGCCAGCAGCAAGGCAAGAGCAGCAGCCATTCTGTGGGGCAAGAGGACCACAAAGCCTCAGGCAGGGCATCACTTGCATGGCATGAGCTGTGCTCAGGCTGTCATCTATAGCTGGAGGGTAGGGGATGTTGATGCGACAGGTGGGAGGATAGGAGATGTTGATAAGACAAGTGGGAGGGTAGGAGATGTTGATAAGACAAGTGGGAGGGTAGGAGATGTTGATAAGACAAGTGGGAGGGGAGAGATAGAAGAGACAGAAAGAAGTGTGATGCATTTTGTAGGGGTCTGCTGTAGCCTTAAACAGAACAACACAGTGTCAAACAATACCAAGAGTATTGTGATGCTATAATATGCGCCCGAGATAAAAGCGATGTCTGCTACCTCCTTCTCCAACAACCGACAGGATACGGGAAAGAAAGAAATAACTGAAAAAAGAAAGAAGAAAGGGTTACCTTGATCGACGTCTATCTTCTACTGGAATGTTAAACAGCAGACAGGGCGGCAATGTGTTCGAACATCACCACTTGCACCTTAAATAGTGAACGGTACTCAACATTCCAGTCGTGATTGACAGTTGGAAGGTAGCGGCTCCGCCTTCTCGACATCCGCGGCATGTTTAGAGCAGCGAGCGCTTGATAACAAAATCAATTTGTTTTGTCAACGTGTGCAGAATGCTTCTTGAAGTTTAGGTCCATGCAAGCAAACATGTGGTCGTCAGCTAATTATCTAATCAGATAATTAACTGATCGTCTCGTGATGAATATTTATTTTTTTTGTCTTAAAGAGGTTTTGTGTGTGTGTGTGTGTGTGTGTGTGTGTGTGTGTGTGTGGGAGTACAGAATAAATGAGTATTTATAAATTTGAACTGTACTTTATTAGTGACATTTAAAGCTGTTAGCGGTATGATAATCGTCAAAATTATAAATTACATTGCCCACTCCTGTACCGTCTTATTTTCCTCCACAGATACAACCCTCAGGTCTCTTCATCCCCTCCCCCACATCCTCCACTAGAGCATGATAATAGTAACCCAAGGGTGGATAAAAGGGAGAGTTAGAGAGCAGAAGGGTTTTGGAGCTGGTGACTACGAAAGATCAGGAGACTTTATTACCATATTACCAGTCTATCGACTGAATTCGGTTTAAATCTGTTTTACTTCTTCATTAGGAGCTCGGGGCAGCCCATAAGATTTTGCACAGGGTTCGAAGCTGTATGGCTGAAATTTTAAACAGTCGTTTCATCTTCTGAGCTGCTCGAACAAGACAACACAAGCGATGTTTCTGACTCGACTTGCACATCATCGCTGAGTTCCGCCATACTCGCTGCTATAAATACCACAATCGCGTAACAGCTCTCCTGTTGTAGAGAGTAGTTTTTCTGCTTTCCAAGTAGCAGGTGAGAATGCCGATATCTTGCAAGCTTAGTTATGTACTCATAATTTAAGAGTTATTGTTTTAAAATAATCTCAACCCGATCATAGAAAAATAATCTTGCACGTACTCGTGTTGACCTTTAAACTCAATGATGCTAAAACGGAAACCCTTCTTTGCTCAAGAAGAAGAAAGCAACTATTCGCTTGTCATACTGTCCAAGCACGTGAAGATGGGCGAAACCATCATCACCTTCAAATCGACCGTCAAGAATCTGGTATTCATTGTCACTGCAGACATGACTCTTGATAGACATGTTACAGCTGTCTGTTAGTCTGTCTATTATGATAAACCTGTTACAGCTGTCTGTTAGTCTGTCTATTATGATAAACCTGTTACAGCTGTCTGTTAGTCTGTCTATTATGATAAACCTGTTACAGCTGTCTGTTAGTCTGTCTATTATGATAAACCTGTTACAGCTGTCTGTTAGTCTGTCTATTATGATAAACCTGTTACAGCTGTCTGTTAGTCTGTCTATTATGATAAACCTGTTACAGCTGTCTGTTAGTCTGTCTATTATGATAAACCTGTTACAGCTGTCTGTCAGTCTACTTGTTATGATAAACATGTTACAGCTGTCTGTCAGTCTGCTTGTTATGATAAACATGTTACAGCTGTCTGTCAGTCTGCTTGTTATGATAGACATGTTACAGCTGTCTGTCAGTCTACTTGTTATGATAAACATGTTACAGCTGTATGTCAGTCAGCTTATTATGATAAACATGTTACAGCTGTCTGTCAGTCTGCTTGTTATGATAGACATGTTACAGCTGTCTGTCAGTCTGCTTGTTATGATAGACATGTTACAGCTCTCTGTCAGCCTGTCTATTATGATAAACAGTATTATCTTATCTTATCTTTTTGCTGACGGGGAGGGGGGGATTTTGATTTAAATATCGGCCAGTTGATCGATCACAACGCGGCGCAGCATTTCAGACCCAGGTAGGGCAACATGAGTAAGATCTGACCCGGCCACATTTAAAGAAGCAAAAGCAGCGAGGTAGAGATTTGCCCTACCCTAAATAACTGCACCCGAGATAAGAGCGAGCTCTAACACCTCTCTCCCAAACACTAGTCATATTACGGGACTTAGTCCTTGAAAACACTACATAACTTTTAACAAGAACATGCAATCAGGCTCTAATCATCAGTTATAAAAAAGAATTTTAGTCGAAAGGGTAAGGTCCGCTGTAGTAAAAACACATTCTATACACACATTTCATTACAGTGGCGTAGGAAGATGCTCGGCTTTGGAGGGGGCAAGCTCCATGCTGACAATGAATAACGTTCACATTCTTGCCTTCCCAGCATCTTTATTGGGGAAGGGGGGCTACCGCCTCCCTTGGCCCCCCCCCCCAGTTCCTACGCCACTGCGTTACGAAGAGGTTAGGACAGTACTATTTCAAAGCATCCCTAATCAAATAGATCTGCAGCAGTTCACTATTAATTAAATACATTCATGTTGCTTATTGTTATTTAATATTCTCGGCAGATTTTCTGTTGGCTAGTAGCAATTTTGATTATCTTACATACGACACTGAATGCAATCAATATGTGGCAGAAAAATGGAAGAACAGGAACATTTTAATGAAAAAAGCAGGACGATACCTGGATATACGCCTGTCTTCTACTGATACCTTAAACAAATAGCAGATAGGGCGGCAAGATGTAAGGACCTCGACTCTTGAAATGTAAATAAGTGAAATGTACTCACCCCTCTAGTCGTGGTTGATCTTCTGATGATCATTGCTCCGCCTTCTCGACGTCTGCGCCATGTTTAGAGTAGAGAGAGAGCTGGATAACAAAATCAATGTTTGTGTCCTGCTCTTGATGCTAGGTCTCAGCAAGCAAATCTTTAATCGTCAGATATTTAATTAATCATCTCTGTATAAATCTTAAAATTTGTCCGAAGTCTTAGTTAAGCTGTGGGATTATTTGAGTTTGTGTGTGTGTGTGTGTGTGTGTGTGTGTGTGTGTGTGTGTGTGTGTGCGCGCGTATGTGTGTATGGGTGTTTCTCTCTCTCTCTGTGTGTGCTTGTCTGTAAGGGTGTGTGCGCGCGAATGCGTGTAATAATAATAATAATAACGGAAATGTATATAGCGTATTTCCCTGCTTTACAGAAGGCTCAATGCGCTTTACAAAGAAATTCAAAGACACAAATTCACTCAACCGACAAAGTGAAACAGACTAAAACATGTCCACAAACAATGGTACAGAGATATATCAACAAAATTAATACTCCCCCCCACACACACACAAACAATAGTACAGAGATATATCAACAAAATTAATACCCCCCCAACACACACACACACACACACACACACAATGGTACAGAGATATATCAACAAAATTAATACCCCCACACACACACAAACAATGGTGCAGAGATATATCAACAAAATTAATACCCCCCCCACACACACACACACACACAAACAATGGTGCAGAGATATATCAACAAAATTAATACACCCCCCACACACACACAAACAATGGTGCAGAGATATATCAACAAATTAATACCCCCCCCACACACACACACAAGAAGAGATATATCAACTTAATACTCTGGACAATAATAAAAACACGTACACGGACGCACGCAAAGTAACATGCAAATGTAATGTCTGTAGAAGGACGAATGGGAGGAAGAAAGACATGAAGCCATTAGTCGGTAACAGTTTGCTCAACCCAATTGAAAATCTGTAAGCGAGGCTGCAAATAATAATGAAATAATGATGTTGACTTGTATAGCGCCACATCCTGGCCTGTGGACAGCTCAAGGCGCTGACGTCAAAATAAGATGACGACAAAATGTGGGTGTGTAGCGGGCCGTCACCTCCACGTCACAGGGCAGCGTCACACACAGCGTCACACACAGCAAGAACACAGTCCTCAGCACAAATATCCAACATGTCATACAAGCCGGAATACACTCCATACAACAAATATCCAACATGTCATACAAGCCGGAATACACTCCATACAACAAATATCCAACATGTCATACAAGCCGGAATACACTCCATACAACAAATATCAAACATGTCATACAAGCCGGAATACACTCCATACAACAAATATCAACATGTCATACAAGCCGGAATACACTCCATACAACAAATATCAACATGTCATACAAGCCGGAATACACTCCATACAACAAATATCAAACATGTCATACAAGCCGGAATACACTCCATACAACAAATATCCAACATGTCATACAAGCCGGAATACACTCCATACAACAAATATCCAACATGTCATACAAGCCGGAATACACTCCATACAACAAATATCCAACATGCCATACAAGCCGGAATACACTCTATACAACAAATATCCAACATGTCATACAAGCCGGAATACACTCCATACAACAAATATCCAACATGTCATACAAGCCGGAATACACTCCATACAACAAATATCACACATGTCATACAAACCGGAATACACTCCATACAACAAATATCACACATGTCATACAAGCCGGAATACACTCCATACAACAAATATCCAACATGTCATACAAGCCGGAATACACTCCATACAACAAATATCACACATGTCATACAAGCCGGAATACACTCCATACAACAAATATCACACATGTCATACAAGCCGGAATACACTCCATACAACAAATATCAAACACGTCATACAAACCGGAATACACTCCATACAACAGATATCACACGTCATACAAACCGGAATACACTCCATACAACAAATATCACACATGTCATACAAACCGGAATACACTCCATACAACAAATATCCAACATGTCATACAAGCCGGAATACACTCCATACAACAAATATCCAACATGTCATACAAGCCGGAATACACTCCATACAACAAATATCCAACATGTCATACAAGCCGGAATACACTCCATACAACAAATATCCAACATGTCATACAAGCCGGAATACACTCCATACAACAAATATCCAACATGTCATACAAGCCGGAATATACTCCATACAACAAATATCCAACATGTCATACAAGCCGGAATACACTCCATACAACAAATATCCAACATGTCATACAAGCCGGAATATACTCCATACAACAAATATCACACATGTCAGTGTACGAATGTATTTTAAGGTACACGTTTGTACGTTAGTAACGAGATGATTAACAACCAGATACACATTTTTTATTTGCAACTACACACGTAGGTGATGTCCGACTAACAGACGTATTTGTATCTATTATTTGCAAACTAATTCACCTGTGTTTCAATCTCATGGCTGACAAATATTTATTTTGTACTCAAAAGGACATTTATATACTGACACAATGTCCAACTAAAACTGAACTTCTCTTATCTTACATCCCAGCCAGACTCCTCCATTCTGTGTCTGATGACACTGCACTCTCTATCCCTGTCAACAAAACAACCACACAAACTCATCGGATTTTTAGTTACTGTGTTGCAAAAAAGTGGAACTATCTTCCCTTCCATGTCCGCCATCTACCGACCATTGAATCCTGAAACGTGCACCAAAACACTTCTTTGCCATGAACATTATTCCTTATACCAGTCAACATAGTTGTCAATAGTTGTGGTCATTGTCAGTTGACTAGTCCATCTGCTCGTCTTCCTCTGTAGATTTATGACATTCTCCATCCTTACTGTTTGTTCCCTGATTCTTCTCTTTGTTTTTAATTACTTGTCCGCATAGGTTTTTCTCCTTCCGTTCTTCGTATCTGTCCATTTCTCCTACTTGTCTTCGTGAGCATGATTATGCGCTTTATAAATCACACGTCCATCATCATCATCATCATCATCATCATCATCATCATCATCATCATCATCATCATCATCATCATCAACAACACAGTCAACGAAAGGGTTTAAGGCAAAACAGGAGTAAAAAAACAGGAGTTTTTATATTGGCCTTAAGATCACCTTTTTTTAATTAAGCTAACAGTTGTTAAATATAAACTTTTAAAATGAGTTTTCAAGAAAGCAGTTTGTATGTACAAAATCTGGTTCAGAAGTGTGATTGTATAAACAATTTGCACACTTTTTTTAAAAAACAGATGCTAGAAATCCTTGGAGAGTTAAAGAAGTGTAGACCTTGCAGTGCACCTGGATGCACACAACTATATATGGATGGTGTAGGGTGTAAAAAGGACTTTCTAGACTCTGAGGTCGATTAGGCTGCAAGTTATGGAGACTGTTAAATGGAAACAGGAGAGCAGCGACTGCTGCTGGCGCCATCTTGTGTTTTATGGGGGTGGGGCGGATGGTGGTGGGTGGGGGAGAGGAAACGGTTACCGTTGGTAGGTCACAACTGACATTTTTGTGGCTTAAAAAAGTGAAAATAATGGAGGCAGAATAAGGTGAAGTGGTCACCTGAGGCTTTTAATAATAATCCTCCAACATTTCTTTTATTTATACAAACAGATGTGTCTGTGACCATTTTTGCATAGAAACACACAGCAAAACGCGCGTACGCATGCACGCACACACATGCATAAACATACTCAAACATGCAAGGACAAGAACAAGCGAAAAAGTAAGAGGTTGTCTGAAGATGAAAAGATATGCATTTCGTGGACAGTGGAGAAAGAGAGAGAGAGAGGTGTGGGGGAAATTGGTGTCCTACGCCGAGTCAGCAATATTACAGAAAGACAGCCAGTCCTGTAACCTGTAAACAGATGCCACATGCAGAGAAAGAACAGAGTGCCCGAGACGAGAGCTGAACATAGGACAGCCAACACTCACTGTATTGGTGACAGGCGCTAACCGTTGCGCCACCGGACCGCTCTGAGAGAGAGAGAGAGAGAGAGTTTAACAGTTGAACAGGCAACAAAAATTCTTAAACCTGTCGGGAAAAAAACGTGCGCCATTTCTTCATGTCTGAAAGATCAATAATCGATCTCTGTCAAGAAGAGGCGCAAATAGACGAAAAAAGATGAAAATAACTATAAAAAGGAAGAAGAGAACAAGAAAAGAAAAAAAAGAAAATAAGAAACAGGGAAGGATAATGAGTGACCTCTATTCTCCTAAAGCGCCATATGGGGCATTTCGTTTTTAAATCTGTTGACTTATTTAGACACTTAGTTTTGGCACTTATATATTGGTACATATTTCCATACTCATTCCGGTACTTATTTCGTTAGTTATTTACTTAGTCTCTAAATCTGAGCACACAAACTAGGTTTCCTACATACAAGCTTACAATCATCTACCGGCACAGAAGAAAGTAACAGATATGATATACCGTCCACTACTATCATGCACAGAGACTACAGCCAGTGGTAGCCGTTCGAGTATAAACTCGTTAGACATATACCTTGTCCATCCTGTTGCCTCCGCTGTGCGCAAGTGAAAAAGTCGGTTTTAGAGGCCTATGTGAAGAGGTAGTGGGATGCACGTCATCATGTCCTATTAAATGCAAGATCAAGGTCTCCAGGGGCCAGTTGCACAACACGTTTCTAAACCTTAAAACTGTTCTAAAGAAGCAGAATCTCTTCTTAGCCATTTAGATGCCTTGCAGAAAAAATACAAAAAAATTGTACTAACAGGACATAAAGTCAGACTTAAACAGCTTTATCTTACTTAAAGTAGTTTGAGCTTTAAAAATTATAAAATTGTGGTGTGCACTTTAAACTAATTATCTATCAAGAGTTAAGGCCTAAAAGTGTTTAAAATGAGAACTGTGTTATGCAATTGGACCCTGACCCTTTTTTTTTTAGGTCGTTTGAGGGGGTTAGGTATCAGAGACCACACTTTTTCTCGTGGCCAGCTTTTTCATTGTGAGGCCGGGGTCCGTCTCTCCCCCCTCTCTCTCTTGCTCCACCTCTTTTATCCCTATATACTGTCAGGTATCTGTCAATATTCCCGACAGCTTTGTCTCCCTTGCCCCTATAAGAAGTCAAGTACCCGTTCCCAACAGCGTCAGTAAACAAAGCCATGGTACCGATCAGTCTCCAATGAGGTTTGGCTGCCATTATTCCCTTGCGTATCGGGGTACAGGGTGCATCTCAGAGATATTTTTAAGACATAGATGAGTAAAGATCAACCATTATCTCCCTTAGTCAATGCACTATTGGTCATTGTGTGTCTGTAAGGAAACGTATGATCGAAAAGTTGAAAATAATGTGATCCAAGTTAGGTGATGTGAAGTAAAAGCATTGTTTAACAGTGAGACAGAAATAGTAAAAAAGAAGCAAAGAAACAGAGATCGAGAGACAGAGGTAACGAAATTAAGAAAAAGGGACGAACAAAAGCGATAATAAGGAAGAAGATAAAATACTTTAAAAAAAATAGTTAGAAAGTAAAATTGAAAAAAAACTGCAGATACCAATCATCAGCATGCTCGTGCAAGCACACGCATACACATGTCTGTACATTCACGTGCAGCTTGGAATACACACCTGCCCACAAGCGCTCACTCGCACAAACAAAGCGACACACGCAGTCGATGTATATTTAAAATTGGTTTATTTTCGGTTGTTCTGCCTGCCTATCCCAGAGACTCTGACTGTTTTACCGTTTGGCAGAGTCCATTTTTCAATACAAGAAGTATCGTTAAAAGGGTCGTATTGGGGAGAAGCGAGATAAAGAGAACTCCTACAGCACGTGACCCCTTATTCGCTCCATTTAGCGACACCTCGGGCTGTCCCACGGTCAGCCATATTTTCTGGCAGCAGTCAACAAAAAAAAAAAAAGGGGGGGGGGGAGAGAAACATCCACGGGCTTATTGGCCGGAATCAGCAGTGGAATTGGCGTATGAAGTATGTGGGGGGATCTGGAAACGGTAAAATGGTGAACAGAGGCTTTTATGACGAGCCGGCTGTGGAGGTAGCCAGGGTGGTCTGCCTTACTTCGGGAAGCTCGAGATAAAGCTAACGGAGGAGAATGAATCCCCAGGTCCTCCAAAGTGGTTTACTCCTTTGGATGCCAAGCTGTCCGCCTCCTCGGATGGAAGGTTGAGGTATATGAACATCTGGAAATAAGAAAACAAATAGCGGTCATGTGGTTTCCACTAAGCTCGATGAAAGTTGTCAATGGAAGGTATGCTTCAACGTGAGCAGTCTATGCAACAGTGGATGTTGAGAATGAGGAAGGGAATGGCGAACAGACTGAAGGACGGAGTGACAAGCCGACAGTTGCAGTCTGTTGCAGGTTATTTACCTTAGGTGGAGCAGAGCCATTGGTGTAGAATGCCCGGTAGTTGTATTTCTGTAGGCTGTCCTTCAATTCTTCCATATATCCCTTTAGGTGTGCCTGGCTTTCTGGTGTTGTCATTCCTGCAGAAAGTGTGAAAGTGCTGAGGGGCATGAGTGTGCAGGGATATTATTGCTGTGTGACATGAGTACTGGGCGACCTGCTCAATAACACAGATATGTTAGAATTAATAGTTAGATGTGGAATGGCATACGAAGTTCAAATCTGGCACAAGATTGTTGTGGAATAAAGCCAGAGATCTGTGGCAGAGGTAAGAAAGTTGGCTGTCTTCAAATCTCAGTAAGAAGTGATCAAGGAAATACAAGTATGGTATATGTTGAGTAACTGTGGCGACTCAACGCCGAGATGGACCATGCGACAAACAAAAGCAAAAGGGATCGTTGATGTAAAGGGGAAAGAACTGTGCAAAAAGCATCACAGACGGTGACTTAAATTCCTAATAAATAAATAAATATATAAATAAATAAATAAATGCAAAGGAGCTAGCAGCTCAACTAAATTTCCGTAGCAGTAAAATCTCTCGAGAAAGAAATAAATGAGATTTTGAGACAATTGTCCAACCTTCTAGGGACAGTGTCCGCTCGATGAGGGTCAGGTTGACGTCAGGCAAGCCTGGTCCACAGCGAGGCCATGACACGCCGAGGGATTTCCCCACGTCGATCATGTCAAGCACAGGGAACATCTTGGTCTTGCCTTTCAGCGATACCTCTTCTAACTTTTTCATGTTCCGGGGGGTTACCTCTACCACTGCATCAATAAGTTCACAAACTCGTGTCCGACACCATCATCATACTCAAGAGAGGATTCTGTATGCTATGGTTCCAACTACTTAATTTTTTTTTCGTTACATTTTTTTTAATGCCTTCTAAATCGTAACGAGACAAATATAAAAATAGACAGTTTAGTCCAAATATCAGACAGGAGAAAAATAACTACAAGTTATTGACAATGTAATGTTTATTGCAACTGGCACTGAAATGTCTAACAAAGGGAAGGTAATAATATCTTTAAATGTCTTGTAAATAACAGCCAGATATCCACCAATTTATATTAAAAAGTCCTCTGTGTCAATCCCACACTCAGTCACAAGAAATTAAAATATATATATATATTCCTTACCTATGTGATATGAGGGTGCTCCAAGTGTCTGTCAAAAACAATCGAAGCATATTTGTACTCAACAGAAGATAAAAGGTTATAAATAGTTATTTCCTCCTCCAATGAGAACAATATACCCAAGGAAATATAAGCTCAATTATTTCCTGACGGTAAAACAAAAGCCAGCCATCAGAATAACAGAATTGCATATTTGATTTACTGCTACATTTATTATGTTTTCATGTAAAACATACAGCAGACAAATCTTCAGACAAGTGTGTAGGTATTATAGACAATATTTTATGGGTATTTTTAATGTGTTACGGTATATGAGATTGGTCATTGGGTTTCAAAATTTAAGCCAAAATATCTTTTTCTGCAGTAGAATCTAGCAGCATCTTTGTTTCCAAGAAGTTCTAACCTTAAATCGGTAAAGAATGTCAGCGTCCTTCATCTGCTCCTTGACCTCCTTTGGTGTGTTTTCGATGTTTCTGACTTCATATAGTATGTAGTGCTTTTGTGGAGGCAACATTTGGGCTAAAGATGACGCCGCTACTACTACCAGCAGCAGGAAAACTGGAATCCTGCACAACAATCTTTAAATGAAACAAAACAAAAAGCAAACCAAAACAAAAGGAGACACAAACAGAAAAACAAAAACTGATAACAAGCTCTCTTATTTCTGCAGACACACCAATAAGCCTAAGATCCCCTCAGAAGTAAGACAAAGATTCAAGAAAAAGTGCGATGAGCTTGTAGTTCCCTGGCCTCATCACCTAGTCTGTCTAGCAAGCTAAGCACTTGCAATGTTAACCCTACCACCTTAGTCCTCAAATCCACGGCAAGTTAGGATCCTTTTCAAATAGTTTTTTTTTTTTTTTGCAGGATGGTTCTTAGGACCTTAAAGAACGTTTAGGGTTTAGAGAGGAAAGGTTGCCTACTACTTCGTGTATGTTGAAGAATATCATGCTACGGACAGAAACAGATACCTGTGTTCGGCCATGATGCTTTTCACCTCGCAACAGCTGTAGCGCTTTTCGGATGAGACAGTTACTACTCCTGTGGCAAGGGCTCGCAGACACCAGTCCTCATATACCCAGCGGCCTCCATCTCGTGATGTACGGGGGCTGTCATTGAAGGGGACGTAGCTCCGCCTCGAGGCGCAGCCCAGGAGGAGCGAGACGAGACTTTACGAGAGACCGGCATAGCACGTCCTCGTCGCTCGATACGTTGGACGGCTGTCAGCAGGTTTTTCGCTGGATCCCATCGCTGTTGTCGTCTTCAAGCTTTTAATTTTGTCGGGGGAAAAGCGTTCATGATGGCATATGACGTGGCCCAGGGAGGGGACTAGTGTGTGTGTGTGGGGGGAGGGGGTGTGTAGGTGGGGGGTTACTTACTAGCCTGACGATTGACGATCCAATTACAGGCAATGGCTTCTGCAGCTTTCTTGTGACTACCTGTCCGTATAACTGTACAACTGTTCTGCCTTCTGTCGCTACCTTCGTTATTTTGTCTGTCTTCTTTCTGTCTGTGTCATAAACCAATGCAAATTTAAGAAGAAAAAAAAAGAAGATAAATTCATGCAGTTATCATCTCTGTGTTATCATATCTGTTCGGTCTGCCTGGCTCCCTGATCTGAAATTAATGGATAGACCTGGCTGGCTCTGCTTGAAGCCGACAATTCACCATACTGGTCTCTCAGCATTTGGACTTTCGTATTTTTTTTTTCATAAACCGTCAATGTATCAGGCTTTTTATTTTCCTGCTCCGCTTTAGTTTTCTTTTTATTTCAAAACCGATGAAGTAGGTGTCAATCTGTGTCCCATGCTGGTTTATATGACATTACGATGACTGCGTAGAGTCTTCATCAAGTTCTGTCACTGCAAAGTCACGTGGTCCGTCCAGCAGTTTTTCGAACAGTAGGTTTGTCTAATAGAGATACGGGTAGTGGATGAATTAATGTGCTGACATGTTGAACACAGGGGGCTGCTTCTTCAAATTTGTGATCACAAACATAGAAATACTGACTCACTTGTATAACAATATCGATTGATTTGTATGAAGACGTAAGCTCATCACTCGTCTGAATTTATAAGCTTGCTTCTTTATGTAAGTGGATGCAGTTGTCTCCACATGTACCTTTCTGTCGATATGGACATATTTATGTTTAAGTGGGATCTTTTCTGCGTATCTAAACTTCTCAAGGTTTTATCTGTGCGTAGGTTGGCATGTTTGTCTTTAAGACCGAACACGTATGTGGTTCGAACAGGCTATGTCTGTGTGAAGGCCTGTAAAGCGGGTGGAAAGTTTTAAAAGGACATCGAGCTCGACATCGACTTTATCATTACCCCCATCTCACTTTAATTCACAAAATGATTACCTGCAACCTGGGGCAAAATGCTTATTTTTTCGTGGCGTATGTCGCGCAGTATCATGCCATCAACATCGAGTAGATGTCAGTAATAAGATGGCACAGAAAAGTCAAAACACTTCTCTTCTACTCTTATTGACGGTTAAATATAAAAGGAAACGGTGGTGCCGTGACTTTATGATCCTTGGTGAGGCAGGTATTAAAGAGAAAACTCATCTCAATCCGACCCTTTTTGAGGGGGGTGTCCATCTCCCTGCCTTATCCGTCCCAAACCCTCTATGAAGTCGGTACCTGCTCCACAGCTGGGTGAAATGGGGGAAAGTCCACTGCGTCACACTGGTGTCCAAGCAGCTCGTGTGCACCTTCAGGTGCCGACATTATCACAAGGTCTAAAAAACATGGTATCACTCTTTCCTTCTTTCAACAGAATGTATGGTGTCCTCTAGGATGTATATCTTAGAAACCTACCTTGTACAGGTGTGGAAGCTGGTTTAAGCATTTGTTAAAACAAAATTTCAAAAATTGTATTGAAATGGAAAATTGTTATTGGAAACATCTACTTTGAATATTCCTCCTTTCGAAGTGTATGTTTTCGTAGGAAGATAAGTGTTTCGTATTCTCTTTCTGTCTGTTTATGTATTTATGTGTGTGTGTGTGTGTGTGTGTGTGTGTGTGTGTGTGTGTTTTGAGTAACTGATTGTTTATTCATTCAAGAGCCATTGCCCTATAGAAGGGGGAGCATAGGACAATGATGATACAATATTGCTTTCAAAAATACATAGATATGAAGACTAGAACTGCAAACAATGACTTCAAATGATACATTCATCTTCCACTCTAGACCTTCTAAATTGAAAAGCATATAAAAAATATAATACCAAATTCTTGACAATTTTTTCATATACTGAAGCCAATAACAAACTCAATCTATAACTGTTTGAGATTATGTATCATTTTCTTGGTGTTTTTCTTACTCTGAAATGCTGTAGGGCCTTACAACACAGAACAAAGGGAACTTCATCTTCCTCGTTTATTCTTTATAATGGACATAGCAGGTCGTATGCAGTGTATCTTCTATATTGAAAATAATGAACTGAAATAGTGAAATCTAAATTTAGATGTGTGTGTGTGTGTGTGTGTGTGTGTGTGTGTGTGTGTGTGTGAGAGAGAGAGAACTCGAACTCGAACATTTTATTGACTTAGGGCCATTTCAGCCATTGTCACTCAAGGTGAGCATATAGGGTTCATCCTCTCATACATACAATCACCTATCCATTCATACCCATCCCGTCGTACACTTTAAAGACATGCACTGTACAGTAGTCCTCTCACACACCCACTCATCATGTGTGTGTGAGAGAGAGAGAGAGAGAAATGGAGAGAAGAGAGAGTGGCTAAAGAAGTAAACATTTGTAAAAGCAAGGGGCGAAGGATTAAACAGTAGCTTGTGTCTCTTTTCGGCAAGAGATTTACTCAGGTAGAAAATAAGTGTTAACAGTTAAATTCGAGGCTGTGTCCACCTTCTTGCGGGAACAATTAGATGTGAAGTCACCACAAGCTGTTGCTAAACACCCATTTGCATACACCTCGACACCTCACTAATGATGGTAGGTCGTTATTTTCCCGACTTTGTGAACATCGTATTCCCACCCACCCACCCACCCCCCACACACACACACCTTTCCCCACCCACGGCTGTTTAAGCTGATGGGAAAGTGTTTCATGAGATTGTTTCGAACTCTGATAAATGGTGCAGGACACCGACAAGAGTGTCGATAGACTCAGTGATAAATGCCCTGGAGGTGACTAACACCATAGATACTGTTAGCACCTTCGTAGACAACGGTTTTACGACTCCATTTCTCTGTTCTGTCTTCTATTTTCTGTTTATCTTCTTGTACTTGTGTCACTCTTTAGTCTCTTGATTTGTTTATGCATTTCATTCTAAGTTTCCGTGCCAGACTGTATAAAAAATAACAGAGTGTGTGTGTGTGTGTGTGTGTGTGTGTGTGTGTGTGTGTGTGTGTGTGCGTGTGCGTGCGCGCGCGCTTGATTGTGCCCACTTACATGCTAACTCAGCAAATAGATGGGCTAAAAGAGCAAAGTATCAGCAAAAACTCTTGTACGAGAACATATTTATAAACTGATAACATCATGTTTGGCAGATTGTGTGATGTTATTTACTGTAAGGAGCCTTTTGACGAAGGGGGGATCGAGTGGGTTGTTCAGAAAAACGAAATTTAATATAAAAAACTCTTAATGTTGACTACGAATAAGGATTTCTGCCTTATCTCACTTTTTATGTTTCTTTTGAAATATAAATGTAGTTATCATGTTTGTTGTTTATTTAGTTGGAAAGTGCTTCCACCTTGCGGTGATTTCGCACTATGGGGGGAAAGGGAGGGGGGAGGAAACCGGAGTACCCGGAGAAAACCCCCGCCGCCCAGCCCTGCGAACAGGTGTCACATACAGAGAGTGTCCCGAGACGAGATCTGAACCCTGAGCCGCTCACTGCAGTGGTGACAAGAGAGTGTTTTAACCAATTCACTACCGGGGGCCCTTATAGTAGTTATCATGCTTATTCACTTAATAACATATATGTCGAGGTAATGTATACGCAAAAGGTTTAGCTTATTTATTTAAAACCAATAAATAATTTACAACATTATTTTGATTAACTTTAGTCACTGATTATGAGATGTTCTGAGGAGTATACATTACATACGCTTATTGCGGTCGAAAAAATAAATATCTTATGTTGCCCAGTGTAGCCGATATACCCACGTTTTGTTTCCTAGCCACAAAGAGGTCTGGCTCTCAATGTAAGGGATAGAACTCGTCTTATCCTTGCAGTGTTTCCCTTGACTTCCCTCCCCTTCTAACCTTCTAAGACACACGTTCCCCTACTGACCTACTCCATCCTCATTGTTTGTTTCATGACTTTATGTTTGTCTTTTATTACTTGTCTGCACACTGTCATCGTTTGTAGTTCATGAAACTGAAGAAAAGAGTTTGGAAACAAGTAAGAGAGTGTAGTAAAACTAATTATAATAATTGTGTAGATGATTTTGTGATCTCCGTACACTGGCCACCGAATAAAGCTTTCCTGGCCTTAAGGATAGCATCACATCAAAGAGAACCGTTTAGCTCTGAAGGAACAGGAGCTGTCGTTCCTCAAAGAGAGAGCGATCAAGTATGCTGTGTGATATTCGACACTTCCTAGGAGTAGTAGTGTATAAAATTATCATACAATAATGGCCCAAAATGAACAAATAAACGAATGAAAGAATAAGCGAAGAATCGTGCAAGACAATCTATCAACTACTCAACTTGTGATTTTTTTTCATGTCATAATTTTCAAAAAACAAACAAAATGTCTCGATTCAAATAAAAAATACCCAGATTACTTTTCCCTTTTCTGTTAAACCATAGAATCTATAACCAAAACAGACATGTGACGATTGTGTTTGTGTGTGTGTGTGTGTGTGTGTGTGTGTGTGTGTGTGTGTGTGTGTGTGTGTGTTAGATGCCTAATAATAAAAGCACGGTTAAGGGAAAGGCAAAGACTGTATATTATAATGTTACTACCTCTATATCATTCCAGACTTGAAAAAAGCTGCCGCTGATGTTTCAATAAAGAATTACTTTGAGGTAAACCAGAAAATAAATAAAAAGGGTTGTAAGCATCCTCTTCTCGCTTGCTTGTCCTGATGACTATCAGGACAAAAATGTCCCTGAAAATAATTTTCTGATAAAATGCTGTTAACCACATATACTCATATACAGATATACATAGAAATATACATAATAATAATAATAAATAATAATGTGAGCTTTTATAGCGCAGTTCCCCAGAAAAAACCAGGCTCACCGCGCTTTACAAAGAAAAATCTGTCAACAAGAAAAGAGAGAAAAGTGCCCTTGAAGCAACCAGCAAAAAATTAAAATCATAAGGGTAATTTCAACACACACGTGGACAAATAGACACACGGACACGTCAACATGAATAGAAACATACATAGGTTTCTCTACATCGTTTCACATGTACAGATAACTTTTCTCACCCATGCACATGCTTGTTGTTGAACATGTTAGTATTACCAGAGGAAAAAATAACCTTTAAATTGATACCAAAAACATGGGGACTAAAGCATAGTGCTCTAAAATCAACTGTGAAAAAATAGATAGCGATTTTTATGGACACGAAATACACACTGATTAATATTGGCATCAGAAGATGTCAAATTCCATAAACTACAAAACAAGCAGGTCTTTTGCTCAGAAAACAGCTCTCTAATGTGTCGAGATCTGCTGTAAAGGTAAAGCCGGATTGCGCTCCAAACGTCAATCGCCGCCATGGCCGACAAGGTAACCTTGGAATCAATGCAGAGGCTTATGCAGGATGTTTCTTCCTCCATTATTCGCATCGTTCTGTGTGAGAAGGATTGTCGGTGAGCTCACACATTTATTTCATGATTTTGCAGTTCATTTAGTACGGAAAGCTCAATGACATGGATGTGCTATTGCATGTGTTAGTTTTAGAACAGCCGAATTCTTGTAGTACGATCATCAGATTAGTTTTAAAATCACCAGAAAAGCCAGATTCTGTTCAAGAATTTCTGGATTGAGCCACAGGAGGCAATCAACAGCATGTTGGGGTAGTCATAGTCTGTTCACTGGCGCCAGTCGTAAGGATTGTGGAGAGAGTTGTGGATGCCAGTGAGACACGCCCCTGTGTATGTTACCTCAGCTATGCAAGTATTTCAGAGCATGTAGTATAATCCACAGGATCTGTGTGACCGCTAGTTCTGGCAGTCCTGTTATGTAAAAGGCAGGCAGCAGGTCTCGGCGAGAACCAGAGCCGACAGCATGTATGACTGTCTACAGTTCATGGCGATAGACGAAACTACAGTAATGTGAGAGAATAATCTCATGTTGTAACTGCTTAGTTAATACAAATAGTTCTTGTCCATAGATAATCGTAGATAAGCTGGGGACGCAGCAAATGCAGTCTGTAGGTATAGATCAAACTGTAGATCCAAACAAAATCATGCGATGAATGGCGTAATAAACCGTCAGCTGGCTTTCGATTGGAATGCAGAAGGCCGTTGTTGGAACTAAATCCCCGCAGACAAGAAAATCATTGAAACAGAAAGACAAAGAAGCACGTGTCAAATAATAGGGACAAAACTCACCACAGGTCATAGAAGACAACAACAAAAATACTGAGAGCTAGTCCCCTCCAGCCGGTTAAGCGAAGGGACATTACTCTCTGAACATTACTGAACACCAGTGTTCAGTGTCCTGCTTTTTAATTGTTTTCTTGTTTGGATGCTACTAACCATTACATCCAGTTAGAGGCTCTTCATTCTAAAACTTTCCCGTTAGAGGAAGTATGCTGATTATTCTGCGTGTTACTCTAACAATTGTACTGCCAGCCCTGAGCGGACCAAACACTGTGCATTGCTGTTGGTCGATTCTGTATGTAATTCGTCGCAACTTCTACTAGAGTTTCTAGCATCATCTAAATGTTCATTTACTCTAGCAAAAATTCTTCTTTTGCAGGAAAGGAAATTCTTCAACAGATGCTGTTTAAAAATCAACTACACTTACGATAATATATGTGGCACAACTTACAGGTGAACGCGCTGCGTCATAGGCCGAGGCCAATTTCGCAGAGGGTAGAGCGGGTATGATCCATTTTTGAAAGGTGAGTAGGGTTGAGCATGGCGCGGAGTTGTGTGCCGAACTGCCTTTAATGAGCCGTGTGATAGGGATATTTTAGTCAGTTTTTATTTGTGATCTCCCTTTTTTTGATCTCCCTTCTAACTTTATGCTTCTTGACACCTCTCTCTACCTAATAACTTAATGCGTTTTAAAGTTCACCACCTTGTTTGTGTGTGTGTGTGTGTGTGTGTGTGTGTGTGTGTGTGTGTGTGTGTTACTTTGACAGCTTTTGACAAGATCTTCCACTTGGGGCTATGGCATGTAAAATGCAAAATTGAATAGGGTCTCATCCAAGTCATCGAAACGCAGTATTTCCGAATAACGAACTAGGAGAACTCATTAAACTCTGGGTTCCTGTCTTGTTTTGTTTTATTTATTGTTGTTGCTGTCTTACTTCGTTTGGGTTGTTCGTCTGGGTGTAAAATCATCGGAAGCCCATGCCTCTGCCTCACGTCAATATGGTCCTCCGGAATGTACCGATATCGTCTGTAGCTATCGCACCACGCAAGTCAGTCATTCAGCCTCGCTGTATCGGATGATCCTCCCCACCTTGGAGATACGCGGACACCCTTTCACTCGTCTTTGCTGAACCACAGGCCGTCTGTACGTCAGCTCTACCCGTCAAAACAGGTAGTTTTCCACAACCTTCCTCGCTCTCGCCGTAGTCCCTCAGTCTACGTCAGAAAATTTCTCAGACGCCTGCCTCCAAATTCAGCAAATGTTCTTTCTGTACTGTGCTGGTAGTAGAACAACAGCCCCCGGCTTGAATACCAGTAAGTACTGTGACAACTCCTGTCACTAAACAGCGATATAATTAGCGCTCTCTCTAGCGCCTCACGTCGACATACACTATGACGACTGGTCAGCTTGAATGAAGACTGAACACCCGTCAGTGAGTGACAGCTCACAGCAAGCAGCAACACACCAAGATTGATGGAATATCGACTAACCAATATCGAAAATTATCCCACTTGCTATGGTCGGGTCTAATATACCTACCCTTGTTTACGTCGCCATAAGGTGAGCTCAGCCCGCCCCGCACATAAAATACTAAATAATCTGAAACAACAACAAACAAAAAACAAAAAAAACGAACAAACAAAACAAAACAAGACACCCTGCCCACCTGGACAGATGGTGAGCTCTACTCGGATCACACGTGAAATATAGCAAAAACCAAAACAAAAACCAATTTCTCGTGATTTCCAGTGTGGCAGTGACATACCAATTAAAGCACACCGTGTGTGTCGAACTCAATATACACCTTACCACACTACTGCCGCACCCCCCCCCCGTACGCTACACTGTCCTCAGTAATGTTTCGTGGCGTTTTCAGTAGAAAGAAACACAACCTTATGACTTGTCACTGTGTGTATGAAGAGCAGCAGCGAAAACTTTTCTTCCGCTCTACTTTTTAAAAACATCGATTTTTTAGCACCCGTGTCAGCCAAGGGAAGCTACCGCTGGACGTTCACGCTATAACGCAGTTGCATCCCTTAGACCAAGTACGGCGAGGCGCGCTTGTATAGAAAGGGTGGGAGGGGAGACTCGTATACATTTAGAAGCCTGGGACCAGTTGCACAACACATTTCTAATTTTAAACACTTTTAGGCCTTAACTCTGTTTAGATATTTAGTTTAAAGTGAACACCACAATTGTAGAATTTTTAAAACTAAAACTGCTTCAAGTAAGATAAAGTTGTTTAAGTCTGACCTTCCGTCCTGTCAGTACAATGTTTTGTATGTTTTTCTGCGATGCATCGAAATGGCTAAGAAGAGATTTTGCTTTAAGGTTTAGAAACATGTTGTGCAACTGTCCCCTGGTCTAACAAGTCAACGGAATTCAAATCGTAAAAAGGGGAACAAAAGGCGATTGTCAATGGACATTAAAATTTAGAAATATCGATGGTCTTTTTAATATTAAACGACTGAAGACTTAAAGAGCAACGCACCAAAAACCTCTTTAAAAAAAGTGTTGTTTATCAATTTCATCTCATTACTGCTTAAAATTATTTATAAAGTCAGTATTTCCATTCGTAACATAATTATTTTATGCATATTATTTATGCTGACGATAGAGATGGTGGTTTTAAAAGGGCGATAACATGAAATGAAATGAAAGGTACAGAAAAAGTGTTTATTGTGAGTGTGGACATTAATTATGAACATAGTGCGAGTGATAAATAGAGAGTGAGAGAAAAAAACTAAAAGGATGAGAGTTTATTTTATTGAGAGAGAAAGAAACTGCAAATACTTGATATGGAATTATTTTGTTCATATAATTCTTATTATATTCTTAATTTTTTTTAATTAATAATAGATTATCTCGGCTCTTTTCATCTTCCTGATAAATGCACTGCCAGTTTCTGATGTGATTCTTCTGTTTATGACTGTATCTGCTTGATGTGACCTTACAGCTGAGTTCTCTTCCTTGGTTTAAAATTCAACCCGTGGCCATGTGAAAATATGTCAGCATTTGATTTTGTTTGGTTTGCAAATGTTTGGTTTGTCTAAGACAATGGGTTACAGGGGTCAATTTTATTGAATGATGTTACCCTCTCTCTTTCCCATGCACGCGCGTACACACAAACACACGCACGCAGGCACACGCCAACATCAAGAAAACTAACTCTGCGTTTGGATGGCGATGAGTGAGACGAGACCAAACAACCAGAGTTGCTTTATTTTTCAGTAGGTGACTCATGTCCATTTAGCCGTGGATGCATTTCCACTTGCTGATGCGATTCCTGTCTCACCATGGATGCGCGAACTTTGCATGACCGCGCTAAACACTTTCATGGCTGCGTTTTCAAAAGGCGTGAGAATCATTGTCGTCTCCTAATCTCTAAGTGGTTTTATTTCATGTTTGTTGTGCATCTGCATGGTCCGTCATCTGTCTGCAAGAAACCCACAATCTCTCTGCAAGAAACCAACTTCAAGAATAAAAGAGATCCATTTATGTATTCTTCAGATCCATGATTTTCGTCTCTAGATGCAAACTATTTATGCTGACGACAGGGATGTGACCTTTACTTGGACTAACCGCCAAGGCAAAGAGAAAATCATGAACGATTGCATTAAAGAAAGAAAGGTAGAAAAAGAAAGGAAGTGAACGTATGAAGGAATAAAGTTCGTGAAGTAATGCTCACCTTCTCTTTCAGGTTGCATTGAACGCATGTAGAACTTTTTTTTTTTTTACTGTTTCTATGCCTTTCAAGGAAATGTTCTCCATCGGTTTATTCAAACCCTGGTTATTTTTAGGCGCCCACGATGAAGTTGCAAGGGCGGCCACTTTCAGCACCAAACCGCCTGGAAACGTCACAACAGTCCTCGCCAGCAATTAATCGATGATTATCTCCCGTGTTCAACCCTAGTTAGCAAGTCTGCATGTGTCTGGTGGGGAGGAGGGGGGGGACCCCTGATTGGGGATTGAGGACAAGCCTTCAAAGGGTGCCCTGATCGAGGCGAGAACTTCCCCCGACACAGAAAGACGTACTGATGGGTGGTTTGCATGTCTGGCAAAGGGGGGGCGAGTGTTCGGCAATCCCTCATTCCTGGAGTGGAACATGAACAAGGAATGGAGTCGCTCCAAATTCGCTCTCGAACGGCCGCAATCTGATCGGCGAGAAGCCGGCAAAAGAAGGGGGTAGGGGGTGGCATGGATCTGCTGCGTCTTAGCTACAGGACCAGATGAAGCTGGGAAATGCTGCACGCAGTTATGGATGCCTGCTGGACATGCGCAGAGCATTAGCAATGATAGATGGCGCGCGTGTGCAGTAAGTCTCGTGCTTATTAAAGTCACGGGACGGCTTATAAGGTTCCCTGGACGTAAACAAGTGAAACATTTTTGAGTTAGGTAACGTTTTCAAGGTTCGTTCTGTCATGTAAAAAAAAATAAATCCATTTGCCAACTTTTTCCTGATGTAACTGTTAAAATATATGTTTATAATATCGTCAATGTTATACTCCCTGCTGTAAAATGTTTTTGCTTCTCAAACTAACAAAGCCTTACTTTTATATATTTTTTTAATCAGACATTTCTTCTCACTTCTTGTTCATTTCCGTCTCTTTGAACAGTATTACGCACGTGTGTATTACATCACAGAGAGAGATAGAGAGAGAGAGAAAAAAACCTGATGTTAATACTGAATTGTTGAACAGATTTTATCAGTAACTTCAGCTGAATGTTAAGCGATTCCGTGCAATAGCGAAGGTGATAAACTTGAGAAAAGAATTAGAGTGTGAATAAAGGCCAATCTTATATCGACAAATGTAGACAGCTCTGGCAAAGTTTCTACATGACGGTTATTTAAAACGAAAGGTGGACAGGACAACTGGTTGGCAAACTTAAAGGTGGCGACCAGTCGTATGGGGCGCCAAGAGGGGAATTTTCTCAAATTTGCTATTTCTAGCTATACATTGCTATGTATAAGTATAGAATGCAATGTATAGCTAGAAATAGCAAATTTGAGAAAATTCCCCTCTTGGCGCCCCATATGGTCGTTGCACGCAGGAGCAGCTCACCCGCTCACCCAAGCTCCAGACAACGAGAGTGACGAGACTGGACGACCCCTGCCGGCGGACCAGCATAGCCGCTGGTGAATTGGCACCAGTCAAGGGACTAACGAACGAATCGAACAAATATAAAAAACTTTAACTTAG
The DNA here is from genome assembly GCA_004794655.1 of Marisa cornuarietis. Classification (NCBI taxonomy): domain Eukaryota; kingdom Metazoa; phylum Mollusca; class Gastropoda; order Architaenioglossa; family Ampullariidae; genus Marisa; species Marisa cornuarietis. Next base: position 11,539,968 of record SMMW01000617.1, on the reverse strand, counting down.
TTGAAGGTTTGTTCATACTTACTCGGTTAAGAACGCGTCTTTAAGAGAGTGGGTGAGACAGAGAACGCATGAAAGACAGAATGCGAGAGTGAGTGAGGAAGAATTACAAAAAGTGAAACACTCTTCTGTGGATGCGTTCGTGCAGCGGTTGTGGTGTACACTTAAAAGTTCCCTGGGCATCAAAAGAAAGAACATGCGGGGAAGCAGTGGAGACACGTGCAACACCACAGTCGCTTTCTTCCTTATCGTTTCAGCCCTGCTGTTTTGTTTGGTCATTGAAACTGAAGGACGACTGAGAAATTCTTTAACCACTTGGAAAGGAGAAGGCCAGACCTATTTCCCAGGGGTGGTGCATGAACGAATGGGGCCGGAATGAATTGTCTGCCCCTGATGAAACCTGGGTTGTGTTACAGGATGCCAGTGCACCGTTATTTGATTAAAATGCCATCCGTCCGCCACAAGACCCTGACCACTCGCTGAAGAAACAAAGTTAAACGTGGCTGTCTAGAGGCCGACATTCATCTGTGCCTCTTTGGTGCTTGCTGGTGCTGTGTTGCCCGAGTGTAGAGGCCATTTGTCTTTATGTCTGCTTCCTCATCTTCCTGGTGTGTGGTTTGCTGCCAATTGTTTGCATATAAGCACTTTTATATGTATACACGCCTGTTAGAGGACTTAAGCACACCTACCTATGTACAGACATGCCGACATTCACTACAGCAAGCAACACACACACACAATTCTGTTTTTAAGAGAAAGTAACATTTATGCTGCTCCTAATAGAAATTAACAATCTTCTGTTCTGAAAAGAAAATAACAATATGCTGTTCTTTGGAGAAAATAACAACATGCTGCTCCTAAGAGTAATTAACAACACATTACATTTGTGAATCATTTCCACATCACACGTGCACTTGTATCTGCACAAAACATGCAGACTGCTAGCTACACAATGGATGTATTCACCGAGCTATGCTACACCTGTACAATCCAAGCTGTGTGACACCTGTACATTCCTAACAGTACCATGCATCTACATCTACACACCTACATTACACATGTACATTCCTAACATTACCATGCATCTACATCTACACACCTACATTACACATGTACAGTCCTGACAGTACCATGCATCTACATCTACACACCTACATTACACATGTACATTCCTGACAGTACCATGCATCTACATCTACACACCTACATTACACATGTACAGTCCTGACAGTACCATGCATCTACATCTACACACCTACATTACACATGTACATTCCTGACAGTACCATGCATCTACATCTACACACCTACATTACACATGTACAGTCCTGACAGTACCATGCATCTACATCTACACACCTACATTACACATGTACAGTCCTGACAGTACCATGCATCTACATCTACACACCTACATTACACATGTACAGTCCTGTCTAAATGAATCGAAAAATCCGACTTATTTATGTCTGTATAATCATAGTTAAATAATGCCTGTACACTTTTAACTAATTTACTACGCCTGTGTAATCTTATCTAAATGACACCTGCACACTCCTAACAGTACTTCACTTATGTGTTTCTGTAGGTGTTGTGTTGTTTTCTTTCTGTGCTGAATATATATATATATGTTTCCGTCTCTCCAAACTACAGGTCTCCAGAGACCTCTAGGACACAGTTCAGTGACCCGGGCAGTCCGCTCTTGTCAGCCTGATTCCCTTGCTGACTTTCCATACAGCATCCCTGGGTAGTTTGTGTCAAAGATGTATTTATTAGAGGAACCAAGAGGCAGAGCTGTTTCATGATGTCTGCTGACAACATTAGTGTCGACATCAGGAGCAATACTCAATGTTAGTGTCGACATCAGGAGCAATACTCCATGTTAGTGTCGACATCAGGAGCAATACTCCATGTTAGTGTCGACATTAGCAGCAATACTCAATGTTAGTGTCGACATCAGGAGCAATACTCCATGTTAGTGTCGACATTAGCAGCAATACTCCATGTTAGTGTCGACATCAGCAGCAATACTCCATGTTAGTGTCGACATCAGGAGCAATACTCCATGTTAGTGTCGACATCAGCAGCAATACTCCATGTTAGTGTCGACATCAGGAGCAATACTCCATGTTAGTGTCGACATCAGCAGCAATACTCCATGTTAGTGTCGACATCAGGAGCAATACTCCATGTTAGTGTCGACATCAGCAGCAATACTCCATGTTAGTGTCGACATCAGGAGCAATACTCCATGTTAGTGTCGACATCAGCAGCAATACTCCATGTTAGTGTCGACATTAGCAGCAATACTCCATGTTAGTGTCGACATTAGCAGCAATACTCCATGTTAGTGTCGACATAAGCAGCAATACTCCATGTTAGTGTCGACATCAGCAGCAACTCTCCACATCAGTGCAGACAACACCAACGACCCTTCACAGTAGAAGAAGCTTAGTAGCAACTTTCACATTAGTTTAAAGATCAACAGCTAGTCTTCACGTTAATGTAGCCATCGACAGCAACTTCACAATCAGACATCAACAACGATTCAACAAGCGACTCCCCACATTAGTGTAGATTTCAGTTGTTATTCTACACATTAGTGTAGACATCATTAACATCTCTGTTTAAATACAGACAAGCACACAAACGGCGCAGACTAAAAGAACTAAAAAGATAAAATTGTAAAATAAGTCGGGACTAGAAAGTCGGTAGGAGACTTCTTGCTTTGCCTCTTGGTTCCTCTAATAAATAAATCTTTGACACAAACTACCCAGGGATGTTGTATGGAAAGTCAGCAAGGGAATCAGGCTGACAAGAGTGGACTGCCTGGGTCACTGAACTGTGTCCTAGAGGTCTCTGGAGACCTGTAGTCTTTAAGGTCCCGAACTACCCTCACCATTGTTTTCTTCTCTTTTCTCGTATCATGAAAACAGTGCGTGACTCAGTTCTCGTATCATGAAAACAATTCGTGACTCAGTTCTCGTATCATGAAAACAGTTCGTGACTCAGTTCTCGTATCATGAAAACAGTGCGTGACTTAGTTCTCGTATCATGAAAACAATTCGTGACTCAGTTCTCGTATCATGAAAACAGTTCGTGACTCAGTTCTCGTATCATGAAAACAGTGCGTGACTTAGTTCTCGTATCATGAAAACAGTTCGTGACTCAGTTCTCGTATCATGAAAACAGTGCGTGACTCAGTTCTCGTATCATGAAAACAATTCGTGACTCAGTTCTCGTATCATGAAAACAGTTCGTGACTCAGTTCTCGTATCATGAAAACAGTTCGTGACTCAGTTCTCAGATCATGAAAACAGTGCGTGACTCAGTTCTGTGCACGTTTCTTTACTTTAATCTGGATTTGAACTGAGTATTACAGGTTTTTTTTACAGAATACATAAGAAGATTTATATTAAATTTTGTCTTTTTTTCTTTCTTGAAGTATTTGGTCATTCCAAAGATTTATGAGAACGGATGTGAATATTTAACACAGAAAACAATTAGAACTGCTAACTTGGGGTCATTTTGGGATGACTGTAGGAATGTGTTAAATGTTACGACAACGACAAGACACGACAGCAAGACAGGTGGTAACCACTGAAGACAAGACGACAGTGAAACAAAGACAGAGCACAAGACACGAAAGTAAGACAGACAGACTGTACAACGAAGGAGCATCTGTAACTGTTTCACTCCCGTTTAAAAAAAAACGTTCAGGTCACGGACGCCAAGGTGTCGTCAGATATATACACAAAATCGGGCTTAAAAAGATGAGCAAACTAGTGCAAAATGTTGGCAAACCAGCACAAAAGCAGGCCGAAAATAGTATTATAAAGTAAGTCTTTGTTTATTTCATTAATAATCATGAGTCTCTACTAAATTAAATATTTTACAAGCGTTAGATGTGGTAGCTGAGTACATCCAGAATCTAGTCCTAAGGACCATCTGCGAGATCTCAAAGGTCTTCTAAATAACAAATCAATTTGATGTCCTGGACACGATAAAGATGTACAGACTACTGCTTTGTTAAACAAAACAAAACAAAAAAAAAACACACGTGGCTTTGAGCTGCGAGAGAGTGAGCAAGGGAGAGAGAGAGACAGGGTGGAAATTTTCTGGAAGGTTCCTAGCTTACGTGAAGAGACCAAGCGTGTGACTGTAGCTCAGGTAGCCAGGCATCTGGGCTGACAAGTAATTTCCCTCCTGTCCTGGACCAGTTGCAACAAAGAGCCCAGGCAGCGATCTTCAGAAAGCGACGACAAGGGGGCTGAGTTCCGAGTGTTTAATGATTTATGCCCCCTTTTCACGGGTTCGTCAGCAGGGCTTCTCCTTACCCCCCGAACGATCTGGTCTAGTGTTATGTAAACATTAACAGCCCCTCGGAGCGAATTTCGGTGGAGCTGGGCGAAATTTTTCTGGAAGCGAACGCTCACACCATTATGGCTTGCACGCTCCACAGAAAAAAACTCTGCGTTTTGAAAGGTCTTTATGGCTCTCTCTCTCCCTCTCTCTCTACTTCCCCTGCGTTAATTCGAACCCAAGTGAGCTGCATGTCATCATCTTGCATTCATCTTGCTGCTCAGTTGCTCATATTGAAATGACCCAAGTCAATTGATGTCGGGGAATATTGTGTTTGGGGGCGCAGGCGAGGGTGGTGCTGGCGAACGCCAAGGGGACAAAGTAGAAAAAGGGATACTCTCCCCTTTTCTCCCTCACACCACTCTTCCGTTAACATTCAAAAGACTGGGACACAGGCGGGGTGGAGATGGGTCCCAATGTTTAACGACCCCTTGGGACGGTGGCTCACCTTGCACTGCCCAACAATTTCTGATTAACTTTCGCACACTGCTGAAAAGAGTAGCCTAACCCTCGCGGGACGATGACGGGTGGAGGAGGGAGGGGTAGCAAGGGAGGACCAGGGGTTAGGAGGTCCTTGTTCTGCCTGAGTTAGAAAATGTTTTTGAACTCCTTGACGTCATTTTCACACGTCTTGGGGTGATGGATGAACCGTGATGCGTGTAATTCGGTAACGGCTCGCACTTTTCTTTCTATCCACGTCTCCCACTTTTTTCTGCATCTTTGTCGCTCGCTCGCTCACAATTCCGTTCGTTTATTTTTTTTTACGGCTGGACGAATGGGATGTCTTTTTTGCAAGCTTCTCACTCTGTCCCTCTCATCGAATCCATCCCTCTTTCTCTTTTTGGCTGTAACATAATTTATTCATTTTTTACGATCTCTCTCTCTCTCTCCTTCAGTCTATTTGCCATTTTCTACGCTCACCTTCTGCTTTCTTTCTATCCTTATTTCCGTTTATACTATTGCTCTCTTCTTCCCTCGCTCCAGTCAAGATAACTCAAAGTTTTATGCTATCTTTTCATTGTGTTTCCCTTATGCCTCTACGCGTGTGTTTGTGCGTGCGCGTGCGAGTGTCGGTGGGCATGTATGTTTGCGTGCTATGTGCATGCTTTCTTGTACCTGTGTAGATGTGTGTATGTGTGTGCGAGTATATATGTCTGCATGTGTGTTCGTATGTAGGCGTGTGCTTATGTGTGTATATATATTCGCGAGTATGTATGTGTGTGCAGGTGTCTTCGTACTTGCGTGTGTACGTGAGCGAGTGTTTATGTATATGTGCGTGTGTTGTACTTGTGTATGTGTGTGGGTGTTCGTACTTGTGTGTGCGCGTGTACGTGTGTATATATGTGTATGCGTGTAGATATATACGTGTGCTTATGTGTGGATATGCGTGTGTGTATCTATGTGTGTGCAGGTGTGTTCGTAAATGTATTCTGTGTGTATGTGTATACGTGCGAGGCTGTTCGTACTTGTGTATGTGTGTGTGCGTGTATGTATGGATATGTGTATACGCGTGTGTGTCTGGATATAAATATATATATGTGTGTGTGTCTATGTGTTTGCGTGCGCGCGCGCGTGTGCTTGTGGAGCACTATGGCATTTATCACCAGAGGGCGCTAAAAGCACCAGCTTCGTTCAGTGAATAAACACGATGCGCACAACTAAGCTGCAGACAATTGAAGTCTCCCCGAGATTACACGAGAAACCTGGAAACTTTCCTCTTAAGTCTTGGTAAGCCGCTGCGTAAACTGCTGAGGCCTCATTGTACCGCCTCACAAGCCTCAGTGTACCGCCTCTCGAGCTCCGTGGCTTTGTGCCGCCGTTGCTGGGACATCCACGCGACAGAGAAATCAGTCATGCAGAAAAACACACCTTCCAGCACTCAAAAAAAAAAGAAAAAAAAAAGCGAAGTGAGTAGATTTTTTGTTTTGTTTTCAGTCTTGGTCTCCATCCATCTGCCAGCGGGTCGATGGGTTTTGTTGGAACTCCATCTTTTGGTGTTCTCACCTTTCCTTTCTTTCCTTTATTATTCATTCATTCCTTCTGACAAACATTGTGACATTAGATGGACAGACAAACACCGGGCACCAATCATTACGCAGCCATAAGTTCTATCAAACTCACCAGGGGTCTCTCCTCCAGCAGTTTTTTCAGACCTAATCAAAGCATTTGACTCTTGTCTTCGGGGCTCTCGCGTGTGGAAGTCCGGTTTTGTCGGAGCCAGCGATAAATAAGTACTAAAAGCTGCTTCCGGTCGCCGCAGTGTTTCCGTGGGTGGCTTGCAATCTTTGAGTTTAGTTTAATGGGGTACATCCTTAGAGCTGGTTTTCGCGCACTCTCGAGGTGTAGGAAAAATATCAGATATACAGAGAGTAATAACATCTTTTCGTGCTACTTTCACAGTAATTTGATGGCCTGTACTCGACGGGTAGGACACTTAAATCTCAAGAGTTAGGCTGCTCTTTCGGGAGGAAACCAAAGTCCATTACTTAATTACCAACCCGAAGTGTTTCCATTCACGCACAGCAAACACATCGCCGGAAAGTGTAGTCCAGCGGAAGAATAAGACAGATGAAAAAAGATGTCGACAAAGCACACAGAACAGTATTTACTTCTTATGTGTGAAAGCGGTAGGTTTTTTTTTAAGGGAGTACGGTTGCCTCCTCTACTAGCGCACCCTGTTGCCCCAAGAATCCTGGCACTCGATGTGGCTTCCTGTGACTTCTGCCTCTTGGTTTATGGCTCCCTCGCTTCTGCTTCCGGTCTGTTTCAACCAGTTTCATCAGCCGCCTGTACCATTAGCGCAGCCTTCGGTAGGGATGGATGGTCGGCTTCAATGACCTCACATGGTCATTCGTGAATTAAAGTCTAATTCGAAGTGGGGGGGGGGCAGGAGGGGAAGCTATTCTAGTTGATTGACTTTCTATGACAGCTGGCACAGAGGAGAGGTCATGACTCGCGGCACAGGAGTGACCGTTCCTTGTTAATGTTCCATTCATCTGCACAAATGTCACCCGTGAGGCCGCGACAGGACTTGGACAACGAGTCCTTTTTGCATCTGGATAGTTACAAGAAGCAGCGGTCACACTGCTGGAGTTCACGCAGCTAAAGCTGGATTCACACAGTGTGACAAAGTCAAACAAAAACATTTATAAAGAGAAACGTGGGCAACCGTTTACAACAATGACATGAGAACCTTTCTCTGGAAACTGAACTGAACCCTTGCCGAATGGAAACGGTTTTTTTCTTCGTCTCGGTAGGGAGAAAACTGTGGCTAAGAAAATGTTTTAGTTTAATTTAGCTTAGCTCAAGCTGATTTTTGATCGTGATTTCTACTCAGCTCTGTGGCATTGTGTAAGACATGCTTAATGTCCAGACCATTCTGGTGTTTTCTTGTGCTTGCGATACCATTCATCTTGCCGACGATCGGATAATACACAAGATTTACTGGCAAGAAACTGTATGATCACTCGCCCTAGTAATGGCAGCAGGCTCACAGGACATGAGCCTTTCTCTCTGCTTTTAATGTGTTACTAGAGCTCGAAATATCAGAGAGAGAGAGAGAGAAAGTAAAAGAGAGACCAAGAAGAGTATAGTACAAGGATCGAGGTTGATACTAAAATAATAACAAAGAATTTTACATTTTTCTTTCTTTCAAGTGCTGTTTCACTAAAGACATGGAATTTTTTTTTAAATAAATATCAAAGCTAACCCATAAAAACTGTTTTACACTTTTCTCCTGTTGTGCATACAATTTCTTAAAACTTGTCCGAATTGATTTTCCTTTTTAGTTTTTTTTAATTTCTCCTTTACTCATCTTTCTCTCTCTCTTTCTGAGAGAAGTGGAGAGAACAACTAATACTATCAGGCTGTTTTTAGTAAGAAAACTCTCTCCCCAACTTCATCTACCACTGAAATTTGTAAAAAGGTGAAAGATTAAAACATGAAAATCTTTTCGAGCCGTTCTGTTTCTTTTTCGATTTTGTTTTATTTCATAATTGTAACTAGTTTTTAACAGGCCATTTTGAAAGTTTATCAATTAAAATTATTAATTAATAATTTGTTTTCGGTTGTAATACTGACATTTTATTAATGGTTTTAATGATAAAATTTGTTTGACGCTTCGATGAAAGTTTAAGGTTTTATATTTAGAGCTCTAGTAGCAAGTTCAAAACAGAACACTTTTGATAAATGGACTTAAGATTTGCCGACATAATTCACTATATCAATAGCGAAATAGAGAAAGAACCGCTGAAAAGCTGTTCTATATGTTTTAAAGCCCATGGTTACATCAGAGATACAAATAAATAATAATTGAAAGGGCTGCCTCACTGACAAAATGCAGGAGGAAAACCTTGAATAACTAAAGAAGATTCTAAGCATACTTGACAAAATGCAGGAAGAGAATCGTAATATAAATCAAATTAACTATAATATATGGCAATTATTGCATGACACAGTCGTTCAAAGCAAAATGTTGAAGCTATTCTGGAGAAAAATACAGAATACTTCCCAAACATGGCCCCAAACCTGGAAAAAACTCAAAGGACACCAGGAAGGTAGAATGAAAGAGCTTACTCATCTGACAAACTGCAGTCTGTAAAGAAGAATATGCTTATGACAGACGGACGGACGGATAGACAGACAGACCAAAAAGAGGATAGAGAGAGAAAGAGAGAGTGACCATCTGACAAAATCATTTCCCTCAATCCACCTCAAGAACCAGTACACAAAGACACAATGACACTAAGCACGTGGCAGCCTAAGAAACAGGAGCTGATAACTCAGCAGGACATTTTCAAGGGGGATAAAAAAATTCCCTGGCATCTTCAACACTTGCCGGCGAGGCGAAGCATTTCACGGAGCCATGAGCGCCATTTTCCATCTCCGCTTAATGGCTAAAGTGCGCGAAAAATGAAAGGAAGGTGCAAGAAGTAATATATTCACCAAACTTTAAGAGTACAGGATCAATAGGCAGCCAAACCAAGAAAAACAAAAATTAGTCAGTTCTAGAAGAAGGACAAGTGGGAACAAGAAGAAGATGACGAAGATCAGAAAATTTATGGAAAAACCTTTTAATGTAAAATGTAGATTTCCAGGGATTTTTTTTATAGGATAAGAAACATTTTGTGTTAAAAGAGTTTTGCTTATTTTTGCTGCTGAGAATTTGTTTTTGACCTGTTCGCCGTTTGCTTCTTGAATATACGGACATCTGAACAGGTCAGGTATCGTTTGCATTAAACTCGTAGCAACGAAGAAGAGATGATAAAACTTGAGTAAGTTGATGAGTGAGCGGGACATGGTCAACGGCAAGTTTCAGTGACATAGAATTTAAATCAGAACTATTCAGATTTGTTGTTTTTTATGTATTAATTTATGGTTATCGGCTCAGAGGCGCAATTTTAATTCTCTCTTATAATTGATAGCTACAAGTTTTTGTTTTGTTTTTTTTAAATAAAAACCGGAGAATATCGCAATGCAGCCATCAGCCCCTCACAGCCAACGATTTTTTTTAAATTGGTGTTTTACGCCGAGCCAGCAACTAAGGCTATATCACGGCAAGGCAGCCAGCCCTGTAAACAGATGCCACATGCAGAGAAAGAACAGCGTGCCCGAGACGAGAGCTGAACCCAGGACAGCCAACCTTCACTGTATTGGTGACAGGCGCTAACCGTTGCGCCCCCGGACCGCCCCTCACAGCCAACGAAAGAAAGCTGTGATCCACTTCCATCCTTCGGCAACATCTCGCATGGTGTGACTGTGTCTTTAGTGTGAGGGTAATGTATGCGGGACTTGGGCATAGCGAGGAGGATTTTATTACTGGTGGTATCGCCTCTCCGCGCCTGCATTTGCCATGCAGAACGAAGACGCTGCCTTCAAAGAAATTGCTGGCTGGAGTTTATGGACTGAATCACCAATGACACGGTGACATGACACAAACAGCAGCAGGCGCCCCACCACCTCATTATAGCGCCAGCAATGGGTCGGACAAACAGAAGGTCGTGCCACTAGTTCCTCTGAACCCCTGCGACCGACTGCCGAGCTCGAGTGATGCCTGGGAGGAGCGGAGGTCATACGTTAGAGGTATACTGTGGTAATGGCGCTCACAGCGTTTTGATGTACCCATAATATCTTATTAAGTTATGGAGTAATTTATAATAATTCTATGTCTGTCCCTCTCGCGCACAGCTTTTTGATACAGGTGGTCCCGTTAGCGCCTGTCACCAATACAGTGAAGGTTGGCTGTCCTGGGTTCAGTTCTCGTCTCGGGCACGCTGTTCTTTCTCTGCATGTGGCATCTGTTTACAGGGCTGGCTGCTTTGCTGTGATTTAGCTTTAGTTGCTGGCTCGGCGTAAAACACCAATTAAAAAAACAGCTTTTTAATACACGCTTTTAAATTTATTATAATTCTCTAGTGTGTTTATACCAGTTATAAATTTTTATGTATTCTCTAATTTTAATAAAACTGAATCTTTCACAGCCTTCTGATCTACTCTCTAATTTAAGAAATGTATCAACATCAAGAATATTTGTTCTTACTGTTGCCTCCTTTTCAAAATATTATATAAGATGATTTAAATAAAAAAATTTTCGTTGAATTTAGTACTTGGGGGAAATTTCTCTACAAGCGATGTTTATATACCCCAAACAGAAGTAAATTTGTTTGAGTGTAATTACTATAAGTTTGAAATATTTAACTTTTTATTGTTTCAGTTAAGAATAAAGAAATTCATTTCCTTCTTTTCATTAATATAATTTTGAATTTACTATGAAAAAAATCTTTACTTAATTCTCTGGTGCAAGCACGGAAAAAAATGTCTTGCTTATTTATTTAGAGCGGTTAAGTTATTCCAGTCATGAGCAAGGGGCCGAGTTTATTGATGCTGTTGTTGTTTCCTGCAGCCTCAAAGATGCGGACCCTGTCATGTAAGGGAAGACAAAAATGCGGTATCTAACCTCACACGGACTTTTTTTCCTCCCAATCCCTCCACCCATCATCCCCGCACCCCACAAAATCTCGCGACAATTTTACCGTCCCTGGTGCCACTCGGCTAGAGAAAGAGACTTATTGTCCGACGGAGAACGATAATTTGGTGCATGGGCATCTAGATGAGCTGAAATGGAATTATAATTTTTATGGGATGCGGCCGCAAGGAGGCTGGAGTGCGCCATGCGAGGACCGTTGCTCTCGTGTCACGTGTAAGCTTGCGATCGCCGGGGTGCTAGCTCATCTAGCAAGCAACTTGACATCATGTCACTGCTTTTTTTTGGGAGGCAGCCATCATCGTGTGGCAATACAGTGGCTGTTTCTAGTCCCGACATGCCATGGGGAGGCCTGCCTGGCGTCTGGCTTGTGTGTTGGATGAGAGAGAGTCAAGGAGAGGAAGGACGGAAGGCAGTAGTTCTCTTTTCTTTGAAAAAAAAATAGAAGAGGACGTTGTATTCAATCCTCAGCATTCTGACAAAATTACAAAAAAAAAATTAATAATAATAAAGAACACATTTTGTCTCCGCCGGCTTCTGATATAGTTATTGACAGATGAAAAAAAATAGAGTGGGTATGGAGGTCATGCTTGCACGTGAGAATGAGCGAATGAGTGTATGAGTGAGGATTCATGTGTGTGTGTGTGCGTGCGTGTGTAAAAAATATATATATGCGCATGCTTTTAGATTTCAGAAAATTAAATGCAGGGAGTAGCAGATGTAGAGATGCTGATATGCTCAAGAAGACATCAAGAGAGAGAGAGAGAGATTTAAAAAAAAAAAGGAGAACGGCGTATAATAATTTGAGAATAAAAGAAAGAACAAAAGGAGGGCAGAAAGAAATGGAGAAAACCACAAGAGTAGAGGTTGAAATGCAGAGTGGAGGAACGAGACACTAATGTTTTTAGATTAATTTGAGATTATGTTCAGCCTCTTCTGCCCCTCTCATCAGAATGATTTTTATTTATGACATAGGGGACGCTCGCGATGCTCCTTTAATGGCCGACCTTTTTATGGAACGAGCAGACACTTCAATGCGCGGTGGTTGGGAGTCTTGACCGGTCTGTGGGGGGGGGGAGAGAGGAGGAGGAGGAGGATAATGGCGAGGGTCAAGGAGAGGTAGGCCCACCCCTTTATAAAGCAAGCCTGTCCTAACAGGTGGCAGGATGTAGTGCGACAGGCGTGAAGCTCGATGGACGGCTTGTGACTAACCGGATAATGGCGAGGGGCAAATGTCTCCGCGCATTAGGTCTCTCCGTGCTTTTCGCTGTTTTTGAAATATTTCCACACGAAAAGGTTATTTCATTCTTACGACCTTTACCCCCTTTTCCCCCCGTTCTTCCATCTTTTTTGTCACAGCAAGCCCTTTAAAAGTAAAATGGAGCTTGGAGCTGAAATGCTGGCGCTGGTTTCAAGCATCCTTTTAAATTTCTTGTTTAGTTTTAAGCAGCTATGTAACACTTTGATAATTCTCAATGCCCCTGGCTACGAGGGTTTTGGGGGGTTCTTTTCGGACATTTTTGTCAGGAAACTTTTTTTTTGTCTTGATGCATTTCTTAATCTGATCAGGTGGATATTTGAAAATTGAGTGTATAGCACAGTAATATTTATTTTCAACATGATTTCCTTCTACTTTTCACGGCAAGAAGAATCAGAGAGGCTTACATTTTATCAAAAAGTGCAGCAGCTATAAAACTAAAGCAAGGAAAATGTAAACAAACAAAAGGAAAACGAAATGGAGAGAAGAATGTAAACAAACAAAAAGGAAAACGAGATGGCGAGAAGCGAGAGAGAGAGAGACAATAATAAAGACAAAGAGAAAGTCAGAATAAGAGTCAGACTGAAAGACAAAATGAGACAAGAACTGCATGACTCGTTGACTGGTCGATTTCTTCTAATTCTGCAACTTTACAACTTTTGTGCGAAAAAATTGAGAAGTCAATCATTACTCATCATTATAGAGATAATAATCATGAAGTAGGGGTAACATTACCCCAGGATTAGATGTGGACAGGTTAGCAAGAAAAAAAAGTGGACTTCTAGGATGTTGGGGATTAGGATCCTGTCTTGCATCCTATGGCTACAAAGGACTTGAGAGGGATACCCCTTTGTCTAACTGGCTAGAGGCTGGCAGCTCTGTCACTTTTCATCTTTTCTGTCATCTGTGTCAAGTGTTGTGCATGTTATCGGTCTATGAATCTGTTGCGCAACTTCCTATGCTCCTGGATGGATTTAAAAGTCTGCGACATTTTCTTTTATTTCCGGATAATTTTATTTCTACTTTCACGTGTGCATCATCTTGTCGTAGCTCTAATTTAGGATGGGTGTGTCCGCAGTGTCGTTTTTATACTCGGATTCCTTTTTCTGCGATTCCGGAGAATGTTATTAATGTTACAAGTCACCTCAAGCTTCGTGCACATTGTGGACGGGTCTGACACACCAGAGATTGTGATTCTCCGGGAGGCTGATCTTGCAATGACCGTTTGCTGTAACAGGAGTTGTGAAGATGGAAGGATGTTTCTGTCTGCGAAGCTTCGGGGGCAACACCGGCCATTGTGCTCTGAGCTTCCAAACAATTGGACTCCATGGCGACCGCATCCACTGAGCTAATGGCCTTCACGTTCTTCACATGAGTGGCTACCCTACAGGGCCACACAGTGGTCTCTTTGTTTTGAGACTAGAGTCCATGATTTTTGTTATGTCTGTGTCTGTGTTTGTTTTTTTGTTTTTTTTTTGTGAGGCGCTTTGAGCCTACCTTTGATGATGGGTGAAGCGCTCTCTTAATCAACTTTATTTATATTGTGCGGTGCATTGTGTCTGTATGTTTCTGTGTATGAATGTTTATGCAGGTTCATTGATGCCTGTCCTACAACGGTGAGCTCGCACGCCTATATATATATATGTGTGTGTGTGCAAAGCGCTTTGAGTTCGGCTGATGCTTGAGAAAGGCGATGCAAATGTGCTTGTTATTATTATTATTATTATTATTATTATTATTATTATTATTATAGGGCTGTAGGTAATCGGCAATGTAAGCTGGAGAGTATTGATATACCTCTGACTCATGAGTACAGCCCCTGAGGCCGTAGTTATACAGTAAGGGTAAGGTGTTGTCTCGGGGCAGCTTGGGGAATTCAGGGACAAACGTCTTACTTCCAAAGTTACAGAGTGATGCCCATACCCCCCAGATATTGTTTTACCCCTGGCGCTTGAAGAGAAAAAAGGAGAAAGCAAGAGATATTTGTAGAAGCTTTAAGAGAAAGAAAGCTGATGTAACACAAAGCTGTACACATAATCCAATTTGCATTCTAACAGGTTTATCAGGGCGTAAGCATTTCGTGATTTTTTTTTATCTAAGCACCTTCTTAACAGGCCAATACAAAATATGTCGATCATGGATTCCTTCCAAGTTGTTACTTAAGACCCTTTTGCGGCAAATTTCGTCAGCCATGTTCACGGAAGCATGTTTGTCTACAGGTTCTTTCATGAAATTCCTACCGACCCAGTGGTAATTAACTTTAGATGGCAAAAAGTGAGTTAAGAAATTAAGCCCAAGCTTAAGGTGGATAGTTTTCGTGCAATTTGCTTGAATCAGCTTAGAGACTGCTTACACTTACTTTGTTCCCAGTGCAAATAACATTTTGTAATACAAAGGAGATCAGCTCAAAAACGGGGCTGTTTAAAAGTATGGCAACATGGACAAAGTCAAGGCCTGGTCGGAGTTAAGTCTCTGATGACAAAAACGAAGATCCTCACCAAGACAGGTTTACAGAAGACTTCAGTCACCGAAGACAGAAATCGGCTTCATACAGAAAGCACTACTGTACTAAGCCCATGGGTTGAATATTGCAAAGACCTGTGCACCTTCTACCAGACGACAGACATCAATGTCCTCCAAAGCAAACAGCAAGCCTGCAGACCTCACGGTCCTACAAAACTTGGTCACAAGAGTAGTACTCAGTGAAAATTAACACCGAATAGGACCGTGTTCAAATCATCAAAGTGCTCTACAAAAGCTCAATGAGCGCAGTAGGACTTGAAAACCAGTGTGAAACTTATTTCAGACAACACTGAGTTGGTTTCTATCGCATGCATCGTACTGTTCGACATCTTGAAGAAAACCATTCGAGAAACCCTTCGCGACTGACAAAAGCAGTCACGACTAACACCAACGGTGACAAGAAAGAAGTGATTTCAATAAATAGAGTAGAGATTGAGGAGATGATCAACGCCAAGGATGAAAGAAGACGATGTGGCTTGCAAACATGAAAGAATGGACTGGTCATACCATGGACCTGCTTACCACTTCTCAGGGCAGGCCTATGTTGACACCAACTGTCTATCCAGCTGCCTTTCCCCACCCCCTCGACGACCAGTATGGTCCGACTAGAAAAACTGGTCGTCAACTGGTACCAGTGATGGAATGAATAAATGAATGCCAGTGCATTTGCCACTACACTGGGACTTTAAGGCACTTGGCAGTTTTGAAGCTTCTGCACTCTTCCCGGTGAAGAACGGCATTAGGTTAACGCTCTTCAGGCAAAATAAGAAATACACATTTGTTTTGAGCCATTTGTCACACATCATCGCCTTGTTTGTCATACTTCTTTGTCGTGTTTATCAAAAGTGTCGTGTATGTCGTGTATTCCACTTGTCAATGTTGTCTTTGCCACAATACGTGTTCTCGTTTTTCCAAACTTGTATGTTTGGTGGCAATTTTGTAGTTTGTCGTGGTTGTTGACTGTTGTGGTTTGATGTTGCCAATGTTGCAGTTTAATAAACGGATGGATTGTGGATGAAGACGGCATCATGGAAAAGGTCATCAGATGTCAAACCTTAAATGCTTTTTCACCATCAGCTTTAAACATCTGCGAAGAACCGTTGTGCGGTCCGCTGTCTTGCTTGTCTACGTGAGTAGGTGAAGATGGCCCAAGCCCCCGCGACGCCGTTAAAAACCCGTTGGCACTCTATAAAAAGTCACGTGGATAAAGACTGCAACAAAAGTCTCGAAAAAGCTCAGGGAAAAAGCGAAGTCTTGCATTGAGAACCTTCTAGAATCCCGCTTTGATCCAAAAGCAGGCTTTTGGTGGAAATTTATTACCAGTCTGCACACATTAAGGCCTTCTTTGATCTTGCGGTCCGCGAAGCAGCACAAATCCTACAGTACCTCGATTTTCTAGCCTCCCTCCTTCATTTATCTTGCGATTCTTCCGAGAAGACGCCAGAACAGGAAAAGAAACGTAAATCCAAATGAATCAGACAGATAACCGACCTTGGCAGTTGGTGGAAGCATTAGCGTTCTTGGCCTTTGCGAAAAAAAGTTGAGCTTGCCAATAGTTTTCACAAAACAAGACTGCTTTTGGCTAAAAGTTGCCTAGGATTTTTTCCCTTTTATGTTACTTTGGATGATGATCACATTCGAAACTGACATTTCAGCCTGCCTGACATGCAGGTAGGAAATTGGCAAATAAAGAACGGGATCATACTGGTTAGCTTCAAAGAATAAGGCTAAATTTTCACCAAAACCTAGGAAGTTGGAATCAATCAAGGCCTATTTTTATAAAAGTATTTGGACAGAAAAACTAGCTTGGACGACGAGGAAAATGGCAATGATTACAGCTAGTGATTATCCTTCATCTAGAGTTATCTGCATTATAAGCGTGGATGGACAAGATGACGAAACAAACTGACTTTTAAAATCCTCGAAGGAAGTTTCTTCGGAAGCCCGTCCTGTGTTATTTTTACTTTTGGGACAAGATAATCAAACCGATTGAAATGGTTTGTTGTTGTTTGTTTATTTTATGCATTTTCTATTTTCTTGTCCTGACAACGGCTGCAGAATCTCACAATCTATAAGCCAAGATCAAAAGAAATTTCTAGAAGATACCGCTGTTGTCCCACTAGTATTAGGAGGGGTGTATTAATACCTTCATACTTTCAGTTTCTTGTCTATATGATCTTTTTTTTACAACAACGCAGGCTTCTCCGTTAATTGAATAGAGGTCTATGCTCACAGCTAAAAGTAAAAGAAATGCTTATTGTCGTAGCTATCATATAAATGCTTATATCTTAGCTAAACTTAAAAAAGAATGTAAAAAAAAAAAAAATAAAACGAAAGCATATTATGATCGTAGCGAACATTACAAAAGGCTTCCGATTCTACCCAAAGTATAAAAGGTTTAGGATAATAACTGAAATGTAAGTAAACGAATAAGTTCAAAGCTTAAATAAGATAAAATGCTTGTAAAATAAAAGAGGAAGGTTTATAATAGTAGCTGATGGTCTAACGGACATGGCAAAGAGGAAGACACAAAAGCGGATGACAATGTTGCGGTCCTTATATCATCCCCCCCCCCGTTGTCTCACTTGTTTTCTTTATTCATTCGTTAGCATTTCTTTTTAAATTCCAGATATCATTTTGGGTCCTTTTCGAGGCACTATAGAAACTCTTTCTTTTTAAGATACTTTTGTCTTTATCTTAAAATTAAGATAATATCTAGAAGACTGAGCTCTTTCTATTTATTTAAACTTTTTAAGATTTAAATCAACTGTTCATTTTAATATAATTGATACGTTTCTCTGGCAAACCCTCCTCCAAAATAAAACAAAAAAATAATAATAAAAATAAAAAAATAAAATAATCGTAAAACAGGAAGGCAGTAAGCGTGAAAAATGTAAAAGACATGTAAAAGACAGTGGTCATGTTCTTATGGGCGCTGAATACATAATACAGCTGATTACCGAATTTCTTTTATTCTCTGAGTTTCTTATGATTTAGCCCTGTCAGTAGTTTCGTTAAGACTGTCATTGAAACTTTGACATCTAGCTATTTGTGGTGGAGGCAAAAAGAGAGGTGGCAGTCATTTTACAGCCTCCCTGCCTGGCCACTCTGAAGTCTGTGTCTGTCATTATGAGTCCCTGCTTTGCTGCCAAATGGATTTTGGTGAAATGGTTCTGTCCCTTTGACAACTAAATGCTCCCCACTGGCTGCTGTTCTGCGAGATGATGTAGGGCGGCGCACAAAGTCCGTTTTTATATCTTAAGGAAGTGAGGATTCTTTGACTAGATGAAATCTTTAGCAAATCTTTCTCCACTGACGCCATATTTTGAGGTCCATTTCGCTTACCAACTGAAGAAAAAATTCTTTTTTCATCCATCCATCCATCCATCCATCCAAATTTCTTTTTCACTTTTTATCTATGTTTCGTTCTTTCTTTTTGTTGTAGTTCTTATTATCACTCATCATTTGATCTTTACCTTTTTCCATTTGACGTTCCTTCTCGTTATTTTTTCTTCTACCTTTCTTCTCTTTCCTCTTTGTTTTCCTTCCTTTTATTGTGTCCAGTAGTAAGGATTGATTTTGATATGCGGAAAATCAATGCTAGGGGCTAAAGACTTTGGACCTGACATGCGCTGTTTTTCCTTGAGAAAAAAAGGACTTCTGAGTTTTCGCCGCCCTCTTCTACCCTTCTTTTTATCATCTTATCATTTTTCTCCAACATTGTCATTACTGCGGTAATTCGTTTCTGTCCGAATGTCATCTGTATTTTATCGACAAACTTCGACAACTCCAAAACTCCAACCTGGGAAAGGAGATCATACAAAACCTCTTGACTGGTCTTGTTATTTTGTTGCTTTTTTTTCACTGGTTTCGTGAACATAATCTGGCTACACTTCGTGTCCACACACGTATAGAACATAATCTGGCTTGACTTTGCTTTTAAGATTCTGTACTGGCTCTGCTTCTTCTAACTCAACATCCTCATCAGCCATCTCCATACTTATTCAAACACTTGCCTCCTGTCAGTTCACATAATCGGGTCGACAACCCATAGGGGAAGCGGATGGCCGAGTAGTTAGAGCGCTGGCGTCCGAACCGAGAGCGCGCTGGTTCAATTCCCGATAAGCGCAGCAAACTTCCCCCAGTCGACCCAGCTGACGGGAATGGGTACCTGACTCCATAGACTATAGAGGGTTGGGGAAGGTAAGGCAGCGAGGGAGAGAAGATTGGCACCACCCTCATGTAAATACTGGCCCCGAGAAAAGTTGGGTCTCTAACACCTCACTCCCCAACGACCTGAAAAGGTTATGGGACGACCTTTACCTTACCTTACGACAACCTTTGATGAACGAATATTTGCCCAATCAGCATCAACTTGTTGAGACTTCGTCGTGTGATACATGGTCAGGAGACAAGACAGTCGTTCAAAGGTTCCCCTAAAACACATTTGTTCAAGAAGTTTTAGGCTACAAGTTAGTCCCACAATTTTATTCCACATCATCTGTAAGCTTTACTGTTCATTTGTTGTACAGTTTCTACCATTCATATTGGTCACGATCAGCGCTCAGTGTCTAGACATGCATACTAATTAGTATTAGGAATCCTAATACCATAAAGGTGACAATAATCTTGTGTTTACTTCAGACATCCACACATTTATTCACAAGCATAATACATAGACATGTACAAACAGATGCACACATATTCACACATTCAAACGGATATACATTTATTTATGCAAAACACATTCATACATTCACAGATCGATACAAATAGTTAAAAACGCGCAGACAGACATATCTACACTCTCGTATGCATTTTTTTAAAATTGGTGTTTAACGCCGAGCCAGCAACTAAGGCTATATCACGGCAAGGCAGCCAGCCCTGTAAACAGATGCCACATGCAGAGAAAGAACAGCGTGCCCGAGACGAGAAACGAACCCAGGACAACCAACCTTCACTGTATTGGTGACAGGCGCTAACCGTTGCGCCACTGGACCGCCCCTCTCGTATGCATGCACGCTTACACACACATACATTCATAAAATAACGATGTCAACTTCATACATATTTACACACATATATATATATATATAGAAGTCTACACACATACACAGAAATGCACACATCAAACACACGCAGAAGTACCTGTATGTACAGACGACATATATATACACACGACCATATATACAAAGCTCCAAGCACTTTGTACCAGGTTTTCGCCATTCTACCCCCTCCACTATTTCCTCCTTACCAAACTGGCTTTCTTTCTCTGCATCAAACACAAGCATTCAAAAGAACTAAAGTGCAGGAGGCCACTGGGGGAGGCCAGGGGCACCATTACTGTGTCTCTTCTTGTTACGTAACTCAACGTCAGGTCGAATTTCACGCCTCGGTGCTTCAGACGCATGCGCAGAAGAAAGCTGGCTACGCTTACAGGCAGCTGCAGCCTGTAAGCCCCTCGACATTTACTGTAGATTTACCACCCGCTTTCTTTCCCCCCCCCCACTTTTTTTTAAAGACCTTCCCCCCTCCCCCTCGCACGCGCAAAGAGGCACCGTGCACGTTCTGGGAAGCAGACCAGAGGAAGTCATAGTCTCCCCTGGCGCCCTATGGGTGCGTGTCTTGTTCATTCAACTGTGCAGTCATCAGCCGCGCTTCCCCTTCAGGTCTGGTGCTGGCGCGTGAGGTGATAGGGTGAGCGGAGTGCTGGCGACACTAGGACAACCAGCCTCTTTTTCGTAGCAGCAATTAAGTCCGACTTGTCGGTTGTCGAGGGCTGCAGTTACCCCCAGATATGGGCGGCATCCAGGACGAGAGGGGTGAAAGACTATAACGAATACGATGTGCCTGTCACGCGAGAATCCCTCCAGCTTTTGTTTATAAACTGCTCACCTCCTGACACGCAGATGTCTCGATGTTTTCGCTTTTCATGTCCAGGTCATCCAGCCCTTTTATCTCCACTTGCTGTTATGTTAGAAGAGAGAGTAGGGGCTGCATGCAAAGATTAAACAATGCAAAGTCTTTATTTGTAATCTATTTGTATGACGAGGGCGAAAAGTTTAGTCCTTTAAAGACAAGTAACAGTTTTTCTGTCTCCAGGTGACTAATCGCTCTCTTCGTTTGTTATATTTTGGTCTGTCGTCGCATTTTCTTTCTGTGTGTGTATGTGTGTGAGGGTTTTAGTGGGGATAAATGAAGGAGTGAATGCGTTCGTGCGCGTGTGTGTATGTGTGCGTGAGTGTGTAGGTATATATGTATGATTATGTGAACCTGACGGCAAAAGAACTGTTTGTTTCTGCTTTTTGCCCCTCTCATCCAGTTTTTGCCAATCGGCGATGTCGCTGCATTTCCTGAGCAGCAGACAGGAATCATCGTCTGCAAAAGTCGAGGACCCTCGACAGCCTCAACCCCGTTCTTGCGTGGCTTTCTGCCTCGATCAAAATCCGCTCCAATGGCTCTCAAAACGAACTTTTAATATCCTCTCGAGCCAGGTCCGGAAACCGCTGCAGCGCCTCTCGAGCTGATAACAACGGCGACAAGACGGGAGACGCACAGATCCCTTCCATCCATATTACCACCGACACACATCCTGCCGCTATTGCACAATGTATGTCCAGAACACAACTGTCATTTCGTAATCTCGTGCAGTCATCAGATGACTGAGTGACCCCCCTTGACTGCATTAAGCAGAGTGTCTTCAGAGCAGGGAGGCTCACCGCCACATTTGGCATTTTGTGG
The DNA here is from genome assembly GCA_004794655.1 of Marisa cornuarietis. Lineage (NCBI taxonomy): Eukaryota > Metazoa > Mollusca > Gastropoda > Architaenioglossa > Ampullariidae > Marisa > Marisa cornuarietis. The sequence goes on along the minus strand of SMMW01000617.1, from coordinate 11,518,105 downwards.
AATGATGACAAAAATAAAATTGTTTAGTTCTGTGGCTTGAGGTGTTAAAGTTGAAGCTGCAGCTCATCATGTAACTGTCTATTATGCTTGTTACAGTACAACATGTAACTGTCTATAATGCTTGTTACAGTACAACACGTAACTGTCTATAATGCTTGTTACAGTACAACACGTAACTGTCTATAATGATTGTTACAGTACAACACGTAACTGTCTATAATGATTGTTACAGTACAACATGTAACTGTCTATTATGCATGTTACAGTACGACATGTAACTGTCTATAATGCTTGTTACAGTACAACATGTAACTGTCTATAATGCTTGTTACAGTACAACACGTAACTGTCTATAATGATTGTTACAGTACAACACGTAACTGTCTATTATGCTTGTTACAGTACAACATGTAACTGTCTATAATGCTTGTTACAGTACAACATGTAACTGTCTATTATGCTTGTTACAGTACGACATGTAACTGTCTATAATGCTTGTTACAGTACAACATGTAACTGTCTATAATGCTTGTTACAGTACAACACGTAACTGTCTATAATGATTGTTACAGTACAACATGTAACTGTCTATAATGATTGTTACAGTACATGTAACTGTCTATAATGCTTGTTACAGTACAACATGTAACTGTATATATTGATTGTTACAGTACAACATGTAACTGTCTATAATGCTTGTTACAGTACAACACGTAACTGTCTATAATGCTTGTTACAGTACAACATGTAACTGTCTATAATGCTTGTTACAGTACAACATGTAACTGTCTATAATGCTTGTTACAGTACAACATGTAACTGTCTATAATGCTTGTTACAGTTTAACATGTAACTGTCTATAATGCTTGTTACAGTACAACACGTAACTGTCTATAATGCTTGTTACAGTACAACATGTAACTGTCTATAATGCTTGTTACAGTTTAACATGTAACTGTCTATAATGCTTGTTACAGTACATGTAACTGTCTATAATGCTTGTTACAAAACAACATGTAACTGTCTATAATGCTTGTTACAGTACAACATGTAACTGTCTATAATGCTTGTTACAGTACAACATGTAACTGTCTATAATGCTTGTTACAGTACAACGTGTAACTGTCTATAAAGCTTGTTACAGTTTAACATGTAACTGTCTATAATGCTTGTTACAGTACATGTAACTGTCCATTATGCTTGTTACAGTCCAACATGTAACTGTCCATTATGCTTGTTACAGTACAACATGTAACTGTCTATAATGCTTGTTACAGTACAACGTGTAACTGTCTATAATGCTTGTTACAGTACAACGTGTAACTGTCCATTATGCTTGTTACAGTACATGTAACTGTCCATTATGCTTGTTACAGTCCAACATGTAACTGTCCATTATGCTTGTTACAGTCCAACATGTAACTGTCTATAATGCTTGTTACAGTACAACATGTAACTATCTATAATGCTTGTTATAGTCCAACATGTAACTGTCTATAATGCTTGTTACAGTACAACATGTAACTGTCTATAATGCTTGTTACAAAACAACATGTAACTGTCTATAATGCTTGTTACAGTACAACATGTAACTGTCTATAATGCTTGTTACAGTACAACATGTAACTGTCTATAATGCTTGTTACAGTACAACGTGTAACTGTCTATAAAGCTTGTTACAGTTTAACATGTAACTGTCTATAATGCTTGTTACAGTACATGTAACTGTCCATTATGCTTGTTACAGTCCAACATGTAACTGTCCATTATGCTTGTTACAGTACAACATGTAACTGTCTATAATGCTTGTTACAGTACAACGTGTAACTGTCTATAATGCTTGTTACAGTACAACGTGTAACTGTCCATTATGCTTGTTACAGTACAACATGTAACTATCTATAATGCTTGTTATAGTCCAACATGTAACTGTCTATAATGCTTGTTACAGTACAACATGTAACTGTCTATAATGCTTGTTACAGTACAACATGTAACTGTCTATAATGCTTGTTACAGTACAACATGTAACTGTCTATAATGCTTGTTACAGTACAACATGTAACTGTCTATAATGCTTGTTACAGTACAACATGTAACTGTCTATAATGCTTGTTACAGTACAACATGTAACTGTCTATAATGCTTGTTACAGTACAACGTGTAACTGTCTATAATGCTTGTTACAGTACAACATGTAACTGTTCAAAATTCGTGTTACAGTACATCATGTAACTGTCTATTATAATTGTTACAGAACAACATGTAACTGTCTATAATGCTTGTTACAGTACATCATGTAACTGTCTATAATGCTTGTTACAGTACATGTAACTGTCTATAATGCTTGTTACAGTACAACGTGTAACTGTCTATAATGCTTGTTACAGTACAACATGTAACTGTCTATAATGCTTGTTACAGTACAACGTGTAACTGTCTATAAAGCTTGTTAGAGTTTAACATGTAACTGTCTATAATGCTTGTTACAGTACATGTAACTGTCCATTATGCTTGTTACAGTCCAACATGTAACTGTCCATTATGCTTGTTACAGTACAACATGTAACTGTCTATAATGCTTGTTACAGTACAACGTGTAACTGTCTATAATGCTTGTTACAGTACAACGTGTAACTGTCCATTATGCTTGTTACAGTACAACATGTAACTGTCTATAATGCTTGTTACAGTCCAACATGTAACTGTCTATAATGCTTGTTACAGTACAACATGTAACTATCTATAATGCTTGTTACAGTCCAACATGTAACTGTCTATAATGATTGTTACAGTACAACATGTAGCTGTCTATAATGCTTGTTACAGTACAACATGTAACTGTCTATAATGCTTGTTACAGTACAACATGTAACTGTCTATAATGCTTGTTACAGTACAACATGTAACTGTCTATAATGCTTGTTACAGTACAACGTGTAACTGTCTATAATGCTTGTTACAGTACAACATGTAACTGTTCAAAATTCGTGTTACAGTACATCATGTAACTGTCTATAATGATTGTTACAGTACATGTAACTGTCTATTATGCTTGTTACAGTACGACATGTAACTGTCTATAATGATTGTTACAGTACAACATGTAACTGTCTATAATGATTGTTACATTACATGTAAATGTCTATAATGATTGTTACATTACATGTAACTGTCTATAATGATTGTTACATTACATGTAACTGTCTATAATGATTGTTACATTACATGTAACTGTCTATTATGCTTGTTACAGTACGACATGTAACTGTCTATAATGATTGTTACAGTACAATATGTAACTGTCTATAATGATTGTTACAGTACAACATGTAACTGTCTATAATTATTGTTACAGTACAACATGTAACTGTCTATAATGATTGTTACAGTACAACATGTAACTGTCTATAATGATTGTTACAGTACATGTAACTGTCTATAATGATTGTTACAGTACAATATGTAACTGTCTATAATGATTGTTACAGTACAACATGTAACTGTCTATAATTATTGTTACAGTACAACATGTAACTGTCTATAATGATTGTTACAGTACAACATGTAACTGTCTATAATGATTGTTACAGTACATATAACTGTCTATAATGCTTGTTTCAGTACAACATGTAACTGTCCATTATGATTGTTACAGTACAACATGTAACTGTCCATTATGCTTGTTACAGTACAACATGTAACTGTCCATTATGATTGTTACAGTACAACATGTAACTGTCCATTAGGATTGTTACAGTACAACATGTAACTGTCCATTATGATTGTTACAGTACAACATGTAACTGTCCATTAGGATTGTTACAGTACAACATGTAACTGTCCATTATGATTGTTACAGTACAACGTGTAACTGTCTATTATGCTTGTTACAGTTTAACATGTAACTGTCTATAATGCTTGTTACAGTACAACATGTAACTGTCCATTATGATTGTTACAGTACAACATGTAACTGTCCGTTATGTTTGCTACCACACAACATCCGTTATGCTTACTATTGAACCTCTTACTTCTGACAGCAATTAAACCTTCATTTGTCATGACAAAACAATACCCTGGTTAGTTAAACTGTGGTAACCTTTTATTTCCTGATCATTAGGCTGCATCATGCATATTGTATCCTCATCCTGTAAAATTTTCAGAACAAATTCTAAATATGTTCACAACGTTTCAAAAAGCAAATCAAACCTACTCATATTTACGTAAAACCTTTGACAGATAACCGTGTATTGACTAACCCCTTTATCCACATTTTCTTGCCCAGCTGCTAGCTCTCCTCTTCGTCAAGCATAGCCCTGATGTGTCCCCTTTGACCTTCTAATTGTCGCTCCTTAGTCACCATTGTACACAAACTGGGAAACCGCCATCGTGTTTTCTCGAAAGTTTTGCTAGTCTTACTCAGCGTGTTTGTATGGGTACTTACACTTGCTGTTGTGTGTGTGTGTGTGTGTGTTTGTACGCGGGCACTTGTACAGAATGCAATGCACTTATAAGATTGACAGAAAAAACAGAAATCTTGTGTAAAATTGTTCTGTTAAAGTCCTCGTATTACATAAAATTGACTGTCGGAGAGTTTATCAATTTGACCATCATACAGAATTACAGAAGCAGTTTTAATAAAAACAGATCACTTCAGTTATTGGCTTTGCGGAGGAGTGATCGTGCAATCATGTTGGTATATTCCAATGCTGACGTAATAAATGTACATGTTCCCAGTCCGGCGAAGCCTTAATACAAACTTGTCACGATGTCCTAGAAGATTACAACAACTTTAAGACAGAAAAACTGTTTTCTTCCTGACTGGCGGAGATCGGCGGACGATATTAGAGAAAAAGAGTCAAAAGTTTTCAAATAACTCCACAGGGGTGCTGGGAGTGTGCGCAGAGAAAATTGGTCGGCGTTGGTAGACTGGGATTATAATGTTGATCACCGATCCTTCCGGAGGGGCCAGAGTTAATATAAGGTGCTAGTCTCCAATCTCCGCCATACTGTAGCCTGGTAGGCGCAGTCTCTGCTTGTGACTTTGATACAAGACACACAGCAATCAGGGCCAACACTGCCCTTGGGAGAGTAAGATGTCTGGTAGCTATACAGCAAAGTAGCAAATCTTCAAATGAAGAAGATAATGCATCTTAGAGGTCCAGCGTACAGGCAGCGCCACCATACGCCAGAAATATAAACAAAACAAAAACACACAAGCAAATAATCAAAAGAAGCGAAATAGAAGAGGTTAAAAATGAGAACAAGAAGAAAGAGAAATGGCTATAAAATAAACGAAACGAAATAAGAACTCTTGGCGGACCAACTGCAGCCAAATATCTAAATGAAAATAAGGATGTTTTCAGTAGAACTTCATAAAAGAAACAAATGTAGAGTAATAATTAAAGTGTACCCTTTCAACAAACCACATTAACAGGAACCTCGAGCCACTGAAGTTGTGAGCAAATCAAACTGTCAGAATGCCAAACGGGTGCTCCGCACGCAGAACGAGTGATGAAGAAAAACAAATTAGCAAAATGAAACACAGGCTTGCAGGAAACATGTCCGCGGACAAGATAATAAGACATCGGAGAAAAAAACAATAACACTAGACCATCGAGCTGTTGCCTCCTGATGAGTGGATGTTATTTGTCTGTAAGTGTGTCTCAACAAGTAGCTGCGTTCTTGTCTGACAGCGTGTGTGTCAGTGAGTAAATGGACAAGAGCATGTCCGTGCTTCTGTACTGTGTGCATGCAAATGTTTATTGAAATAATAGTAATTAACTGTGATTTATATGGCGCATACTTACGTTTGTGAGGAGCGTGTTCTGAGCGCTTGAGACATCATAAGAAAAATAAATGGAGAGACAACAGTACTGATGACTAATAATAGACAAATGTATGACACGCAAAAAGGGATCGGGCAACAAGAACTGAGGGTATCGTAATTCTGCAGAGGAAGACCAGTTGGGAAGTAATCAATCGATGAAACAACAAGCAAGCAAATAAACAAGCAAGCAAGCAAGCAAACAAACAAGCAAGCAAGCAAGCAAACAAACAAACAAACAAACAAACAAACAAACAAACAAGAAAACAAACAAAGAAGAATGGGGAAGGGATTTGAAGATGGACTATCGTTGTGGACTGTTGTTGTACACTTATTTGTGTATGTATGTGTGATTATGCATGTGTCTACCTGTCTATATGTATTTTATGTCCTCTGCATCCCCGTAAGTGCGATTTTGGTTGTAATATTGACCCGAACTGGAACTTCGCAGGAAGAAAATTACAAACGTCTTCTTAAGTTGTCTTTACGGGATCTTTACGGGCTGTTTACGGGATTTTTACTTTCGATGCAGACAGAGTAAATTATATGTCGAATGTAAGACTAATTTACGACAAACCACATCTAGCATTTGATATGCTTGTCAGATACTGGTGAGACGAACGCTGACTTATCACTGGTCCCTTTTCGGCCTTGTCCGGATGTTTTGTGTTTGTATCGCTAGAAGGAACCAAAGTGAGAACTGGTTTCTCTTCACTAGAGGGCGAAATCTCACTGGGACCACGGGATGGAGGAATGAATGATTGTAGTGATTGGTTAGCACAACCAACTTCGCCTCAGCTCTGGGCGTTTGCTCCCTGTCGTGCCGGGAGTTTCCGATAAAAGACACACATGGAGGGGTCGAGAAAAACAAAAACAAAAACAAACGAACAAAAATCAGTTCAATCACTAAAAACAATCTGTATTTGTGCAACAGTAGAAAGCACAGAGTTCGCTGAAGTCTTTCAAAACAAATATTTGATTTCAGTTGCAGGGACAGAAGTAAATAGAAGCGTGCAAGCAGCTGTGTGTGTGTGTGTGTGCGCGTGCTTGTAACATTTGACCATGCGAACTCGCTAGCGGCTACATCACCTAAACTCTCCGCGTTGTCCACTTGGGACTACTGCTAACCAAATCACAAATAAGAATTTGGTAAAATCACGAGACATCAGCTACATTCTCCCCCCACCTCCACCACCAGTCCAAGCGCCAGGACGAAGCGTTAGGCAGGAAAGACCGCTAAAGGGAGGTAATAGCACTTCGCACCATTCCTGATGTTGCAGCTCATTTCGGCATCGATCCGGGAGGAAACTCGTGGGCTGGGGGCTGGGGGCTGGAGGTTTGGGATGGGGAGGGGGTGAGACGAGCGCCGGGCCTAGCAGTGGACACGATTTGCAACACGCGCAGGCCGACCAGATCAAGAAGACGCCTAACAGCGACTTGGCGTAGGAAGCTGGTCCCGACAGGATATTAAACGCAAGGCGGTAGAAAACTTTTCATCTTTCTTGGGAGGACTTCACGCTCCAGCGAGCACGCTCGCTCGGGATCAAGGCTCTAAACGCGGAAGAGATGTCTGAATCGAGCTGCAGTGGGGGAGGTGGGAGGAGGGTCCCTTCGTCGACATGAGCACGAGGTTGGCAGAACTTGCGGAGGGTAGAAGAGTGGGTGGGTGGGGGGGGGGCAATGATAGTGGGGATTGAGTGGGGGAGTGGTGATGGGGTGGCTGTCAACTCTTTTTACGGTTGATCTCGTGTCATAGTTCTCGTGAGAAAACTAATAGGACTGCAAGAACCTGCTTGCTTCTTGACGTAGCTTCCGGTGACCACTAAGCCGGCATTTCGCCGGACGAGTAAGTGGAAAAGGAATTGTGTGTGTTTTCTGCAAGCGCACGTGCGAGGTGGTAAAAAAGGAGGCCCCTCTAATGACATCCGCTGTCGTCACGCATGAATGCACGCCTGGTCTTGAGACGTAGGTCTTAGGGAGGAACATATGACTCGGCTGTGTGAGTTTCCAAGGAGGAAATTAAAGAAAAGAGTGGCGCGATTTTCAAACAAGGGAGGTAATTACACGCGATATTTCCAGGGTATTAGGGTCTCCATCCCTTACAGAACACAGCCTTTCACTTTCTTCTGTCTTCAAGATGGCAAGTCTAAGATGGATGGAGTGCTTCTTCTCACTTGATATATTGATATATATCCTGCCTAGCAATGTTCTGTGTGTTTGTGTGCAGAGAGAAAGAGAGAGAGAACCCAAACTCTCCACCAATGGTCCGTGGTCCAACCGAAACGTGTAACGAAAGAGGTGAAGGTGACAATATAATCAGGATGTGATGTCAAGGGTTACTTTGGGAAAACTCCGTCTGTTATAAGTGTGTGTGTGTGTGTGTGTGTGTGTGTGTGTGTGTGTGTTACGTCCATGGTTCTGTGAGTTTTGAGAAAGTTGTGCGCACACACACACACACACAACTTGTGTCTAGGAGCAAAACATGTCAGTCCTTTACCAGCCTACTGTAGGTGATCTGCAACACTCGGTATTATTAATGAAACTACAGATGTTTAGCCTTATCATAATGATAATATAAAAATCATAATTTCTAATCCACAGTTTATTGGAGTGGGAGCAAACATGCATGACGTGCACATGTGCGTTTTTCCACAACAGAGAAAAAGTAGAAAAGAATAAAACGATAAAAGAAGGAAAGAGCTACAAAGACAAAATAACTTACTGTCCAGAGAGGCAAACAGTCAAGAAGAAGTTTTATTCTTCCTTTAAGATGTTCTTTATCCTTTCATGATCACTATATTCGACTGAAGATTTCATTTTAAAAATCCTAAGACAACAAACTTTTAAAAAGCAAATAAAACAATTTAACCAAAAAAGAAAACCCGGTAATATTTTTTTTTATCTCGTCTATGCTGCTAGTTTGTATTAGCATGAGATAGTTCCGCCAGGGAGAGGGAAGCAAGACCAATCTTTCACACACTCTTCACCTATCGTCTCGCCAGTGTTGGCCTTTGAACTTCAGGGGAGGCTATCGCACGTATCAGCAGCTGGTAGTCTCCCGCAGACACCCACCTGTCGCGTTATTTGTCACAAATGAAAATAAGAAGAGCCGTTAAGGGCACCTACTGCGATCAGTCTTTCCCAGATTGTGTTTATAGTGCTGTCCCCTGACGGGCATCATGGCGACCCAGCGGGTGATGAGAACCGTTTGTTGACAGAACCAATATGTCGTGGGTGACCCACGGAACCATCGGCACTGCATACAATCCTCCCCAGTGATATACCGAATGATGTAGGAGGAGCTTGGAGGATGCATGTCGCAGCATTTTGATGTTTGGCTCGGTCCTGATGTTGCTTTTGGAAATGTTTGAGGATAATACTTTTTTCCACCTAAAGACAACGTTTTAGGACGTTAAACTTATTTTAAGAATTATACATTTTAAAACTTAAAGTTAGTTTATATATATACAAATAGAAGAACATACAGGCAGCAAGGCAGGCTTATGGATATACAAGTTGATTGCCTGATAGATGGATTGATAAAGCTGATGTCGTTTCCATGTTTCTGCTGATTGCTTATCTTTTTCAGGTTGGTGTAAATATTTCAGTTATGTTACTTACCAACAAAGAGGATGTGCGGCTACAAAACTTTGTTCGGGGTATATTTCTTTTACAGCAGCTTTTCTATGACAGATGTAAATAAATTAGAGCTGTGTCCTGAAAGTCTGAACAAAGCGGATAGATAGATAAATAAAATTCCCTGGCCATCATACGTAATATTTGATAAAATATTAGAGTCGCTTCCGGTTATGACAGCTTTTGAACTCAAACCCCTCCGGTTAAACTATCCTTGTTTCAAACTAATGTTTAATCTCATTTGCTAGTTTTCTCTCCTGAGCTGCACCGCGACAAAGAGGTATTCCGTCATGCTGAAAAACAACTCGTGGTTGTCTCCAGTGGTGCGCGGTTTAACTAACACTTTCGAGTTATTTCCCCTGATGGGGCAAATCCAGTAACGCCCCTTACAGACCGCCATCCCATTATGCAAATGTTAGAGCAGAAGAGATGTGCGACGGACGTCGGGTGCGGAAGTTCCAGACTTTTTGTCTACAATGGAAAATTCCCTCTAGAGGGATGCTTGCGCGGAGAGCCCCACGTGGTCGGTGAAACCTGTGACGTATTTCCGCGTGCGCAGGGCAGCAGGAGACTGAGGCTCAATACTCATATCCTGAGGACTGATAACACTTTCTATCTATTGCACCGACCTGCCCGTCATCGCGAGGGGGTCTTCCTTCCTCACATTGCAAGTTAGGCGGGACTTTGATCGGACATCTTTGGAGGTGAAAACATTTTTACTTTGTTTGTCTTTGATGCCTGAGCCGACATGGCGATTAAAAGTATTCTGTTCTAAACGTCCATTGCCCTCACACACACATATATATATATATATAGTGTGTACCTAAATGGTAGCTGTATCCATTATAAAACATCCTGGTGCATTCTCGTGTGAGTATAATGTGTATCTGTGTGTTCGTGTCTGTGTGTGCGTGCTTGTGTTTGTGTGTGCATGTGTGTTTGTGTCTATCTCTATGAGTGTGTGTGTGTATGTGTGTGTGTGTGTGTGCTCTACGTGCGCGTTCGTGTGCATGCGTGCGTGCTTGAGTGTTAGATGATTCGATGCTCAGGTATAGTAAACTGTTGCGGGAGGACGCTCGTAAAATGGTTGTTATGGGAATTCGTTAGTCCTGTCCAGTAAATGAGTCGAATTAGGAATCATTACAGTTATAATCCAAACACACACACACACACACACACACCTTTCTACAGTGGCCCCAACCTTTCATCATTCATCCTCGCTCTTTCTCTCTCTCCAGTCTGTCCATAACAAGTGAGTAACTGAAAAAACTATATCTATATTAGCCACAACTTTTCGCCTATAAAATGCTACCAAATTGTCTAACATTGTAGTTTGTTATCATGCATGGAGAAACAAATAATCCCACCCCCGGAGGGACACGGAACATTTAAATTTCTCGTGTTCCAAACCAGCAGGAAAATGACAACATCACTGCCTACGCACCCTGTTGTGACGCATCGCAGGTGCATGAAAAATAGTGCGCCCCACCGCGCATATAGCACCTGAACATTTGGAAAACGAGTTTCAACAGGAAGACGAGAAGAGAGTAAGAACAAAACCAAAATGTAAAAGAATCAGCAGCACTTGCACGGAGAGATAAAAGAAAGAACAGTGTAATGATAAGGGACGTAAAAAATGAAAATGCTGAAAAATCACAATGTTGAGGAACAACTGTAAGAGAAGAAAGAAAGAGATTTTATTCAGGAGGAAGAACAAACAGACCACTGCCAACTCTTGGCTGTCCAGTCGAAAAGTGAAACGAACGAATAAAGAAAATAAGGAGGAGAAACAGAAGGATAAAGATGAAGAATAATAATAACAAGATGATGGTGATGATGATGCGAAGATAATTATCTATGTAAGAGCGGCGATGATAATAGACACCAGAGAACAAAACGCTTTGACGATGATTGTAAATAAATCGAAAGCAGTGAAAAAAATTAAAATGTGGAAAAAACAGATTCAAAATTATTAATATTTTTTAACAGAAAAACAAGTTTTCAGAAAAGAAACGGCAGATAACATGAACACAGTGTTCAGACTGTAACGGTAGGGGAAAAACCTCAACCAGGACGATAAGTTTCATATTTTTTTACTGTTTCTTTAAAAAATTCATGTAATATTGGGCAATAAACTACCGTACCGAAGTGTGAGCATTATCATTTCTGTGAAGGAGTATAATTCAGGTTCTTGTGCAAAAAGGTTTAGAGTTACCGCCCCTGACAAGACATGGCGGCACCCGCGGAAGTAAGAACGCCCCTATTGTCAGGTCATTTGCAAGCAAATTGCCTAGCACTTTCGACGATAGGGAACTCAAGCATGGCACGACTACCAGATCCAGACCCTTTTTTTTCTTCTTCCTCTCCTCGTAGCCAAGAAACAAGGCTCCCCTGTCATAATTCTGAATTAGTAGCTCTTCTGGGGAAAAACGGGCTGAGGGGGTGGGGTAGTGGAAATGGACCGGGTTTGTGACGCAGAAAGACTGGGGGGGGAGGGAGACTTGCCACATGGGGCCAGATCCCTACACTCGTGGACTGCCAGTCCACCCGTCTTCACAAAGGTTAGCGAGTTCAGTCACGTATCTTTGCTCTGGAGAAAGCGTGGCAGACGACAGAGGGCGACACCAAGCTTGTAATGAGACGACTCTCATCAGGAACTGGACGCGCCATCGCTCATCAGAGGAATTATGCTGGAAACTGTTGATAGGTCGAGGAAAATAACTGGGGCTTCCTTTCCTAACCACACCACGTTTAAAATCCATTTATTCCACTTCTCACCACCAAGGGTGTGTTGTAGAGCCTTTTGCCCCAAGTTTGATCAAGAAATTGTCAAAAAGCTTCTAGAGCTTTCGTCTATCTCTGAAAATGTCTTGGCCGGAAAATTTGTTCTCAATTTGGAAAAAATATTTTTCTATACCTCTGTACCCTTGACCAAAAGCTCAGCTGATCAACAATAGGAAAAAATGTCAGCTTGAAATGTGTGTGTGTGTGTGTGTGTGTGTGTGTGTGTGGGTGTGTTCTACTTGTTCTGTCTTTCATTCCGTACCTGAACACACTTTTCCAAATTATAATTGTTTACTGGATTACTAAATTTGGCCATTTCCCATTAGCCCTTCTTAATTCAGTTGTGTCGTTAATCAAATGTCTGTTGAAAGTTAAAAATATTTAAAAAATGGAAGAATACATTGCGCACCAACTATGATGCCTCACTTTATTTATCTATCCATCCATCTACTTCATAGACAAAGAAAGTCTTGTAGTTGTATGCAGCTTCGCATCATTTCTACAGGTTAATAGTGAAAAACAAACTGAACTGAACGTTATTTAATGATTGGAGACGACATTTCTAAAGGCATTTGTTATAAATATATACCTATATATATATATTCTAGCATGCTACTCGATCAAGTAGTTTAACTAAACTATAGCCTTTTGTAGAACGGACGGATTTCGGTTAACCCATATATTTTGTAAACATGGTTTTTATTACCTTTACTACAGAAGTCTTTGATGAATAATTTTACACACCTACAGTGAAACTCCCCTAAAATAATTTTCGCCAGCTGTGGAACCTCAGGTTATGTCGCTCGGACCCTCACATCCTCGCCCCCCATCTCACCGACTTTGTCTGTTAGTTTACCAGATCCTGATGTGTGTGTGTGTGTGTGTGTGTGTGTGTGTGTGCGTGCGTGCGTGTGTGTGTGTGTGTGTGTGTGTGTGTGTGTGTGTGTGTGTGTGATGTATTGTTTTCTGTACTTTGTAACAAATACTGTATTTGTTGTTGTCTGCGGTTTACGCCATTGCAGTCATTTTGCATAGTACAAAAAGAATTTACAATTACTTATTATTGACTTAAGGTTCAAATCTCGTAACTTGTGATTACGAGCACCATTTTTTTTTAATTTAGCACCATTTATTACTGTGTGACGGGTGCCTTTCAATTTTTGGACTGAGACTGGGTGAGATAAGGACGCTGGATGATCAAACCATTCTGGCGACTTGTACTGGCGCCCTCTGGCGGTGTGGACCACATCTTGTTTTCCTCCCGCGCTGTCAACTGACAAGTTGTTTGCTCTACTTTTCAACGCCCCATCTGCATCGTACCTTTTGGAGGTAAACATCCTGGCGACGGTCCCGACAGGCGGTGCAACTCTCGCCTCTTCCGCTCAGTGTCTCGTCTGGCCCCGCCCTTCATCACTTCTTCCTCCCACTTCTCCCTTCTCCCGCCCAAACTTTCTTCTGACATTCACTTACTTCCTTCACAGGGTCGCCCTGACAACAGAACTGATGCTGTAACTGTAACCAAAGTCATTTAAAATACATTCACTGGCGTATGTACTCGCTGGGTACAATGGTTAATTCGTAGAATAAAGCCGCTTTTGATTCTAAAGATTCAATGGACAGTCTGTGCACATGTGTATCAATATTTGACACCAACTCAGTTTGTAAAGCTTTTCTTCTTTCAGTATATATAATATTTCCTGGATACTAATTACTTGTAACTAGTAACTGCCCATTCTACGTCTTTTAATTTTTGTTATGAATTTTGGGGGAAAAGACATAATATATACGACTTTCGACAGAGACACTTCTTTCCTTTCCATTTTTATTTCTGAAACTTATTTGAATTTAATAATAAATAATTTATATATGTATGTATATATTAGTTTGATTATGCATGTATATATGCACACATTGAAAGTTTAAACAGAAAACATGGCAAAAAAAGTATCTTGCACTACGTGACCTCAGATACGCGTTATCTGTTCTTGACAGATTTGTTTAAACATCCTCCTTTTATGGGACACTAAAGGTGGGTCTTCAGCGACAGATATGCACGTGCAGGAATGGGGCACGTGAGGTCACAATGTTGGTTGCACTGTAGTGTACAGGTGTTAGCTTCACAGAGGGTGGCAACTTTCACGGTAAAGGCAAACGCCAAATAAACACACAGCTTGCAGTTTCCCACAGAAAGGATTCACTACCGGCGATAATGTCGTAAACATTGGGCTGCGCGTTATGCCCCCAAAATGCCCAGTGTTTACCCCGAGGTTTGCGTCCCGCGGGCCGATGAAGGATATGGGGGAGATATCTTACCGGAAGTCCAGAATGCCTATTCGCACATGGTAGACATCGCTTCGGCACGCGAGATCGTCTGTAGACATCCGACTGTAATCTCCCAGAAGCTTGGACAAACATCTTCAGTTGTCAAAGTTATCAACACTAAGAGGATTGTCACAATGAAGATCGATTACAAAAAAGGGAATTAACTATCAATACGGAGAAGGGGATTGTCACAAGAGCATGATTGTCAAAGTGGAATGAGCTTTAGCATGACGAAGGCCGTCAGAAACAGAGGGGATTGTCGCAAGGACGACGGTTGTCAAAAGGGAAAGAACTGTCATCGCAGCGAAGTTTGTCGTTAGTCAGCAAGAAATTTCGAAAACATAACAGTTGTCAAAATGTCGAAGGATTGTCGAAATAGCGGCGGTTGTCATAAACAAAGAGGATTGTCTAAGAGAAGACGATGAGATGGTTAAAACGACGCGCAAATGTCCAGAAGAGAAAGAATTTTCAAAGTGGCAATGGTGGTCGTGAAATCGGAAATAACTGTCAAAGATTTGACTGTCCTCACAACGACGATGACTGTTAACTCAGCGACGATTTCTCTCTCAGTTGTCTCGGACAGCCTCCTCACCTGGGATACTAAGTGTTAAAATAATTGGATACAGCTCTCATTACACTTGAGTAATTTGTTGTCATTGTCGATCTTTTCTGATTCTGTTGCCTCTTTACAACTATATTTATGTGAGCATTTTGATAGGATAAGCATCCAGTGTTCTTTAATATTTTATGGGTATTGTGTGAATGATTATTTATTTACAGTTTTATATGTAGTTTCTTAACTCCTGTTTGCCTTCAAGGGTTATAAAAAAAATAATATAATCACCACCATGTCTCTTTCTCTCTGTATCCTCTTGTGAGTTTTGCTGTCAGTAGATTAGAATAAAAACATATCACGATGAGATATTTCTTCATCTACTTTACCCATATAATATGTGAGAGTTTGGAGGGGGCTGGTCGCCGACTCGGTCGCACATACCCCCAGGCATCAAAGAACAAGACTTTATCTGGAGTTTGGAAGGGGCTGTCACTGCAGTGTCCAGGGAAGATGGTCGTTCCAGTCACGTAGCTGATGGTGCTTGAGCGCCCCATGCAAGGCTGACTGGGGTCCCGTTGCCCTGGCAACGCTCCCCGTGAAACCTCACCTTGCAAATTATAAAAAAAAACAATGTCTGTCTCGCCAACAGCAAACTCTGAAGCCCGAGACATTTTGGCACGTGCGGCGCTCTCTCCTGCTGCGAGTGGCGGCCAGGCACCGAAGACTTTCGCAGGCCCTAAATCTGAAAATAAACTGGTGACAACAGTGCGAGGCTGGCAACGGCCTAACATCATTCTCGGAAATGGGTTTCTAGCTGTGGGGAGGATTTCATGGCTGCTGCAAACAATTTTTTTGACTTCGTAAAGTCTAAAAACATATGGAGATGTGAAACACTGAGCGATGTGTAGTGAAGGAGAAAGGAAAAAAAACTATAATGATGATGACGACAATAATGATGATGATGATGATGATTGTGACGATGATGTCAAAAAGACACTAGTTAATACACAAAATATGAATCTGGAAAAATTACAAGTCATATGAATTAGTATTAAACACAGACTCTTGACCCTTGGGCGTGTGAGGATGCGCGAGAGTTATGTGTAGCAGACTTTGCACGGTTCACGGAGATTGCAAACGTCTAAAACCCTTACAGTAAAGATAATCACCCATGTTATTACAAACTCATACGCACATATAATTATATAGAGACATTAATAAAGAAGTTTTTAACTGGTAACACACCCACATTTACACCATGCCATTCAGTCCCCTCCTCTACCAAAACAACCCTTATAGCCACCCTGATCCACCCAGTTTCTTTACCTTTGCCCTCCACATACACAGATTCACCTCCGCACATAGACATAAACACCTGACCAACCCACCTTTGCTCTTGACCAGTGGCCACTCAAATTAAAAACGTCAAGCGACGATTTTCATGAACAATATAAAATCCAAATTGCCTAATTACTGACTCACTGGTGCTAAAGTATAATTGTTTGAGAACACGAGGTCCTTGTTTCAACAGCTTGCATTATTTTCCTTTCAAATTAGCATAACAGGACATATACATAACAGGACATGTATATAACAGGACAGGTACATAACAGGACAGGTACATAACAGGACAGGTATATAAGAGGACATGTACATAACAGGACAGGTATATAAGAGGACATGTACATAACAGGACAGGTATATAAGAGGACATGTACATAACAGGACATGTATATAACAGGACAGGTATATAAGAGGACATGTACATAACGGGACAGGTATATAAGAGGACATGTACATAACAGGACAGGTATATAACAGGACATGTACATAAAGCACGCACCTCCTCCACCACCATACCTGGACAGATGGGACCAAAAAAAAAAAAAAAAGAGCCCCCGAGGATTGTGGGAAATGGTTCATATGGCATTTTTCTGATTTTCTCGCTCTAAAGCGCACATAAGCCTTGCCTTTATTATTCTTATAAGAATATCAGTATACTTTTCTTGTTTGATACAGTTCTTGAAGATGCTTTGAACCTCAAACTGCCTACCATTCTTGACAATACACATATCCTTCAGCCGTCTCTAATTTTTATGTAAAAAAAGCAATTCTTTGGTTGCCAACAACAGATAGACATAAGAAAAACCAACAGAAAACAGCACCATGAGTATTTTTATACCCATCTTTTTATATCCAGGGTTTCGAGCAAATAAAGCAAATATTTACTTAGAAAAAACAGCGTATCTGGGAGTTTCTGCAAGTGCAATCAGTCTTAAATACATTTAGTAGAAGAGATAATTTACAGGAAAAATCTGCCTGCCTCACCATACACAAGTACATTTGGTGTTTTAACTAAAACACCTAGGAACTTTTCGAAAGCAAAACGGTGAAGCTACTCAGTGCCCGCTCGAGAGAGAGAGAGAGAAAAAAAATAAAGAAAGAAAATTGAGGTGTGATAGAGAAAGAACGAGAAAAAAAGTTTGACTCTGTACACTTCCTGTAACTTTAACATTATCTTGGGCTGTCGTATCTCAAAGCCTCTTTTCCATATCGATCTTGTCATCAGCCAGTGCATCCCTTCATAACTTTCTATTTGGCCTGGGAGGATGCACAGGCTGTCCTGCTGACCTACCCCTCGTCGCCGCCAGCGCCAGTGAAAGATAATGAAATAACACTGGTCTACGAGTTATTGAATGTGTTCTCAATAATAAGGGACATAGGTGAACCGAAATAAACCCGCAAAAAAGTAGAACCAGAGAAAATGAGTCACGAAGTATTCGGGGGGTGGGGGGGGGAAACTTCGGAAGTAAATCGAATGAGGAGCCATTTTAAGATAAGGCAGAAAGAGACGAATACAGTTAATAAGCTCGCTAAGAAAATTTCATCAGAAAATGAAATTGCTTGTCAGAGTAATGAAGGTGTGTGGCTCTTC
Source organism: Marisa cornuarietis (assembly GCA_004794655.1). NCBI lineage: Eukaryota > Metazoa > Mollusca > Gastropoda > Architaenioglossa > Ampullariidae > Marisa > Marisa cornuarietis. The sequence goes on along the minus strand of SMMW01000617.1, from coordinate 11,500,042 downwards.
CATATTTTTAAATCATCTATATTTAAAATTACACAAATTATTTCGAGAGGTGGGCAGACGAAAGATTGCTGAGTAAACAGGATCCCACATTAACAAAACTAAAAAGGAAAAGGTAACACTTAGTTGTTAATGACTAGTTGCGAAAGAACATTGAAAGGAAGTGAGAGAAAGGTTAAAAATTCAAGTCAGTGATGCAGATACAAGAGAAATAACGGGCTGTAAAGTGGCTGAAAAAACTCCAACAACACCATAAGCGACTAAAGCTAAATAATTAATAAACTTGTACAATTCATTCCAGCCTAATAATTAAGGGTAGAGTGTTTTTGCTTTTTTTTTTTTTAGTTTGTTCAAAATTAAAGATTTCCACGATGATATTTCGGTTCTTTATCAACGAAAATGATCATGCACCACGCTTAAACCGTAAAATGGTGTCATATTGCTTTTCTTTAATTTACATTTAGTCTGACTTCCTTGATGGCAGCTGTGTCTCACGGAGACGAAACGATCTGGAATCCAAAGGTTAGAGAGAAACAGAGAGAGAGAGAGAGAGAAAAAAAAACACGTGTGGATGTCTGTGAAAGCCGAGCAGAAATGTCTGACCTTTCTGGAGATTGTTATCTGTTTTCCTCAGCTCTGCCATCTCGTCTTTTGAACCTCGGCACACTATAGCCAGGGGCCGTAACCTTACACAACTCCCTCTAGATGGTCGAACTTATCTCTTCTCCACCGAAAACACTGGTCATGGAGGAGACGAGCACAATGCGGTTAGCCTTATATCTTCCGTGCGAAGATGTCAGGCTGCTACTTCCACGTCACACTGCAAAGGAATACAGAATACAAGATTACAGAGTACAAGAATACACCATAGAGGAATAGAGACTATAGAAACAAAGACTACAGTATTACAGAGTACAAGAATACACCATACAGGAATATAGACTATAGAAATGCAGAATACACGATTACAGAATACAGGAACACAGAATACAGGACAACAGAATGCAGGAATACACTGTACAGGAATGTTGACTATGGAAATATAGAATACAGGAATACAGAATACAAGATTACAGAGTACAAGAATACACCATACAGGAATATAGACTATAGAAATACAGAATACAAGATTACAGAATACAGGAATACACTGTACAGGAATATAGACTATAGAAATATAGAATACAGGAATATAGAAAACACGATTACAGAATACAGTAATACAGAATACAGGACAACAGAATGTAGGAATACACTGTACAGGAATATTGACTGTAGAAATATAGAATACAGGAATACATAATACAAGATTACAGAGTACAAGAATACACCATACAGGGATATAGACTATAGAAATACAGAATACAAGATTACAGAATACAGGACAACAGAATGCAGGAATACACTGTACAGGAATATAGACTATAGAAATATAGAATACAGGAATACAGAATACAAGAATACAGACTTGCTTTTTTGGTGGCAAATGCATCATGTCATCAGGCCAAGACAGAGAGTTCTGAAAAGTTAGCAAACTGAAAAGTTAGTAAAAAGTAAAGTATAGACTGGCACAGATCAGAGAATTGCGGTCAGCTAATCAGCTGTGGCAGGAAAAACCACGACTGTCTGTGTAAAGTAAGATCCAATCAATCAATCAATCAATCAATCAATCAATCAATCAATCAATCAATCAATCAATCAATCAATCAATCAATCAATTCTATTATTCTTTGATACTATTGAGGAAATGTTGAGCAAATATTATTATATCAAAACAAGGAAAAAAGAATCCTTTCTCATTCTCAAAAGAGAGACAAAGAAAGAGAGAGAGAGAGAGACAGAGAGAAATGAAAACCAGTGTAAGGAATGTAAAACAAGATTAGAGGATTGAAGCCCGAACTATTATTTTGCCGTCTGGCGCTTGAAAAGGCAAAACAAAATAGATCGCCTTGACTAACACTCACGATATCTCCATTCCTTTTCTCTGGCATTGTGACATTGTGACATAGACGATGCCTTCCAGCAAATTCCACCTCGAAATTATCAGGTCTTCCCCTCATCTGTCGGTCAGGAACCACATCTCTCAAAGGTCAACGATGTCCTATTTTAAAGGTCTTCAAAATCCGCGGACTCGCTCGAGACATCAGGAAATTAGGTTTTATTTTAAATTGTCGGCCCAAATCCAATTTACCCTGAATACGCCTTTTGTAACTTTGACTTACAGAAATAGATATGTTTGAATAGACCGCCCATAAGTTTCTTTCAGACTAAGGTAAATCTGAGTGTCTGAACAAACTCAAAAGTTAGTAAAGTTGATAAAGTCGAGGAATAACTATACTTCATCAGCATCATCAGGAAATTTTTTTCTCGGCGAAAATTACTTTCTTGGAAAGACGCCATGTAAGTGTGACTATAGATAAAATGTATTTTAATCATTTGGTGAAAGTTTGATATCTGTTTTAGCCTGGCATGTGATACTTAGAAGAGTATTCTTTGTATCGGTAAATTACACGTTTCCCAGACTATTAGCTCAGCATATACAATAAATACAATTTTTATTACTGGTTGAGGAAACCTTGCCTTGCATGAATCTCATGCACGAATTAGTTCTGTTTCCATATTCCGTATCAAACTACAAAGTTTTGAAAAACGCACAAAGCTAAAGGACTGAGAGCACATTAGTGGCTTTGAACATCAGGAAAACTTTGTTTACGAAACTACAGCGAGCATCGGATTACTGGAGAAGCAATTTTCTCCAAGCTTGATTTAGATACAGAGAAAAGGCGATAAATATTGAGAGTTGATAATACTGAGCGGCCAGCATACTTCCAACCTTCAAACACATGCCAGTAAATTACAGAACAGAAAAACCGAGTGTCTTTCTTAGAATCTTAGATATGGAAATTATGGTGCAATTGCCACACATTGGAAAACAAAATCCGTATTTTTGTAGCAACTGCTAGTAATTTAAGAGTTGGCGCCATTCGTGACTCGCCAAAGCACTTTGTGAAATCGAAAACATACATCGTTCTGTCGTTAAGTTTAGTCTTTTATCATCTAAATGACAAGAAGTTTGGTTATTGTGGATATCTGGAAGACACATGTTTAATGAAATTCTTAGGTAGTGCTTGCACTGGGAAACACAAGTGAGTTAAATTCCAGTTTTCACCCTGCAGTGCAATATTTTGTGTTGGATTACAATTTATTAAGTTTCAAATTTGAAAAAAGCAGCAAAGCTCTTAAGAATCTAGAATTAATGTAAAGTACACAATGAAAACCAATATCACTGTCTTTATGACCCACAGGTCTAAGAATTCCTCTGTGTGACTTGTAGACCTTATCGGAGAATACCTCTCCTCACCCTTCAGTCCATAAAGTAGATTGCTGGACCACAGTTTGAAAGAAAACTGTCGACCGAATATTTAGTGAACGCAGTGCAGGAAGCTGGCTGGCAATGAGAGTGGCTCCAACACAGATGCCACAACATCTTCTACAGAGACGAGGGAGTCGAGCAAAAGCAGTAACTCTTTTATGACCTTTGACTCGATTCTTTGAATACCTCGATTCAATAAATTCCCCCAGACCACAAATCTATCAAGTCAGAGCTGTTGTCAACTGCTGTGCACTTAGAAAAACTTTCCTTTTAAACTTCTGATGTCAGCTTTGAACTTTTAGTCAAACATTATAGATGGAGCAGACTGGGTAAAATATTCGTCAAACATCATCGATGTAGCAGACAGTATTTGTCAACATCCAGCTTCAACATACACATTGAACATGATCAAACTGTGTTACTGACAACTCTTAATAATTCATCTTCTTGACTGCTCCTTATTATCGACATGGTGTTACTGACAACTGTTAATGATTCATCTTCTTGACTGCTCCCTATTATCAACATGGTTACATAATCTCAAACAGATTGGTTGAAGCTACATTTGCAGATATCTAATTCTTGCTAGGTCTGCTCACAAAATATTTATTTTGATATTTTTATGATGAAAGAAACAAACACTGTGTATAAACTTTTACTCCCCCCCCCCGAGATTGCTGTTGTTACTGAGTTGTTTGAGATTAACCATATTAAGTACTCATGTCATGTGTCGCAAAATTTTAATATGTCTGATCGTTCTGGGGTAGGATGGAAACTATTACAACGACTTTGTCATCGCTGACTTTCTGATTTTTAATGATAAAAACTCGTTTCATTGTTCATTCAGGTCAAGATAAGAAAATATGTATCTCAAAGGTAATTTTTTAATATAAGAATTACACATTTTTTCATCTTTTTGTTTCTCTGCTGCACTATCGCGATTTCAGTCTCTGCCCTTCATTATGATCTCAATCTCGGGGAAGGGTGGAGGGTGAAAAAAAATCGCAAAAAAACTTGGAAAAAGCGAGAAACAACATTATTCATCAACAGCTCCTCACCATTCCGCGCGGGTTCAACGCCTTAATTAAGCAAATTGATTTTTTAATGATGCGGCAGCAAGGCCACAATTAAAGACGATTGAGGAGGCCGTGCTTGGGTGGGTAGGGGGAGGGTGAGTGGGTGCTGTTGTAATTAGAATGCTGATTGCTCGTTACATGTTTTAGAGTGTTTTTATTGTGGGGTAACTGACCGTAATTGGTTTGTCAGTGTCTTTGCTCTCCTCTGCATCTTGCGAGGGCGGCTTTAACATCTCAGGGGTGTGCAAATGTCTGTGCATGTACTTATCGTTATGTTAAGTCTGTCTTAAATCCAGAAAAACTTTTAGATGCTTTTAGAGAGAGAGTGTGTATGTGCCGGTGTCACGATCTATGGCTTTGCCTAAGCTACCACTTTGCTTCTCACAGTGCGCATGCGCAGGGGTCAACAGATCATGTCCACCACATGACGGGTTTGTCATATTCTGGAAAGGTTTGCGAGCATTTTAAGCTATGCAGTACATATTCATAAACGTATGTATTTTATTACATCTTGTAACTGTGTATACTATGTAGTGCGGAAATGAAGAATGAAATCTAAGTATAGTCAAAACGACTGAATTACTTCCCTTGACTTCTATGTACGATCGGTCATTTGTATCGCTAAACGACAATAACAGCCGACGAACGATTACTTCACATAACACATTTCATTCAAACTAATTAAAAATCAGTCTGTGCGGACTATATTAGCACGCTATAATACTATACAACGCCCCCCTGCGCATGCGCATTGTGAGAGACAAAGTGGTAGCTTAGGCAAAGCCATAGATCGTGACACCGGCGTGTTTGCAAGAATATGTATGTATATAAGTAAATAGCTAATAGAAGTATGTAATCCTCAACTGTAAGGATGGCGACAAAACCAACCAAACTCCATATTTGTATAAACAATATTAAGCAATATTTAAAGAAAAAAAAGACTGATATCATCTCTAAACACCAACAACAAAACTACAACAAAATGCATAGCTATGATTATAATAAAATGTATGGCTATAAATACAATAAAATTTATTCTTAAATTCTAAAAACATAAACATAATATCCATTATACAAAACGTGAATTATACAAATAATAGTCAAGATATGGCCTTCATTTATAACACAGTCTCATAAACATTAAGGTAGGGAAATAGTACTCAATAAAAGGGAAATAGGTTGACATGATACACGAGGTAGATAAATAAACAGTATTAAAAAACAAAAACTAAGGGTAATCTAGAATACAGGAACAACATGAGGGATCTGGCAACCAGCACAGTTGCCTGCTATGGCAGACCTGGCAGGCCTCTTGGATAATAATACAATGAAATAGCGAATAGAAGAGGACACCAACAACAGTCACCAACTCCGGTGCATGTTGATGTTTGAGGGCGCACATCTGGAGAACAGAAAAGGTGTTTTCATCACATCCAGCTTTGGGGAAATGATATCATTCACTGAGTCTTTTCCTATTATTATCATTGAACAACTCTCTCTTTAGTCCTTTTAGTCAAAAGACAATGACGAACGCCAGGCTGTCTAATAAAAACTCTAGCCTGTGTAATAAACTACTATTAAGAATGTCTCTTAAAAGGCTAATGTTTATTATAGTTTTTATTAAAACGCTTGACACTTTATTAAAACTCTAGACTGTGTAGAAAATTGCTAGAATGTGGATATAAAAAATTTTTTTAGTGTCTTGAGTCAAAAGAAAATACCGAATGCTAGACTTTTTTTTATTAAACGTTTCTCTTTAAACGCTAGTGTCTATTAAAAGTTTCTGTTAAAATGCTTGACAGTTTATTAAAACTATCTATTCAAACTATTCAAACTATTCAAACTAGACTGTGTAGTAAATTGATATACTGTCTATTAAAAGTGTCTTTTTAAATGTTTTACTTCTTATGAAACGGTACATTGTCTATTTAAACTATTCAAACTCTAGACTCTGTAGTAAATTGATAAACTGTCTACTGAAAGTGTGTATTGAAGCCCTTGGCAGTAAATTAAAATGCTAGACTGTCAATGGGGACAAAAAATCAAAAGTCAACGTCAAGCAATTATCTTGGAAACAACAAAGCAAAGCAAGTCGGTCGTTTTGCAAGAGATATTTTCTAGTGTGAATATCTCTCGCCAACATCCGAAACAGAAATTGCTTTGCTTTAATGTGACTGGTAGCATGTTTCAAGTATCTGTCTGCTCCATCAACATTTAAATATTTTAGAGAATATGACATTGCTGATGAAGTGATACCTGGCTGAGAGAAGTAGTTTTTTCCCTTGGCTTTTACAGATCGAGCGGCGCAAAAAAATCTTCCCCAAAAGTCCAGAGCATGTTTGAGTATGGGCTGCACATGATTGTGGGTCAGATCTCATTAGCAATTACCAGAATTGACAGATAAAGCCGTTAAACAGCGGAGTGTGGTGCAATCGCCTGCAGTGTCAATAGACTTGCTCGCTTAGGGGGGAGGGTAGGCAAAAATATTTTTTACAGACTCATATTCTGTAAGGACGCACATGCACGCAAGAGGACTCACCATCTGCATCAACTCCACCACCACCCACAGTCGCAGACACACTTGTGTTTGTGTTTGTGTCCTAACAACTTCGATGTTCGCAGTCTGTTCATGGCGGGGAAAACAACCTGCATCGTCGTGCTATGACGTTGACGACGACAATCATGGCGACCTCCCTCTCCCAATGCTGCTTCAGGAGATTTCACTTCTTTATTCATAGTTGACTTCCTTTTCAAACTCTAAAATAGGTAAACAATCGACATGTACATGCAGTCACATTTCGTAACACGGCAGAAAAAATAAATTAGCATATTCATGATTGGAAGAAGAGAGCACGCGCGCGCGCGAGAGAGAGAGAGAGAGAGAGAGAGCAGGTGAGAGACAAAGAGAGACAAACTGACCAACAGCAGGTGGGGTCCTAAAAGATGGCGCAGTAAACTAGTAAATGGAAACAAAGCAAACACGCTGACGAAATAAAGTAAAGAGAAAAATATAAAGAACAAACAATTGAAAGAACTAACAAACAAAGAAAAAAAATCAAACAAACAAGTAAACAAACAAATCAACAAATAACAGGCAAAGGAGAGAAAAGAGAGAGAGAGAGAGATAATGGGGAGACTAAGGAGACAACAAAATTAACTACAGTAGGTGGTAGAACAGCAGACAAGCCGTAGCAGGCACCGACTATAGTTTTCTCCAGTAAGTTCCACCACGCATGCGCAGACTGTCTTTTAGTTAGTCCTTCTGTGGTCAACTCAAAATGTGTGACCGGCCGACTGAAGCTGCAATAGGGTAGGTATACACCTAACGGTCGGGAATGTGAGGCTGAAGGTTCGAATTATCTCGTGGTTTTTCCTTTGGTATACACAACTGGATTTTTTTCCTTTTTTCTTGTTTTGAAGAATTTGTGTGTGCGCGCGCGTGCATGATTGTGTGTGTGTATGTGTGTGTGTGTGTGTGTGTGTGATGTGCGTGTGTGACAATGTTTTAACAGTTCACTCGAGACTGTTGCATTTTTGGTTAGACTTTAAGCACAGATCAGGGGTTTTAAGTGTTTGTTTGTATTTAGTTAGTATTATTGAGGAGAGAAAACACTCGGTTCAGATCCTTGGTTGGCAGTCGGAACCTCGTTGGCTCGTACGCACGTTCAGACGGACAACAGGCCAATGACATGCACTCGCTGACTTTGGATAAGCTGTCCTAATCTCCTCCCATTGTTACCGCTCTGTCTGTCTCTGTCTCTCTGAAGAATGGGGTGTCTCGCGCACGGAGAAGAATGTCTGTCGCGCACGCACGTGACGCACGCGAAAATGACACACACGCCCACAGTCGACGTCACCGCTTCGATCACAGACCTTGACCGTCATCGAATCATGCACTCAGTCATTTCCTGGCCCCTCCTCTGTCGACGACGGGGGGTCCGTTATGACTTCAATCATGTCCACGTTTAAACGAGGACCAGTTTGGTTGTCGCCAACGATGTATGACGGGCGGACACGAACACTCACACAATTAGAACCGTCTGGGCACCCTGTACCGGCCCCTTTGTGTCCTGATGAACGGCCTCGCGTCTCTTGCTGAAGACCTGTGTTCCAGTCTGACAAAAGAACCCGACTATGGAAATGACTAGAGTTTGGCTCAAGAGTCAACAGTTAAGAATCAATCAATGGAAATACAGCGCAAAACGCAATTTTCGAACTTTTCTTTGACCAAAATTGTTTAAAATAAGAGAAAACTGCTTAAGCTTCACTTCCGTTCCTGTCAACACATTTTGTAAGCTTCTGTGATTCTAAATGGTAAAGGAGAGATTTTTTTAAGTTTTTAACTTTGCTTCTTTATATATCAACGGTGTACAACAAGCCCAAGGCCTTTTGTTTACAATATTTGTTACAGGCTGGAAGAGATGACATAGAACTGGAAGAATATGGCTTGAAAGACACCAATAATTATTATTCTCTGTTAAAATATACGATGTTCCAATTATCCTTTCGCAGCAGATCAGACTGTCCAAAAAAGAACATGAAGACTGCTACATGGGTAGGATGTCAACAATGATTTTGTTTGCAATGGTACATTAGTGGACACTCTCCTTTGTCTTTCTCTTTTTTTCCCTCTACCTCTTCTCTTATTTTGAATTGAGAATGAAAGGGATGCCAAGTCATGTGAACTAAATAAATTTACTAAATAAAAAATATATTAAAAAAACAATGATTTCACATGAGAAAGATTCCAATATACACCGGAAAGGTAGCTTCTGAGACTCTGACAAAACTGTTTACAAGGGAGTGAATTTCAGTTGGTGAATCTGCAAGATGGAAAGTCAAACAAACATAATTATGAGCGCACTGTAGGCAAATACAGTAAGGACACCATGTGCACAAATGTTGCGGAAGACGGGGGAAGCCTGTGAAGGATGTTGACCTTGTTATCAGGTGCAGGAGCTTTGCAGACTTCGTTTAGGACGGCTTTAAGTAATCATAACACGTGTCAACGACCTCTCCATCTGCACCATGCAGCGACAGCGACTGTAACCGCTAGAGGGAACAGGCTGGACACGTGTGTCCACTTTGCAACTGAACAAGACTGTGAGAAATCCCAGATTACCAGGCGCCTGGTGTGGTCCAGCCTGGATTACATGAAGCCTCTCTCCCGTGTTCTTTCTTCCAAAGTGAGGGTCAACCGTTCGTTGCAGGAAAATATGATTTCATCAATTATCTGAGGGTCCGTCTGCGTCCATCTCATTGACCTCTGACCCCTGACCTCTATCGCGTCCATTCTTTGTCTGGTGCATGGTTACATTTGAAAAGGTGATTGATTGATTCCTTCTGTTTGCTGATTGTGCTTCGAAATTTGGGGAAACGATTTCTTTCACACACACACACACACACACACACACACACACACACACACACGCACGCACGCACGCACGCACGCACGCACGCACGCACGCACGCACGCACACACACACACACATATATATATATAGACAATTATCTTGGGGGTGGGGTAATAGGTGTTTTTCGCCAAGCCAGCAATTAAGTCTGAATCATAGCAAAGCAGCCAGCCCTGTAAACAAATACCATATGCAGAGATTAAAGTTATTTCGGTAGATATGTCTATTATACATATATATGTTTATAGTGGCGTAAATTTCTATTCATGCCAATGTATGAAAATATGCGTTGATATATTTATTTTATAAATTTAATCCTAAAACATAACACTTCAACAAAGTGCAAATTAAGAGCTGTGTAAAAAGTTTAATGATTTTAATTTTTTGTATTTCTGTGCCTCCAGCAAGCTTCAAAAACTAATAAATCACAAATTAATTTATTATATGTTTATACAGATAGTGCTTAAGGAAAGCTCTTTGCATGTTAGTACTTTGAGACATCTAACAAAGGTCTTAAGATCACCTAAAAATACTGTTTCTTCAAAAATTACTGAAGTTTCTTTAACGAACTTAAAAAGTTTTACTTGTCTGACTGAATCAGTCTTTTGTCTCAATTTTTCAATCTCTTTTTTGTCTGACCCCCGCCACCAAAGGGAATAGGGGAAAAGTCGTGCAGTATGCCAAAACAGGAAATGACGTCCGAAACTTCGGTGGTCGTGTTGCTCGTGCTTTTCCTCCACTAATTTATTACAGCGCCCGAGGCAAGGCAAAGTCCAGATTAGGTGTTTTGCTTGTCCGATGTGGACAGCTTTTGTCGGCTGCAGGATTCTCTCCCCATTGTCCTGCTCAGACTTTAAGCCGACCCCTTGGCCTGCCATCCTCACAATGTCTGGCCCTAGTGTGGACGAACTTTTCGAGGGCAGCTGATGGAAGAAGGTTGCGGTCTGCGCCGGATTAGACTGTTCTATTATTGGCCTATCCTAATGACTTGCTATGATAGACGCGTATTGTATCATATTTCTCCGAGTACTACACTGTCTTTAAGAGGTAAAGATAATAAGTTTTTTAGTCTACTGGCTGCAGGGGAACTGGACGTGAGTGGTTCAACGTGTCTAGGAAGACTCTTAAGAAGGCGAAGCCCAACTCCGCTCCCGCCGCCACCTCGACCTTCTTTGACATATCACGTTCCCATTTCAGCTTGACAGCTGCTGAGTAGGCAGGGGACATTTTCCAGCCACAGGCACAAACAAGCCTGAAGTCCAGGAAACAGCCTCACTTTCACACGCACTAACCAACAGACTGGAGCATCTCCAGAATTCTGATTTTAGCATTATTCGCTGACCAGTTTTGGATGACCTCTGCACCATTGGATAGACGCAGTGGTTCACAAGGTTCGTCGTAAGAGCCTGTCTTGAGCGGTGGTAAGCAAGTCCTGCACAGTACAGACAATCCATCTTGTTATGAGTCCGTAGCTGAGTCCAGTCAATCTTTTGTCCACCGTCTGCTTCAGTCCCACGTACCCCGCAGGACGTCTGTCTCGGAGGTTTGTGCCGGGTCAGACAACCCAACCAGACAAGTTTGTGCCATCTTACAGTTGCCAGAAGGGAGCTTTTGATATCCGACCAAGCAGAAAACTTGGCTCTAAATACATTCGTTTGTCTTGTAAAAAATCAGGAGCAATTTTTTTAGGCACTGGCATCCTTTAAAGCAGGATGGGAAATAAGAGGGATGTATTGATAGCAGACCTGGTATTGCATTTCCTGATGACATACTAGACTGTTGTATCAATGTTGTATTGTCCAGGAGCATAAAACTGCAATTTTGGCATAGCCTACAAACTCACTAAATTGTTATGTTGATATCACATTCACCACAACTACTACACTTCCATTTTCGGAATAACCTAGCAGCGCCCTACATTGTTGTTACAGACTGTTTTATTCTGTGCGTGTCACTGTGCCATATTAATTCACGTATCCAAGTCAAATATTTTTTTCTAATTCTTTTATCTTTGAATTTCCTTTTCACGAATGTGTGTAAGTTTACTTTTAAGCAAAATCCTTGCGAGTTTTGTTTCCCTTTCTGAACACAGCTAAAGCTTTCAAACCAAGAAAGAAGCTTTCTCCTCGGGAATCCTGGAGACATTTCATGATTTTCTCAAAATTCACGTAGTTTTGGTTTATTTTAATATTTTATTTTATTAAAGAAGCAAGCCATTTTTCAAGCTGTTTCCTAATCTGAAATTTTATGTTCAATGCGCCGGCTTTCAAGGAGCTGTCGCACTTCTTTGCATAAAAATTTACTTGAGAATGTGAAACGTGTTTTTATTTTGCAATCGTAAGACATTAGTTTTCATGTTTCTGTCCAAAAATTTATATCACTCACATTTATTTACATAAAAACAAAAGCATCAAAAAAACAACACAGGAGATAAAGTTTTTATTTTACTTTCGAAACACGAGTGACCGCCGTAAGATTTGGAAGAAAATCGGTGTCAATGCTGGAATATTTTGGGTATTTTTGTTCTCTCTGTCGCAAGAATTTCTTTTCACCAGTGCAGCTTTTTGTGGTGAAAATAGCAAACCTAATTTTGTCTGACTTGTATATAAAAAAACACTTCCATGCAAAGTACTGTTTGTGCTTCCTTCCTACCTTGCTTCCTAGGAATTTATGCATTTTATAGCAAACGGTATAGTTTGCAAATGACTTGTTTTAGTTCAATGACCAGTGAATGGTTTTAAAATTGAATAGTTTTCTATATCAATGAGCATTGAACAATTATAGCGATAGGATACACCTAGAGATCAGCTCTGTGCGGTGTAGTTTTATGGTGGATCTGTCTACCATTGTGGAGTATCCAACTATTTGCAATATCTGCGTGTTGAAAGAGTTAAGCACAGGCTTTTGAACACTGGGCAGTTCTCAATAACAAGAAGCTAAGGGGGAAAAAGTGATAGACTTTCCCAGCGTGACGTCCCCAAAGATTGTCTTCCCAACCATCTTTGCGGTCATCTGACGATTGGTGTGATGAAACCAGTTGTAACGATTGGCCAACATGCTACAAGTCTTTCCTGGCTGACACATCTCTGGCCTTCTATCACCAGCCTACTGGCGGGAAACAGAAATTCCCGAGTCTGTAGCTAGAGACAAGTGCACAAGGCGCCTAATAAGTGCACGTCCTTACCAGCCCGACGCCCTTCCGTTGTCATGGACGTGGCTGTTCCATGAATTTACTCTCGCCACCACCAGGACAGCCAGCGCGCGCACAAGTTTACGGGTTAAGCACGAAACAATACCCGGCCATCTTATTGCTCGAGCTGTCTGGGCGGTATCCGCATGAATGCAGCAGGAGGAAGTTACAAATCACCTGTAAAGGTTCAATTTTCTTTCTTCATTTCCTCTTCTATTTTTTTCGTTCTTCTTCTTGTTAGTCTTTTGTGTTTTTCTTCTTAATTTTTTGTTTACTGCTTCAGGCTTTTATGTTTGTTGTTGTTGCTGCTGTTGTGATTTTTGAAGATGGTCTTGTTTTGGGGATTAATATCTAACGAATGAGAACATATACTTGGGAAATCAATAGCTATAATAATTAATAAACATGACAAAATATAAGTTGGCTAGGATTGCGGTGAGGATTGTTGAAAAACTGTCATTCTAAAATTCTTCACTCAGGTGAAAATAGATGCCCTGAAACCATACTTTGAGTGAAAGGAATTCAAGAAGAAAAATAAAATTATGATGAAGCAGCAAGACAGTAGATTTAGAAAACGTCTTTGACTTTTTAAAAATTGAAAGGCTACTGACGTCAGTGAAAACCACTAAACAAAAAGAAAATTAAGTGAAAATTGTCGATGGTCGTCAGGTGTACTGGTAAAGTTGATTTTATCACATACCTTTTTACTGGATACCATTCTCTTCAATACTAATAAGAAACGGAAAGCGCAAACCTGAAAGAAAGCAAAGGGTATTGCATTTCATTAATAAAATAAAAATGTTTTTTTAATTCAGTCTCCAGAAGAATCAGTACTTTGCGTTTTGTAATGTCGACGGCTCTTGCAGTCATAGCAACAGGTCTATTCGACTCCGCAGTTTTCCGAAAGGAAATAAAAAATCTGTGGAATATCTGTCTTTCCTTTACTGTTTTTGGTTTGGTTGAAATGGGACGTGACCACATGAGTGCTTGCCGATTCTTGATGTAAAAATAAAGACACACGTCTTCAAAAGAGATTAATCTCCACTCTTTTTGAACAGGATGTGTACTTTATTTTTGTTGAAATTCAGCTTTCCATTATTGTGCACTCTATTTGCTTTCAACTCAGTGAAAGGAGGAGTTGAGAGGAACAAACAACTTTAATGGGCCTGCTGTGGGTAAGAAACCTTATACCAGAAGCTGAGGGATGTTTGAAGCTGACCATAAAACGTTAACCGGTTGGGTGAGCTCACGAGATAAGTTATGCGAGTTTTAAAACGCACCACCTGAAGACTAACAATAATAGTGTCTTTGAACACAAAGCAGGGGACGCTACTTGCCTACGGGAACCGAAAGGAGCCATTACAGCCACGGACTTAACAGGCGTTTGAAAAAAGTGGGTTTAAAATATTTCTCTTTTGAACGTTTTAGTTTTTTTTGGCAAATAGAAGAAAATGATCCAGTCGGTGAAGGCTTTTCACGGTTGGTATATTTTACATCCTTCTTATTACATCCTCACGGCTCTCTCTTTCTCTCTCTCTCTCTCACACACACACACACACACACACACACACACACACACACACACACACACACACACACACACAACCACAACCACACACAAAGAGACAAATGAATTGATGGAATAACACATCTGTATTATTCCCTTTAGTATTATGCCTAAATAAATGAAAGTAGTGTACTAGTCTTCAGAAACAGTTATCGTTTTTTTTTTCAAAGGTATTTACGAACTACTTTTTCTTTTTTAAAAAAAAAACAACCAGTTTCTCTCTCATTTTCTGTGTATTACCGCAATATAATTTTTAAACTGGAATAGGCAGTTTGAAAGGAAGTGATCGCAAAAAGAGCGTCGTTTCCATCAAATTAAGTTATTCATACTTCACACATTCTAAACAAACCAAGATAAATTGTTCATAGTTGACACATTATTAACAAGCCAAGTTGTTCATACTGCACACATTATGAACTAACCAAGAAAAATGTTACGAGCGAAGTAGACGAACATTAGAGTGCTGTATTACTAATATTTGATGAATTTCTTGATTTCTTTGATCTTCTGATTCCTAACAATTTCACAAAGGAATGCAAAGTTTAAAGATATGTAACGCTTTTATTACTACCCGTAAAGTAAAACTGGAAAGAACACTGTGTGTCGCAGTGTACTCCCCTCAGTCGACCCAGCAGTCGGGACAAGTCACTTGACTCCATAGAGGGATGAGGAGGGTAAAGCAGTGAGAGGGACAGGGGATGCCCCGCCCTCACAAAGAAGCTGGCCACAAGAAAGTAACGTTTCAAACCTCACATCCAAACAAAAACAAAAAAAAATAGGAAAGACTTCAGCCATTTTTTTAAAGGTCAAGTCGATCGCAACATTATTTCTTTATGATCGGGTTAAATTTTAAAAAAAAATGATAATTCCCAAAATATGAGTAAATAATGATCCTTAATTTTAAAGATATAAGCCTTCAAACATCGGCATTCTCACCTGCAACTAGGAAGGCGGGAAAAATTACTCTCCTATACTGAAGAGTTCTCTCACGTGATCGAAGTATTTGTAACAGGTAGTGTGGATGTCTTCGAGTGAAATGAAGAAACATCACACAGGTTGTCGTGTTCAAGAAGCGATTTTGTTCGCCCAAAAAAATGAAACAGCTGAATACAGCCCTACAGATTGGAACTTTATTTAGAAGCTTCGAATGAAGTTAAAAATAATTAAATGGTCCAAACTGAATTCATTCAACAGACTGGTAAGTCAATCAGATCAAAATTTAATGGGCAACAATAGTTACAACTGACTGCTGATACGGATTTTTTACAATTAAAAATATAGTGATAGTTTGAAGCATGTTAATCAATGTAAACACTTATTTCTTCTTTATTTAGCTGCATGCAAAATTTCCTATTTACTTACCGATACTCGATCGCACGTGTTCCCGTTAAAGCTCCTTATAATATGTTTATCTCCCTCAATTCTTTTTTTTTCCTTCATTTTTTTAGCTGTTTCGATCACGCACATCAGTGGCGCCCTCACACTGTCAGTTGTTGTTATCATTATGCTGGATAAAGATACGACTGATGATGTGTTTGTGACTGTCACACGATGTTACTTGTAGACCAGACGGTGTAGAAACTGTCGATGTTTTATATCTGGTGCTTGATCTACCAGCAGTCGTAGCTGGTTTTAACATCTCGTGCTGTTGTATAGTAAGCACTGCTGTAGGAATAACATTTCTTGGGTTTACTGAAAGTCCAAGACTTGCTTGTACTGTATCAGTGACTGGATAACAATCCATTTTGAAATGTTTTGAGCAAATTCTTGAGTACGGTGTGGGGACCAAGTTCGCACGGCACGTTTGAACCAAGCTAATCCACTGGCGTATGCTGCCATTATCTCCAGGATTTCCTTCATGAGTACAAACTAACTCCCTCTGAGTGTCGAAGAGAACATTCAGCAACAACAATGTGTCCTGGTCAGTTTTCTTTTACCGAGGATTGCATCTTTTCTCTTCCACTTCAGCTAGTGCATTTGGTGCTATTTTTAGAAATACGTTCATTTCGTCACTTCCTGTTTTCTCGACAAATCCAGGTGTGCTTTGGAGAAAAAATATTAATTTAAAATCATTCATGCCTCTCTGTCATAAAAGACCACCGGAACATGTTTTTGTGATACTTTGTGCTTTATTTCCAGCGATTTTCGCTGAGCGGTCGCGTTGTCCTTTAAAGGGCGAAGAATTGGGAAAGGGGGAAAACTCGTGCCTACACTTTGAAGCTTGTAATTGTGAGTGCTATGTAAGTCAGTAAGTGAGTAAACATCAACTAGCCTAAACCCTCGTCTTCACTTACACATTTACGCGTTCACATCTCCTACACATACGCTCGTGCACAAAAATGAAAATCTCACTTGCACACACACACACACACACACACACACACACACACACACACACACACACACACACACACACACATCCAAGAAGACAACGTGGTATTTTCAAGTGAGTTAGAGAAGATTAGCGAAGTTGATTATTCTGGCATCATTGGCACCTTCACGTCTGCAATCATGCGCACGAGACCACGTGACACAGTACAGGTGAACCTTGGCTCAACGGCAGATCCGCGGCTGCAGCAATGGGATCGCACTTCATCTTCCAGGCCAGCGGCTGGGCTGACCACATTCTGGCATTTTCCATAACTATTATTATGTTGTCAATATTTTAGCGGGGTGCTGCGGGCCTGTCACATTGAAATACAATATTAACTGGTTTCATTTCTCGGGATGGCTCTTTCATATTCAGAGAGAGGAAGCCCATGAATGATTTTGCTGTCTACAGGCGACTTTGTCGCAGAAGCAAGAGGTTAAAAAATGGGCAAATTACTTAAAAACGAGCGGCTATCGCCAGCGGTTGAGAAACAAAAAGGGCGCGCCCCTTTTCTATAACCCGGCTTCTACACGTCGGCCATTTTGTGCGCCTGTCGCTCACTCCAAGAGTTTTTACCTTTGTGAACGGACTCCGAGCATCGCTGCTTTCCAATAAAGATGCAAATCTTTCTCAATCTCATTGGTACTTTTTGACTCTCTTCTCCACCCCTCTCTTCCTTTCTTAACCGCTCCCTGGCTTTGTCTGATCGCGCCCGCGCGTGTGTGTGTGTTTGATCACACTTGTGTGTGTGTGTGTGTGTGATATCATACGTGTGTGTGTGTGTGTGTGTGTGTGTGATATCATACGTGTGTGTGTGTGTGTGTGTGTGTGTGTGTGTGTGTGTGTGTGATCGCACGTGTTTGTGTGCTGTGTGTTCGTTGTTTCGCACGCACGCACGTGTGTGTATGAGTAAAACACAGAAAGGAAAACATTATAGCATAAAATAATTAAAGCAAAAATAAAATAAAATAAATCAAACAAACAAAATCCAAAGAAAAAATGGATTTAAGTAAGGGTGAAAATTTTACAGGCGTGTGTGTGTGTGTGTGTGCGCGCGTACGCCACTTTTCAGACCTGTATTCAAAAGTTGGTGTAGAAGTTAGTGTTTGCAAATTTAAATGTCAGGATGTAAAAACCATCAGGTCCAAATGTTCTCTCTTTCTCTCGTCAGCTTATATCATCAAGTATTACACAACTCAAATTTTTCATGTAAATGGTTATCTAGACTGAAATTTTAGGTATCCACTGCATTTATCATAATAATGATATATAAAACCCGTAACTTCAAAATCTGTAAACTCATTATCACTCAGTGATTGTGTTATATCTACAATGTTATGATACTGTTTATAAGATACAAGTCTTATCAAAGATGGCCGTTAGAAGTAGCTGTAAAGGAAGCAAGGGTGAGAACTACACAGCACAGCAGTCAACAAACAATACCAAAACACATTCATACCCGCCACCCGAGACATACCCCTCACACAGTCACACAGACTCGCACATGAGCACAACTCACTCACACTCGCGAGCGCTCGGAAGTCACGTGGTGGAAACAACAGACAGTCTGTCTCTCGGTTCCGTATGCATGCACACAGACTCTCTGAGCAGAAGATGTTAATTATTCCACAGAATTGCCAACAGGGTTTATGTTCTAGTTTATGTCTCTATTTGTGTTTACTGTAAGAGCATTCAACGTTTCCCAAAATACTCTAGAGCAGGGTTCATTGAATACCAAGGTGAGATCACATCATGTATAAACGTGTAGGTCCTGTGCTAACTACTTTACATCAGTGAGGGGGTGTGGGGGGGAGAGAGGGAGGTGTTAGAGACCCCAATGTTGTCAGAGTCAGCTTTTTATGTGAGGGCGTAGCCCATCTCCTCTCCCTTCTGCTGTCTTACCTTTCCTCAACTCCCTATGGTCAGGTACCCATTCCTGACACCTGGCTCCACTGGGAGGAAAAGTTCTCCCCACGACACGGGATTTGGGTGCTAGTGTACCAACCACTCAGTAGGGGCGCTAGGAGAGGGATGAGCTCCACCTAGCTATGCCCTTGCTCATGAAAGGCGGGGCACAGGTGGCGTCGGTCGCCTGTGCAGTAGAGGTAGGATTTCCTGCGGACTAGTCCCTGTTTCCTCCCCCCGTCCCCCAACGAGGAGGTTTCCTCTTCACGGTGCGGTCTGTACCAACCACTCAGTTATCAACTTTACCACTCAGCTATCTGCTTCTCCTGATGTGCAGCCTCAACCACTCGGCTATCCCCCACTTCTCCTCGTGTGTAGCCTCAACTACCCGACTACCCACCCAGTTCTCCTGATGTGTAGCCTCAACCACTCGACTATCCATCGAATTCTTCTCATGCATAGCCTCAGCCACTCAGTTACCCATCAGCTTCCCCTGATGTGTAGCCTCAATCACTCGACTACCCATCGAATCCTTCTCATGCGCAGCCTCAATCACTCGGCTATCCCCCCCACTTCCCCTGATGTGTAGCCTCAACCACTCGATTACCTACCCACTTTCCCTGATGTGTAGCCTCAACCACTCGACTATCTCCCCACTTCCCCTTGTGTGTAGCCTCAACCACTCGACTACCTACCCACTTCTCCTGATGTGTAGCCTCAACCACTCGACTATCCATCGGCTATCCATTCCCTTCACATGATGTGTAGCCTCAACCACTCGGTTATTCATCCGCTTCTCAGGATCCGTAGCCTACTTTATGCTGCAAAAATCTAAGTTTTTTTTTCTTTTAGGCAGAGGATTTTATTTTGCAAGTTCACGTGAACATTACTCAGTCTACAAATTCTCCGCTGCAATAATTTGTCTTTGTTTTACACGTGAGGTTACAACGTCCCGCCACTGCAGTTGGTCACGTGATTTGGGCACACCATCTTTTTACATCTTTTTGTTGGTCGCTTTGTCAAGGAAAGCCACCAGCCACAAGGACCTTTTCAGCGCTTTTATCGCGAGCATCTCAACATGTCTGGAATTCATTTGCATATATTCAATAAAAGCTTCTGCATGTTGGTCTTGCTAAACAAATCTTTCTTTTGTAAAAAAAAAAAAAAAAAAAACAGTGTCACTGGTAGTCGTGGTGCTGTCTTGAAGGAAATCTGTC
The DNA here is from genome assembly GCA_004794655.1 of Marisa cornuarietis. Lineage (NCBI taxonomy): Eukaryota > Metazoa > Mollusca > Gastropoda > Architaenioglossa > Ampullariidae > Marisa > Marisa cornuarietis. The sequence continues at coordinate 11,479,935 of SMMW01000617.1, read as the reverse complement.
TATAATGTACACATTGTATGTCGTTGTGCGCGTGACTTGGCCATGAATAGCCTTACAACATATGTTTGTTTTAGCGAGGGTGTTATTTTGGCATTACTGTATGTTTAATTTTCAAATTTAAATTTTAAATTTCATATTATTATTTCATAAAACCGCTTGCATTTCAGCAACTGTAAACATCAGGGTAAGACTCCTGTCTAGGTTGACCCGTTGATACCCATTACTGCGATATGAACCTCAAAGTGCAGAAGGAAGAATGATAATAGATGCACCAAGCCGTGAGAATACAGGTCTTATACAGTGTTCATTTCCAAGACCGGTGACTCCCATTTGCCCCCCCCCCACACTCAAGCTTTCTCTGGATGGCGAGTATTATTTTTCAGCTGCTCTGATGTATCGCCAGGGGGAGGAAATTTGACGTTTTAAGTTATTGCATTATTATGTTTCAAAACACACGAGAACTATTTTCGCACGAAGGAAGATCACGACATTTGCCGGACTGCCAACCTCCCAAGGGCTGGAGATCCCATCATAAAAAATACATTTGGTGAATTGATACCTGTCATAAACCTGAGCCAGCCGACGCTGCGCACTCAAAAGGTCATAGGAATGGATCATTAATCCCTTGTTTTATCGCATAATGTGGATTGCTTTTCAATAAAACAAGGCATAGATATTTCAAACTTACGGACCATGTTGGCACATTTCTTTCTCGTCACCTTGTTTCACGCACTGGTGCTAGAAAGCAAGTTTTCCCCGCCAGTAATTTAATTTGTTTAGAGGTTATTTCCCCTTTCCTTCTACAGACTTGGTGTCGAAGCTGTCGTTGTTGGTGATGGTGAGCCAGACTTCGCTGTATGTCTGTGAATGATGGGCAAATCACTCGGGAAGGAACTGGTTTTCATCAATGCTCTCCCCTGACGAGAAACAAAACTCGTTAACTGGAAGAGCAGAGCACTCTGTCATACCAACATGGCTGCTCGGGGGACCGCCATGTTGGCACGGAAGAGACAAGGATGGATAAGTGAGAACTATTTGACGGTGTTGATCGAACAGCGAGAGACCGCTTCCTTCTGTAAAGGCACTAATTTTTACAAGAGGTAGTTTGAAACCTTCTCTCAGGAGAGGAGAGCCAGTCTGTTAATCCCAAAAAGTCGTTCGCGTCCTCTCGATGGCCAACAGATCTCGTCTCACTTATATTTACTTGGCTCACAGCAGATCATGTCATGAGTGTTAGCGATATTACCAGTACTGTAGACTTCAACACTACATCTTACATCTACGACTCATAGAATATTCTTCTACTAATCCTATCACTGGTGTTGATCATCTTTTTTCAATAATAACATTAATGGAACTTGAAATTAAACAAACACCAAACAGTATGAGTAAACTTTTTTCTGTTCTGGATATTCTTAGCCTGTTGAAGATTACTGCTGATCATGTGAGATTAATTAGAAGGCATTTCCAAGCGACAGAGTGGCATCAGCTCCGCAGCTAGCTCTAGCGATCAGCTGATTATTATCTCCAGTTGGGAAGCGGATGGCCGAGTGGTAAGAGCGCTGGCGTCCGAACTGAGAGGGGCATTGGTTCGATACCCGAGTAGCGCAGCAAACTTGTCCCAGTCGACCTAGCGGGTGGGAATAAGTACCTGACTCTACAGAGGATTGAGGAAGGTAAGGCAGCGATGGAGAGGAGATGGGCACCGCACTCACCTAAACCTGGCCCCGAGAATAGTGAGGACTCTAACGCGTCACCTCACCCCTCCCCCCCACCCCACGACAACCTGCCTTTACCTTCTCTCGACAATGTGCTGACTTTAATGGGCCCAGGTCAAGGGCATCAGTAAATTCTTACCTTCTGATGCGTAGTTTTGAAGTTGTTCCTTTAAATCGGTTTGAAGCATCGACACTTCAGTGTGTCTGAAGACTTACAACACTTTTATTAATCCTCTATATTAGAGACCTTTAAAAAAATTTATGATGAATCGCCTGTTAAAGCCAGTACAACAGAGCGTTTGTTTGCAGTCCTTGTTTGACAGTCGGCAGTCACAGTAGTAATGTCGTAGTCTATCGTGTTCTTATTTTTTTTTTTTACATTAATGTTATTCATTCACCCCTTGAGGGGTAAGGTAAGGAACATTGACGTTAAACACAAACAGCAGTTGACTCGTACAGTTTCCTCATATAAAGCAGCAAGTGGCGGCTATTTTGTTTGATCAGTGCTTGACAAAAGAACTGCTTGACTGACTTGAACGAGGGTGGTGTGACATCCGGGTCGCGTCATACTCACCATGCGTAAAACATGCTTAATGGCCAGACTCAGTAGGTCACGTGACCTGTTCAGGTGCTACTTAACATGTTGCGCCAGCGAGGGAAGCTGACAGCTAGAACTTCTGTCATATTAAGGTGCTCGAGCAGAGGTACTGGGTGCGAGCCATTGAACAGAGGGGAGTGAATTAGCTGAACACACACACACACACACAAGAGGCAAGATCAGGGCTTAAAGTTAATGTGCCGTTAATGAACGGTCTTTAATGAGTCGGGTGATCAGAATATTTCAGGTTGTTTGCACTGATTAAATTAAGTTGTGGTAGGTAGGGCTGATGGTGTCGTGTGCCACCCGATCCCGAGTAACACGCTAGTTCCTAGAAAATTCCTTTGCCCTTTCATGGATAAATGTTGTTGTATTTGAGTGCGTGTGTGTTTGCGTGTGTTGTGTAGTGTACGACAGTGTGTACCTGATGTGCGCAGGTGTAAGAACGAGGAAAAGAAAAACGTGTATCGTAAGACTTGAGTAGTATACATACCATTGTGAGTCTGGTACTTTAGCATCCTTTATGCATCTTTAGTAGGGTGCGAAGCTTTTGGATGAACAGTCTCAGTGATTTTTTTCTTTATTCATTTTCCAACATTTCCTCGCTTCGTGTTAAGTCCCCACAAGGATCGTTACCTTCCACTTCACTGATCCTCCACAAGCCGTCATTACATGACTGTTCAAAGACATTTCCATTCAACATTTTATCTCATTTTCCCTAAAATAATCAACACTCCATTTTCTGATGCTGGTGGCTTCAGGGGCAGCGCAGCCTATTTCATAGCTGACGTCGGGTTTAAAAACCCAAGACAATGTAACGATTTCAACAACCTATTTCATAACTGACACAGTGTTTAAAAACCCGAGGTAATGTAAAGATTTCGACAAAATGTGAGAAAGGAAACTAGGATGGCCGTTATGACCACCAGACAGGAGCTCTTTCTTCTCTTGTACATGATGATGATGATGATGATGATGAAGCCAGGTCACACTAGATATCATACCAAACATCGCTCCAAATCCTGCTGGTCACATCGAACACTTGGAATGAAGCGCCTGTCATCAGGGCTGACCGTTGGTAGTTTTCTCCTCCTACCTCTGTAGGTGTGTGTGTGTGGAGCATGCTTTGTTGTGTGCATGGACGCTCTGTGTGTGTGTGTGTGTGTGTGTGTGTGTGTGTCTTTTGTATGCATCAAGATGCATTTAGTTTACGCTCTTAAGAGATTCTTCTGTATGTCATATAGGTTAGGCTTTGATCTTGTGAAAGGTGTTATTTGAATGCACATACACACTATTATTACCAAATGTCACTCTGAATGTCACAGCAGACCTCACATAAGATGAGTTCACTAATCAGACGACAGGAACATCTATTATTCTGATTGTATTGATTAAAATGCGTGTGTGTGTGTGTGTGTGTGTGCGAGCGAGCGAATGAGTGAGTGAAGCACGAGGCTGGTGTCCGTGTGGCTCTGGGCTGTGGCGGTGATGCTCGGCGACAGGAGAGATGGCGAGGAGTTTGCGGGATCGGTGACAAGTAATTAAAGGCCGCTTTAGCCTGCGGGGGCTGCCGTGTGAACATGCGGTCACGTGACATGCCAACAGGAAACGAAGACCAACACCTGCTCTGTCTCTCTCTCTCTCGCTTTTCTCTTCGCGGATGTGTACCCGCATGACCGTGTGAGCGTGCAAGCTGGCACGAGAGAGGACGAGTGTAATTACTAGCTAGTGACGTCAGTTTGGTTTTACTCTCTCTCTTGTCCGTAACTGTACATAAGTGTGCGCTCATGTGTGTGTGTGTGTGTGTGTGTGAGAGAGAGAGAGAGTGAGTGCTTGCACAAATATATTGCCAAGCACTCGAGGAGAAGGAATGAACGAAAAAATTCAGAATGCGAGAACAAAAAAAAAACAAAAAAACAACAAAACTGAGACCGAGGAGAGACCATATTTTCTGTTCTAAGGCAATTACATACAAAAATCATCGCCTAAGATTTTACGAAACTTTAGTCTGAAAATTAAAAAAAAAGTTTCCATTTTAAAATACGCTACCTTATTAACTTTTTAAATTGCTCCTTCTCTTTGCAGACATTTGAAGACAATTTTCAATTTTAATATCTTCATTTTTTCTGTCAATTCCTTCTTGGTCTCGCTTTACTTATTAATTTTTTATGTTCCCTTAGAGATTTTTATTTGGTCACACTTTATCATACAGTTGCTGTTGTCAAGTTTTGAAGATTAAACAAAAATAATATCAACTTTTGCAATTAAAAAAAATTAACCAAAGGAAATATCTCCAGTGGTTTGAAAGAATAAAAATAGTTGTTAATTTTATTATAGGAATGGCAGATTAACTGACAGAAGTGTCGCATAAGCAAAATGTAGACCATATCTTCATGGACGACAATCAGTTTGAATATTCACAGACTTGTATCTTCTCTTTTGACAAGAATTATAAGACATCTAAACACGGCGAAGTGACAATAAATCCCAGCTACCAACTTGCAACAAATTTACTAGAATACATCCAGACGAGTGATGAATCGTGCCTAGTCCCAACCAGTCATTTGAAACTCTAGTGAAGTGGTACTAAACCAAGAGGAGTCCCTCGCCTTGTCCCTAGGGATGCAAAGGCCATTGTTTCCTGATAGTCGGCGTAAGAATATGACCCCTGCTTCTTATCTTCGTCTAAAGGACGAGAGCAAACTACACGACCCCTGCTTTCCATCTTCGGTCAAAAGACAAGACCAAACAGGACCACTGCTTTCCATCTTTGCCAAAGGACAAGACCAAACAGGACCCCTGCTTTCCATCTTTGGCCAAAGGACAAGACCGAACGGGACCCCAGCTTTCCATCTTCGGTCAAAAGACAAGACCAAACAGGACCACTGCTTTCCATCTTTGCCAAAGGACAAGACCAAACAGGACCCTGCTTTCCATCTTTGCCAAAGGACAAGGATTACTGCTTCCCTAGTTTTGTTTAAAGACGAGACTATTTCGTCTATAAAACTACTCCCGTAGCACTGCTAACACTGCTGCTTTCCACCTTTTGCGAAACGAATGAGGTAGGGATAAGGGATGAATTGAGATCCCACATTGCAAGTCTTAGTAAAGACATTGATACGCTGTAGACCTGTCTTAGCTTCTCATTGGTCCCCTGTGCTGCAATGGTTCCAATAGCTGCAATATGTATGTGTACATCAGTATGTCTTTTCTTTTTCTGTCTTTTTTTTCAATACCCTCTTTCCGTAAATTTCATCTGCCGCCACCCGTGTCATTCTGTGTCACAGTCTGTGTCGATCTCTCGCTGTCTTTCTTAGAGGAGAACCACCCTAAAAAGCCCGGATTAACGCTTCATTTAGGGTGACCCTCCGTATTGCCCTCCAGGCCCACTTCGCCGTGCATGCGCAGACAAGCTGTTTGTAGCAGACAAGCTGGTTTGTGCCTGTTGGGGACAGGAGAGTTAGCGTTCAAATCCCAGACTGACAGGGCAATCTGCGACCTAGTGAGTGCACTGAACAGGGATTTGCCGCGCCCGACTACAGAATGGCTACAGACAGGCCACCGGCACTCACCCCGTCACTGCAGGCTAATTGAAAAATGTGCAGCTTTGCGGACGCCTGGGAGGGGGATGAAAGAGAAAAAAGGAAAGAGGAGAAAAAAATAAGAGATTGGGCATTGTGTTTGTTTGCGCGCGCGAGTGTGTGTGTGTGCGCGCCTGCGTATGACAGCGCGTGAGAGAGAGAGAGAGGAAAGTAGCTGAGAGAATGTAGGAAGCACTAGAAACTTCTCAAGTATGCGAATTTCAGAAAGGATCTTTCTCTCCCACTCTCTCTCACAGACACAGTGCCAGAAATCACGAGTCAGAAATGTATAGTTTATTGTTTCTCCACAGAGGAAGCGTGATAATTTACCCACCATCTTTATTGTATCAACACAATTCGAAGCTCTTGGAGAAAAAAATTATCTGTGGCAACACAGCTAAAGTGTAGCTAAATATAAAAAAGTATAACGAATTTGGGTTGCTTTTTTTTTTTGGCAATGAATCTTGTTGAAATGTTACAGTCCACTCGGTCGTCTTCGGAAATTAAGGAGCATTTCATGTTTTGCTGTACCTCTCTACATTGTTTCGATAAGCAGTACCACTGGGTTATCTTAACACACACACACACACACACACACACACACACACACACACACACACACACACACACACACACACAAATCAAGCACGCGCGATCGCACTTCCGAAATTTCAATCTCATCAAGACTAACGTGTTAGTAAGACCCTCAATATGCATATCGCCTCTTTCTTAACACCCCTTGAGGCTGAAACAAACAACAAAAAGGTCTGGGTCGGAAAACCAGGGAATCTCTTGCATGGATTCCCCTGGAATTTTTAGTTCAAGAACAGCTGAAAAGCTGTTTAACGCTGTTTTGAGGGAGGAGGAAGAAGACCCCTATCCCAGCATTATAAGAAGCAAGAAAAGACCAGCAAAAGTAGCCTAGAGCTTAGGCTTTTATACAACTCCTAATTATGGCAGCGCTCTCTTAAGGCTAAAATATCTTCCTTTAAAAAAGTAGATTCTGTTAAAAGAAAATTTCCTAAGATGGATTTGCTCTTCTAATTTTTCCAGAACATGACTGATGCGACAGCGTCCACGAAATAGTAGCATTTAAAGGGTTAAACTTGGGCTGCAACTTAGCATTAACCGTATTAAAGCTGTAGTAGGGAATCCCTTGTCCAACTGAGGACCTGATGTCTTGACACTAATTTCTGGATGTCATATCTGGTTTTAGAATGTTGTATGATCTGTCACGCCCCTTTCGAACAAAAATACTTTTTTGCACCAAGCCAACCCCAAATCCCTCTGAAGCTTGTAATGTAGAATAATGTGTGATAATAAGGCTGCTTTATTGCCGAGATGTCACTCTACCTTTTGTAGGCGGAACCTGGCTTACTTTGATATGTAAGACAAATTGCATAGAACTTGTGTGTGTGTATGTGTGTTTGTGTGCCTTGCTTGCTCTCCTGTATGTGCGTGTGAGTGCATGTCTTGTTGAGTGCCTCTCTCTCTTCTAATTACTATTAATATCGATGTTATTGATATTGTATGTCTTGTATATCACTAGTGATGAAAATATAATCATAGCTATGTATGTCAAGTACTTGATGTCACAAGCACTATTAATATTGATGTTGATATTGTATTCATAACTATGTATGTGAAGCATTTGATATCACAAGCACTATTAATATTGATGTTGATATTGTATGTAATCATAACTATGTATGTGAAGTATTTGATGTCACAAGCACTATTAATATTGATGTTGATATTGTATGTAATCATAACTATGTATGTGAAGTATTTGATGTCACAAGCACTATTAATATTGATGTTGATATTGTATGTAATCATAACTATGTATGTGAAGTATTTGATGTCACAAGCACTATTAATATTGATGTTGATATTGTATGTAATCATAACTATGTATGTGAAGTATTTGATGTCACAAGCACTATTAATATTGATGTTGATATTGTATGTAATCATAACTATGTATGTGAAGCATTTGATATCACAAGCACTATTAATATTGATGTTGATATTGTATTTAATCATAACTATGTATGTTAAGTACTTAATGTCACAAGCACTATTAATATTGATGTTGATATTGTATTTAATCATAACTATGTATGTTAAGTACTTGATGCCTTTAAAACAACAAAAGCCACAACATGATTGTACTACAAACACAAGTTCTGACTACTAGCTGATTAGTAATTGAGTCTCTCGTCTCTAGCTGACATGCACATGTATCCTTTTTTGTTTTTTTGCCCCCACATACTTTTATAGACGGATGTCGGGATGTTAATTTGCTGTTGTTTTGCTCTCTTCTCCCCCCCCCTCTCCTTGAAATGGACCCAGCCCCTACTCAAGAAAGTTTGAGTTCGAGTACTAAAGTAGAAGTACTCTCACCATATTAACAAGTATACATGCATGCACATCTATCAAACACTCGTTAGAACATATGCAAAGGCCTGTCTCAATGCTTTTCCACTCATTTCAAAAAAATATGTAAATGTATATTCCATGGGTCCTCAATCGTCTGGAATTCATCCACCCAACATTAAACTCACCCACCTATTTCAGAGTGACCAAACATGGTTGGTCCACAAAACAAAGCCACAGGATGAGGACGTGTCCAAATATCATTCAAAATTCGATGCATTCTTAGTTGATTTTGCTTGCAGAAGTAAAAGTAAGGAAAAGAAAATGAGAAAAAGATCCTGTCCAAGCACTTCTAGCAGCCGGAACTCCGATCTGTCAACGGCCATCTCGACCTGATTTCCTGCGCATGGAAATGGCGGCCTGCTGTTTGATTTGAAAACTCAAATATTGACAAATTCTTTTTTTGTGGCCGAGCTTGTCGAGCCTGCCACACGCTTGTCGAGTCTGTCACGTGTTTCGACAAAGTGGTCTGCCATGCAACTCCTAGTTCTTGGCACCTGACTTCAAATGTGTGGACAAACAAACGGACAGCGATACCATCTTGTTTCTGTCAACGGGAGACTTTGGATGAACAGGACATGGGGCCTGTTGAAGGAGGGGGGAGGTAGGGAGCAAGGGTAAGGACTTTCCAAACATGAAAAATGGTGCCTATGTGAGAAAGATGGATGCAGTGTGTATATCGACAGGTATTAGAAGAGTGTATTGGGGGGGAGGAAGGATGTTCTACGCCGAGCCAGCTATATCATGGCAAAGCAGACGGACCTGTAAGCAGGGGCCACATGCAGAGAAAGAAGAGAGTGGCTGAGGCGAGATGTGAACCAAGGACAGCCAATCCTCACTGTATTGGTGACATTAAAACGATGTGAAGGTCTAGAGGGAAAAATAGGAGGAAGAGGTGAGGAGGAAGATGAAGTTAAAAAGGGACCAAGTTTTTCACAGGATTTTTTGTTTGTTGTTCTTTCGCCTCCTTTTCCTCAATGGTAAGTTAAAAAAGAATACACTGATGTAATAAAGAAAAAATACTTCTCTCCTCATTCTATCCTACTCCTTCTTCGTTTACTGCTAATACTTCTTTTTTTTTAGAAAATTGGGAACGTTGGGGTCTTTGTGGTCTACTTTTGCATCGTTATCTAGAAATATCACTAATCCTGTCCTCTAGCACCCTGACGACTTTCAATAGCTTCAATAGACAGAAACCATATGTGTGCGGCATGAAAAATTGTCTGTTTAGCTGTTGCTTAATGCTGCTCACAAATAAAAAAAAATAAAAATGAAAGATGAACGCAATGTACTCTTCAATCTAGTATAACTCGATGATCTGCGGCGTGCGTCAAGTGCGTGCAGGCACACGATAGAGGGTCGTGAATCCCTCCCACGACTGACGTCATTCATGCGATGTGAGAGTCACCCGGTTTCTCGTTATCTAGCGTTCACAGTGGCGGTTACAGACGAAGTGAACAGCTTGCTTGGCCTGCAGAGTGTCATGCAAGACGTGTCATGACAGAAGCGACAAGAACAGTGGCACGTGCATTACGTTCTGACTGACCGACGGCTATGACCCCGCCTACCGAATGCTTCCTGAGTCAGGCCTTTATGCAAATTGTGGGTTTGGAGATGCTGCTATCAATAATCGTTATAGAGTCTTCGGGTTTAACGGTTTTACAGCAAAAACCAGATGTAGTACTGTAGAATGGCTCTTGTTGCAAGTCATTCATCATCATCATCATCATCATCATCATCATCATCAATGTTCATAGCAACCAATCATCGTCGGATCCTTAGCCCTGATTAACCCTATGAGCAAGCCCCCGACACTATTGTCACCAGCTCTCTTACTATCATTTTTAATTATTGATCACTCTATGGTGTCTAATGCGCCGTTTTCAGCATCATTTGCCATTGTATCAAGCCCGATGTTTGCTGCTTTCAGACCGTTGTTTTTTTGTTTTTTTGCGTGACCCAAGACAGGTAGGTAAAAATGAATGGAATGGACAGACCCGCTTCCAACATTGCCTTATTGTAAGTTTAAAGCTTTGTGGACTTAGAAGAGTCGAAAGGATCCATTAACCAAAAAAAAGAGGTGTTCAGGTTATCTAGGACTTGCTGAAAGGCTGTTCCCGTTTTTTTCTCAACCCTCTTTTAAGATCTTTCCCTCCTTCCCGTCTCCTTTTCCCACTCGCTTTTCTCGCAGCACAATCTCCTGCTGTCTCCTCCATCTTTTTCTCTCCCTACTTCTCCCTCTCTCTCTCAATCTGTCAGCACTAATTTTCAGTCTCTTACTTTCATGACATCGACACCAGTGGCGACTGATAAATTAATTAGCAGCATAAAAGGGTTTATCACTAAAGAGTCCCTTGTTAGTGACGTCAGCATGGTGCCTCCCAGGTCTCGAAACAAAGCGCCCTCTAGTTTAATTGTTGAGGTCTGAAGGGGGGGCCTCGTCATCGAAAACCTCCTCGAGATTCACAGGAAGGGAGGGAGAAGACACTCCACTTCAAGGATAATTAATTCTCCTCAATTTCATTATGACATGGACTTTATTTGCAAAGCTATTTTTAAGTATGTTCAGGTTTATAAAGGAAATCAACTTTCTTTTCCTTTTTAAAATGTTTATTTTCTCTGGATTTTTAACATCCAAAATTATTTTTTATACATTTTATATGTTGATAATGGAGAATAAATATACAGAAATGAGTACAGAAGAAAGGAAGAGAGAAAATGGGGTCCAAAGTAAAAAAAAGTCTTACTCAGACATAGATTTTTATAAAGAATGTAAAAAAAAGGAAGACCGAAAGTAAATTTAAAGACACAATGTCTCTCTTGAGAGCACTTTAGGGTTGGTAGAATAAGTAGAGATCTTGAAAATAATCGCCTGTTGTTGTTTTGTATATTTTTGTATTCTTTCTTTAGACCTGCACTTACTCGTCTGGGCTGTTACCTCAATAGTCTCATACAAGTTGCTCGGGATGTTATTAGTTAATGCTAGTCACTGTCAGAGACTCTTTTTTATTTTTTATTTTAAGCCCCGTCGTGTCGTCTGGAACAGTCCGTGGGAAACCATCAAACTCAATCAGCACCGTGAAGGCACCGCGCCTGCGCAGAAGGCCATTTGTTTGGCGGGAAGGACCAAGTCCCGGTCATGCGCATGACACGCCGCTAGGGACACTGGTTCCTGCGACAGCAATCAGGGGCGCATTAGAGCGGGGCCGCGGCGGGCGAGCTGGTGCAGAATACAAGCTATCCACCTCGTCTTCTCCCCCCCCCACCCCCGACCCCCACCCAGTAATTATGAATTAATATTGTTGGATGGACTTGCAGTGGCGTGTCGTTTTGTGCCCGGGCACAGTGTCCACCAGTGGAGCCCCATTTCCTGCTCCTTCTTCTGAAGGGTCTTCTTCCTTTCTCTCTCTCTCTCAAATGGATCACGGTGTCAAGTTCATCTCTCTCCCACCCCCTCATCCAAACCATCTCCCTGTCTTCTCTCTTTCTCTTGTCATTTGCTCTCTTCTCTCCTTTCACTTCCTATTTCTCTCCGTCTCTTCTTCCTGTCTACCGTCCCCTACCCCCACTTTTTTTCTCTTCACTTCCTCGCTCACTTACTCTCGACATGTCATTTTTTCTCTCATTTCTTCTGTGTGCTATAGCACGTGCAAGAGAGTGAGAGAGAGAGTGTGTGTAAATCGAGTGCTTGTGTGATTGTGTATATTATGTCCATGTGTAGTCCATGTGTGTGTGTGTGGGGGGGGGAATTTTGTTTAATGCACACAAGCACTTTCTTTCTAAACTTCATCAAAATATCGCTCACTTTTTGGATGCCATTACCCACTCTGAAGTAAAATTACTGAATAAATTAAACAGGAAGTGTTTGTAAGCACATTGTTGCTGAGAGTACAACAATGTTGTCGCTGTTGTCAAACCTGCTTTTAGTGCCAGAAGGTGGGTTGATTCCTCGTGCGAGGCTTATGGGGACAAGGCACGTGACCCAGTCCACGCACTCCTGATTTTTCTCTGATTTTATATGTCGCTGCTGTCATCTTAACAACAGTCTTGTGCATCTTGTGATCTAAAAATTTAATTATTAGATGTGCATCAGTACAACGTCGACTACCACATTAACACAACCACCACAACCACCACCAGCAACTGTGTCCTACTCCCCACTACCCCGCACGTTCCTCTACACCCAGTTCTGTGGTGAGCAATATGAATCACAGGAGGTCGTCTGCTGTCCGGACCTCTAGTTCCTGACGACCGTGAGGAGGACTGCAGCACCCAGTGGGGGAGGCGAGCTCCATCGTCGCGGCGCCCAGCCAAGATGGCGTTGCATGACAAGGCGCTGATGATGAGCAAACTTAATGAAGCCAAGGAGAGAGCGACTCCTTTTGTCAAACACGTTCACCTCATGGAGGGGGTGGCCGGGGAAAGAATCCCCAGATGTGACCTTTTTTCCCTTGCAACTTGTTACCAGGGTTACACGACTTCGGGCGATTATGGTGTGACTTCGCGCTGTGTCATCAGTAACAGAGAAGAAGACGAAGAAAGCCAAGATGAAATTAATTACAACGATAGCAAAGACGACGACGAGATTGATGATTGAGGAAAACGAAGAGGAGATGAGTTATATTTGAGTGTCCATAGGACTCTGTTTTTTTTTCTTTGTGTTATCCTCAGCCTGACTGAGAAACTGGAAGCTTGGTGCAAACTCGCTCACTCACTCAAGGCCAGGTACGATCGAGCTTTCAAAAGTAAGGATCCCATTTACCTTAAATAACTTAGTCGATTGTAAGTGGTTCATTGCATCTAAGACACTATTGGAGCTCAAATTCAACTCTCTTCTTTCGCTGACTTGTATCTCCCCTTCCAAATGAGGTACGAGTCTGGAGCTGTATGCATGGAGTTAGGGTTAGTCGTTGTCCCGGGTAAGTAAATCAAGGGCAAGATTCTTGTCTCGGTAGTTCTAATGCGGTGTCCAGATGTCTCCTTACTCCTATGGCCGTAGTTACAGAGATTCCCTAAGGATAAAGTAACATAAAGCAATATCCTCGGGGTCTAGACAGTCCCTCGCAGCTACAGAAACAAGACTTTTTTTCTTGATTTCTCCGTCTTGGTCCTAAGTGACGACTTACAAAAACACCCATGGTCTGTGTATCGAGGGAGATTTTCACTCAAAGCCTAAAGTAAGCTTCTGACTCTGAACCAAGCCCACGTGTAATAAACCTACAGAGAGGCGAAACTAAAAATCTAGTCAATTCCAGGCAAGAATGAAATAAAATAAATTACTTCCTTACAACACGCCCCCGCACACACATCCACAGACAGATGCAAAAAGTAGTATATACAACGAGAAAGCATGGGAGCTGCAGAAATATTGACATTCGATATAACCACGAAAAAAAAAAAATAATAAAACCACAGAACGATCAGCTGCCTGTTCTCTGTCTGGATATTAACACCCCGAAGTAAATTACTGGTAGGAGGCAGGTCAAAATTCCAGCCCACACATAGTGATATTTTGTGTGCATAAACTGAAGACGACTTTTACGGCAGGTCCTATACCAGGCACGTGCGATGCACGTGCAAATTTCAGTGCTAATTGCCATGTATGGAAGGGATCGCGCTCAATTAGCACAAAGAATCCGGCGTCACACTGGGAAAAAATTGTGTCAATTAGATGACTCAACGAGACAGGCGAAAGGTAATGATTGAAAGGTCCTTGCCTGCTTCCTCACGCGAGCCGGTCGTCTTGCTGCCAGGGGATGGAACCTGGCCTCGGTGCTGAGGTGCCAGGAATTGATGGAGCTCGTGGTGTCCTCCACGAGGACAGCCTCTCCCAGAAGTGAGCTGATTATTTTATGAAACCTTTTACACGGGGAGAACAGTTTCAAGGAAATGTGACCGAATTAAATACGCCCGATTGCCTCGATTTCGATTTATTTTGATTTTCTTATTTGGTTCCTTCGTTCATTCTTCCCTTCATTCATTTTTTTTTTAAATTTTAGCTCGATTTTCATTCTTTTCATTTAATTTTATATTTATTTATATTTCTTTCTTTGCATTTTTTAACTTTTGGTTTATTTGTTTCATTCTTTCCTTTTAATTTTTTTTTTGTTTTAGTTTTTATTGTTTTTTCTCCTTTCTTTGTCTTTCTCTACTAAGTTTTTTTCCTTCACTTATTATCCATCTTTGTTCACCTTTAAATCACTTTCTTCTTTATTCTTAGTAAAGACACAAGGGGTATGTATATTTTTTTTAAATGTACAGCACGTGTTTGGCAAACCGCCTAAAGGTCATTCAGTCTGCTTGCAACTTGTAAAACCTTAGACGAACCAGTCAAAGAACCGAGGACGAGTCTCATCTGACAACAACGTACGTTTAGCATCCAGCCCCTGCAGACTTTGCCCCTCGGTGTTTATTTTTCTGATTGGAGTTTGTTTCTGACCAGTCCAGACCCATTTTTCACTTGCACCAAAATGTCGACCAAATTTCTAATGGATCCCAGAGGACGCTAGTCGTCACTCGTTGGCCCTTGTGTCATCCAAAGAGAAAACTTTTTTATAGACACTTTGCTCTCAATCTCCCCATCCCCTACGCCATTTCTTAATGTAGCCATGTTTACTACATCTCAGATGTTTCGATTTTTTTTAAAACGACACTTGATCAGGTAATTACGTGGATGTCAGCGAGAGTTTTTCTTCTGTACCAATTGTCTCGGTAATTTGTCATCACTCTTTTCTCCTTGCATATCACGGCATCCAAGATGCGATGATGGCGGGCGGAAGTTTTAGGGACCTGACCTGGTGACAAGGTCCGAGCACAAAGTTCTGCTCATCTCTGCTCTTGCTGACATTCATCCTTGAAATGGAGAACAAGAAACAACTACAACAACTACAATTGATTAATAAGGTCTCCAAGAAAGAAACAGCGAGAACAAGACGGTGATGTCCATAGAGATGTGAAGGGAATTGTTTCCCAAAGGCTTTTTTTATTTATTTTTTTTAGAAAAGGACCAAGTAAGAGGTTTGTAATATTCTTTCAACGTCGTCAACATCTCGAGAAACAGATTATACATATACACCAACAACAGACGCCTGCGGCAGGCACACACACACACACACAGGCATTTAAAAACACATCTCACACACGCACACACACAGGCTACAGGCATACACATACATACATCTCACACACATACGCATCTTACATTCCCACGTCTTACACACATACACACACATCTCACACACGTACACACATTTGTCTCACACACATCTCACATGCATACGCATCACACATCTCTCACACACGTCTCACACACACATCTCACACATAGACACACACAACGCACACAGATATCTCTAACATAACACACACACACACACACGCGCGCGCACGCACATCTCTTTAACGTTTATATATATATATATTGCACACACGGACACAGGAGTATCTCACACACAGACACACACATATCTCACACACACAGACACAAGCGTATCTCACACACAGGCACACATATCTCACACACAGACATACATATCTCGCACACACCTCCTAAAGAGACACCCACGCACACATTTCTACCAAGTGAGAGGGAGAGACCTTGTATTCAGTGTGTGTGACTGCCCATGACTAAAGGGGGTTGAAGAATGAAGACAGCAAACAAAAGCTATAAAAGATGTTTCTACTAACCAAGGTAGTAATCAAGAGAGGGAGAGAGAGAAGCGAGGAACATCAGTGTGCATGAGTAATCATTTAAAATGTTGCGTGAGTCTTGCTCACAAATCAGTCAGGTAGGTAATATTCATCCAGCTTTCTCAGCACACCGTTTGTTTGTTTGTTTGTCTCGATTGTACATTTCCTTTCGCATACAAATACAGAAAAAGCTTGTGTCAGACATTTGAAAGGGCTGCTCGTTCACCACTCCTATTGCCCTTAAGCGGCAAGCTCACACAAACAGCACATAAGCATGCACACGGACACACACACTCACACCACACAGATACACTTCCAGACTAACAAACACACACACACACACATAGCATGGCAGTGCCAAGCATTACAAGGAGCGACAACTAATTATAGCCCACAGGGAAACATCTCGTTTAATTTTTTTTCCTCACTTTCTTCTTCCTCCTGATGTAGCTCGAAGCATGCTTATTGAAGAACTGCAAACTTTTTCGCCCTTAATTACGCGGGCGTGCTGATGTGAGGATGCCATGACTGGAGGTTGAAACCTAACGCTCTCCCCCACGTCTAGTTGTTATGATTTTCATAACGCAGGGAAAAAATAGCTTTTTTGTCCTCCGGCACTCTCAGACCCAGAAACACTGAATCCAGCACAGCCCATCCTCTTCCAAGAGAAGCAACTCTTAAAAATATCCTTTTCTCTCCCTTGGAAAGATATGAAGCTGATTTTAATTTGTCAGGTCGGGATATTTTTGATTTGGTAAAGGGTCAGATTTACTATTTCTTTTCTGTCAACCAACTGAGAAACTAAATTAAGTTGGAAGAAAAGGAAAAAAAAAAGAGACAAAAATATAAAGAACAGCCCCAATCCTTAACCCAACTTACTGTTGCTAAACAGTCGGTCAACTGAGAAACAAAATTAAATTAAAAAAAAAATGAAACAGAAATAGTACGAAAAGAATACTGTAATGAGTTAGGGGCAGGTCTTGTATTGTTTCGTGTGTGAATGGTGTCTTGTGTTTGACGTCGTGTGTGCGTCATTTGTTCGTCGTCATTTTGGAAAAAGAATGACGTAAAAACGAAGAAGAAAGACGACGGTTCCATGGCCAGATAGAAAAGAGAGAGCAGCGAGTTCTTCATCTTCCATAAATCAACTAGAAATCTCTTCACCTTCATCCCCACCTACTGGGGGCTCGTGCGTGTGCAAGGTAAGTGTATGTGCGTCGTATTACAAATACGAACAGCCTAAATCCCCAAACATAAAATCACCAACAATAATTTTGATAACCCAAGAATTAAGAGGACATAAATAGGAGAAAATATTCTGAAGTCCTTTCCTTTTTCAAACACGTGCTGCGCTTCCCATGTCTCCCGTTGCATTAATAACACGATACACGATATGTTCTGCAATTCCTTTCGTTATTACTTTCGTTTTTCCTTTCTCACCTTTAGTGTATTCAAACGTACATTCAATAACATAACCAGTCAGTACCGTCTTACAAAATCAGGAACATGTGACAATCATCAACCTGTTAATGCATTCTTGACAGGTTTTATCAGGAAACTACCTGGTGACACACGAAGTCATATCTTACAAATAAACTCGACACAAAAGAAAAGAACGCAGATCTTTGCGAGATGAATATAGTTCTGTCAAATTACAGAAGCGCTTGGGGAAGAAAACAGAGATACGAAAGATTGTTCCCGTCTTGAAAGGTTTCATCCATGAAGGCGAATTGTATTCTTGTCGAATGTCATCCAAGCCATGTCCGGTAAAAGTGATCTTGTGTGGAAGAGGAGAGAAGATGCTGAACAGTTACCTGAGGTGAGAAGTCCACGAAGTTAAGGTTGAATTTCTGGTGACCGCTCGGGCTGCTCCCTTTTAAATAAATCGCACTCGGATTCCATTTTTAAGCATTGGACTCTTATCAATAAATTGAGATTGTTGACTGCTTGGGGGATTGAAAAGAGAAAGGGGAGAGACGGTTTGGTGGAAGTATTTTCCGCACTCATTTTGACATGTTTGTTTGCATCTCATCAATATCATCACTTCCATCATCACCACAAGCAGTACTACAGTCACCACCATGGCTGGATGAGAGCCGGGGTGTGCAGGTAGTAGGCAATACTTACGTGAATGTTTATAATGGCCAGTTCCACACTTTAGTTTTCTGGTACAAAATATACAACCTAGCTGCAATTTTTCAATGTAGGCGATATTGTTCTTCTTTAGTACCCGTGTTGCATGGAATGGCCACAGCTTTCTGTGGTCAGTAGCTTCTTGTCGGTCTGGTTCACAAAATTCTGGACCCCTACAGAGCTCACTGGTTAACATTGTAGTAGCTGTGAACTTAGTTTGCTTGAACTACAAGAAAAAAACTTCTGTCTATCCAGCAGTGAATGATCCTTCACGGAAGGTGACTAGAAAGAACACTGGGCTCCACTCATTCATTGTCATACTCTGGAAACGGTGAACTACTCGCAGTTCACTGATGCTGACCCACACTATAAATTTCTACCTTTTTTTCCAAAAAGGGTGTGATCTTCGCCATCCCGTACATCAAGCGGTAGTAGTGAAAGGCATTTCTTCAAGAGTAAGCTTCTAGATTTTTCCAAAGTTTTTGCTGTCTGTGCACTTTTGCCGCTCAGGGCACCATTCATCAGAGTTTATTTAATTCAAGTGACATTTCTCGTTGCCCAAGTCAATGTTGGGAAGGTCTGCTTCAAACCTGCGAGACGTTAACCTGCATTTTAAACGAAAGGGGTGTGTGTTTTTTATTCATTTATTTTAAAAGGCCCCGGATGCAGCTTGGGCCAGTCGTAACAGCGCCACTTAGTAAAGCTTGTGCTCTGTACGACTTGTTGCCACATGTGTGCCGGTGGCTACATTATGGGGCTTTAATGTCTCGGGCTCCTGATTATCACCCTTGATAACTTTCAGCCGTGAGAAGACTGTACTTAGCTTGACCCTCTTACTTCTTTGCACTGGCTCTCGCTCTGCGTGCACCTGTGTGTGTGTGTGTGTGTGTGTGTGTGTGTGTGTGTGTGTGTGTGTGAGACAGAGAGAGAGAGTTATAGATCTATCCCTCCCTGTTTACAACACAGTATAATACAATACAGCTTTTTGTTTCAAGAGAGAAACTTGAGTCGTCTTTTGATGATATGCCCTTACAAGGCCAAAAATTACAATTTTTAAAGGACAACAGAAGCATTCGGCAAAAATCGCTGGAAATAAAGCACAAAGTATCACAACAACATGTTCTGGTGGTATTTTATGACAAAGAGGCATGAAAGATTTTTATATTAATATTTTTCTCTAAAGCACACCTGGATTTGTCGAGAAAACAGGAAGTGACGAAACGAACGTATTTCTAAAAATAGCGCCGTTTGCACTAGCTGAAGTCGAAGAGAAAAGATGCAATCCTCGGTAAAAGAAAACTGACCAGGACACATTGTGCTGTTGCTGAATGTTCTCTTCGACACTCAGAGGGAGTTAGTTTGTACTCATGAAGAAAATCCTAAAAGATAATGGCAGCAAACGCCAGTGGATTCACTTTTTCAGAGATATGTATATAATGTATGTGTGTATATGTATATGTGTATATATGTGTATATATGTGTATATACAGGTCTCTGCTATGTTCAAAGGTGCTGTGCGAACTTGGTCCCCACACCGTACTCAAGAATTTTCTCAAAACATTTCAAAATGGATTGTTATCCAGTCACTTCTACAGTACAAGCAAGTCCTGGATTTTCAGTAAACCGAAGAAATCTTATTCCTACAGCAGTGCTGCCTATACAACGACTGCTGGTAGATCAAGCACCAAATATACAACATCGACAGTTTCTACACCGTCTGGTCTGCAAGTAAAATCGTGTGACAGTCACAACCACATCATCAGTCGTATCTTTATCCAGCATAATGCTAACAACAACTGACAGTGTGAGGACACCATTGATGTGCGTGATCGAAACAGCTAAAAAAAAGACTTGAGGGTGATAAACATATTATAAGTAGCTTAAGGAACACGTGCGAGTATCAGTAAATAAATTTAGAAAATTTTGCATGCAGCTAAATGAGGAAGAAATAAGTTTTTACGTCGATAAACATGTTTTAAACTATCATTATATTTTTAATTGTAAAAAAAAATCCGTATCAGCAGTCAGTTGTGACTATTGTTGCCCATTAAATTTTGATCTGATTGACTTACCAGTCTGTTGAATGAATTCAGTTTGGACCATTTAATTATTTTAAACTTCATTCGAAGCTTCTAAATAAAGTTCCAATCTGTAGGGCTGTATTCAGCTGTTTCATTTTTAGGGCGAACAAAATCGCTTCTTGAACACGACAACCTGAGTGATGTTTCTTCATTTCACTCGAAGACATCCACACTCCATGTTACAAATACTTCGATCACATAAGAGAACTCTCCAGTACAGGAAAGTACCTTCTTTTCGGCTTTCTAATTGCAGGTGAGAATACCGCTGCCTGAAGGCTTATATATTTAAAATTAAGCAGAATTATGTACTCATATTTTGGGAATTGTTATTTTAAAACAAACTTAACCCGATCATGTTGCACTCCTTTTGTCCTATAAAGTTTTCGTACAATATTTATTAAATAACGTTTAAAACTAACATTGCCCACACTCACCCACACACAAACGCTCACTCTCTCTCTCTCTTTCTCACGGAGGAGCAACGGTTAGCGCCTGTCACCAATACAGTGAAGGTTGACTGTCCTGGGTTCAGCTCTCGTCTCGGGCACGCTGTTCTTTCTCTGCATGTGGCATCTGTTTACAGGGCTGGCTGCCTTCCCGTGATATAGTCTTAGTTGCCGGCTCGGCATAAAACACCGATTCCACCCCCCTTCCCCAGACACACACACATAAAATCGAGCACGCACGTGCAAGCCCGGTCTAGTTCTGAATCTGTGTAAAACACCGATCTTTCTTTCTTTCTTTCTTTCTTTCTTTCTTTCTTTCTTTCTTTCTTCGTTGTAATTAAGAGAATTCAGCAAGCGTCCAAATCTCCATCGCGACAGCCACAAACACAAAGATTTTTCCACTACCAACTGTCAGCGGGCTTGCAGTTTTTCTTTGTTGTCCGTGCGAGTAAAGAAGAAGGAGAAAGAATGATAAATTCCCTGAAGTTGTCTGAGGCTGAGACATGAAAGAATGAGCAATAGTCACGAGGCGACACAGCGATTCCTTGCTGAGCGTGTCTATGTGTGCCTCATCATTCTCCAGTCGCTGTGCTTGCAGTGTTTTAAGGCGAAGAAAGGGAAATTACTCTGGTTTCAGGAACCGATTTCCTCCTTCATTACCAGGGGGCGTTCTTACAGAAATGACTTGTTTAGAGTTATCACCCTTTATCCCGGAAGACACATGGGAAGAGGGACACAAGCAAGAGGACTCAGGATTAGCGGAGTGACGACACGTTCAGTGTGGCTTCTCGTTAAAGTCTTGTCTCAGTCTCTCCACACCACCATCCTACAGCATGGCACACCGTGTGATGTACCTTCCGGCGATTTCTGGAGTTAATTGGCTACACGATGTTCTTCGTGGCCATGACCTAAAAACCTCGTGACTGAGGGAACTTACGAAACGTTTTCACTTTTCCTTCTTTAAATCTCGAGGTTTGTTTCTTCCTTTCTCTCTCCTCTCTTTACTTTCTTTTCTTCTCCCATCCACAATTTGACCTGGCTAACTTCTCTCACATTACTAAACAGCTTCTGCTTTTGTCCTTTCTTTACCCTCCAACTTCTCTACCAAACGAGTTCTTTAGCATTGTCAGTCAACTCTTCCTTCTTCTATATCAGCAAACAGTTACTCTATCATTAGTAGGCAACATCTCTATTACTACCAAACTTCTCTATCGTCACCGAAACCTTTGCCATCATCAGAGAGGTTCTTCGTCGTTTCCTCTGCCTCCTGATCTTCCCTAACATACTAACATTGCGAAGAAAAGAGGCGAGGATTTTTGTGACCTGTAAAACATCTCAACGTGGCCAAGTTGTGTTTTGACCTGTGAAACATTTCGAAAGTTGCCATCCAGGCTCTGTTGTGATCTGTGAAACTTGTCAAAGGGGCCAATCTTTTTTTGTGACCTGTAAAACTTGGCAAAAGATTTCAGCTATTTGTGGCGCCTTCTACGCCATACCACTTGAAAGTTAAAGGAAGACAACGACATCTTAACGGAATCTTTCTTTTCTATTCTTTATTCTCGGTATTTTTGGACAAAATGGGGAAAGCATGAAAAACCTTCTGTTCCTCGTGGTTACAACGGATATAGCTTTATGTATTTTACCCAGAGTATCTTTGCTGCTATATTTATACTTACGGTCTCAGTAGTAAAGTTGTAAAGTAACCTCCTCATCGACACCACTTTATAACTGAGAAGAAAAAACGCTTGTCCTTGATTTACCCGAGACGAAAACTTACCTTCGCTTCATGAATACGGCCTCTGGGCATCTGGACTCGTTTTCATGAAGTACGTTTAATCTACTCGAGCTGGGTAGATAGCCATATTTACTGGCTCAGGGTAGAAATGTTTCTCGTCTTAGTTGTCACCCTCTGACCGTAAAACGTATGTATGTGCAGTGACACGAATTCTCGAAACAAGTTCACCTCCTCAGTGGCTAAGGAGCTAGTTGCCTGACATGGTCCATCTTGCACCCGGGTATGGCTAGGAAGCACCGTGAGGTCTCATGGACGGTTACTGCAATTGATCGCCTGCTGATGTCGTGCTGAAACTTTCCGTCACATTGTCCTCATCTGCGGTTAATTAACTCCGGTCGCTGTGAGGTGTGAATCTTCAGCAAAGATTTATTTCCAAAGTCCCTTCTGCAGTTCAGCAGTAGTCATGTCTTTCAAAAAAATCAAAGACGTCTTAGAAATGTTAGTTGTTTCCCTCTTTTTCCTGTCGTCTGTGGCGGTTGATTGGCGGGAAGACGAAGCGTTTGTCACAAATTCTGTGATGCTCGAGTCTGAGGGATGCTATTCTATCTCTGTATGTGGCACCTGTTAAAGACCCAACTGCTCTCCCTTGAAACAGCCTGAGCTGCTGGTGAGGCGCAAAACACCAATTTTTCTTCCCCTCCTGCAGAGGCAGTCTGGTGACACAACGGATAGTCCCTGTCACCAATACAGTCAGGGTTGGTCTCCTAGGTTCAGGTCTCGTCTCGGGCACACTATTCTTTCTCTACATGTGGCATCTGTTTACAGAACTGGCTGTCTTGCCGTGGTAACTAGTTGCTGGCTCGACGGAAAACAACAATCCACCTCCTCCTCCAACACATACCCCGACCTTCTATCGCTGCCCCGTCATCATATATGACAGTCATGACCAGGCTTTTATAGCTGATTGTGACTGCCTTTTAAAAATTGTTATATGACGGTAACAAACAAACTTTCTAAATTAAGTCCCACATCGGACAAAGTGTTTTGACCCTTAATAGTGCGCCTTAGAGCTTTGCAGCGAGGGACCTTTGCCGAGTGATACGGGCAAAAGATAGCGAAAAGGATTTGTATTCGTCCATCATGAAGACTTTTATCACAAAAATGCGACAAGAGGCCGCCTGCATGAGCTCTGACTAGCCGTTAATCAGAGGCGCTATCTACCGGCAAATACCTGTAGTAAGTCCTTGAAGAGCCTGAGTCAACTCTGCTTTTTTTTCCTCTCCACAGGTCCAGTCTACTTCATGGGTTACCTCCCAAGGAAGCTTTCGTTTCAAATCACCAATTTTCGTTTGTCCAAAATTGTATCATTAACACCAAGATAAACACTTCCCTTAAAGCATTGGTTTAAAATTTAACTTACACCTTCTGTCTTTCTTCAAAAGGACTGACAGCTCTAAAAGAAAGAGAGAAAGAAAGAGAGAAAGAAAGAAAGAAAGAAATTGGGAGCAGAAAAATGGAGAGATAGACAGACAATAACATTTATGATGATTAAAGTCACATCTGAATGTAGATTCCATCCATATTTTTATCAGCCGACAGAATAAGTCTCGTGTTGTGTGATTTCTGCCCTGGGGCCGAGAAAGCGGTGAAGAAACTATTGACCAGTCTTTTCTTTCATCGATTATTGTCAAATTCTCGGTATGGAAAGTTAAATAGACCCCGCTCTCCTCAAAATACACACACACACACACACACACACACACACACACACACACACACACACAAAGGATCTTCGCCTAATACACACCTGATATTGAAAACTGATCCTGAAGCTTCAAAATCGTTTAACGCCGGGGCAAGATGGTTGGACTGATCCAGTCTGTTGATGGAGGTGTTAGGTGTATAACAACGGAGGGAAGTGGCAAGACCTAAGTGCCAGCGATCTTTCCACAAGAGCTTTGCCTCCTTCCTGCTGCTTCAACATTTAATGACGATCTGCTACCGATATGCTCGAGCCGTGAGCCTACGAATGTGTCTGTTTGAACCACCGCAGAAAGTGATGGGATAATACACGAAGCAACTTCAGAGCGCCATAAAGTCTTTATGGGCTAGCGCCAGAGAATCAATCTCAATAAAAAACCCTTTCCCAGGGAAAGAACCTTGCCTGGGTATGTTTGGATAATAGACTTCAAAAATTGCTTTGCTATCGAGAATGACAATAAAGTAAGAGTGTGAGTTGATCAGCCTACAGCGGAGCCGATGAACATTGAAATACTAGGAGGGGTGAACCATACACCACTCTTTTTCCTCCCTCGTGAAGGTATGCTGCCTACAACGAGGGAACCCAATCCTAAAGGACATCGATAGGTCACCAGAAGACATGTGTCATGTGATAAGGGTTGCTGGGGATTAAATCAAAAATCCATATGAGTAACAGACGGGAGGAGCGCTGTGAGATGAACAAATGAAACTACAGCAGGGGCTGCTAAGCTTGTGAGGACCGTCAGTAAGTGCTGAACATATGTGGCATGACAAAGAAGAGGTAAGGTGGATAGACAGACCAGTAGATAAACAGAAGGACCGATGACAGATTAGAGCAGGAGATAAGCAGCGGGAATGACAGACCAGAAACAAATCAGAGACAGGTGCAGGCAGATAGAAAGCAATGTGAGAACGCAAAGACAAGAAGAAAGAAAGGAAAGAAAGAATTAAAAAAAGAAAAAAAAACAAAAGTAAAAAGCCAAGAAGGAATATGATACTAGCATAGGTAACAATAGATTACAATTGTTGTATTAATTTGTATTCGTATTAGGATATTCATTTTGACAAAAGCAAAGCTGTATGTATAAATTATTATATTACTTTTTATTCAGATTCTGATATTTTTGGGAACAGCAGCAAAGTTTCACTTCCGTTATTTATAAGTGTTTTAGCTCTATGTACTTCGAAGTTTTTTTTAATAACAGCAAACTGTCATTGCCTGCAAGCAACAAAAACAGCCAATGTAAAATAACCAGACTTCAATGTATAATACCAACCGATGATGCGTAATAGCTGCCAAGAAACCAATATAACACCGAAAGAAGTTTATATAACAGGAACCACACAGTCTTCAATAACAAATAGAAATCCATGATAATGTAATAATAAGGAACAAACAATAACAATGTACTAGCAACAAGGAAGTAATTGTAACGATGAAACAATGGCAGCCAAAAGTAATTACAAGTTTTCAATCATCAGGTATTTAGAACAGCAACCAAGAAATAACTTTGAGAATAACCACGAAGTAATTGCAACTGAGATCTGACTGTTATAGGAACCAAGAAGTCACTATAACACAAACAAAAAGGTTATTACAATAGCAACCAACACATTATCATAGCAGTCAAAAAATCACTATAATAGCAACTAGGAAGTCACTAAAACAGCAGCCAAGCAGTAATTACCATAGCAACCAGGAGTCCATGATAATAGCAGCCAGTAAGTAACTAAAAGACCAATCAAGCGGTAATTATAATAGCAACCAAGAGGTCACTATACCTGTCACCAATAGGTCACTAGGAGAGCAACCAATAAGAACCAAAAACAGCAATCAAGAAGTAACTCTAATAGAAACCAAGAACTCACTATATTAGCCTCCAAAAGTTCACTATACTAGCCTCCAAAAGGTCACTATACTAGCCCCCAAAATGTCACTATATTAGCCTTCAAAAGGTCACTATACTGGCCTCCAAAAGGTCACTATACTAGCCTCCAAAAGGTCACTATACTAGCCTCCAAAAGGTCACTATACTAGCCTCCAAAAGGTCACTATACTAGCCTCCAAAAGGTCACTATATTAGCCTTCAAAAGGTCACTATACTAGCCTCCAAAAGGTCACTATACTAGCCTTCAAAAGGTCACTATACTAGCCTCCAAAAGGTCACTATACTAGCCTCCAAAAGGTCACTATACTAGCCTCCAAAAGGTCACTATATTAGCCTTCAAAAGGTCACTATACTGGCCTCCAAAAGGTCACTATATTAGCCTTCAAAAGGTCACTATACTGGCCTCCAAAAGTTCACTATACTAGCCTCCAAAAAGTCACTATACTAGCCTCCAAAAGGTCACTATACTAGCCTCCAAAAGGTCACTATACTAGCCTCCAAAAGGTCACTATACTAGCCTCCAAAAGGTCACTATACTAGCCTCCAAAAGGTCACTATACTAGCCTCCAAAAGGTCACTATATTAGCCTTCAAAAGGTCACTATACTAGCCTCCAAAAGGTCACTATACTAGCCTTCAAAAGGTCACTATACTAGCCTCCAAAAGGTCACTATACTAGCCTTCAAAAGGTCACTATACTAGCCTTCAAAAGGTCACTATACTAGCCTCCAAAAGGTCACTATACTAGCCTCCAAAAGGTCACTATATTAGCCTTCAAAAGGTCACTATACTGGCCTCCAAAAGTTCACTATATTAGCCTTCAAAAGGTCACTATACTAGCCTCCAAAAGGTCACTATACTAGCCTCCAAAAGTTCACTATATTAGCCTTCAAAAGGTCACTATACTAGCCTCCAAAAGGTCACTATACTGGCCTCCAGAAAGTCACTATACTAGCCTCTAAAAGGTCACTACACTAGTCTCCAAAAGGTCACTACACTAGCCTTCAAAAGGTCACTACACTAGCCTTCAAAAGGTCACTATACTAGCCTTCAAAAGGTCACAAAAACTATCAAGAAGTCATTAAAGTAGGAACTACGAGGTCACTATAAAAGCCACCAAGATTTCATTCACTATAACAGCAAATAAGAAGTAATTATAATAGCAGCCAAGAGGTGACTATACTAGCCACCAAGAGGTAGAATAGGAAAAAGGAAATTATTTTAATAGCATGTGAGAAGTCTCTGTAATAACAACCAATGTCCTTATTCAAAGCACACAAGAAGTCATTATAACAGCACCAAAGTAACAACCAACAGGTCACTACTATAGCAACCAAGATATGAATATAACAACAACCAATAAGTTGCTATAACAACAAAGACGTAATTATAATAGCAGCTAAGAAATAATTATAATAAGACAAGAAATCACTATAACAGAAGTCAAGAAGGGAAGCAGAATAGAAGTGCAGGGTTCAGCTTTGTTGCCGACTTGATGCCGAGGCCTTCAACAAGGGCAAGAGGAAGATGGTAGATGGACTGGCGGCAAGGGGAGCCAGTTAATGATGCGAGGGGACGTTTCCTTCAGCGTCAGCGACAGCAGCCAATGTCATGGACTGTCCAAGTGGCCGCCGTCAGGGAGGTGCGTCGAGTGCATGTACATGGCTGCGCCCTGTCATCTCTAAGCGCTTCATGAGTCACCGAGCAACTCTTGTCGTCCTCATGTATGAGTTATCCCCCTTTTCCCATCTCGCTTTCCTGTCCCTTCCTTCCCTCCCTTTCTTTCTCTTCCGTTTTCTCAGTAATTACTTCTCGCTATAGAGTGTATCCATTCACCCCCCCCCCATAACGGATATTTGGTGTTATACAACAAGTTTCATGCTTAATGTCGTGAGAGGTCACCAATGGTCTCTCACCCCCTTCCCAACTTCACGGCTAGTGTCTCAAGAATTATCGCAAGAGTAACAGCCCTTTGTGACTCTTGTTTCCTTGACCCCCCTAACGACCTAAAGAGTACAAGAAAACTACATTAGCAGTCATCATTTGTGGGAAATATCAAATTACATTTGACATATACCTCGCGCGAGAATCAAATATTTGGATACTCTCTTTTTTTTCAAATTAAACACCCACTAGAACAACTGCCCACCTAAAACATACAAAACAGCTACGTAAATTAACATCATTTTTGATGAAGATTAGCGGACATTTGATTAATTGCTTGTCACAGTAGCATCCCTTTGTATACTCTTCTTGTTTATGAGAACACTTTTTAATCTAGTTGTTTATGTGTGCTTTAACCCCAGCCTAGTTAAAGAAACTACTTAGTCCTTTTCATTCTTGGCGAATATTTCTGCATGTACATCAATCCGCGTTTGACACAAAACTTAGTGCTTAAATATTTATATATTACATGTTAATAATATTATTTGTTATTATTAATATTGTTAATAATCTTCCACAGGTTAGGGTTAGGGTTTTGTTTTTCACTCTCATCAGAATAGCAATGACTATGAGCTCGTGTTTGAAATTGAAGTCTTAATGTTCGTGTTTATAAATAAATAAATGAAAATTAAGGAAATGTTAAGGCTATGAGACATCATAGAAAATAAATTATGTGTTGATTGTTATTACTTCATGCAAAGTAGAGTTATTTTAAATATACATATATACATATATCATGCACTCCATAGACGTCAGGTAATTCACAGCAAGCTGCATCATTGGTAGAAGATTACAACTGGCGCAAGAATGAAAAAAGTAAAGTACAAATGACCATTTTGATTAAGTCCGCTTCTAGAAACATGAAAGGGAATTAAATACTTCGCGATGGATGTCTTAAGTATCAGTATTTTTTTCCAATTTTCTCTGGTCCTCGGCAAAAACAGATCATTAAGTTCACAAAAACTTCTCTTTTTGCGGGTGGGACTGTGTCACCTGCGACTATTGTGGGGATCATCTGCGGCCATCAGCCCCACGTTTAAATGTTGCAGCCATGCCGACTATCGGGATACGAAGACTGGTGATTTCTAAACATTTTTCAGTCGTTGTGAATTTCAAATATTATATCCAAGAGATTATATTACACTCATAAACACACCACACACATTTCCTGCTCACCTGTGTGAGGTATTTTTCGCACTGTAGACAATGAATGTAACTTGATGTGACTTTAATGTTACTTTATACACGTTGACAAAAAGGTTGTGTTTGTAAATTCAGGCATACGCGGCTCTACTAAAGATGGATGGGAAATATTTTCTCCTCACTTTGTCCTCATCAACATAATGGTAGTTTAAGACTGGAATGTGAAGAAATGTGTGTTGTAGATGGTAGGGTTTGAAGTAATGCGTATGTTTAGTGTACTGTACCTGTTTGATTGATCAAGAAATGTGATGCCTGCTTAAGTGTTCTTAATGCTTCCAGCAATCTTTGACAATAACAGTAACACATCCCGCAAGGTATTAAATTAAATTTTAAACATTCGGCCTAAATTTACATCAGTCGTTAGATTTTTGTGACAAGTAAGGGTGCATTTCAGGGACATGTACAATTCACGCTGTTTCTATATTTTTTAAAATAATTTTTTTTAACATTGATGACCCTTGAGGCCTGGGGAAAAGAGGCGGTTGGTGGGGAAGGGGGTGTGGGTGCGACTAAAGTATAATCCATGTAATTGCCATCTCAGGACTGCCTAATGCAGTTGCCGTAGCAATCTGTCAACCGCCACCTTTCTAACCTCAAGCGGCGCCCATCAAAATCCCCCCCACCACACCCCTCAACCATCTACAGCCATCATCCTTCTGGCTCCTTCCCCTTCTGCAGCTTCCTTTCCCCCTCCCTCCCTGCGAGCGCCACCCGCCCTGATGACGGCGACCCCAGCGCCTGGCGCTGCGCCAGAAGTTTCCAGTCCCCACACAATGGCGGCGCCTTCATGCAGAAGGAAGTTGGGCGGCTTCCGCTGTGGTCAGCCGTGGTCAGCCAGACCCGCTCTGGCCTCTTGCAATTAATTTCTGTAATTGCCTGTCCTTTCTGCCGCTTAGCTGCTAATTTGTGTCCGTAGGCCACGGAGGGTTCTCGGTGGGCGCTCGAGCAGATACACCGGGCTTCTGGTTTCCTGGGTGTGCACCCGCTCTTCACACTCTCCGAGACAAAAGACCGACTTCGTCCTCCACAAGACAGCTGTGAGTTGACAGAATTGTGGAACACGCTTCTACATCTGGAAAAGTCTGCTGTGTTGATCATTAGTAATAATCCAGGCTTCTTATATTGTTTATTAGCACAGTGAATGAGTGAGTGAGTGAGTGAGTGAGTGAGTGAGTGAGATATTTGTTTCTATCCTAGTGCGTGAGTAGATTATAATCTTTCAGTCGTAAATAGTAAACACCGTGCATTCAGTAACAGCCTGCCTGGAGTGACACGTGTGAGTGTGTTTGTTTGAGAAAGAGATGAAAACGCACACACACATAGAGTTTGCCAAGAGTAACTCATTATTTTAGCCACGTAAAACTGGGTTAGTCATATCAGACCACAGAATATACCAGGTCACTCAAAAGACACAAGGTTCACATAAAGAAGAATGTCAAACATACCCTTCTGTGAAACATACTAAGGTTGAGCTCATCAACCCTTGAAAAATATCAGGCAGTGAAATATATATATATATATCGTGCATATCATGCCATACACATGTCGTGCATACATGGCAAAGAAACAAACAATTAAATATACCACAGAGCATACCATAAAAATGTTACGAAATACACCACGGAATACATCATGAAAGATACCATAATATATACCACGAAACACACCATGAATATGCAAGATATATAGCAGGCCTGGAACATGAGGCTAGAGTGAGAAAACAGACTACGATTAGTTTTCAGGACAAAATTATGTGCCTTACACAATTTGTGTGACGGTGGTGCGATAAACGAGTGTGACACACACACACACACACACACACCTGCAAATCTCCTTAAAATACTTGCAGCTGCAAATCTTCACATCATGCCTGCGACTGCTAATCTTTATATTAAACACGCAGCTGCTAGTCTCCTCGATATCAAACAAGCAGCTGCAAATCTCCATATCATATAGGCAGCTGCAAGTCTCCATATCATACATGCAGCTGCAAGTCTCCATATCATACATGCAGCTGCAAATCTCCATATCATATAGGCAGCTTCAAGTCTCCATATCATATAGGCAGTTGTAAATGTCCATATCATATAGGCAGTTGTAAATGTCCATATCATATAGGCAGCTGCAAGTCTCCATATTTATCATGCAGTAACAAGTCTCCTACACGCTACAAGCAAACCCTCGGAGTATGGATTACCTCCAGTTGTAAGCTGGCAAACACCGGAGGGAGCGAGCTGTTAGGTCAGCACTACGAGAGACAGAGACAGCCTCGCTATCATCTTCAGAAAATTATCTGGTTAGGTCTTGTCTCTTTGCTGTGTGTTCTGTGCACAATACTTTTTTTTACATTTTATATGCTTTTATATGCTCTTTGTGTGCTTTGACTTCAGTTGCTAACAATGAGATAGACCAGGGAGGTAAGGACAGCTGGGCCATGGTTCAACTGCCAGGCGGAAATTAAAGAGAACACCAAGACTTGCAAGACAGTGAAGCGAGGATCACCCCCCCCCCCCCCCCCCACCTACAACAGACGGATAGAGATGGGAAGGGGAGGCTCAAACGACAGGGGTGGCCTTGTCCCAGGGAATATGGTGGTGGAGACGCTCATCTTGCTATTAGATTCCAGCACTCCTCCTGTCCTTGGGCTAGAATCCATATTATATTCTCTAGATTAGAGTGTTATCCTCCTCCAGCCACAGTAGCCGCCGATCCTCTCAGAGTGTAGTCAGCCGTATTTTGCGGGAATGAAGTTGGCTGGCCACAAGCAGGGGACAGTCAGGCCTTGCCTGGATGTCGTGGTCGTAGTTGTGTATCCGCTGTCTGTGCTGACACCAGCGTGGGCACGAGTGTCGACGATAAGCGCACGTGACAAGGCTTCTT
This sequence comes from Marisa cornuarietis, assembly GCA_004794655.1. Classification (NCBI taxonomy): domain Eukaryota; kingdom Metazoa; phylum Mollusca; class Gastropoda; order Architaenioglossa; family Ampullariidae; genus Marisa; species Marisa cornuarietis. Next base: position 11,447,839 of record SMMW01000617.1, on the reverse strand, counting down.
GCTGCATGGTCTGCTTATTCAAATCGTGGGTCAGGGGTTCGGATCTCGTTTCCTTATTATTTTTTCAGCTCGTGGCTCTCATTTACAAGGCTGTTGGACATTGCCGAGGCTCCTGCTAACTTAGCTGTTGATTTATTAAGTAGACTAAATAAACTGTTCTTCAAGGTTGGATGTTGTTTCAAAAGAACGTTGCCTGTATTACCATGGTAACAAGGGAACATCATTTTTGGTACTGTCTTCGGGGAATTTTGGAGGAGGTACTAATGAATGAAAATTTTGCTATTTCTGAATTGTTTGTGTATACATGCGTGCACGTGTGCGTGTAATATTGCTGTGTGTGTATATATATATATATGTAGGTGTAATCGTTGTTGAACTCCCTGGGTAATCATGATCCCTCCCCACCACCACCACCCCACACAATTGTATTAGGCCCTAGGCCCCGTGTTCTTCACTACTTTTTTCTTCTATTGTTTTTCTCTCATTCTCATTCAGTCAAACACACCCAATCACCCACCCATACACACGCACGCGCGCATCCACACACACACACACACACACACACACACACACACACACACACACTTCCCATTGCCAGGAAACAAAAATCGTAATATATTCATCTCTTTTGTGCTTCATTATAATTTACTTACTATACCCTATACAATTCACACTTCGTTGCTTGATTTACTCTTGGCCAGATCTGTTGACAAATGAGTTTCGTTTCCTTTTTTCCCCCGAGTTGCGATGAGATATTTTTCCCAAGGCAACATAGTTTGTATACCTTGATAACCTTGTCATAGTCTTGTCATGCTCTGGCCGTAATCTTACTCGGAACATGTCCAGTAAGTGTCAAAGGCGATGATGAATTTGTCCCTGTAGACCAGTGTTGTAGAGGCGACGGATTCCGCTTTCCTGGAAGATGTTTGGTTCTTGAGACATTTTACTTAAACTTGTGTTATTTATAGAGTATCTGACCTTCCCATAGGACAGACCCCGACTTTTGAAATGCATTAAGTCGATCTGATAAACAAAATCGGTGTGACTCAAATGCTTATCCTTTAATGTTATTTCTTGTATTAGTTTTTAAAATTGTACAAAGTTGGTGAGGTATATTTTTAAAAATAAAAGATATCCAGATGCATGAACCGAAAACGCAAGCCTTTAAAACAATTTAAAATAATGTATGAGCACATAGTAGCGATATGTATATATATATATATATATGTGAGTGTGTGTGTGTTGACAGTAGCGATATCTAAGTGTTGACAGTAGCGATATATGTCTATGTGTCGATTGTAGTGATATCGGTCTATGTGTTGACAGTAGCGATATCTGTCTATGTGTTGACAGTAGCGATATCTGTCTATGTGTTGATAGTAGCGATATCTGTCTATGTGTTGACAGTAGCGATATCTGTCTATGTGTTGACAGTAGCGATATCTGTCTATGTGTCGATTGTAGTGATATCGGTCTATGTGTTGACAGTAGCGATATCGGTCTATGTGTTGACAGTAGCGATATCTGTCTATGTGTTGACAGTAGCGATATCTGTCTATGTGTTGATAGTAGCGATATCTGTCTATGTGTTGACAGTAGCGATATCTGTCTATGTGTTGATAGTAGCGATATCTGTCTATGTGTTGACAGTAGCGATATCTGTCTATGTGTTGATAGTAGCGATATCTGTCTATGTGTTGATAGTAGCGATATCTGTCTATGTGTTGACAGTAGCGATATCTGTCTATGTGTTGACAGTAGCGATATCTGTCTATGTGTTGACAGTAGCGATATCTGTCTATGTGTTGACAGTAGCGATATCTGTCTATGTGTTGACAGTAGCGATATCTGTCTATGTGTTGATAGTAGCGATATCTGTCTATGTGTTGACAGTAGCGATATCTGTCTATGTGTTGACAGTAGCGATATCTGTCTATGTGTCGATTGTAGTGATATCGGTCTATGTGTTGACAGTAGCGATATCTGTCTATGTGTTGACAGTAGCGATATCTGTCTATGTGTTGACAGTAGCGATATCTGTCTATGTGTTGACAGTAGCGATATCTATGTGTAGACAGTAGCGATATCTATGTGTTGACAGTAGCGATATCTGTCTATAAGTTGACAGTAGCGATATCTGTCTATGTGTTGATAGTAGCGATATCTGTCTATAAGTTGACAGTAGCGATATCCGTCTATGTGTTGACAGTAGCGATATCTATGTGTTGACAGTAGCGATATCTGTTTATAAGTTGACAGTAGCGATATCTGTCTATGTGTTGACAGTAGCGATATCTGTCTATGTGTTGATAGTAGTGATATCTGTCTACGTGTTGATAGTAGCGATATCTGTCTATGTGTTGACAGTAGCGATATCTGTCTATGTGTTGACAGTAGCGATATCTGTCTATGTGTTGACAGTAGCGATATCTGTCTATGTGTTGACAGTAGCGATATCTGTCTATGTGTTGACAGTAGCGATATCTGTCTATGTGTTAATAGTAGCGATATCTGTCTATAAGTTGACAGTAGCGATATCTGTTATGTGATGATAGTAGCGATATCTGTCTATGTGTTGACAGTAGCAATATCTGTCTATGTGTTGACAGTAGCGATATCTGTCTATGTGTTGACAGTAGCGATATCTGTCTATGTGTTGACAGTAGCGATATCTGTCTATGTGTTGACAGTAGCGATATCTGTCTATGTGTTAATAGTAGCGATATCTGTCTATGTGTTAATAGTAGCGATATCTGTCTATGTGTTAATAGTAGCGATATCTGTCTATGTGTTGACAGTAGCGATATCTGTCTATGTGTTGACAGTAGCGATATCTGTATATGTGATGATAGTAGTGATATCTGTCTATGTGATGATAGTAGTGATATCTGTCGGCTGATCAAAGAAAACCTGAGGACAATTGATCACACACTGGCTTGCGTCGTCGGATGATTCAGTATTCTGTCTTGTGTATATATATATATAAGTATAGATAGTAAAGTCCGCGTGCATACATATTTTTTATCGTACGCTACTGGTTAGGGAGTTGATTCCCTTCATTTTTGAGGTTTTTGGTAATAAAATGCCTTAGGATTTGTTTCCTAAACTGAGCAGTTTTTCATCCTAATAGAGCATCTAACATAGTTTCCTTGTGGATTTTTAATATTTTATATTCATTCATCTGCTCGTTTATTTGTACAAACGTTAGCTCTTTTGCCGACAAAGCAAGAAAATGGCAGCTTTCACTGGGCTGATTTTTGACCACATCCACGAGTGGCCTGGGGCCAGTTGCACGAGTTTTAAGCCTTAAAACTGTTCTAATGAAGCAAATTTAGAAACCCCCTTGCCATTTAGACGAGTTGCACAAGTGCATTTGAAAAACTGTGCTCACGGGAATGAAAGTCTGGCTTTAACAGGTTTATATTATTTAAAAGAATTTGAGTTTTTACAGACTTCTAAAATTGTGTTTTGCGCTGTGTTTCTATAAAACTAATTCTCTAACTAGTATATAAAATTGTTTAAAATTAGACGTGGTTTTGCAACTGGTCCGTGATCCTTAAGGAAAGCTGATAGGAGTCCATGGTGGATATCGAAGTCTTGTACTTACCTTCGGATGCCCTTATCCTCAAGGTAACCTGACATGAGACCTGAGGTACCCTAACCTCGACATAGGCTGTTATACCAATTATATTAGTCATAGTCAGCTGTACTAGTCATAATGTTAACTGCATAGTGTTGAGTGTGATAGTCATAAAGTTAGCCACTGGAGGCTTGCCTCCAGCATAAAAATCATAATTCCATCTCTGACAGTCACGATGCTCATTGACATGCTGAGTTTATTTAATCCGCCCAGAAACCTTCAGAAATGAGCCGTTATTCTCTTTTCTAAAGAATAAAAAGACGTTTCTATCAACAATGTCAATTAAAATACAGTCTCAACATATTATGTTCCAGTCTCTTGAGTACCGACCCCTATAATGTCCCCTTTAAAACTATGAGAAGAGTAGATTCATCTTTTCCTTGTCCTAGCGCCTCCACTTCCAGCAGATGTCACTAAGATCTGTTCATTTATATCAGACCTTGACATCCAATGCTCAAGCCACGGTTTCCGAACGAAAAAGAAGTTAACTGTCGAGAGACGAGACCGGATGTTGGTCGTCCTGGCTTCTCATACAACCTCGCGCTCATAACCGAGATTGCACGAGGTCTGAAGAGAGAGCTATCCCGCTGAGGCCAGGCTTTCCTCCCTACAAGTGTTTCCCGTTTAAACCTAATGGAATGAAACTCAGAAAAGGAAGAAACGAAATCTTCACGGAACTCTGGAAATTATCAGTTTGGGAGTTGCAATGAAAAGCTACAGCAGTAAACAATCTGTAACGGGGCCACTGCAGGAGGCAGGCAAAATTGGATTGCATTAAGGAGTTCTCGCAAAGTATCCTTGTCAACGAGCCATGTTTCCTCGGGGAAATGACTCTGCCTCTACTTCTAGTCGGATTGTATTGTCCCTTGTTTCACTGATCTATTTTCCTCTGCACAAATGTTAGTTTTCGAAATGTCTCTGTATAAGGTTTCGCTTTAAATCTGCCCAGATACTTTTTTTTCCTTTTTCCTGTTCATCCTAGCCAATCTCAACAGCACTAACTTTCCATTCTTTTCAGTATTAGGGAAACTGTATACAGTTACTTGGCTATCGACTGGTGCATCACGAAAATTCAGCTGGAGAAAACAACACTTACAAGTCGTCTTAAAATTTACATTCGATGCCTCGTACAGACAACATCCCAAGCAACATCCGGAAGTGTACATCCTTCTCTTGTTTTGTTTGATGTAAACCTTATAGCTTTAGGTCCGTTAGACAGGATCGTGTGGACTCTGCTCACATCATCTCTGGAATAACCCTTCGGAGAGGTCGAGATGTCTAAGGTCGCTTCCTCCACCCGATTTGAATTAATGCTCCTCTTCCCTGAATCTTTTTGAGATTCTCTTTGGAGAGCTGCCAAGGCCACGCGAGGTGGCCGAAGAGTTTTGCGATCGACATCTTGTGTGTTCTAAGTTCTGTGATTTTCTTCATTAAGGTCTGACAGGGAGGTCCGGCAGGAAGGACCTAATCATCTTGCTGTTACAGGGTTTACAGCCCTTGTCGATGCAGGCAGACAGATGTCTAGAGTACATGCCGTCAGTCTTTTGATTGACAGTAAGCATTGGTTGCCCAAGAGCAGAATGGCCACAGAAAGAGTTTTTCATCGTCATTATTTCTGACTGACCACAGAAGCACTCGACAATTTTACCATTTTTGTTTGTTTGTTTGTTTGTTTGTTTGTTTGTTTCTTTCTTTCTTTCTTTCTTTCCTTCTTTTAAACGTCAATTTTCTTGACGACGAGTAGTTAAACTATGACATATAAGAGGTTGTACTGTCAATGCTGTGATTCGAACTAGAAAGAAAAATTAAGAAATATAATTTAAAGTATTTCTACCGAGAGTTCACCCGTCACCTACGCAGATTTGATCCCATCCAGTCGTATGGTAATCTTCTGGTTGCACTTCTACCCTCTTCAATTTGTTATAGATGTATCTTCCTGCCTGTATGGTTTTGATGTGGCCTGCAGACTGTGTTTTATAGTGTATTCCAACGATGTCTCTCTTCGGCATGGAGTTCGCTGCGTGCACACATTACTTGGTCCTGTAGTCATTGCTTTGGTGGAGGTCAGACTGTCAACTAGCAACACAGGACTGAATGGACAGCTCTGAACGTTCATTAGCTTTTCACCACTTACACATCCTCATTCTACCATTTTATATCCTTGTGTCCCACTGCGTATTGAGCTTAGTACAGAAACCCAGCATGTCAATGCTCTCTTGTTATGGTTATTATTGCTTCTGTTGCAGGAGCGTAGAGTCGCGCTGTTCTTGTCTTCTGCGCCGTGAGCTTTGTTCCGGTGATACATCGACTTCAGTCGGAAAGTTCGGTCGTTTATTGATTTCAAGATGTCGCAACTTTCTGGTGTCCTCTGCTGTACACTCGTCTCTTTGTCATAAACTTACCGATTTCATTCAAATGTATTTTCCTTCCTTTTTCTCTCTCTCTCTGTGTGTGTGTGTGTGTGTGTGTGTGTGTGTGTGTGTATTCCGTGTATGTGTGCATGCGTGTTTTTAAAGAGCATCTTTCAAACCCAACACAAATCTAAGAAGACGCTGGAAAGAAAGCACGAAAGAAAAAAAAGGATGGAAAATGTTTCTGAGCAGCGGTTACAAAGCCAGTGAGTGTGTATATATGTCTGTGTGTGCATGCTTACTGATCCAAACTGTGCGCATTGTGCCTGTTGTGTGTGTGTGTGTGTGGTAGTCGCAAGTGTGCATGGATGGCTCTTCACAAAATGCGTTGTCTCGCCAATTTGATGGACTGTATGATACCTTGAGATATTCTTTATTGGGTGGAGAGTAGTATAAAACATTTTACTGATTGCAGATTTTTTCTCTTCCAGATTTTATCAGAAATAACGGCTTCACTTCAGAGGATGTTTCCTGCAAGTTCCACTCTGATGGCGGATGGTGTGTCTGTGTCATTGCCTCCCTTTCTGAGTCCTCTCGTCTCCAGCTTTTCTTCTTGTCTGTCAGCGAGCTCTGGCAAAGCTGTTAGTCACCTGATTAGTGTCAGGTAGGCATCTACCTCAGATTGCTCCTCTGAATTCTGTCAACCTTTACACGATATCTTCCACACTATAATCAGGAAAGGGTGTCTGTGTGTGTGTGTGAGAGAGAGAGAGCGCGTCTGTGCGTTTACGTGCATACATTTACTTCTATATGTTTGGGATGGGGGCTTGTGTGCGTGAAGATTGTGAATGTAGGCACATTTATTTGCGTTCGTTTGCGTGTGTGCATGTGTGTGTGTGTGTGCATGTGTGTGTGTGTGTGTGCACGTGCACACGTGTGTTCGTGCGTGTGAATTCAAACATTTGTGTTTGGTTGGCGGAGGGATGTGTGTAGGATTTTTTTGTTGGCGTGTGTGGGCGCATGCGTGCGCGTGTGGCCCCGTGATGACATGCATGCGATGCGATTGTCTCAAATGCCATTATATCTCAGCACATGTCAGAGGTCGCAGGCTCACAGGTGAGCCACATCAAGCAACCTGCAGTTGCCAGCCTCTTGTGGCGTGCCCTTGGTGTTGTATCGACTCGCAGCACCCAACGAACTTTTAGGTGGAAAGCAGATACCCCCGTCAGAAAAAATAGAGCCGCCAGCCACTGCAGCCTCACCACGTGACTAGCTTCCGGTAGAACCACGTGACCCCGCATTGTCTCCCGGACTTCACAGGCTCTTGGAGCGGTTCCAGACGAGTGAGTCGCAGTTATCTGGACATTATCAATGGCTCCCTGCCCTCCCTCCTTTTCCTACTCCACTCGCATTGTTTCCGCCATTGTCGAGAACCCCCTGGTTCACCTATTTGCAGGTGAGATTTTTGAGTGGAATTATTACAGGTAACAGAGTTCCTTTCCTGTTGGTGCCATTGAGCTCTGTCTCCAGCTCAAACACGATGTTATTTTTTTTCTTCGTTCGTTCCTTACGTTTTTCTTCATTTCTTTGTATTTGTTCGTTCTCCCCTTCTTGTCTCTCTTTTTCTTTAGCTTTCATTCTTTTTTTCCGTTTCTTTCCTCCTTTCTTTTTGTATGTGCATACATCGTTAGGTTAAAAAAAATTAATAGGCTTTACCTGCTTGCCAGAGTGTCTGTCTTTTCGCACGCAAACATTCATAATGGATGGAAATAAACATACGATTAACCGCTCCAACACCTTCCCCTCCCCCCCCTCCTTCTCAATCAATAACGAGCAGTGTCGCCGACGCCTCAGGGGCTGAAAGGTGCGGAAGAGGAATCCTTCCAGCAAAGTGAGAGTTAAGAGAGCAATTACACACAGACCCTGTAGACTAAGTGACTGAACAATCAATACCCGAAGTCTGTCTGGAAATTCAAGTAATTACACCCGACGTAGTCAGTACTTGAAATAGTTAACACATTTCATGTCATCGGTACCCGTGTAAGTCCAGGATCAATGGAGTCGTTAGAATCCGCCTTTTGAGAATCGAAGCAGCAAGTATTCGATATACTGCAGTCGATGGCTCTTATGTCCGGGATGAAACAGACTGAGAGAGTTGCAAAACCACTTCAATTAATCAGTTAGTCTTGATTACAAATGATTACAAATGATTACATGATGACATGATTACAAATAAACATTGCCATGAAACATGTTTGTCAACTGTTGTTCTTGGAACATCGTTGTTTACATTATACTCAGGATGGTGCGTGTGTGTGTGTGCGTGCGTGTTGGGGAAGGGGAACAAGGGGGAGAAACTACTGTCTAACCAAACTTAAGGTTTCAAAACAGTCTACAAGACATCTAGATGTCACTTTTTAAAAATCTTTTTTCCTTCATTTTTCTATTTATTTCATTCCTTATTCCCTTTTCTTCTCTATTTTTATACCTTACTTTTTTCTCGAACAATCTGTTGAGATTGTGTTACGCATTTAAAACAGCAGGCCTCATAATCTCAGATTTAAAGCTTTAGAAAGTGGAGGCGTGTCGGCATCACACTTCACATGCTTGCAGACAGTCGCTGTAGCAATTCAGTGACAGCGACAACTTCAACTCCTCCACGAGCTTTGTATTTCCTGTAAACATGTCCACTTTCCTGCCACTAGAAGTGCTGTACGATGCAGATGAATAAGAAGCAGTGAAAACCTTCCTGTATTCTTATCGATCTCGTGGTTGACTTGAGTCACGTGACTGAAAGCGACCGATGTCTCCTTTTCACATTTATTTCTCCGCTGTCTTCAAGCGATCTGTCACTTGCATTCTGCCTGGTGTGTTGCTGCTGTGTCTGTGCACTCCACGACAGACAGACAAACAGACAGAAAGACAGCGGGGAGGGGAGGGGGAACTGGTGTTTTACGCCGAACCAGCAACTAAGGCTATATCACGGCAAGGCAGCCAGCCCTGTAAACAGATGCCACATGCAAAGAAGGAACAGCGTGCCCGAGACGATAAACGAACCCAGGACAACCAACCTTCACTGTATTGGTGACAGGCGCTAACCGTTGCGCCACCGGACCGCCTAGACAGACAGACAGACAGACAGACAGGCCATACAAAATAGAAGAGGAACAAAATAGAGATGTTAATGTCAAAATAATATATAAATATACTAAATGAGACATATCTTTAATTGCTGTGTGAGTTTCCGCAGCAATAAAATTTCTTGCTGGAGTGCATCAGGTTAGTGTCCTCTTGTTAGGGGAAAGCCTCGCTTCCTACACAATTTCAGTTTCAAGCAATTTCCCTCGATTCATCTTAACCAGGTCTGGCACTGATAGATCGAAAACTGAGGAGTGAGTGCGAATCAATGTCTCAACAAGACGGTCTTGGACAGCTCTTGCTTCTTAGCGGCAGTGTTGGGTGTCTGTCTAATTTTCTGACGGAAAACTTAGCGGGTGTAATAATATTGCTCATTAACTCGATGACACCCAACTTTCCCCCCCCCCCACAGGTCGTCCACCGTCCGCTGATAACGAATAGATGCAGAAACTCTTTCCTTCTTACGAGAAAAAAAGAAGGTGCAGTTGAAGGCTGCTGTATTGCCGAGGGCTAGAGACTGGCCCGCCATCTCTCATAAATGGAATCACGATACCAGTCTGTGGATGAGAGACGGAGACTTGTGGGAACGAGGCCTGTTTCCTGTCTGTAACATGATGGATGTGACAACATGTCAGCAAAACGGTCTCAGCAACTCAGCAAAAACAGAATTCTGATAAACAAACACGTAACCCACAAGTCTCATCAACCTTTTACTTACGAGGTTCTGGATGCTAGAAGAAAAAATGAAAGTCCCGTAGTCTAGTGGTCAAAAGGGCAATGAATGTAGGTGGTTTACTGTGTCTAAGGCACACCACTCCTTATGTAGCCTGTATGTTCCATTATAAATGAGGGAGTCATTTCTGTGGGCAGCTGCTATGTGCGATGGAGGAGTTTTCCAAGAAGTCCTCAAACAAACAGACTTATCTTCCATAGTCTTACGGTGATCTACAAATAAGAAAGAAAAAAAATTCAAACACGAAAACATAGAAACTATTGACTTGATCATAAAAATATAGTTACGAGCTTTCTAAACGCCCGTGTGGTCAACTGTAATCTAAGATGTAATTTTAGAAATTTTCAATGTTATTTATCTTGTTTACAGAAGATCTTTTATATTTAAATTCAGATTATTTTTTAAAAAAATTGCAAGCTGTCGCAGTACAATACATGAAATAAGACTGAAGGGATGGTTTGATTATTAAATGAGTAGATGCCCTTCTTCCTCTGGATGATTTACACTGAAGGATGTAAGAAAGAACTGACGCCCAACAAAGTAGACAGACAGACAGACAGACAGACAGACAGACAGACAGACAGACAGACAGACAGACAGACAGACAGACAGACAGACAGACAGACAGGCTGAGAAACAGCAATGGCAGACTGGGTATGAAAAGGAAGAATATATGAAGACCTTGTTTCAGGCACGCTGTTCCTTCGTTGCGGGTGGCATGTGTTTTGCAATGTTTTCAAGAACTGAACTTGTTGTATTATTGTAACATTGTTGCCCCTCACTTAGCAGATACCATTGGCAGCTGACTGGCATAGTGTCGTTCGTGTATGGTGAAGGACAATGACAATGACCAACTTTATGAATCCCAAGGGTTAATTTAAACATGGGAAATGTGTTCAGCTCTAGTGACAAAATAAGTTTAGTTACAAGGTAAAAAAATATGAGCAAGTGATACAATAAAAAAATTAAAATAGTTCTGTGAAACTGTACTTACCAAATGAAGAAATTGGAAAAAAATGCTAAAAAAAATAAAATAAATAAACACCATCTTATATCTAGACCATATACACACCTACAACAACACCAACAACAACAGCAGCACACACACACACACACACACACACACACACACACACACACACAGAATTCATTTGTGATTGAGCAGCTGGACTTGCAGATATCACGAAAGATTTCAGGTGCCTATTGCTTCTACATACAGACAAAGACTAACATTTACCTGAACTTACTGACACGAATTCTCCCGTTAGTACATGTTCAGGTATTGATAAAATGCGGGAAGCTTTCTTGACTTTGTGGATTATGGATGTAAAACTAATATGGGAGACAAGCCTGACGGAAAGATATTTGTGGTGGCCGCTGCAATCATTTAAGTGGAAGAAGCAGACAGTGGGAAGGTGGGAAGCTGGGGGTGGGACAATAAACACCACGCAGCCGTTTGAGCTGCAAGCATGAAATATCATCCCCAGACTCCTGAGAGTACAATCGCTTGCTGTGTATGTCTCCTGCCACATTTAACGAATGTTTGAAATGGTTGAGCCTGCGGTTTCCAGACAAAGACATTGTCACGAGACGGTACATCAAACCTGAAGGCTGGCAATAAATTAACCCGGCGGTAACCTACTTCAGAGATGGATGTATCCTGTTCTTCATGTGCATTATTTCTTGCTGATGATGGCTTGCAGACTATTTGAACATACTTATACATTAAGTAGATTTACAGGCTCTTCAACTTATTTTTGTGCAGATTGCTTGATTCTGCTTTAATAAAACAACAGGTGTGTGACTTGCTGCCAATCAGAGTTCTGAAGTTCTAGTCGTGATCCCAGACTCCTATCTACTGGATTTTTATCATAACTGTATTTTGCTAATCTACCCTTATGCCACTGTTTTTATCACTATATATATATATATATTAAAACTTATTGTAAATCTTGTTTCTAAAAATATTACCTGACGCCCTCCTGTTAGAAGAAAGTAAGCAAGTAAAACAACTTGTTAGTTGATGCATCTATGGTTACTGTAATAGGTCGCACATACACTTACCTTGCATACGCACGACGCATATTACACATACATACACCACGCTCGACGAGCCCCCAGTAGGTGGGGATGAAGGTGAAGAGATTTCTAGTTGATTTATGGAAGAGGAAGAACTCGCTGCTCTCTCTTTTCTATCTGACCATGGAACCGTCTTCTTTCTTCTTCTTCTTTTTACGTCATTCTTTTCCCAAAATGACGTCGAACAAATGACGCACACAAGACGTCAAACACGAGACACCATTCACACACGAAACAATACAAGACCTGCCACTAACTCATTACAGTGACATGATGCCATTTTGACCAACAAGGCTAAGTCCATGCTTCAATTAGTAGACTAACGACACTGAGTGATCATTTCCAGAACATTTTTGTAAATTTTCAGAGGATTTTTTAAAGTCTTCGGAAAAGAGACAACGCGTGGTTATGACAAAAACCTCAACTGTCTCCTGATGTTTTCTTCATACCAGCCAGCAGACAACAGTTGGCAAGAGGCTGCAGTTGTCCCTCACTGTGAGGGGGAGGACTTTCAAGAAAGAGACAGCTTCACAAAAAATAACCGTGCTGTCTGTTGGTCTAATTTTCCGTCTAGTCCTCCTTGCTTGTGACTCATTTCTCCCACTCACAGCTCCCTCCCTCGTCTCTTTCTCCTCATCTCGGCGCATGCGCATGCGATTGTGTGCGTGTCTGTTTATCTATGTGTTTGTGTATGTGTGCGCGTGTCTTTTTTACTATGTAAGTGCTTGTGTGTGTGTGTGTGTCCTCTGGTGATCACTCTGGTATTTTGGGAGGAAAGGCCCTGCGAACCTTTACAGCTGAGTTTCGTTTTGCAATTCTCGTATATCATGTCCCAGCATTCCCCCCCCCCACACACACTCACACCTTTCACCCATAGTGCACTTCAGAGCACTAAACCTTATTTAGACTTTTTTTTTATAAAGTGGCAGTCCTTACCCGTCTCTCTCCCTTGACACAAGGAAGCATCTTTGATCACGGGATGCCGCAAGTTTTCATTATCTATTTCAGTCTCTATGCTGTCTTCAACTAGAGGAGTCTTATCTTTCAACTTCCTTCTTACCTTCCAGCCGTCCTTCAAGAAGGCGTCAGTCTGTCCCTCCATCAGGTTAGGTCTGTACCAATCCACACACACACACACACATCTTAATTATAAAACTTCACTGGAGGGCCCTCAGAACGAGACCCATGATGTGTGTAGATATATAGACTGAGAGAGGGAGAGGTGAAGGTGTGTGTTTGTATTTGTGTGTGTGGCCACCATTAAGTTGTACAATAGTTGTACATTTTGTTGTACAATGCTGATATGTAGACTTGTGTGTCTAGAGTCTAGTTAAACTGGTTACACCATGCACAGGACAGGGTACTGCAAAACTTGTGTTCGGTCTTGGCATGAATAAGTGCCAGCTCGGAGCAGTTGCTGGTGTAGCTTCCCCTCGAGCGAAGTAAAGGTATGGCATCAATATGGTAATAAACATGAGAGGGAATAAAACACAATTACAACAGTGACATCTGCGGGCATGTTACAGGCAAGCGCATTCGCCTCACAGAGGGCGCTTTTATAGCTGTCGTAAATGCAGAGTTCTTGTCCTTCGTGCCACCCACCCATCCTCTCAGTGTCCTCATCCAGTCCCTCATTATTCTCTCTCTCTCTCTCTCTGTCTCTTCTTTCTCTTGCTCCTGGAACAGCAACAGACGAAAGTGCTATGGCGACATAGACACGAACATATCGGGCCTCCCATACAGCCGGCCATGTTTAGTGACGGTGGCAACGCAAGCAGCCAACAGATAGTTATCGCCCTTTTCATCTTTTGAAGTTGGAAGGGCGGTAATTCTTGTCGCTGGTTGGCAAGCCTTGAGGCACATACCTTTTCTCGCCGCTACCCGTGCGAGCCACGGAGTTAGAGAGGATCGGTCTTATCGGAAGGGATCTGTTATCGCAACATTCCTCGGGATATTAGCCCCGCTTGCCTTTGTTGTGCAAGTAAACGATGTTTGTACTGCGGAGAACACACCGAAGAAATGGGATGGTTTCCCCACCCCGCATCCCCACTCGCACCCGCACTACAGAAAAGCAGGAGCACGCTGTAGTTGAATAACACCCCGCCATGTCTAACAAGCCTTAACGAGACTGAAGCTAAAGACAGAAAGAAGATGAAGAAAAAGTAGTTGCAGACTCTAGATATTAATAGCGACAATGAATTAGGACTAGAAATGTGAGTTGTCTCACTTTTTTTTTTTAGTAGAGCGTAGAAATGGATCTTGTGATCAATCCTGGTATTTTCGTCTTGAGCCATTTCTTTTTTTTCTTCCGTTCGTTAAGTTAATAAAATTGATATTTTAATTTCTTCCGGTCTTTTATTTGTTTCCATCGGCTGTTACTATTTGACATAAGTGTCATTACTACCACTGATGTCCGGATTGGTTCTCTTCTCTCTGTCCCTCAGCAGCTACGAAGAGCTTGCAAGTATATAGTAATGCATAATAGGGAGCCCTCGTAGTATACAGCAGCAACGATCTAGCAACCAGGCAGCTGCACACACCTGCTTAACGGCAAGAACAGAGCTTATGGGTGACCTTTGACCGCGCCCGGATGATGGCGATAACTTCACTTCTCCGGAAAGCTCGCCGGAATTCTTGGTGTTCCTGAAGGGAGGCATACAGGGAAAGTCAGCAAGGGCGTAGGTCTGATGAAAAGGCGCAATGTGAACACGTAGACACACAACACACACAAATAGCATGTTGTCAACAGGCATACAGACAGAAAACACACGAGTATTACATGTGATGTAAGCACACATACAGACAGAAAACACACACAGGCATACAGACGCTAAACACACGAGTATCACATGTGATGTAAGCACACATACAGACAGAAAACACACACAGGCATACAGACACTAAACACACGAGTATTACATGTGATGTAAGCACACATACAGACAGAAAACACACACAGGCATACAGACGCTAAACACACGAGTATTACATGTGATGTAAGCACACATACAGACAGAAAACACACACAGGCATACAGACACTAAACACACGAGTATTACATGTGATGTAAGCAGACATACAGACAGAAAACACACGAGTATTACATGTGATGTAAGCAGACATACAGACAGAAAACACACGAGTATTACATGTGATGTAAGCACACATACAGACAGAAAACACACACAGGCATACAGACACTAAACACACGAGTATTACATGTGATGTAAGCACACATACAGACAGAAAACACACACAGGCATACAGACACTAAACACACGAGTATTACATGTGATGTAAGCACACATACAGACAGAAAACACACACAGGCATACAGACACACACACAGGCATACAGACACTAAACACACGAGTATTACATGTGATGTAAGCACACATACAGACAGAAAACACACACAGGCATACAGACACTAAACACACGAGTATTACATGTGATGTAAGCACACATACAGACACTAAACACACGAGTATTACATGTGATGTAAGCACACATACAGACAGAAAACACACACAGGCATACAGACACTAAACACACGAGTATTACATGTGATGTAAGCACACATACAGACAGAAAACACACACAGGCATACAGACACTAAACACACGAGTATTACATGTGATGTAAGCACACATACAGACAGAAAACACACGAGTATTACATGTGATGTAAGCACACATACAGACAGAAAACACACACAGGCATACAGACACTAAACACACGAGTATTACATGTGATGTAAGCACACATACAGACAGAAAACACACACAGGCATACAGACACTAAACACACGAGTATTACATGTGATGTAAGCACACATACAGACAGAAAACACACACAGGCATACAGACGCTAAACACACGAGTATTACATGTGATGTAAGCAGACATACAGACAGAAAACACACACAGGCATACAGACGCTAAACACACGAGTATTACATGTGATGTAAGCACACATACAGACAGAAAACACACACAGGCATACAGACACTAAACACACGAGTATTACATGTGATGTAAGCAGATATACAGACAGAAAACACACACGGGCATAACAACAAGTAGTGTGGACAGACATTCAGACACTGAACACACAGATATAACAACATGTGTGGGCAGACATACAGGCCTACAATCACAGATGAAATGCAGGACATGGGCACACGCAGAAGACACAGAAAGATGCAGTGAGACTGACAACACGTGCACGCACATACACATTAAATACAGGTCGTCCCTTAGCATCCGCTCGTGCACACGACTGCGCTCGCATCTTTCGTAAATCGTGCTGACGGCTTGCTTAAAAAATGGAATTGCTCTCTGATGCAACTGTTTGAATTAATTCTCTCCGTTAGTTTTTTTTTGAAGACAAATCATGTTTCCGCAGTCAGTTTAACGATTTTAGGATCCAAACTTAAAACAATTTCCGATCGCACGAAAGTGTACACCACATGAAGTAAATGTAAAAACTCATTTAGACAAGGAGCATGCAACCCCAGGTATCAGGTAACTCCAGGCTAATCATAGGCACAGGTGTCTTAGAACTGCAGCGCTTGGAAATTTCATTATCCTTGCCAACAGAACGTTCGCGTGTGTTTTGTTGCGAGAAGGTGAAGAGAGAGAGAGAAAAAAAGTAGAAACAAATCTGGTCTTAACACATGGAACAATAATTCATCATATTCGCCAACCTTTCTCGCTATAAAGAGAGAGCACTGGGATTGAAACTGCAGCTGTTATTTTTCTGCAATGGCTCACGGTCCAAACACACTCTGCGCGCAAACTGCTGTTTTGTTTAATTATTTGAGGGTTTGTTGCCGGCTCTCTAAACAGCACGGCAATAATGGCGTTTGCTGTTGATGTTTGTCCCTCTGTTTGTAGCTCAGGATCAAATAAACGCTACGCACAAAGAGAGTTGTGTCTCTTCTTTTGCTTCTCGAACCTCGTAAATCTTGGATGCTTTGCTCCCCCACCTCCCCACTCTCCCCCCCCCCCGTGAGTGAAAAGGGCTCACTTTCATCGCAGTTATGTTGCTAAGCAACCAGAACCCGGTCTGCTTTCTTACGACAGGTGAGGTATGGCAGCAAAACAAGTCGGAGCGATTTTTAGCAAGGGGACGTAATTACATGGGAGAGAGAGAGAAGGGGGGGCGAGGGGAAAAAAGACGGGAGGGTCTTGGAAGCTCGTGTCAGAGAACTTGGTCGTTTGTTTTTTCAATTAATCGTCAAGAAGAGAGAAGGAGGTGCATGTGATGATGTCGGTCCGCCCAGGTGTAAACCTGTTTAAGTTTTCCTTTTGTTCATTTCAGATGTGCTTACTCTAGAGTTTCTTTGATCAATACCTTCGTGTAAAAGAACTTTACTCACTCTTCGAAAATCTCCGGCCAACCAAGGTAAACTCTAAGCGGTAGACCATTCGGCAGTGATAACACATAAAAGGCGAAAGGTGTTGCAGAGTTTCCTACAGATAACATTCCATAGGTGATTCGTTTTGTAAAGGTAATTTGTCTGAGCTTTTGTGACGAGATAAGAAACGTTGGTCCTGATGGAGAAATGGGATGAAGGGAGGGAGTGGGGGGGGGGGAAGTGGTAGAGTCGAACTTTCCTGCATGCACTGTGGTGTCCACGTGATGAGGGACAAAGTCTTTAACGACGACTGCGCTCGTCAGCAACGTGTGGATTGTAAATGAAGAGAAAGAGGATTGGCCATAAGTCGCGGCGGGTCTTTTCCGATGTAGGCTTCGAGTGGGGGGGGGGGGCAGGATTGAGGAGTACAAGTGATGACAAGGTCGTCAAGTGCGTATGGGGCAACAGATGGGGTCAGTGTCTTTGTCAGCCTGTAGGCCAATGTAGGGTATACCCAGCAGGGGCTACAAATGTCTCTCCCATTAGCCTTTACTAGCGTCTTCTTGTCTACCAGGTGAACTTCACTTATATATATATTATATAACACAACTCGTTAATGGCCTATAGCTATGAACAACAACCACTTGTTGAATGAAGTGTAAGAAAACAAAAATATTATATGTGGTATTCATTAACATATGTATTGTGTACGGTGTGTATCTATTTTATTTATTGTTAAATGCCTTTGTGTTTAACTACATAAACAAGCGTATTGTATGAAGCATATGAAAGAAGCTTATTTCCAAACAGAGCAGTCCACACATATCAAAGTATATTAATTAAATTATATATTACAAAAAGCCGTATTGCATGTAGTGTATGTAGATAAAGGGTATTGTGTGTGGTATACATATAAACGTATGTACATATAAATCTTTTATCTTTGCGCTGCGTGAGAGAGAGAGAGATCAACTCAGTTGTCTTCTGTTCATTGTCTCTCGGTCCTCAATCATGAAACCGAATTTGAAACAAAGGAAACCAGTGTTGTATCCAGTAACAACATTAACCGACTCGCTGCGGTTTTTTTATTTTTTATTTTTTTTGAGTCAGACTGCGGTAGGTCTCGGGAGGAAAAGCGCCATGTTGGTGGCGAGTTTAATGACCAGACAGCGAGCTGTAACTGTCAATACCTTTGTGAACTGAACACTCGACATCTTCTCCAGACTGTTACACGATCTCGTGCACCCTGTGTCCACCACCCCCCCCCCCCCTCGCGACACGTGCATCTCTCTTCTCCCTCTCTTGTGTGCCTTGGACCCACTTTGTCTCTACACATTCAAGCTCACCCAGCAACCCAGCACTTTAATATTCAAGCAGCATTCCAATATTTTACTATGTACACAGCTAGTAAACGTTGAGCTTTGAAGGTGTTACAGACGTTACGAGCGTTTTGTCGATATCCGTATGTAGTATCTGATCTCAATCTATTATTAATAATAATATAAGGAAATAGAAAGAAAAAAAAACTTGTAGAATTGAAAGTGATGCAAGTACATATTATGTGTATGTTTATTATGGACACGCGAACACACACACTGTTGTGCACATACATACATATATAACATCCCACATATTCAAGAACACACATACACACTACATACACTTTCTCCTTCCCACACATATACATGCACGAACGCAGGTGCACGAGGTGAATATGCAGGAGCATGCGCACGCACACACATATATATAATACACACACACACACACGCACGCAGGCTGACGAGGGCGCGGTGGCAGACAGTGGGACGCCGAGACGTGGTGTCAGATGGAGATGTCGGGAGGAGGAGTCGGCAGCACGGGTGCGATGGTGGCGCCCAGTGATTTGTCACGGTCACGATAATGGCGACTCTAGTCAAGGGAGGCTAGTCACTGCGCCTAATAATTTTACGCAAGACGGACGCAACCGCCCTGGACCACACCTTCGAGCACGTTAAACGGTTACCACTCCCACCCCATAAGCCCAGCCATAAACACCAAACACACACACACACATTCTTTTTGAATTGTTCACACACACGCACTTACACCAACGCTTGCACAGATGCAGACAAACTATTTCCCATATGCACACCCACACCCCAAGTCAGTCTCTCACCCTACCGAGGTACACCGGGCTGTCTACCCGGATGAAATTCCAGCCTCATGTTATTACAGTCGAGGTAAGGAAGACCATATTTATTGGGCCTTGACAGGAAATTTCACACTTGGTCAACCGGTTTCTCTAACTTCTCGCCACACTGTAAAATTGCCAGCAGTAAAGAAAGTCAGGTTGAGGGAGGATCGGGTGCACAGTCTGCGCCGCCCAAGAGCGGTCCAACCATATTATTTTACCATTTACCTGGTGTCACCTGTGGGAGGGGGGCAGGGAATATGTTAAGATTTCCGTGGAGGTGAGTAACTGAACATTCCTTGTCCCTTGCAAATACATTCCTACCTTCTTGTAAGTCCTTTGTAAAACAAGGGATCGTTTTTATCGGGGTAGCAAATTTTCCAAAGCCCAGAACACATTCTTCGAGAATGCTATCCTCACACACCCGAGAGAGGCAGGGTGTGGCCCGATGAAGCAAATTTGAGAGACAAACTATGGGGGCAGCAGGAATGATCTATGGACACCCGCCCAGTTCATCGAGGACATAAAAACTCCAATCATTTGAAGGCAGCAGAAAAGAATTGGAGAAAGTTAACAATGAAAAATGGCAACGGGTGACCAAGTAGTGGAGATGTTACAGAAACGTGTACAAAAGTGATCCTTGCATGGGCATTAAACTCTCACAGAAATGTATATGCAACAACCTTACATAAACATTCAACTTCCTACAATACTCCTACTATAATATTGATCTTCTCATTATTACCACCCTTTAGATATTTTGGAAATATAATTTCAGTCACTTAATGCGCTATATAGACGATGTTTTACCCGGTAAGGTCTGAATTACTGGTGGGGGAGGGTTTTAGACTAAATCCAAACATTAAAATAATATGACTAGCAAAATCGCTCCTCAAGTATTCGGTAAACATAAAAGCGCAGTCACTATCTCTCCTTGACTCGCTCCTCGATGTGTCGGTGCTGCTGATGCTACTCCACGACTACAACAACTACTACATCTACCTCTTACGACAATAAAACCAGCGGCGGCGGCGGCGATAACTAGCACACTCTTATCCTCCATGAAGCTCACTCTGTGCCAGTCAGAGAGCAAATTGTTATTCTATGGCTGCCCAACTGTAGACTGTGCCCGGAGACGAACCAGACTGGCACACAAAGTGGATTTCTCCCCTACGTGAGTAGAGGACTGTTGCTGGTGTTGGTCGGCTGACCATAGAGTCAAGGGCTTGACACGATAAGTCCTGCAATGAACGTTTGTCTTTTAGATGTGCTTCTTGTAATAAATAGTCAACTGTCAAGCGAGTTCATAGTTTGGTGTTCATCTGACAGCTGGACCAGTGGCACAGTTGATGTTTACCTGTAACAAGCGGATTAGCGGAACTCCGCTAGATGTAAACAACAGGTAGACAGCTGGCATCGTTGTCCTTAGCATCTGTAACAGGTGGACCATCTTCACTGTTGGGCTTGATCCAGTACTCCAGTGAAATGAATTTGGACACAGAAGTCTCGAGGGAGAAGATGAAAATGACAGAGAAAGAAACACGGATGACAGAAGTGATGGATGATGATGATGATGATGATGATGATGATGATGATGATGATGATGATGATGATGATGATGATGTATACATATCTTGTTAATAACAGACCTTCACATGGAGACCCTCTCTATCACACACACACACACACACACACACACACACACACACACACACACACACTATATTGTCGTTGACATACGTACCAAAAAGAAAAGGTCTCGATCTATTATTATTATTCGATTGCCCACACACAGACACGCACACAAGCACGTGCACACAGACCCCGCGAGGCTTTATGCAGCCATGCACATTTTTATTGCGGCCATTTGATGAACAGAGAATCTGCGGCGCGCGCCAGATGCACGTGCAATATACAGGCGTCCGCTTTTCTTTACACACCGAACTCTAATCCGCTTTATCGTAATGCCATGCAAATTGGAAATCGGAAACGGCTACGCAGCCAAGATAATTCTGGAAACTCTTTGCAAGATTTGTTTGATTATAAAGTCATTACTGTTGGTATTGTATGTTCATTTCGTTCCTGCTTCATCACGCGCGCTTCTTGCCGTCCGCGATGGCGCAGCTGTTACAGTCTCCTCTTTCACGCACTCGGTGGTTGAAGAAAGCCTGCAGGGTAGGTCCCGATATGCTCAGTCATTTAAATAGTACCCAACCACTTATCACTACATAGAAAACAATTGATTAAAACTCACGGACATTATGCCATCATGGAGTATTAGTTGTAAGATGGAGAAACCTTTGACTATGTTTGTTAAATATGTTATCTAACCGTGACGCAGGACCTTTATTCAGAATTATTCATCCATATTTTTTCCGTTAACAACAGCATTATCTTTGGTCTTAGATGTATGTGAGCTCATTTAGCAATGTTTTCTATTGTAACTAAATTAAATGCCAGCAGAATTGAATTCCACATCCCAGTTCTGCAGGTCTCCCTACAAAAAATTGCTTTCATCATTATTTGTATTGCTTAACAAAGTAAATATTTAGTTTTTATTGACAATATATTTTTTTACAACAATGGGTGTCTAGAGTTATCTCTCAGGATAGTCTCTTTACCCCAGTTAATATTACTCGGGTGGGGATTGCGAAGATATGTAAATTCAGGGAAATTAGTTTCTGTGGGAAGGAGAACAAGGAAAGTCAGATAGAGAGAGAGAGAGATAGGAGGGATTTATTCCTCCCTGCTTGATGCAGTTACTCGAATCATGCAGATTATCAGTAGAAGGGGGCAGGTCTACAAAAGCGCCGACAAGCCCACAGGTCCTGACCCCAGTGTCAGTCCATAAACCGACGATGATAATACAATGATAAGCACAAAGGTAACCGCGATGGCTCACAATGGGTTGTAGATAGATTCTGCGAGCTACACTTCGCTGTAAGAGCATTATTCCATCCTCCTGAGGCCCGTCTATGGAACTCGGCCACTTCGTAATGCCGTCTGCGACCGAAAGGGACACAACACTATTGTCAGTATTTGCGGGGAGGGCTTTGAATCCCAGACTGAACTGACTGTGGTTTACAAATAAGCTTTCAGACTAGGTCGCAATAATTTCCCCTTTCCAGCTAAAAAAAAAAGGAGTGTGGAGAGCAGGACAGGATGTCTTGTCGATGAAAATGCAGGAGAAGATAAAGTAAGGAATTTTTTTGGGAGGGGGAAGGGGGAGGAATTACTGTCGGCGCTGGCTACAGTGAGACCGACGCACACCATGTTCTGTGTAAATACTCTCAGGAATTATCTGTCATTCCGCTGTCTGGTACTTAGAAAAAGTAGTGACTATAAGACTTTTATACCAATCTCACAGAAATGTTTTCAGACCGTCTGAGTTGAGGCAGTGTCATTTTCTTCCAGTCGTGAGGAATTCTTCTAGAAAAAAATGAAGCCCAATCTCACACACACACACACACACACACACACACACACACACACACACACACACACACATGCATAGCCTCACTTTTACATTGTCTTTATTTTATTTCTTTTTCTTCTCTTACCCACTCACTACTTCTGTCACTCACTCACTCTTGACGAGGTTAGTAATGAGTGGCAATCTTGTTCTTTTGTATGATTATTGTTTTTCATTGCTGATATCGTTGCCACTGATGCAATGCTAGAGCTGTTACTACTAGTAGCACAAGACTTCGATACAACAGGACACTCTTCAGGTGGGCAGATGCAAAAAGAGAGATTCAAAAATATGATTTAAAAAAATCGTTATATAGTTCTAGCACCATCCCTCTCTCACTCTCAAGACAGCTGTCTCTGTCACATCACACAGGCTGGCCAACCCTGGCAACACTATCAAAACTGCTTCAGTTACTAAGGATGTCTCCATCTCCAATTTTGCATCTCCGCGTCTCCTAGCGGCACCTTGAATTCGAAAAATTAAACAAATAAACAAATAAGACGAGATAAACACGTGCAAAGACTTTAAGAACGAGATTTCCTGAAAGAAAACATTCACTTATAAAAAATATTAATATTAGATATAGATAACATAGGCTCCTGGCCTACACAAACATGCGGTCGGCTGAACCGACAGGAATAGTCTAAGTTGAGTTAAGTGTAGCCAAGACATGTCTCCTAAAGTCCAGTGAAACATTCTGTAAGGAACTAACCCATCCGTCTGCAACAACAAAAAGAAAAAAAAAGTGCGATTTAATTTAATTTCGTCTCAAATGGATCAACTCTCCTGCCCAGACCCACATTTCCGCCTGCAATTTCTTCGAGAGGAAAAGCTGCTCCAGAACCTGTCGATCGAAATTTGCTGACATCTTTGCTGCAGTTCTTGATCGCCATTTTCGTCAGGACGACATCCTCGGAATGGCGACAGTCCCTCGTGAGGGTAAGACGACAAGTCCTTCCAGACCATTCTACCCTCCGCGAGCCACGCCACCCAGTTTCGTCAGAACGAGGCTGACTTTCGCAAGTGTGAGTTCCTTTTGCCCATTGGGGCCTGCGAAGAAGAAGTGATGAGACTGGTCCACGTCTTTTGTTGGTGAGTGGCTGTCATTCAGATCCCGAATCCCATCCCACTTTTCGTTCCCGATGCTCCTCGGAGCGTGTCACAGTACCACGCTCGTCACTTAAGACATCCAATCGGATCCATTTCAAGATGACACCACTGTTGGTGGATAGGGCAGTCTACCCTGTCTCTTGGTAATTTCGGGCTCGACCATCGCCTTGTCCATCGCGAAAGGCCGTATGAAGCAAGCTTTTAACACAGGGGTAATCTAATACTGAAGGTTAGCAGTAGTCCCTGGGTATGGTGATAATTGTTTTAAGTCATCATAAAAGAACCGCAGTCCCCGGTACCTTAGTGGATCTCTGCTGCCATCAAAGTGTCGTTCTGAGTCTTTAAGGTGGCGGGGGGAGGTGTATTAGATAATGATGATTACATTCCCCCCACCCATCCAATGTTGAGGGTCTTTCATCGTCTGCTCTCTACCCAGTACTTGATGTCTGCTGTTCTGCAAACACTTGCCTTCTGATGCTGTGATGTTCAAGTTCCTCTTTGCAAGTTTTTTTCAACACTCCCTCCCAAATTATTTTCCAAGAACTAGTCCACCTGTGGATGATAGGTTAGCTATAACTGTGTTCTCATTTTCGACTCGTTTTTTTCTCCAAACTCAACCCCATGAATCGAAGTAATTTGAAGGAAAAAGTTACATGGGCTTAAATTTCGAGAACACAGGATAAACCTACAGGTTAAGATTTTTCTTCTGTTGTGACAAGTCATCAATGCAAATTCAACAAAGGATTATCTTTGAGAAATAATAGCTGGAAGCAGAGGTTGGATGAAAATGTAAGCCTGTTCGCGAAAAACAATCCGCGATGAAAGATCTAGTTCTTAACTCAGTCTCTCTCTTCTCTGTCTCTCTCATCTCTGTCTCCCCCCCCCCTTTCACGCACATACACTCCACTCTTCTCGCACTATCGATTTAAAACAAAAAACAAAAAACAAAAAAATAAAAACGAGAAGAAATTACTTTCCTGAAATGCATATTTCATTTCTATGGCTGTTATTTCGTCTCAGTGGGCGGACCAGTTGTTGCGCAAGATGAAGACTGGCCTGTCGCCTTCTTCTCACCAATGGCCGTCATGCTATGCCCTTCCACGCTCTTTCCATGGCAGTGGGTTGCTATAAACTTAATTTACAGCCTATTCGTCTGAAGTACCCCATCACCGGCACTTCTGTGATGTACAAATATTCAAAGGTTGCTAGCTAAACAACATCACACTACACCGTCTTTCTTCTATGTTCTTACTTCGACAAAATTGAATTTTCTTAACATCAATATACATTATTGCTAACTTTCAGATATGTAAGTTTGGAATATCTTCATTTTGAATATTTTTAGGCTTTATTTCATTTTTGCATGACTTCTAGACTTCTGCGGTTTTTACAAACAGGTCG
Source organism: Marisa cornuarietis (assembly GCA_004794655.1). Lineage (NCBI taxonomy): Eukaryota > Metazoa > Mollusca > Gastropoda > Architaenioglossa > Ampullariidae > Marisa > Marisa cornuarietis. Next base: position 11,422,383 of record SMMW01000617.1, on the reverse strand, counting down.
GTGGGGGGGGGGGGAATGTTAGGGGAGAATTCAAAGGAAATAAATTTACTGTGCTCTAACAAATTTTACTGCTTGCTTTTTGGACAAGTTGTTAACACAGGTTGAACAATATTGCGAGTGGGCCACGTTGCTTGGAAATTAAACAGAGGAAGTGTAGGGAGCAAGAAACACAACTGACAGCAAAATGGAGGTTAGGGGGGGAGGAAGGGGAGAAAGTCGCAGTCCATGGAGAGTAAGAGCTTGACGTGTGGAGGGTTTGCCCTTCAGAAAACAGGAGAGCGGAGTCTGGTGTGTAGTGAATTCATTTAGTAACAATCGTCTCTGTTTGTGACCGCCATTTGCTTGCCATCAAGTGGAGCGAGGGTCCCGCCTTTGTTGGTATTGACAACACTCCAGCTCGTGCGCTTTTCTGCCGGACATGGCGCCGTCCCGCCATGTTTGCTCGAGAAAAACATCTGCATGGGGCAAATGATTATGGAGACAGCCCTGACTCCTTGGTGCCGAAGACTGACACTTGTGGCAGCGCGCGGCAGTTTGGAGACACGGCCATTTGGAGACACGATCATTATCGAAATTTTTTTTTTGTCGCTGCTCGCAGAAATCGCAGCACTTGGAAATGTAAGCAATACAAGACGAATATGGAAGGTGGTTTGTCCCGAGCAAATTGTGAAACGTGATGTGAGTGTTTGGACCAAAATATCTTTAGTGACTTCATTTACTAAAACCTGACACTAGCTGCAGCTCACTTGTCTGAGTTCGGGTGGGGGGGTCAGTGAGTATAACCTAGTAGCAGCAGTTTCCCTCCCGACCCCCCTGAGACTAACCAGGTCAGGGGACTAGCCAGACGTGCTCTAAAAATAGCAGGAACAATAAAAAGATATCAAAAGCAGGAACACTCACAAATATATTTTTTAAGTCTGATCCAGCAGGAGATTTATGAGACCTGCATGCAACACTATAATTCTGAAACATTACATTTCTGCAAATGCGGCATTTAAATATAAAAAAAAATCAGTGTGCTTTTCAAATCTCAAAAAGGTTTTTTTCTCTGAATTTCTATACAGTGCATTAAACTTATTTCAAGGCAGCAGTGAAATTTATCCCAGACAAGCATCGACCAATGATCTGGTATCCTAGACAACACCGCGAACAGACGGCTTCCTAGTGGCAGTTCCGCAGACCCGACTGTTATCTTTTCTCGACATCATTGACCAAAGATCGATTTCTCCTCCCGATTGTGGATCAATGACAGGACCAGGCTATTGGCATGTCGTTAAAGCGATGCAGACAAATCGACAAATGAACCAGGTGCCCGATGCAGCGTTGGCTCGGTCCACTTTGCGGCAGTAGCCGCTTTAGGTTTTGTTCTACTGTTTCCGCATCCGATGAAATCTATCTCTTCAGAACGATCCCCAGGATGGAAAGAGTTGGGCTGGAAGTGAGGGGGAGGGTTGGCTAAGGTGGAAGAATCGATGGAATGTTGACACGGGGCTGGTAGACTGCACGTAGAGTTGACACAAGGAGGTTGGTGTTGTCTGCTGTGAGGTTTGCTCGGGTCAGATGCATGTACTTCATCCTTGCGAATTACGCAAGTGGTCTCAAAGATCCTGAATATGGCATGTGTCCTGTTGCGTTGTCTGTCCCTTCCAAGACCACCGAGACCGGAACCCCTTTCATTGCCTCAATCGACGATGACCGAAGACTGTTTGTTTAGCGTGGAATGGATACTGAAGCGAAAGCGAGGCTAAAAGAGCAAATGGTGCTGCCAGACACGACGACTGGTCTGATCGACATCAGATTTGGAAATGATGCCAGATTTGAACGGGACGTCAGATTAGATAGCTGAGCTCAAGAACAATAAAATGGCTCCTATCGCCAGACTAAACCAGGCAGCTGTTGAATGCCTCATATTACAGTCTCAAAATCTAAGAGGAAAAATAAAGGCTAGAGGGTATTTTTTACGGAGCTAATACCGATAATTGACTGTAATATAGCCCCACCTCCCAATAACACCAGTTGGTCCCCGGGCTGATGTCAGTAAAATGCTTTCTATCGAATTCATGAAACCGTTCTGGAAAGTTTGAAAAGTGACCTCGAACTTTTGAGGGATTTTCTGATAATTTAGAGTTTATAAAAAAGTTTTATCTTAAAAAAATAAAGTAGTACATTCAGTAAGTGTATAAGACAGAAGATCATTGTAATTTTTGATTAAGACTTTATTATTGTTACAATGTTCTTGCCTTTTCTCGTCCACCGCGTATCATTGGCGTATCTTTTTGAACTCTGCCTCAGAGAATCGTTGGCCAAGTTCCCCGTTTGTCCTGGCGTCGTGCTGAGAAATATTGCGATGATTTTTGTTCCCTTATTTACACTTATCTACATATATACAATCAGGGATCCTTCATCCTTCACCCAAACATCAATAATAGCCAGAGCGAAGGACAGGAAGACCACACACCTCCTAGTCCTGGGTGGAAAGGAAAGACTAAGACCCGCCGGCCAGGTGTGACAAGCCTTCAGATGTTTTTCCTCTGTCTACCTGTCATCCTCAAACATCGCGACGGTCCGTTGACACCTCAATGGCGGCACCATCACCACTGTCCACACTGGACTCTCTCTCTCTCTCTCTCTGTCTGTCCACTTAAGGCCTACAGTTATGTGTGGCCTACATAATGCTTCTCTAAAAGCCTCTACCCAAGGCTTTTTTAATTACTGAAGTGGTCTCTGGCTGTTGATGTGTTGACAATTCCAGTCTAGACATCAGTTGTGTAAGATTTCCATGGCCCACATGAAGGCTTTTTCTATTAAGATTTTTTAATGTGAAAGTCCGATGCTCGGAGATGGAAAATATCAAACACCCTGCCTACCACAGCAACTAGTATATCTTGTATGTGTTTATATGAAATCACTTTTTAAAAATAACATTTAACTACTAGGTTGCAGCAGGTTTTTATCATATTAATATGATCTATGGAACAGTCTCGAAGGCCTCTCTAAAATCCAGATAAATAATAACACCAAAATTACTATCAAGTAATAATAATAATTATTATATAATTAAGTCAAAAACAGGTTAATAATTAGATACCGTGTAGGGTAAGTCACAAACCTCTGTGTTTTGTTTCTCTAAAACACGATGGTAGAAACATGTTTTAAAAGTTTAAAATTTTAATTTATTTACAGTTTAGCAGTGCTTACCCTGGCAAATTTTTCTGTTTGCCAGTCTGCCTAACTGCCTCTTTCTGCCTGTGTGTCTGATTCTTTCTCTGTCTGCATGTCTGATACTCACTCTTTCTCTACCTGTCTGTCAGATGCTAACACTTTCTCTACCTTCCTCTCATACACTCTTACCGCCTGCCTCCCTCTCTTCCAGTCCGAGTCTTAGTCACACAAAGAGTGGACCTTCTCCATCTTATATTCCTTTGACGAGTGTTACCCCATTTGTTCACAGTGAAAGATCTTTAGATTAAATAAAGTTTAAAAAGGAGCAGAAAAAAATCAGGTAGCAGGAAACAAGAAGAAATAGATAGTGTTGATGTGAGGTAACATGCTAAGGCTCTCAAATTTTTATCTCAGAGACCAGGCATCGCCGAGGCAACCCTAAAAATAAAGGAAAGAAAACAAACCAAATTATGGTTCGTTTTGTCACAGAACATAATGGTCTTAGTGTAAGCTGCTTTGCGTTCCAGGAATCACGGACCAGGGGAGGGAATCAACGCAAAGAGAAAATAAGTGGGATGAAGGAAGGTGCGGTTTTTGTCGACTTGATTAGCACCCAAGCTTGATTTTTCCAGCGACAGTAATGCCACTTGACACTTTTTGCTACCTGGCCCTGTCCTTTCGAATTAGAGTCTTCTCCCTGTGATCTTTCACCCCCTCCCTTGCCGTCAGCCGTGCCAACCCTCCATCCTCCGGAGCTCCCTCCCACTCCCGCAAGACTCGTGGTCTGAACAAAACTGGGGTTGGTCGATTGGTCGATTGGTCGTAGTTAGTAACACTGGTGATAACACTGACAGCATTGAAATGATGATAATATTGTTGCTTAATAAAAAAAAAAGTCACAGAAAATAATGATTGAGGATAATGAAGAGGAGGCGGAGAATGATGAAGCAAAACTAGGACTTCAGGTTTGAATTTTAAAAAATCCACATTTTTCTATTTTGTTTTTGGTAAGTCCTTAGAAAACGGCTTTGTTCCATTGACTAATAAATTATAGAATGGTATGTGGACAAATCTTTAGCAAGTGGACAACATCTCTGTTCTCGTAAATGTTCCGTGCTATAAAACATTATGATACATGTTCGGAAATGAACTGAGAGATATAATGATTTATTATTCAGTGCCTGTATTAGATAAGCCTAATTTTTAATTAAGCTACAATTATTGGTCTTTGTAAGGTCAATCACTGGAAACTCTAAGTTTTCCAAACTACTGACAGACAAAATGACAAGTTTTATCAACTGTGGATACTTTTCTTTAAAACTTTAGTTTTAGTGAGGTAGGGAGAACCCCCGCCCCCCCCCAAAAAAAAAAGAAGAAATGTCTTGAATTGTGAGGCCTATGTCTATTTTAGTCTCAAAGTACCTGCATTAATTATCCCCAAAGTCCCATGTATTGATTATAGGACACTGCAAGGAATGAATAACTGTTCCTAAAAAATTCTTTAGAATCTTGTTCGGCTTCCATTTAGCAATAATATAAAAACAAAGCTTCTGCTAATGTCTGTGTTTGCACGGGATAATATTACTCAGAGAAATATAAAATAGAGAAGTAAGGTTCTGATGTCCGTGTAAGCAGGATCTCTTGCTGTTAATATGTCTGTATTTCCCAGTTATTTTGACAGACATTGTCATACATCGTCTCTTTACTTACATCCTAACTGCTCTTTATTCCATACCAAGTACATTTTCGAGCTTGTAAAAGGGATTTTGAGGACAATGTAAGCTCCCGGATTGCCAACATATAGTTTCTAAAGCCACCAGAAATCGTACAAAAATGGTGAGAGCAAGAAGTAGGTTATAAGGCTGTTTCACCGATCTCTGAGTGGAGGAGGGAGCGAGTCAATCAAAAACCGCTTCTTCCGCAAATGACTTTCTTGTGCCGACTGGTGTAGACTGACTGGTGACGATTCTTATGTCTTCCCTAATGCAGCAATCGATGGAGATTTGTCCAGTCTCTCAGGGATCCCTTGTCTGTTTTTCCCTCTTTCTTTCTTTCTTTCTTTCTTTCTTTGTGTGTGTGAGAGAGAGAGTGAGATTATACAACCCCTCCCTCTTTCTTACTCTCTCTCTCTCACTCACACACACACACACACACATATGAAATCTTTCCTTGACTCTTTTATTTGTTGTCAATGTCGTTTGTTCTCTTTTCCTTTTTCCTCCTCCTTTGCTCATTCTAACTCTCACGTGTACCGACATGTGTGCACTCTCTCCCCCCCCCCCCATTACCTTTTTCGACTTGCCTCCTTTTCTGTTATTTTTATCTCATCAGAAGATACTACTGCAATGATACCTTTTCCAGTTTAAATTCTGTTTCTGTTTATTGAGTCGTTATACGGGCAGGTGGAAAGTAACTGTAGACACTGGCACAAGGCCTTAAGAACATTAACTTGCTTTGGCTCATGTAGTTTGCATGTAGACTAGGCCTGTATGGCCGGGTGAGTGGATTGATATATGAAAGAATGGATCCCTGGCTTCATGCATGCCTACTCATCTTCCGAAATTAACATGTAACAGATAACTCCCTCTGAGCGAGCATGTCTGAACAGATCTTCGTGACTATCTTATTGTATGAGTCTGTACAGAGGGTGAGTAGACTGACCTCAACAAGTCTGGTCTCAAGGAAGAGGAGTGAAGGACTTGCAGTGTCTTTACCACCTTACCTCCTCATACAGGGGTATGATTATGAACCAGAAATGCACCCTTAACTCAAACTTTCCTGGTCCGGTTTTATGCATCCATGCAACCGTTCGGGTCTCATCCTGAGCTTGTCTCCCTCGGTGTCGTTAAGTAGGACCTCAGATGTACATGGCATGAAGGCCTCCCTCCATGTGTCTAGCGCACAGATGGCGAGACTGTAAAAGTAGCTTATGTTGCTAGAAGTTTCTTGGACTCTATCGAGGAAACTTGTGTGAACTGTTCTTCTATTCCTGGCCTCAGTAGGGTAAGCAGCTCTGTTCTCTTAACCTCATCAATTCTTTCATGGGCGGGGCAAGTTAATTCCTCTCGGCATCAACCCATGTCCGCGTGTCGTCCATACGTTTCTAAGGTAATCAGGTTCGAATTCCTGCGTTTCTGTTTCATGTGAGTCAGTTCTTTGTGTGACCACTTCGTTCCAGTACTTTTCGACTGAGTCGTCAGTTCCTTCTTGTAGGGTGCTGCTCAGTTTTTTTTTACATCCTAAACGTATTCTCGTATGTATTCCATTAGTTCCAGAAGACCACTACGTGATTAAGTCGTTTCGTTATGAAATCACTGATAAAATTGATGCCCCAGCATTTACTCCAGGCAGTTACAATAGATACTAACCTACTTTGGCTTCGGCAAGAAGAGATTTACCATCGAATTTAGCCCGAGTTGCACTCTGTTGCCTGGTGGTCGTTATCGACGTTGTTGCTGTAGCAGAAAGGGTTAATTCGTGGGTGGTGGGACGTGAAGAGGCAGTCGTGCTGCGATCACCTACAGGTGGCGAAGAGAAATGGGTGTCTGCCTTCCGACAAAGGTGATCGCGAGACCGCGGCCACATAATTACGGGTTCAAAAGGTGATGTCAGGAAGCACATTATGCTTGGTTTGCCCTAAACGCCGATGCATAAAATTGTGCGGTAACAAGATACCCCGGGTAAAACAACAGACTAAAATAAAGTGAAATAAAAATAAAATTCTTCGTACTACAGAAAATGGAGCATTGTGCTTCTGACGCTGAACTGCAGAGATGAGAGCGCGCGCGCGTGTATGTGTGTGTGTGTGTGTTAACTGTGCGTGTAGTACATCATTTCGGTGTGTATAGATACACATTGCCATGTATACTTCAGTGTGTGTGTGTGTGTAGTAGCAGTGATTGCAGTGTATTCTGTCGCTGAGTGTGTTGTACGTGTATACAGCGTATTGTTACAATTGCTAGCCTTATGGTCACACTGGCTGTTGATTACCTCTCACGTTTTTAACCACAACCCACTTTAAAAATTAGCAAATGTTATGATCGTTGAAGACTTTTCTTTTGCAGCAAATCTTTATTGGGAATCTAATTTCACGCTTTCAATCGACATCAACGGACACAGATTATAAATAGGAACAATTTTTCCAGGAGCTTTTAATGGCAGATTTTATTGTCAAACTATTCACGTTTATAGAGGAAATATAGTCTAAACAGATTAAACAAAACTTTGCAGGAAATGACAGTCGTTCCATTAAGTGGTTTGGGGTTTAAACTTGTTTTTAGACTAAGCGGCTCCAGTGCAGCGCCATCTTTGTCCTCCCGGTGTTGACACAGGAAGTGCAGTCATCGGACTTGACACCCCCATGTTCATGTGGCGGACTAACAGTCACAACAATTTACTGCAAATTTAGGCCTTGGATGGTATGGCTGGCTCTCGGTGGGTGCGACATATTTTTGCTCCTTCAGCGCATGCGTACAAACTTTATCTTGGCCACGTGACAGTGTTGTCCTGCAGGGGGGGGGGGCAAATGCGGACCTAATGCCATGGAGACAGCGGAGGGTCAAGATAGCTGGGGATTCAGAATCGTGGGATGCAAGGGGATGAGATCAGGGCGGACTCAGTGATTGGCAGGGGGGTAGGGGGGAGTAGGTAGTGTAAACTGGTGAGACACAGTCACGTGACATGCAAATATAAGCATCAGCTCATCTGACAGACAACGCGTGCAATACGTCAAGCCGATTCCAACAATCAGATTTATAAAATCATCTTCCATGCTGTTGAATTACTTTGAGCTTTAAATAAATTTTTCTTTGTTAATAACGATAAGACTGTACCATCTGCAGCTGAAACTTTTATTTTTGTCTGTCATTGAAAGACATTATGTTAAGTTCATGTATGTAGATCTCTTCACAAGAACAAACCGTTGGCGGTGTCTTAAAGATTGGTTTTAATTCTCCCCAATAGTTGCTATGTACATAACCTCACCCTCACCGCAGCCCTGCCCATGCAGTGAATGCCTAGGTACACTGCTGTTTCTGTTGGGGGAGGTCCACAACTTTCAGTGAGGGGGTGGGGGTGGGTGGGTAAGGGGATTTGCAAGAGCAGGGGAGACAATTGTTGCCTTATTTGCTAAGGGGAAGAAACAGTGAGCAAATCGTGGTGATTCATTTCAAGCAGCTAAGGACAGGTAAACACCGGTTTCTGTGAAGGCGAGGGAGATAGTGTTTGACTGTGGCATTCCCAGGGCAACACATTTCTGGCCCGGGAGGGTCGGGACATACGCAGTGAGAAAAAAATGCAAGCGAGGCACAAGGGCGGAGATCAGTTTTGTGGAAATTCAGCTTCGCTTTTATGTACCGCGTAGACCAACAAATTGTAAATGCAGGCCAGAGCTTTACGGAATAACTTTGCACCACTGCCAGGACCTGACTGGCCATCTGATATCCCCTGACACTAATCTTACCCATTCAGAATTCACGTATTAGCAAGCTGTTTTGTATTTTGTGCAAATACGAGTCCGTTAAAATATCGAAATGATGGCGAAGCGGTCAGTGGTACTATACAGCCTCGCCTTTTTTGCGCTAATTCACATCGGTCGATAATGTCTATGGTTATCCTCAACGGTGACATAAAGACTTGCTGGATGTTCCCGAGGTAAAAGCCGAAGTAGATTACAGAATTCATCTGCAAGTCTCCTTATTTTTCAGCGCAGCAGGGATAACGGACGAGGCAGAAGCAAGCAGGTATACCGACAGACAGCAGGCAAGCTGAAAGACATGGGATTTGTTGAAGAGAATATTTTTACAAGAACACAGAACTAGAGACGACTATTCCGTTGAAACCTATGCGGGAATGAATTACATTCCGTTTCAGAAACTGTACAGAAATATTGTTGGAGCTTCTTCTCTAGTGATAAACGTTTTTTTTAATAACTATTATGACATTGTGTAATGAGAATAACAAATTCTTATGAAGTTAAAACAATAATCGAAATTCCTTATAAAATCGAAACACAATCTGCATGTTTTAATAAACAAACAAACAAACGAAAGAAGTAGCTGGAACTAGGAAGTCAGGAGATTTCTACAGGATATCGATACAGTTGCCAACAGTCGCAGAGGCTAACACACCTGCAGAGCCCAAGTGTGGGAAAATACCTGCCCGTGGATCGGGCTGGGTGAGGTGGCAGCCTCCCCTCTCCCCTTCCCCTGGGTGGGGAGGGATCGGACAGTAGGGGTTGGGGACGCAGAGCAAGTCCTTGGTGCAGAGAGTGCATGAAGACGGGCCAGCGAGGAATGTTGGGAGTTGAAGGGGAAGGGGAGAAGCAGACGTCACTGACCACAAAGGAACGGACACTGGCGACATTTATCAGCTACTGGTTGTCTTCTTAACCGAGCCCATGTACAACCATGTTGGGACTGTCCCTTTCTCCAGGCAGTCCTCCCAGTCCACTCGGCGCTCCGCAGACAAACAGCGCCAACCTGTTTGTGATTGCTGTTGGTAAAGACCAAAACAAATTGTTTAGAAGGATTTGTCCGGACCCCGACAAACTCTCGGTTGGGATTCGAATTTTTCCCCTTATAAGGACAAAAGTAAACACGATGAGGTGCGGGATTTGCAAGCGGAGGAGAGCTGCTGGGCATGACAGGCCTTTGAGACGAAAATGTTCTCCGCAGCTGCCAGGAGTGAAACAAAACAATATAAGGTCAGGAAATGAAGGAAATGAAAAACAATTTTTGGGAGTGAGCATTAAGCTCTGATTTAATAGATTGGTGTGCTTTTGTCACTTGACGCATTCATTCATGTATTCATCAGTCAGTCAGTCAGTCAGTCAGTCAGTCAGTCAGTCAGTCAGTCAGTCAGTCAGTCAGTCAGTCAGTCAGTCAGTCAGTCAGTCAGTCAGTCAGTCAGTGTAATTACAGATGCCGTAGTTTAGACATAAAGTCGGATGTGACACAGGGAGTTCACTTAATTCCCTGATGAACTAATGGTTTTGTACTAAAGACGAAGTTGCAGATTTGAAATTGATGACCAAAGTGACTATTTCAAATAAACAGATCATTTCACATACCAAATCATCATCATCATCATCATCATCATCATCATCATCATCATCATCATCATGCGATGTAAATTTGTCGGCACCGTTTCATTTCGGATAAAGAGCTTTACCGAGTGCCATTGGGAGGAAGGACAATGTTCTGATTACATCAGGTTTCAAGCGTATTAACTGGACAAGGTGTATCAGCAGCACGTGCGACTATCACAGGCTATTTTTGTCACGCGCTGCGAATGATAAAGGAAACCTTTACCTGCTCACGCGGCCCAGCACCGAGCAGCTCCCGGGGGGATGGGGGATGGGGGACAAAGGTCATCAAGAGCGTGTGTCTACGAGGTCTGCCGAAAACAAACAAACAAACAAAACCCCTAAAAACACTGCAGCTGTTTGCATTGTACTATAAGGTGAGCATAGTGCTCATGCTGGGGAAACGATTTTCCTATGCAACAGGCGGCAAGCGGCAAAGCGGCGAAATATTGAAAAGGACGGTAGAAGGGTGGAGAGAGTTCATTAAGTAATGGTGATGTTTGTGTCTGCCCCGTCATCACCCAGACCAGCTATTGTTTCAGCTGTTTCATCCTCTCACGGTACAGTCACATACTATGAAGTGAAAGCGATACGTGACCGCTGATAACATCACTAAAATCCCGTTAGTTGACCGGTGATATACTGGCAACCTACTTACAGCATTTTGACACACTCTTATTTCACTCGAAATTTTACATACTATGGTCAGCTCAGAGCAAGAGCTAATCGGTCATATTCTTTCTTCTCTGGTTGTTTACGATCAAGGTCTGATTTACTGGAACGACTTTTTTTTTTTTTGGCGACGCAGGGAACAAGCAAATTGGCCATCAAGAAAGGGTTACTACTTGGTCTGAGCTTGAAATCAGTGGCTGTCGTTGTCTGTTAAGATTTGTGGCGTCTGGTCGCGGTTGGCTCTGAAGATGAAGATGCAGAAAAAAGTTCCAAGGAGGAACTTCATTGAATTGCTCGGGTTCGAAGTTAAGTGTGTTCCGCTTTGTCCAGACTGTATGGGTATTAAAGTTGGACAGTCCTTGTCTATTTTTAGAAATCGGATGACACGGATTGTTGAAGTCCACCTCTTCACTGCTTTCCTTTCCAGGACTGTTAACTCTTCATATACGACGGGCTCAGCCATTTAGCTCGTTTCCTTGACCTGAGAGGAGACATGCCACATACACTGGACCGATGACACTGGACACACACACACACTGACTGCCTTTTTATAAGATAAGGAAGAACACATCGCTGATCAACAGGCAATCGAGGCTTGAAAATTGTTCATTGTCTGTCTGTCTGTCTGTCCGTCCGTCCGTCCGTCCGTCCGTCCGTCTGCCTGCCTGTCTGTCTGTCTGTTTGAATATCGGCGTCCGCACTTTTTTCTCTGCATTACTTCCTGCCCAGTCTACATTCCTCTGACCTCAAACGCTAAAATAGAAGGAAGGCGGCCTGTGTAAAATGGCAGCCAGTGTTTATAGGTTTGCAATCAGGGGAAACTACTCTAGGTACACGAGAACACACTCGGGTGTCTTTCCTGTAATTGTCGAGAAAGTGAACCTCATCAACAAGCTTTTTTCCAAGGTTGTTAGAAACTGCACTGTGCTAGTCACATTAACCTGCCACTCCTGTAAGGCCTTTACTCGCGCGGTTCTTGCAAAAAATAAATAAAAAATCTTTGAGGAGACAAAACAAGAAACAATCATTTTTGGCCGAAACTTTCCCATTTATTTTGTTTTCATTCATCATAGCTCTGTAGTAATCGGACAGAGTGCGTGTAGCTCGTTATTGACGGCGATGTGAGGCGATGTTCTGAATAAGAATGACAGCCAAATGAGAACACGGCGAGGTTACCTGGTAAACGAGATCCTTAACCTTTTCTTTGCAAAAGAAAAAAAGCAAAGGACATCAGGCTAAAACGTGGGGAATGTTTTCTACTAGTTGCACGAAATTACCGAGCCATCAACTGCTCTTTGAATGTCGTCTGACACGGGCCGAGAGATGAGTTGAAATCAATCGCAAATATCTTTGGGCCGTTCCTGGAATGGAAACTCTGGTTTTGGCGCAGCCTGGGAGAAATATTTGAGTATGTCGCAAGAATTTTTATTCAAGTATCCCACAAGGAGAAAGTGATTCAGCTGTGTTTTGGTGATTTGTTTGCTCTTTGCTGTCTTACCTGTCGGCTTAGGCGGTCCGGTGGCGCAACGATTAGCGCCTGTCACCAATGCAGTGAAGGTTGACTGTCCTGGGTTCAGTTCTCGTCTCGGGCACGCTGTTCTTTCTCTGCATGTGGCATCTGTTTATAGGGCTGGCTGCCTTGCCATGATATAGCCTTAGTTGCTGGCTCGGCGTAAAACATCAATTAAAAAAAATACCTGTCGGCTTGGGATATCGCAGGGCAATTAACGGCCAATCTATTCAGTGAGTTCCTGTTCACTTACACCATAGTTCCAAGACATTCTCCATGTGATCCTTGGCTTCTAAACATTCTATCCAATATGCTAATTGTAGTGTCAAATATTTGCTTTGAATACTTTTTGGTTATAGTTTATGTGAACAGATGTAGAGCTGAGAAATCTGTTAGAAAGTATATTAACTAAGTTGTATCATCTCGTTCTGTGCTATCATACTTTAGATAAGACAGATGATACGACTTTATTTATACCAGAGGGAAATTACATACAGTTCTATATGGAAGCACAACAATAATCAACAATACCACATTCATATCCAATCCACCAAAACAAACCCTCATTCAATCATGATTGAAGTTTCATGTCACCTCCACATTCATTCGCACGCAAGAACATTCAGATGTTGCTCGGCCAAAACAACAGACAGCCTCAGTCTGTTCATCCTGCATGCAGAGAGACCCTAACAGCTCGGAGTGATGAACGGTGTAACTGACTTCAGGTACTACTTGTCTACTTTTGTTCAAGAGAGCGAGACAGTTCCGCCATATTTCTCTCCTCTTCTAATGGCTCTGGGTCTTCTGGGCTGTGCGAGAGGTTTTGGTTTTCTGTCAATTTTTACGAAAATAAATGGGTCTGTTCGCCAGCGCAGGCTCTGTGGAAGCGTCAGGGAAGTTTTATTTCTCCCATGGTCTACAATTGCCAAACTTGCTGTATATTTTATTTTTGTTTTATTTTGGGGATTTTTTGGTTAAATGGATACTCGGGGTTATAATGCCATGTTACAAGGAGATGCAGATGAATCCCTCGGCTGTGTTCTCTATCACTAGTCCTTCTGTCTATACTTCCTTATATATTTTGTCTGTTTTTCTTTGTGTGGGTGTGTGCGTGCGTGTGTGTGTGTGTGTGTTTTCTTGTGAGTGTTGGTAACAACCTCCTCCGCTTTTCACCTTTAATATCAGAAGGCGGGCGTTCTTTTGTCCTGTGTCCTTTCATCATGTGCAAGCTACCTGTCAGACCTAATACGATCAACAACGGCAAGAAAGATCACTGACAAATACATTGCCCCGGCTTATCTCCCTTCCCTAAACGGAACCAGACAAGCAAAACAAAGCGCTGGCAAGAGTGTTGTGAAGCGGTCAGCGCGCAGACAAGCCTTTCGACCACACAAGATCAATCTCAGCAGCTTTCAGAAAAGTTCCTCCGGAGCAAGCCCTTTTGAAGACAGGAATGCCATAGTCGTAGACCGGAAAGAACTGACAATTGTTAACCTCAATCAGCTTTCTCGCCTGACAAATAATTAGGTGAATGAGCTCTTCACGTCTACTTCTATTAACATTTATACGACTTTTTCTATACTCTTTCAACTGTCACCCCCACCATTGCACTTTCTTTCTTTCTTTTTTTCTTTCTTTCTTTTTTTTCTTTCTTTCTTTCTTTCTTTCTTTCTTTCTTTCTTTCTTTCTAGCACAGCTTTTGTCTAGAACCTAAAGAAATATAAAAAGTATTCCTACCACCACTACTTCGTTTTCTTCTTCCGCAAAAGTCCGTCTACTTCTGCTCACATGGTCGTGTATATTCAGTCTACCATATATCACCGGCGTGTGTTTAGTCTTGAGTGTTTCTGGAGGTAGCAGCAGCGGGTGTGTACCCTTCATAAAGGTAACACAAGAGACTGGAGGCAGCAGATGAAGCGATTTTGCTTTTCTCCTTGTCTGTCTTATAAATCAGCCTGAATTGTTTTTCCACAGTAGCTGAGTCCCTCAATATTTTCGTGTTCTCTTCTCTTGTTCCAACAGTTCGAGAATACTGAATTTTGCACCGACTTTTAGAAATGATTAAAGTACCTGATGCCCTGAAATAAAATACTAAATGTATTGAAACTAATTTTCCTTTTAAAATAGATAAATTAATAAAACTATTTTGAATGATAAGGATAGCAACATTATACATTAATACAAACTATGTACTTAGAAACGGCATCTCAGTTTGCACACCTGGGACTAGATGCACGATATACCACTAAGCGTTTGCTCGGGTGGTTTTTACTAAGCAGTCAGCTAACTTTTTCTAACTTGCCAGCCAGCCAGCCAGCCAGCCAGCGCCTAACCACGTGTGATGCACCCGGACCCTGAATATACAAATAAACGATAATGGAAGGGGTGCGCACGTGACCTACCCTAGGCAGGCCAGTTGCGTTCCCATCTCAGTGATTTTTTTTCCCCCACAACCTCCAGCAGCACACAGATTTAAGGCTTGTGTGCCAAACCTACAGCAGCCTTATCAGCACTCGTGTCATTGATGTAATATACTTTTGCTCTACTCTTTAAACAAGAAAGGTAGTTTCCACTTACCCGTGTGCAAAATCATTAATAAATCAATGAGCTAAGTTCGTTAAAAGACTAATCCCCTAAATCGGAGCAAAAATATATATAAATGTATATAACAATGTATATTCTGTTTACTAGATATTACTGTTTACAGTTGTCGTCTGGGTTTTGGGAAGAGGTCGGGGTTTTACTTCCTTCTGATTAGACTCTACCTCATGAGCATATGTGAGCCCTTGCATTGGCTGTCCCTTCAGGGACACTAGAAACACAATTTTAAGTCAACTTTGATATTTTTAAACTTTCATGAGCAGTAAGTTTTCATAAAGCAAAGTAACAACATTGTTTGTGTTACTAACTTGTTGCAAATCTTGGAGCTTTAGTTCATGTTGACTCAGGCTAACTTTGTCGAAATGTGGAAGTGGCCAAACCCTCGACTTTTCCACTTTTAGTTGGCCACCAGTAACAATAACAAACATAGTGTCTGGCTGGTATCGCCATCTCCTCGCATCGATGACAAGAGCAATAAATACAGCAGCAGCACAGCCTGTGGATGTGTAACTCAGTTAGAAGCTAGAGTGTTAATACTCTCAGTTAGAAGCTAGTGTTAGTACTCTCAGTTAGAAGCTAGAGTGTTAGTATTCTCAGTTAGAAGCTAGTGTTAGTATTCTCAGTTAGAAGCTAGAGTGTTAGTACTCTCAGTTAGAAGCTAGTGTTGGTATTCTCAGTTAGAAGCTAGTGTTAGTATTCTCAGTTAGAAGCTTGAGTGTTAGTATTCTCAGTTAGAAGCTAGTGTTAGTATTCTCAGTTAGAAGCTTGAGTGTTAGTATTCTCAGTTAGAAGCTAGTGTTAGTACTCTCAGTTAGAAGCTTGAGTGTTAGTATTCTCAGTTAGAAGCTAGTGTTAGTATTCTCAGTTAGAAGCTAGAGTGTTAGTACTCTCAGTTAGAAGCTAGTGTTGGTATTCTCAGTTAGAAGCTAGTGTTAGTATTTTCAGTTAGAAGCTTGAGTCTTAGTATTCTCAGTTAGAAGCTAGTGTTAGTATTCTCAGTTAGAAGCTTGAGTGTTAGTATTCTCAGTTAGAAGCTAGTGTTAGTATTCTCAGTTAGAAGCTAGTGTTAGTATTCTCATTTAGAAGCTCGAGTCTTAGTATTCTCAGTTAGAAGCTAGTGTTAGTATTCTCAGTTAGAAGCTAGTGTTAGTATTCTCAGTTAGAAGCTTGAGTGTTAGTATTCTCAGTTAGAAGCTAGAGTGTTAGTATTCTCAGTTAGAAGCTAGTGTTGGTATTCTCAGTTTGAAGCTTGAGTGTTGGTATTCTCAGTTAGAAGCTAGTGTTAGTATTCTCAGTTAGAAGCTACTATGTCAGTATTCTCACCTCTCTACTTTGCAGATTATTGCTGTTGATCGTACTGGATTTTTAGTTTAGTAAGGAGTTTATTTTCTGCGTGGGAGTCTAAACCAAGTCAATAGAAGAATGAAACTGGCAGCATGGGAGGTTGTCGAAGGGAAGATAACTGATTCAAATCAACTCGAAACAAGACCGGAAGTGGTCTAAATCTTCGACCCACCTTAAAGGTGAGGAAAGAGGTGAGAAGTGGGGGATGAAAAAAGATCTCTACTTTTGTGAATGAAAAGATCAAAAGAAAATAATTTTTTCAACTATGGTTCAGGTAATCGCGGAAGCTTTTGTGTCTGGTACTGCGATGCTTTGAAGAAACTGTTAAGAGCAGAGACACAGGCAGCTAAACAAATGAGGGAACGGATAAGCAATAAAGAAAACACGGCGGGAAAAAAAAGGTAAAACGAAAGGAAAGATGTTTAGAAAATTAGAAAAAAAGATTAAAAAACGCTATCGTATATTGCAGACCTGTCAAGATAAAGAAGGATTGAAAAGGGAAAACATAGTAAAAAGTCTTTCAGGAAGATCCGATCTATGTGAACTGCTGGTTCCTGCTTTTTCACTTTTTCTGCTTCCTTACGTCTTCCACATTTGTTATTCACCTCCTTTGGGTTTTTTTCTAATCACTGTCTTTTATTCTTTTTAATATTTCAGTGATCGTTCTTGCTTTGCTTTTTGTGTGTTTTTTTCTCTTGGTGGATTTTAAATGAAGAAAATAAAGGAAGGAAAAGAAACACGCATACAGTACATACATTCATACATACATACACTACTGTTACACATTATACATACACGTAAAATTATACACACTACTACTACACAGTGTACAAACATATACACTATTGTTACATAGTTAACACCCTGCTACACAGTATACATAGATACAAACCCTACTGTACACTAGTATAAATACACTTATATACACTTCTGCTACACGTACACAGTATACATAGATACATAGCCTACTGTACACTAGTATAAATACACTTATATACACTTCTGCTACACGTACACAGTATACATAGATACATACCCTACTGTACACTAGTATAAATACACTTATATACACTTCTGCTACACGTACACAGTATACATAGATACATACCCTACTGTACACTAGTATAAATACACTTATATACACTTCTGCTACACGTACACAGTATACATAGATACATACCCTACTGTACACTAGTATAAATACACTTATATACACTTCTGCTACACGTACACAGTATACATAGATACATACTCTACTGTACACTAGTATAAATACACTTATATACACTTCTGCTACACGTACACAGTATACATAGATACATACCCTACTGTACACTAGTATAAATACACTTATATACACTTCTGCTACACGTACACAGTATACATAGATACATAGCCTACTGTACACTAGTATAAATACACTTATATACACTTCTGTTACACGTACACAGTATACATAGATACATACCCTACTGTACACTAGTATAAATACACTTATATACACTTCTGCTACACGTACACAGTATACATAGATACATACCCTACTGTACACTAGTATAAATACACTTATATACACTTCTGTTACACGTACACAGTATACATAGATACATACCCTACTGTACACTAGTATAAATACACTTATATACACTTCTGCTACACGTACACAGTATACATAGATACATACTCTACTGTACACTAGTATAAATACACTTATATACACTTCTGCTACACGTACACAGTATACATAGATACATACCCTACTGTACACTAGTATAAATACACTTATATACACTTCTGCTACACGTACACAGTATACATAGATACATAGCCTACTGTACACTAGTATAAATACACTTATATACACTTCTGCTACACGTATACAGTATACATAGATATATAGCCTACTGTACACTAGTATAAATACACTTATATACACTTCTGCTACACGTACACAGTATACATAGATACATAGCCTACTGTACACTAGTATAAATACACTTATATACACTTCTGCTACACGTACACAGTATACATAGATACATACTCTACTGTACACTAGTATAAATACACTTATATACACTTCTGCTACACGTACACAGTATACATAGATACATAGCCTACGGTACACTAGTATAAATACACTTACACTATATAAATACACTTATATACACTTCTGCTACACGTACACAGTATACATAGATACATAGCCTACTGTACACTAGTATAAATACACTTATATACACTTCTGCTACACGTACACAGTATACATAGATACATAGCCTACTGTACACTAGTATAAATACACTTATATACACTTCTGTTACACGTACACAGTATACATAGATACATACCCTACTGTACATTAGTATAAAAACACTTATATAGACTTCTGTTACACGTACACAGTATACATAGATACATACCCTACTGTACACTAGTATAAAAACACTTATATACACTTCTGCTACACGTACATAGTATACATAGATACATACTCTACTGTACACTAGTATAAATACACTTATATACACTTCTGCTACACGTACACAGTATACATAGATACATACCCTACTGTACACTAGTATAAATACACTTATATACACTTCTGCTACACGTACACAGTATACATAGATACATAGCCTACTGTACACTAGTATAAATACACTTATATACACTTCTGCTACACGTATACAGTATACATAGATATATAGCCTACTGTACACTAAAATAAATACACTTATATACACTTCTGCTACACGTACACAGTATACATAGATACATAGCCTACTGTACACTAGTATAAATACACTTATATACACTTCTGCTACACGTACACAGTATACATAGATACATACTCTACTGTACACTAGTATAAATACACTTATATACACTTCTGCTACACGTACACAGTATACATAGATACATACCCTACTGTACACTAGTATAAATACACTTATATACACTTCTGCTACACGTACACAGTATACATAGATACATAGCCTACTGTACACTAGTATAAATACACTTATATACACTTCTGTTACACGTACACAGTATACATAGATACATAGCCTACTGTACACTAGTATAAATACACTTATATACACTTCTGCTACACGTACACAGTATACATAGATACATACCCTACTGTACACTAGTATAAATACACTTATATACACTTCTGTTACACGTACACAGTATACATAGATACATACCCTACTGTACACTAGTATAAATACACTTATAAACACTTCTGCTACACGTACACAGTATACATAGATACATACTCTACTGTACACTAGTATAAATACACTTATATACACTTCTGCTACACGTACACAGTATACATAGATACATACCCTACTGTACACTAGTATAAATACACTTATATACACTTCTGCTACACGTACACAGTATACATAGATACATACTCTACTGTACACTAGTATAAATACACTTATATACACTTCTGCTACACGTACACAGTATACATAGATACATACTCTACTGTACACTAGTATAAATACACTTATATACACTTCTGCTACACGTACACAGTATACATAGATACATAGCCTACTGTACACTAGTATAAATACACTTATATACACTTCTGCTACACGTACACAGTATACATAGATACATAGCCTACTGTAGACTAGTAAAATTACACTTATATACACTTCTGCTACACGTACACAGTATACATAGATACATAGCCTACTGTAGACTAGTAAAATTACACTTATATACACTTCTGCTACACGTACACAGTATACATAGCTATATAGCCTACTGTACACTAAAATAAATACACTTATATACACTTCTGCTACACGTACACAGTATACATAGATACATAGCCTACTGTAGACTAGTAAAATTACACTTATATACACTTCTGCTACACGTACACAGTATACATAGATACATAGCCTACTGTAGACTAGTAAAATTACACTTATATACACTTCTGCTACACGTACACAGTATACATAGCTATATAGCCTACTGTACACTAAAATAAATACACTTATATACACTTCTGCTACACGTATACAGTATACATAGCTATATAGCCTACTGTACACTAAAATAAATACACTTATATACACTTCTGCTACACGTACACAGTATACATAGATACATAGCCTACTGTACACTAGTATAAATACACTTATATACACTTCTGCTACACGTACACAGTATACATAGATACATACTCTACTGTACACTAGTATAAATTTACTTATATACACTTCTGCTACACGTACACAGTATACATAGATACATACCCTACTGTACACTAGTATAAATACACTTATATACACTTCTGCTACACGTACACAGTATACATAGATACATAGCCTACTGTAGACTAGTAAAATTACACTTATATACACTTCTGCTACACGTACACAGTATACATAGATACATACTCTACTGTACACTAGTATAAATACACTTATATACACTTCTGCTACACGTACACAGTATACATAGATACATACTCTACTGTACACTAGTATAAATACACTTATATACACTTCTGCTACACGTACACAGTATACATAGATACATAGCCTACTGTACACTAGTATAAATACACTTATATACACTTCTGCTACACGTACACAGTATACATAGATACATAGCCTACTGTAGACTAGTAAAATTACACTTATATACACTTCTGCTACACGTACACAGTATACATAGATACATACTCTACTGTACACTAGTATAAATACACTTATATACACTTCTGCTACACGTACACAGTATACATAGATACATACTCTACTGTACACTAGTATAAATACACTTATATACACTTCTGCTACACGTACACAGTATACATAGATACATAGCCTACTGTACACTAGTATAAATACACTTATATACACTTCTGCTACACGTACACAGTATACATAGATACATACTCTACTGTACACTAGTATAAATACACTTATATACACTTCTGCTACACGTACACAGTATACATAGATACATACTCTACTGTACACTAGTATAAATACACTTATATACACTTCTGCTACACGTACACAGTATACATTCACGTCTATGCAATACTGCTACACAGTTTGCACAATTCTACACAGTACACATTAAATGCACATATAAAATACTGTTACACACTATACACACTGATACACAGTATGCATGCATATATACACTATTGTTACACAATATGCACACACATATATACATTATTGTATCAACTATTACATAGTATACATATGTGTATATATATATACTACTGCTACACAGTATGCACACATACACACCACTGGTACACAGTTTACACACTGCTACACAGTATACATATACACTATTGCAACACAGCAGAATTCTGCTACATTTCATAAACACATAGATGCACTACATCTACATATGTACATACATACACATACTACTGATATATAGTATGAACATATACTACTGCTAAGAAGTAAAAACACATACACGCACAGAGACTGAAGTGGAGAGAGTGAGAAAGATGGAGGAAAAATACGTGGCTGAAAACAAAGGATATTACAACTTTTATATATGTTTTGCATCTATGTTTTGTAGCAAACATGGTCATAAGGCATAATTAGCCATTCAAATAGACATTTTGTAGAGATACCCTGTACCTGACCCGATTTTGTGATTTTTTTAAAACTCAGACTGAAACGAATGCAAAAAACACTTTACAACTTGCAGTGTCTGTGACAAGATTGATCTGTCTCGACATTTAGACATTGAATAGGTAAAGAAAAAATAATAATAATAATGTCCAGTTACACAAAGGAGACTTGGGAGGGTAAGAGAGAGAAAAAGAGAAAAACCGAGAGTGTGAGACTGAGAAAGAATTGACAGGAAGAGCCAGACTCATCGATCACACTTAGTAACTAGGAAAATTATCTTTAACCTCCATTTTTCTACAAAGGATGTAAAATATACCCGAGGGCAGATTTTTTATGTTATTTTTAATTGCCCAGTCATTTTGCTTGAATTCTACTCCTAAAAACTCTAACCTTCCACATTCACTTCTATAATTTCTATTTGCTTATTGAAAAATGTTGAAGTTGGCAGCAGCAATCGTAGTATAGGATCAGCAGGTAATACAGACTGGTAATCTCAGTAATCTTTGTTGTATTACATTCGTGTGTGACTACAGTTCTTGGTGTTCATGTAATAATGTCTGTTATCTGTGTCCCATTAGGTTTAGGTGTGACTACAGTTCTTGTGTTTGGTTTGTAATCTGAGTAATCCGAGTCGCACGAGGTTTGTTTATGACTACAGTTCTTGTTGTTTGTTTGTGAAAACAGGCTTTATATTGTCATCGTCATTAGCAGCAGCAACAGCAACAAAAACCACAGAGCCAGCAGCTTGAAATCTTCCTTGTCTCTTTATTTAGTTTTTTTTTTAATTTATGATATAAACCTTCGCTAATTGCTGGTCTTGCCAGTTCCATGTTTTTATTCTTAACGATTTTCACGGTGGTTGTAGGTTAGGTGCTTGATGTTATTATCTGCGTGCTCGTCATGGTAACACCTCAACCTCCAACCGCGCCGAGTGCGTGAGGTCACATAAGACAGCACCTGAAAGAAAACATAAAATCATAAAGCCTCGTAACTGCACATTCCAGACCCAGCTCAAGATTCTTGCCTCCGCACGCCAGTTCAGCCTACATACATACACCTGGGAGTCATATTTTCCAGATAACTTATTTCCTACTTTACAGAATTCTTCATCCTTCTCTCCCCCCCCCCTTCCCTTATGCTGAGCTCATAGAACGAAAGAACTGTTTCGATAAACTGCTTGACCACCTGCCTAACAATCTTCAAACATCCTGCTGATCTTGTCTGGGTCTCTTTAAAGGTAAGTAGACAGAAACATGAACAATACTGTTGTTGTGTTGAGGTGGCTGGTGTCCCACTAAGGATGGAGGCGAGACTGTAACTTACTGTCTGAAACTGTCGTCCACCGCTTGAACAGTTCTACACATCGTCCTCAGAGTCGTCTCTAAACCTTGACAATGAGGAGACATCTGTTCCAGTGACACCTGACCTCCATTACGATGACATCACCTGAGACAATGATTGATGTCAAGGAAAGGTCCTCCATTCTACACCTGAGGAAAATCGAGGAGGCCTTTCCTGTCACCGTCATTTTCTAGCCTCTAACTTTCCTGAGAAAAATAAAGGAAACCGCCACGAAGGCTTTATTAAAAGGCAGCTTTGTGTTACCTTCAATTATTCAAACATCACTGGTCCCTGCAGTGAACTTCTCCATCCTAGTATTCACTTTTCCCACTGTTTAGTGTCAATTTAAAAAAAAATGTTACTTCGCAAATACTTTATGACCGCATCAACTTTCAAAGTTACTTGGTGCCACACTGTGTCTGTGTGTATCTGTGTATCTGTGCGTGTGTGTCTGCTGTCTGTCTGCCTGTGACTACATTTCTGTTTGTGATTTTGTGTATGTGTGTCTTGCATGTCTCTAGTAGAAAGACTATAATAAAACACACTTCGTACCACACCAGACCGACACCCAACCCACTGCCGTCCAGTCCTCTACTCAGCTTGTGATGGAGAAAATCCACGAACATTGGCCGTGTAAGGTGGCTGAGGGAGATCGCTGTTATTTCACAGCCGGTAATGTTTATTTACGTGTTTTATTTACATGATCATCAACTTGCTGATGTCGGATTTAGTAGGAAAGTGCTTCAACCTTGAGGTGATTTCGCACTGTGGGGGGAGGTAGAGGGTGAGGGGATAAAACCGGAGCACTTAGGGAAAACCTCCAACGGTCATCCCCGCGATCACGTGTCACATTCAGAGACGAGATGTGAACTATGAACTTCTCATTGCAGTGGTGACAAGCATTGGGTACCGTTATGTCTTGTTTATAGGTAAATGGCTGTTTGTTGTTTATTGGCTGCCACATCGATTGGTTAACACCTGGTCGGTCGTCTGCTTACCAGGCTGGGCTGACCCACTGGCCGGCTGGCAATTGGCTGACACCTTTCTTTTAAGTTCTGTCTTTTTTCCATTTACTTTGTTTATCTTCTTTGCTTTCAATTTCTTGTCTCATCTTCTTGTCTTTGTGTCTTTTCTTCCCTTTCTTTACGTTCATGTCTTCTTCCTTTTTTTTCATTTTGTAATCATTATTCATGGAAATGGCATTTTTGTCCCTACTCTCCGCTGGTTAATAAAGCTTCATTTATATTTGACAACTCAGTGGCTGTTGTAAATGTTCGTTGTTCCCAGCGGTGTTTGCTTTTTGATTACTTTGTGTAATCTCTTACCAGTGAAAGCTTTCTTGCTTTTACTTTCCTAAACACTGTGCTGCGGAAAATGGCTAGCTAGGGAAGAAGATGAGTTCCCGGAGTGTCTTCCCTCTTTAACCTTGACCTTTATCCTTTGTTTGGTGGCTCAAGCAGATCTAAGAACCTAAATAGAAAGTTCTAGCAAAGCATATCTTTGTGAAGGTCTGGAAATACCAACTAGGCGGTCACGATTTTTAATAATAACAGAATTTGTAGAGCGCATCTCACTGTGTATTGGCCAGCTTAGTTCTCTGTACACAAAGTACCACAAAGGAACCGATAATTAAACTTACAACGAAGAAAGCAAGCAACACCAAACTAATGAAACCAAACTTGAACAAAGTCCATAGACGGAAATATAGAAGTCACAGAAAATATACCATAGTAGTAAGTAGTAGGTTAGAAAAGTTTGCTAGATTATGAAAGATTTTTCTTTAATAGAGTGAATTTTGAGGCCAGTTGCACAACAAATTTCTAATTTTAAACACTTTTAGGCCTTTAATCTATTTAGATAATTTGTTTAAAGTGCACACCACAATTTTAAAATTTTTAAAACTAAAACTGCTTTAAGTAAGATAAAGTTGTTAAAGTCTGACTTTCCGTCCTGTCAGTACAATTCTTTGTATGTTCTCCTGCAATGCATCAAAATGGCTAAGAAGAGATTTTGCTTCTTTAGAACAGTTTTAAGGTTTAAAAACATGTTGTGCAACTGGCCCCTGAATTGAAAGGTTCGGCACAGTCCGATGAAAAGGGGGAGAGCAGGAGAAGGAGCGGCTGCGAGCTTGTTTCTCTCTGACACGTGACACAGAAGAGAGGATCACATAATCGTTTGCACGAGCATCCTCCTTCAACCCGACTCACACTTAACAAGTAGCTCCTCTCGACACCTACCAAGTAACACTTATCAAGTAACTTATCCCCTGACACTACTTATTTCACTTTGACACTTACCGGGTAGTTTTCTCTTGACACATACCAAGTAACTCACCCTGATACTCACCAACTCATCCCCTTGACACCAAGCAACACAATAATCCATGTTACTCATTTTAAATCTTACCAAGTAACTCACCGCGACACTTATCAAATAACTCATTCCCTGATAGCACTTATCTCACCCCTACGCTTACCTCGTAACTCACCTGACACTTTGTGAGTAACTCAGCAGGACAACAAAGGATAAACAAGGAGATGCAGGTCATCAGATGCAGGTCAAAGTCAAAGGTTAAAATGTCCAGCGGAAAGTCTTCTGTTAGAACAGAAGCGAGGTCGTAGCCCCTACCCGGTCTATCCGTCTTTCACTTGTGGCCAGATGATCCCCTTCACTCTAATTTCTCACTAATATACTTTAATAATAATAAACTCTCGTAAGGTGCGTAGTCTTAGCGGATGGATAACAACAGTACTCACGACAAACCAATGATGACTAATAAAAGACAAATATAGAAAACGCACCTCAACAGTGACTCACATGGTCATCGGTTGTCGCTGCCTCGACTGGTCTGATGTAAACTACTGGGGTTTGATTTCCTGTTGTGATTTGAGCTGTGCGTGTGTGTGCGCGCGCACTTGCATGTAGGCACGTGTTTTATGAGCGCGTATGCCTGCTCTGTGTGTGTGTGTGTGTGTGTGTGTGTCGGGGAGTTTTAGAGTGGTTCAACCGAACACACCATCTCCAAGATGGCGTTGACTAGCGTTGTGGTTGACTTTCTTAAGTCGAGGTCGTGTTAACAGATTCAGTTTCAGATTTTAGGAGAAACATGATGAAGAGTTTTGTGTTTCACTGGCTACGACGAAAGTGAGTGTTTCGATCGAGTATCAGGATGTAAGGAAAACAAAACAGATCTCTGCAAAAATATTAGTTTAATTACGAAAACGTGGTGATTTGGAAAAAAAGTGATTTCGGAATGACAAACAGCTGGATCAGTTTGAACATAATTTGAGTGTGCCGACAGTCTTTTTACAGGACACCGCGAGCTTCCCTACTTTCATCTAGTCAGAAAAATGCCATCGAGAGAAAATTTGGGGATATAATAAATTTTCTTACTTTTTATTTATCTTTATTTTTCTTCTTTTTTGTATCCTTTCTTCTTCCCTTACATTTTAAAAGTTTCCTCTTTCTGTCTTTCATTGTAGACTAGTTAATGCTTTATCTAGAAAACGAAGGAAAGTCTGAGGTTAAGAAACAAACCCAGAGAGTGCTACAAGATAGCAAGCTTTGTGTCTGAACACGATGTCCAATCCAAGAGATGTTACATCATAAAAAAAGTTTTGTTTCTGAACACGATGTCCAACTCCAAAGAGTGCTACAATGTAGCAAGCTTCGTGTCTGAACACCAAAAAATAGTACAACATAGCAAGTTTTGTTCAAAAACACGATGTCCAACCCCAGAGACTGTTACAAGCTTTGTGTCTGAACACGATGTCCAACCCCAGAGACTGTTACAACATAGCAAGTTTTGTTCCTGAACACGATGTCCAACCCCAGAGACTGTTACCACATAGCAAGCTTTGTGTCTGAACACAATGTCCATGCCCAGAGACTGTTACAACATAGCAAGCTTTGTGTCTGAACACAATGTCCAACCCCAGAGACTGTTACAACATAGCAAGCTTTGTGTCTGAACACGATGTCCAACCCCAGAGACTGTTACAACATAGCAAGCTTTGTGTCTGAACACAATGTCCATGCCCAGAGACTGTTACAACATAGCAAGCTTTGTGTCTGAACACAATGTCCAACCCCAGAGACTGTTACAACATAGCAAGCTTTGTGTCTGAACACGATGTCCAACCCCAGAGACTGTTACAACATAGCAAGCTTTGTGTCTGAACACAATGTCCATGCCCAGAGACTGTTACAACATAGCAAGCTTTGTGTCTGAACACAATGTCCAACCCCAGAGACTGTTACAACATAGCAAGCTTTGTGTCTGAACACGATGTCCAACCCCAGAGA
This sequence comes from Marisa cornuarietis, assembly GCA_004794655.1. Classification (NCBI taxonomy): domain Eukaryota; kingdom Metazoa; phylum Mollusca; class Gastropoda; order Architaenioglossa; family Ampullariidae; genus Marisa; species Marisa cornuarietis. The sequence continues at coordinate 11,394,713 of SMMW01000617.1, read as the reverse complement.
CTGTTACAACATAGCAAGCTTTGTGTCTGAACACGATGTCCAACTCCAAAGACTGTTACAACATAGCAAGCTTTGTGTCTGAACACGATGTCCAACTCCAAAGACTGTTACAAGCTTTATGTCTGAACACGATGTCTAACCCTCAGAGACTGTTACAACATAGCAAGCTTTGTGTCTGAACACGATGTCCAACCCTCAGAGACTGTTACAACATAGTAAGTTTTGTTCCTGAACACGATGTCCAACTCCAATGATGTCCTGTTTTTTTAATCATCACCCGCAACCCACGTGCAGTCTTCCCGTTTGCGTGTTTGCCTTTAATTGTTCTTTTGAAGCCTCCGGTTAACCGCTGTCAAAGGAGGGTTTCCATTATTTAAAGTAAAATAGCTCTGCTCGGCAACACAAACTGCGCTGAAGGAGACAGGACAGTGGGGAGAGAGAGAGACAGACAGACAGACAGAGATAGAGATGGAGAGAAAGCATGCACGCGCACGAGATAAAGTGCGTCTACAGTGAGTTGCCATTTTGTTTACTTTGCTAAACAGAGGCGTGAGCTTGGCAGTTCATATTTTAAGGCGCTTTTGTTTGAGTTCTGTTTGCGATTCCTGTGGTCCGCAATGGAGGCCTGGATTGAATTTCGTTTCATTTTCTCCTGGGAAAAACGATAGATGTGCTCATCCTAAGTCTGGTGCACAGATTTCATTACACCAGCAGCTCAATTCACAGGTCGTGATCAGGTTTCACGTCTGCCACCAATCGATGGTAATAACAGATAATGTTTGCTTTTTTTCGGGACCTGCACACTTTTCAAGGGTTAGAAAAATAACCTAAGTGTAATGGACAATTAAAAAAAAAGGATGTTTTCCTTGACGTATTCTGGCAAGTGGTTGAAATTCCTGATGTAGGTACAAACTGATTTCGGTGAATTGGTTTTGTTTGGAAGTGTGTGATAAATGAAGAAGATGACAAGTATTCGATTCTTTAATCATTTTATTATTTACTGTCCAATATTAGGACATACTATGGGTGATTGTGTGTTAGATGGAGGCACGCGCGCAGTTTGCACTACTCTATTGAACTTGTTCCTATATTCCAACTTTCTTCTACATTAGTCATAAGTCTGAGAACCTCCATACTAAGATAGTTTGACAGACTTTTACCTCGCACACAGTTTTTGAAACAGAAATTCACCTCGTCGGTGATTTTAGTATCCGTTGTCAGGAACAAAGCTGTTGCGGTTCTTGGATACTGACATAACACTTCCCTCATAAAGAGTGTTTTAGGTTTAAAAATTGGATTGATTAAAGTGATACATTTCCAACAGACAACTTTTTATCCTTGAGCTTCTTAGTAAATCTATTTTTTGCTTTGTTTGTTTTTTTTTATTTCCTTCATTTATCAGTTTCTCTGTCCTGTCCTACGTGGACCTTGCTGTCACGAGTACAAGCCGGGGTTTGCTGGCTGATAGGAAAGATTGGTCTCTACTTTGATGGGATTCTGTATTCTGGGTGATGAAAGATGCAGGAAACACCGCTTGACCAGCACAGAGAACGAATGTCACATACAGTAAGAGAAACATCGACATCTGAAACCCAGAACTTGGCTGAAGTGGTCACAAACACTTTGTGGGCTTGCGACTGATCATGTATGTAGCAATCACTGTAAACAAGTTCACCCATCCTTCTCCTCAGTACTGACATGACTAAAGTCATCACCACGTGTATTATCTATTTCCTTGCTACTGCAGTGTTCCTAGTATGGCAGTTCATCGAGTACCAGCAGGGAGATAGGTTAGACCGTTAGAGTCACAACAAATGTTAGACTGAATATGCAAAAACTCTAGAAATATGAAATGTTAACTCAAAAGATTTTTTTTAGAAATTGTAAAATATGAAGTGTAAAATTCCTTCAGGTAAAATAATAATAAATTAATGAATAAAATAAGTCGTGGGCGCATTTGATTTTATTGTTATTTGTTGGTAACATTTAACGGTCTCATTTCAAAAGTAAAAACATGAGTAAAGTATATAAGGGACTGAAGTCATACGAGAATAGTATGTCAAATCATGTTATGCCTGAGGGTATGTGTGAAATAATATTTGAGTTATGTGTGAGGGTATATGTAAAATCATATTTGATTGATGTGCAAGGGTATGTGTACAGTTTTGTCTCACGTTTCACTATATTTTTAAAGTTCAATGGTACTTTGACCTTTCAGATGAAAAACAGCTGTAAAATCAAACCAAGAAAACATAATATTGGGTTACATAACATCCCTCTTCCTGTGAAACCATTACATATCAATAGTCCATTTCCTTTGTGATGCATATAAACATGGCTACCTACCCACACAGCTAGAGACTCTGGAACTGCATGGCTGCTCATATACAGCCCGACTAGTCTCCATTACACAACCAGTGTGATGGACGAGTGTCCCGCAGCTAACTACAGTTTCTCATTATCAGCCCAGACTCTTGCAGACCATCAGGAAGCCCGGCGACCCTCCGATCCTCGTCTACCCTCGCTGTACAGACACAAGGACCGAGACCTGGCGGTGGGAGAAGTCAGTGGCCATATCTAATAATGGATCAGTCGGGGGTCTGCTCCAGCGAAAGACCATGTTCTCGGTTGTCAACCTCCTGTGTGAAGACGAAAATTGGCTGCTTGGGAGGGGGAAACCGAATTACAGACTGCAAGCACGAGCAGTAAGTTCTAAACCAAGAAACTGTTTTCGTTTGTTTGTCCGTAAAGTTATCGTACTGACTGGTTATGCTTACAGACAAACAAATGAACGAAGCCTGAGGCTCAAGGATGTACATGTTGAGACGAAAGAAGTTTACACACAGAAAAAACCCTGTAAGTTTTAATAAAAGTTCAGGGACAGACTAGTTTGGAAGCAATCGGAACTTTTGTCAGGTGTCTTCCTGTCTTCTTTCTTCTGACTTCCTTTCTCCTTAATCCTGACACACTGTTTTTGTTTGTTTGTTTGTTTGTTTGTTTGTTTGTTTGTTTGTTTGGTTGGTTGGTTGGTTGGTTTTTGTTTTGTTTGTTTGTTTTTTTTACTTTTGACCTCCCATCTTCTACTTCTTACTTCCTGCCTTTTTCCCTATAACTTCATGTCTTCTTCCGCAATTTTGTCTTTATTCTCCTAGATTGCTCGGGCTTGTGCTAAAATAACTTGTGCTAAAACAACTTGTGCTAAAAAGCCTAACTCTGTCGTTTCTGCCAGGAATTGGAAAAGATCACCCATTGACATCAGACTGTTAGCAGGAAAGACAGCAGCAGTCAGTCACGTGTTGCGTTTAACGGACCCTCGGTGCACGTCCGGTGAAGCGTTCTAGCCAGCATCAGTAAATATCGAAGAGAGAATGTCAAGATGAAGCATAAAGCTTTAGTACAAAACTTTACGAGACCATCTGCTCCCTCTGCCCTAAAATTCATTCATCCGTCTGGCCCGTGTTTTGGCAACATAATCAGCATTATTCACAGCCTCACGCAGTTTTCAGGTCCTTTTACACTTTCTTGCCCGTAATAACTACATACCCAGTCACAAGATCATGACACTCACACACACACACACACACACACACACACACACACATTTATGTTAAAATTCGTTGTTTAAAAGTGGCATCAGTTAAAAAAATTGGCGTCACAAAGATCCCCTCCCCCACATTTATTATTCATGACAATCTTTTTACCAGCCGCTCCACTACCTCAGTTCGACCCCAACCCTACTCCTGGAGCCCAGCCATCCTTCTCACCCCCCTTTTGGCACATGCATCCGTTGCTGACTACCATGCATTTTCCCTCAGAGTGCCGAACCTACACGAGATCTCGAATCGAACGTGACTTTGCTTCGAGGCAGCCATCTGCCTGAACGGCGGAGGGCAAAAACCTCCCGATTTTAATCAGTGTGAATTTCATTTTGTTTTTCTCTCATTAAGGCAAGTTTCACTCTCTCCCCTTCATCTTGCGGAATAAATGAAAACGGAAACTCGAGTTCTACCGTACCCGACCCCTCACCCTACCCCCCACTCTTCCTTGCGGCCACATCCTAGTTTAGCTGCCCGTCATTTTTTTCCACCTCCCTTACCCTACATCCTATTCCTAACTGTCACTCCAACACTCCGCCCTCCCAAATCCTTTCCCCTCCCGCCTCCCTTGCCTTTAGCATGTTCTCGTCTGCATCGGGTTCCTGGGTCTTTCTACCCTTTGTCTTGTCAGCGCACTCTGTCCCTGCTTCTTGATTTGAAGGCACTTGGAAGAAAAGATGATTCGGTTGCATGGGGACTGTGTATAGGATGCAAAACGAAGTGAACTCACTGTCAGAGGAAATAAATGCGCGGTTGTGTGTTATCAGACCCTCCATGTACACACAGCTTCCGGGGTCTATAAAGTACCCGACTAAAAGCTTATACGAACTAAAATGTCAGCGGTAAGCTAACGCTTCTTAGTGAAGACTACTCATCTTTTTTTTTCTTTTTCAAGCTTAGCTACGGACAGTCTTATGGCCGCAGGTGAGAAAAGGCCACAGGGTTCAACGTTAAGTGCTGCCTTTTCTTGTCTACATCATAATCATTGGATATATGTTTTATATTTTCTTTCTTTCTTTCTTTCTTTCTTTCTTTCTTTGTGTTCCATGTGTTTTGTCAACGTGGGAAGTCGTGCTATACTAAATAAAATGTCAGATTGGAACGTGAAATAAGAAATAGCGAAGGTGATTTAATGATCTGTATTTAAAGACCGCATTAAAGTGCACCTACCTGACGCGATAGGATTTTTAACCCCTGACCTATTCCTTCTTAACCAGTGTTTACAGAAAGAAGTGTTTTTCAGGGTCGTGTTTCTTTAAACCAAAAGGGCAATGTAACGTAGAGTAAGAAGATGATGTTATCAGACCGCAAATAGCATTGGCCTTGACCTAGACTGTCCCCAGAAGATAAAAAAGCCCGAAGAAAAATATCAGCTACAAAGAACTTTCCTGCGTTCACTCCTCAACTGGACTTGAGACTTCTTGGGCAATGACATTTCCATTATTTGATATCACGGGTTACATTCATTTCTCTGACATTCTCAATACTTTTAATATTTTGGGTTTTTGAATTTAATGAATCAATTTTTACGGTCGATTATTTTCTTGGTCTCTATTCATGCAGAATCGTGTTTTTTTTTTTTTTTTGGTTTTTTTTTACCTCGGAATGTTACTCTAACCTTGACCATCTTGCCCTGTTGTCGGACATCTTGGTGTTCCAAGGTGTGAACGTGGGTTAGTCGGTCGGTTAAATAAACACCAAGCTGTGGGGCAAAATGGTAACTTAACAAAAATAAAGACTGCGAGTTCCCTTAAAGAATTTTCATCCCCGACTGGTTTGGTCAGTTGTTCATGAGGAGAGGCACTGCCCTTGGCTACCGAGACCTGGCCTCGTTCTGACGCTGACATTCCTTGGAGAGTAGCCTCCCTTTTACTTCCAACGCAGCAGACGACAGTTTGCCGTGACACGACTAATTTCCATGGAAATTCTCCGCGCAGGGATTTATCAATTAATTTGATGGACTTTGTTGCTAATTCAGTTGACAGTCGTCGAGGACATGCGCAGAAACAAGACAGCCGACGCTCAAGATGCAAACGCCTTGCGAGGGAGAGACACGGGATGGACACGACGACCTGCAGTGTCTTCGGCAAGTCCAAGTAATTGGCCATTATTAGCCTTGGGCTTTGTGTGGCGCCTTTCCATGATGCACCTTGCAAATATGTCTAGATTTCTATTGCCGGCCTTTTATTGTCATCGCGATGTTAAAGCACACAACTGTTTTCCAGAGTAAACACCGCAGCTTGTCCTTATTCCTTTCTTTTGAATTGTACAACATGCAGGAGTGTAAACACTCACTTCTGGGGTAAGATCTACTCAGCCACATCCCTTGTCTGTCTCATGAACACCTTGTCCCATTCAAAGGTTGTAGGTGGCGCCCATAGATGGACTTCATAGCTTGCAAAGTCAGCTAAGTGAACATGTCTTACTGATAATTTTGAGTTAGCGATTTTAAGTACGTACAAAGTAAAACAATTCTCTTTTATTTTAGCCTGCTATTCTTTTTATTCCTGTTTCTATGTCATTTTTTATGTATATTTTTTAGACACTTTTGTTTTGTATATGTTTGTACATCTTCTGTGTGCCCCTGCTCCTCTGTGTGTGTGAGAGAGAGAGAGAGAGAGTGGGGGGGTGATGGAAGACGCGGTCCAGCAGAGAAAGAGAGAATGTTTTATATAATTCGCTGACTCTAGTCTGGTAAACTATATCTTAATGTCTGAGATGCCTTCGGAAACATAGTCCAATGTATCCGCCTGTAAGATTTACACCAGAATCAGAAGCGCAGTCTTCGTTGCCGAACACGAACTGGTCTGTGATGAAACTTTTGTTTCCATCCATCAAGTCGATCATAATCGTATTATGGCAGATTACTTTTGTTGTCTAAGAATTTATAGATCATCAAGAGTGCTGAAGCACATTTTGCATGTTGGATGAATCTGCCGTAAACAGGATAGGTCCAGACCTTGTAAGAAGTCCCAGTGCTTCGATTAAGCGAATTCTTCCGCTGATCATTCGGCAGACGACAAACGAACAAGCGTTGGGCACAGCAAGACAGGCTAGCTTACATCCGGGAAGTTGAAAGAGTGATGGAACATAAACACAGTAGGCTTTTCCGATAAAACCCGTTATTGGCTTCAATTTTCACGATGCTGTTGGCGGTAAATGAATCTGCCACAAGGCGACCACTTGTTCATTGATTGCCGAGCCTTTCGCACCGGATGCTGCTGCTGCTGAAAAAGCATGGTGGATTCGAAACAACAAGAATTGTTCTCGCTCAATATTCTGACTTTCTGATAAAAGCAGCAATGTGTGTGTGTGTGTGTGTGTGTGTGTGTGTGTGTGTGTGTGTGTGTGTGTGTGGATGGTTGTAGGGGGTGGGAGTACACGAAAGGGAGAGTGTAAGAAAAGAGAAGAAAGAAACGGGAGCTGGGAGAAAATAGAAAGACAGATGAAAGAGGACTTAAGGGGTGAGCGAGACAGAAAGAGGAAAGATAAAGTGTTGAAATGGGCAAACGGCGAGAAAATGATCTCATTCGGTCAAAGGTCAGATGATGGCCGTGAAAACGCTTTGCCTGAAATAAGAACAAAATATAATAATGGATCGGAATTGCCCGGGTTTTCCTATTTGTTTTTGCAAGGATCAACTTGTGTGGACCGCGGACTGGGGCCGCTTGCAAGATCAAATGCCAGGCTCGTGTTGCATTACACGGCCTTGGGATTGTAACGGTGGGCTGGTGCTCCGCGACGGATGGGTATCATTAAGCGATGACAGAGCAGAGCGTGCTGAAAAACGATCTGCCGTCGCTCCTATTGATGGAGTTCAGGACAAGGGGGCGTCGGGGGGGGAGATCGAAGACCACTTTCGACATCTTTGCGAGTTGTGGGCAGGAACCGTGTGCAGTCAGGTATGAATCCTGTCCGAGGCTTACCTTTTGCGAGGAAGAATTACCCCCCGGGTGATGTCGGATGTGCTTTTCAGCTGCAAGAAGGATAAGCCAGAGACTGGTGAGATGCGCCAGAGACTGGTCAGATGCGCCAGAGACTGGTCAGATGCGCCAGAGACTGGTCAGATGCGCCAGAGACTGGTCAGACGCGCCAGAGACTGGTCAGATGCTAGAGACTGGTCAGATGAGCCAGAGACTGGTCAGATGAGCCAGAGACTGGTCAGATGCGCTAGAGACTGGTCAGATGAGCCAGAGACTGGTCAGACATGTTTTGGAAAGAAATACAGTGTATCCGACAGAGCGTCTGCTTTGGTCAAAATGGCGACCTACGTTCTTCACTCTCTCTCTGTCGCTATCATTCTCCCCATGACTATCACTTTCTATCAAGCTCTGTCATTCTCTCTTTCTCTATCACTCTATCACTATCTGTCACTCATCTTTATTACTTTCGCTCTCTTTCTCTCTCACACTATGTCTCTCACTCTTTATCCCTTGTCTGTCTGCTTTCTTCTCTCTTTACACTTAAGTTTCTCCGTATATGTGGATATACACGTATATACTTATGTGTGTGACCTGCCACCAGAAAATGGGTCTTAGCTCGATGATTTGAGATTTTAAAATTGTGTCTAATTAATATGTACAGGTTTTGAGCTTTTTTCATATCAAAATTGCGCTTCCAGTCCATAAATTAAGCAGGTTTGAAGTATACAAGTACGATAATGGCTATTTTGAGAAGAGCAGATTCAGAGTTTTCCAGCAATCCCACAAGATTTATTATAGGAACATGTATTTGTATTATCTCAAATTGCTCTACATTTTCCACAACGACAATACACTTCAAGCTACATCATTTCAAATTACAAAAATTGTACATAGCACTGAAGATTTGTAAGATGTTAGTACCGTACTCTGTTGGTACCTTACTTTGTTAGTACCTGACTCTATTAGTCAAGCTAGTAGCAGTAAAAAAAAACTGTTAATGAACATTCTCAGAAACAACAGAATACTTTTTAAAAAATCACATCCCACTTCTCCGTTCAAAAGAGGAATGAAGCGAGTGGAATGTTAACAACTTGGTCAGTGTGATCACTCCTCTCTGAGAAGTGTTCTCCCCACACTCAGATATATAACTTGATATATTGATATGTCACACCATTGACTGGGGTCACACCCGTATATCTCCTGTCTGTGCTCGTGATGGGGGTCACATGAATACTGTCACATTGTACCATTGTACCATTGTACCATTACAGTCACAGCTCAGTAAGACATGCCCAGTACTGTTGTACTTTGTTTCAAAAATACTTTTATGTGTCGTGTACTGCAGACAGAGTTTACAAATAATTGCAAATAATGTTTCACATGGTTTCGTCAAATTAACAACAGAGCTAATTAAGAGAAATGAAAGGTAGTCTGATTCGAGTCTCCGATCTGTAATGTTTCTTTGTCTAGACGATTTTGGAATGTCTTCAGCGATGATATGATTGGTTGTTATATATAAATATATACCTGCAATATAGGCATTGTAATAGGTTAGGGGTGGGTCTTGTATTGTTTCGTGTGTGAATGGCGTCTTGTGTTTGACGTCTTGTGTGCGTCATTTGTTCGTCGTCATTTTGGGAAAAGAATGACGTAAAAAGAAGAAGAAAGAAGACGGTTATGGCCAGATAGAAAAGTGAGAGCAGCGAGTTCTTCATCTTCCATAAATCAACTAGAAATCTCTTCACCTTCATCCCCACCTACGGGGGCTCGTCGAGCGTGGTGTATGTGTGTGTAATATGCGTCGTGCGTATGTAAGGTAAGTGTATGTGCGTCCTATTACAGGCATATTGTATTGTATACTGTAATATCTTTTAAGTCTGTCGATCTGTACAATGCTAAACTGCACTGAGCTTCGTTGTGTGTGGAGAAATGAGCGTTTCAAATTATCTCTATGATTCTTTTCTTCTTCTTCTTTTGTTCTTCTTTTTTTTCTTCCTCTTTACATTCTTCCATCTTTCCTTTCTTTCTTCTTATATTATTGTTTATTACTATTATTAAAATAAAAGATGATTGTTAATGGTCCACATCTGAAGCCAGTTGTTGCCTGACTTGAGATTAAAAAAACTACAGATAAAAATGTCAAAGATTAAACAAATTAATCCCCGAAAACATTATATTAAATAGTAATTGTTTCATCGAAATATACGAATGACATTGTGTATTGTGTTTATGTTACTTTTATTAGCTAATGACAAATACACGAATACATTGTATAGTGTTTCTATATCAGTACCATCTGATAACGGACATCAGCACTATGAGCATTATCATAGTGTTTTGATAGAACGCTTTATAAATATACATCATCACCATAATTATCATCATCGTCGCTGCCTAAATTAACCGATTCAATCTTCTTTGCGAAGTGTCTTTAGTTGTGGTTTGTGTCTGGGCAGACACGACTGTAGTCGGTCAGTGTTCAGTGTTCAGAGAAGCGTGGAAGCAGTCGAGCTGCTGACCAAGTGGAGGAAACGGTAACCTGCTGACAAACCTTGATGGAAAAGACCCTTTGAACCTCAGTTCAGCAGCCGCCGAGTAGCGGGTAGTCAATCAGGACAGCACCTCCGCCAGCGACGATTACATGCACAGCACGGCTTTGCGCGGCGAGGGCATCTGCCAGGCGCGACCCTCGGGTAACAGAAGCTGACCAGTTAGGCCCCCGTCTTGTTGACATGTCTAATTGATGAACAAACACCCGTACCTCGGCCTCGGCCACGTCTCCACCTTCGCTGCCTGCTGGATCAATGCTTCGTGTGCAGCGGGGTACCTCTGTTCAAGGGTGGGGAGAGATGGGGTGACTAGTGTTTGCACTGCTGTGAACGTTGTTGACGTAGTACTCCAGTTCTTGTCTCCCCCCACCTTCCTCCCGCTGGCCCTAACATCCACTTTCCACAGCATCTAAACACACAGAGATGCTCTGCCACGACTGACGAGCTGACATGTTCATCAGTTAGTCAATGAAACACTCGTTCCAAACCAAAAGCACCGACACCACATATAATATTGAAGATGTTTGATTCTGTAGATAATTTATTCTGCTCTGTTTCATTGTCTGTATCAGGAGAAACTTCTTAAGTAAAATTTTAAAAATAAAATATCTGCAGTTAAGTTGTTGATTAGCAGCAAACATCCAGGTCCTACAGACAATGACATTTTACTACATCCGGACTGCATTAAAAGTGATAACGAGGCTTATTTGTGGTTTCATCTCTGATGCGATATAAGAGTTGCGGTTAGTTTGCTAATAAATTCCAAAATAAATAAATAAGTAAATAAATATCTCCAAATTCCTCAAAGCATACCAAATGCTCTTCGTTTGTTTTTGTTTTGTTTGTTTGTTTGTTTGTTTGTTTGAGGTACTCTTTTTTTTAAGAGGAAGTAGGAGAGGATAAACTAATAACTGTCTTTGATTGTTGTTCATGTCATCGTTCTTGTAAAGCTTATCACATCACCGCTAACTACCTTAGGGGAAATAAGCAGTAGAGGCGAGGAAAGTGAACTGGATGGACGGAAGGTTTACCAACAACCGCCCTCTTGCAGTTCTAGAAAAAAGTCACGTGCTCCGAGATTGGGCAGAAATGATATGCCTTAGTTCTCGCGCCAAGGCAGTGAGGTAAGTTCAAAGGTTAAATATCTGTCATTTCAGTATAATAAACACGGGCCTTGGCTGGCACGTACTTCTCCGGACCTTTTTTGCGGAGGGGGCGGAGAGTTGCTGCCATGCACGTGGATCTACAGATGAAGAGCGTGCCGGGAAATACAGGGAGACAACTCCATCTCCATATTGATGGTGATTCATATGGTAACGGCACCTTCTTCTCCTGTGCTGATGGGCAATATTTAAAGACATTATTTCACACTTAAGATATTAGTAAAACGGCAGCATACATGTCATTTTAAAGACAAGTTTATTTATTTCTTCATTTATTCTGTTAGTGGGTCGCTGTACCTCGATCCCCATCCAGCATTCTCAGTTTGTCCTTTGTACTGACAAAACTAAAACAAAGGAGACAATATTTATTCAAGATTGACAGTACGCCGTGGGAGGCAAGAAAGTTTTAGCTGATGACCTGCCAATGTAACTTGGTAATAAACTTCTAAAGAGATGCTGTAAGCTACAGAGAAAGAAAAAATACAGGTGGTGTCTCACTTGCAAATGGAAGTAGAGTTATGTACGTACAGTTCATCTTTCAGCATCTGTTTGTCAAATATTATGCCTTTCAGCTATCATAAAACATTTCAGAAAAACTTCAACTGCCATAAGGCATCTCAAACACAATAAGATTAGCGGAACAATCTACTTTTCACGTCCGTGTCAAGGGCTATTTGCCTGTAACTAGACCTTCTTGTCACATTCGTATATACGGCTGTTGGTAACTCGGTCGTTCACTAACCAGGGGCTGCGTGCAAACAAAAACAGTTACCAAAACAAAACGAAAATGGATTTGGGCTACACACAAAGAAAAAGTGTGACACAAGTGGAAATTCCAGATTTGGACAATAGTCTGCATCTGCTTCTTGGCAACCTCGTGATGAGTGTACCACCAGTAGCAGTAACATCCACAGAAGCCGCAGCCAGTACAATAATAGTCTGCAAAAATGGTCAGAAAAGCAAGACATCGTCTACCCTCTGTCTCTTGAAGCTTCGGTGACAGCAAGAAGCTGCTTAACCCCATAAACGTGACGAGGCTTTGACTGAAGTCAAACGACTGGCTCGTGATTTTGTTTCTGGCAGCTTTACAAGCCTTCATCTCAACCGTCTTGTCTGCTCAATCATTTTGTCAAAACTAAAAGCTTACACCAAAGCCTTTATCAACGCCTCACTCTGCTTCTTGAGACTTCTTTGCCTCCTGTCCTGCTAAGAGCCCAGTCCGATCATTAAAGTTTTCCATAAAGTGATCAATAAATCAATTTAATTAATAAAAACACAATGTTTTCCAGACTGCATTAACTTATTGGATAAGATGTGGTGTGTGAACAAAACTGAGGCCAAATTAATCTGAATGCTTGTAAGTGTTTATAATTTTTTTTCCTTCGTGTGCACCTGTGAATGTGTAATCCAGTGAAACAAATAGTTCCACTCAGCATCTGTGTGTCTCTCTGTATGTGTAGGCTCATCTACCACTACCCCTCCTCCACAGATGGATGGCGGAAAATGTTGGTGTGGTGTGAAGCACGTGGCACGTGACCTACAGGTCAGCGGTCACGGTCTGACACACACGAATTTGCACACACAGTAGTCGGGACATAAAAAGCACCGAGCACGAAGCACGAAGCCCAAATGGCCGCCCACACTATGTAGCCATAAACTGCTGAAGAAATTACATTTGTCCGAAAATAAATGAAAGCCAGGTTCCGCTCCCTTTTTTGCATTCATCATTCCGCGATTATTTACTGATGGATTATTAGATATTGTCACAACACACAGCTCGTAAAAGGCCTCCTTGTAATATCTGGGAACTGGCTTGCGATGTTCTTGTTGATTCTATCTTTTTATTTGCCCCCGTGAAGTAATTTTTTTGTCCCTGGGCAAAGAAATTGATTCTAACTTAGAAGTCGTATGTGAGAGAGCGGGGAGGGGGATGGGGAATGGGAATGCAGGGGATCGCAGGGGAATGCAGGCACAATTGAATCTGTAGCAGGTTGTGTTGTGGTGTAGATTGAAATATTTCCACGTCCTTCTAGTCAATCTGTCTGTTTCGCTTACAAACGCTTTGTATTACCCTCACTGATGTTCATCTCCCCTTTCTCCCAGTAGTCTCCCCTTCATCTCTTAAGGTTCGGATTTTATTTCCCTTGGATTTCTCTGCTAGATTGATGCTGGGTTTTATGTTATGCAGATCTATGTGTGTTACCGTGGCTTCTACAGCCGTTTTATTTGCCAATTTTAAGTGGTCCGACTACCGGGGTACACGTTTGCACGTCTGATTTCCCTGATTGTGTGCACTCAGCAAAAAGCTTTGGCGGAATTGCAATCGCACTCTGCCTTTGATTCTTATTTTCTTCCTTTCCTTCGCTCTTTTAATTCTCTTCTCTTTTCTCAAGCTATAGCTGTTCACCTTCCTACAGGGGATTTTTTGTGACTTTTGTGTCCATTTTCTTTGAGTCTTATTTCACGTGAAACTCATTTATTCTCTTCATTGATTCATTCATTCAGTAGTATACGTATGTGTGGGACTGACCGTGTGTGTGTGTGTGTGTGTGTGTGTGTGTGTGTGTGTGTGTGTGTGTGTGTGTGTGTGTGTGTGTGTGTGTGTGTGTGTGTGTGCACCCGTGAGCCGTGGTTTTATTCACTGCGTCTACACAACGCCCAGCCTGCTCCAGCTTTGTAGAAAACACGAGTTTTATTTGCAACATCACTGGCTTTCTTTGATCTCCAACGGCTATTAAACTCGAGGGAATTCCGTTGCCTCGTTAAAGCAAGACGCACAGAAGATTCTGAACTCTCGTCTTCCCATCAGTCGGCCTTGAGTCCACCCATGATGCCAGCGAGGATGATGCTCCGCCAGCTGCTGTCAATTTCACCTGAAGTCAAAGGTCATTCCTTGAATACCACCTGTAAGCCGCACGCATGTGTTTCAAATTAAAAAAAGATAATAACAACAATACTAAAGACTGTTTAATAAAGTCTAAAACATTTGCTGAAAGTGTTTTACAACCTACATATTTTTTTTATTTCGTCTGCATTATGCGTGTGTCTACTCTCTATGGGGCGCCAAGAGGGGAATTTTCTGTACTTTCTCTCTCTCTCTCTCTCTAGCTAGAGAGTGCATTATGTAACTAAAGACTGAGTTTTGTAACTACAGAATGCATTCTATAAGTAGAGACTGAGTTCTGTAACTACAGAATGCATTCTCTAGCTAGAAAGAGAAAAAAACTCGGTAAAACTAAATTATTTAATTTATATTATACTTAGAAGTTGCTAGCCAATTCATTATATATATATATATATATAATTCCATTCTGTAGCTAGAGAAATCTCTCTGTACTTAGAGAAAGCTTTCTCTAGCATTACAGAGTAGATACAGAGCGCATTCTGTAGTTGCAGAACTCAGTCTGTAACTACAGATTGCATTCTCTAGCTAGAGAGAGAAAGTAGAGAAAAATCCCTCTTGGCGCCCCATAACTGTCTACTCGGCTCTTGTTGTCTATTTAGTATTCTTGGTCTTGTGTCCAATCTTGCTTCTCACATGTCGAGTGTGTTTTTCTTTGACTGTTAGATTATGCAAACACTTGGGGCTCAAACATAGACATGTGCGTGCGTGCATATGTGTGTGTGTGTGTGTCCTAGAAACAGATGCTGCGTCCTGCGTGCTTATGATTCTCCCTCTATATAGGAACATCGTAGACCTGTTATTCTCCACATGTGTGTCTCTAGTTTGGTGTAGACATACTGTATATCTGTTCATATCCATGACGTAGACGTGTACTCGGGCCTTTCATCACATCCCTGTCGACAGCTCCTGAACCAGCCATGTTTACAGTCAAAACAGAAAGTGAGCGACCTGTTCTGGAACTGTGTTATGAAAAAAGTGTTCAAACCTCAATCAGGCGGCAAGATCAGGCGAAATGTCAGCACAAAGTCCCATCCACGTAGACGCCGCGGTCAGCAGTCGCGTGGCTTACGAGGAACAAATGTTTGATTTCCTATCCACATCTCCATGATTTTAGCTTTGAAGCCTTGATCTTCCTTCCCAGTGTGTTCAAATGCGATTACTACATCGACTCCTACATCAGACGGAATTTAACAGTGGTTGTAAATTAGACCCAAGCCAAAGCTTACATCGAGTTAGAAATCTCTGTCCTCGACTATACTCACGGCCTCTGATCCCCTATTGACCCCGTTGTCTGATTAAGTCGTGACTGGGTGAGATGTGACTCTCATGGCCAAGCGAACTTAGAGAACTGATGTAGGCAGTGAAATGATTGTCTAATTCTTCAAGACTGCACTAGGGAAAAAAGTTGATGAGATGAGTTACCTACAGCTTCATAGTTGTCTGATGGGTCACTGTATTTGGGTTAATTGACTTTTATAGGGTTAAGCACCTTACTATTGCTTTGATCTTAGAACTACCCGTAAATGTAAAAATCTTAAGTCCATCAGTCCACTTCACACACACACACACACACACACACACACACACACACACACACACACACACACACACACGCACGCACTCACAAACACACCATAGAGGGAGAGAAAGAAGAAGAGAAATAAAAAGCAGAAAATTATTGGTGCTCGTAAGTTTATGTTGCAATGAGGAAACGCTTTTTTTCCCCCACGGCTTATTATTCCTGTTTTTATACTTCTTTTATTCAGACAATTGATCCACAATGTCTGCTTTGATTCAAAGGCTGGAGTCGCTTGCACAAACGCAGCATGCTGGCCTCTCTTTGGCAGGTGGTGTGCTGGTCGCTATGGCTTTGCACATGTCGTCACGAACGGGCAGATGGCTTGACTCGCCGGCGTCCCTCAGGTCTGCCCACCTCCCCCCACCTCCAGCCACCCAATTGTCCACCTCTAGTTGAATTTGTCCCCTGTCTCTAAGACTCTAAGGTCACAGGGTTCAAGGCTCATAAGATCTACCAGACGATGCTTTCTTTGAAGAAGGGAGTGCTGGAGTGTTTATTAGTATTGAGGGTTATCTCCCCCTTTTGTGTCTTCCTGCCTTCATTTCATCCATGTATATTACTCCATGCTTACATCCATTTTATTTTTTTTTCCTCTTTCTTAAGTTGACTGCTTTGTTCTTTCTTTACTTTTTTCATTTCTTTCTTTATCTCAGCCAGTCTTCCTTCTCTTCATTTTTCCATACCCTGTTCTCTTCTTTTATTTTCATCTGGCTTCAGTTTCTTCTTTATCCATTATTTGTAATTTGATCTTTAGAGCTTTGTGATTTATTTCGTCCTAGCTTCCTTCTTTTCATTGTTGTCACCCTGTTGTTTCTTTTTAGCAAGATGGCTTCTTGAAAAAGGTTGGAACTTTCTTTATGACTATCACTGGTTCTTAACACAGTTTCCTTGCCCCCTCCCGACATTCATAGCCTCTACAAGGATCGCTTGAATTTCCTCTACTCTCTTTCAAGTCAGAAAATTAACTCATTCCGTGTTAATTAATCTAACTCTCATGCTATCTGGCTGACGATTTTAAATGCAAATACGAAACTTATGAAACGACAATAAAGCTTGACACGGGTGAATGATAAGCAAATAGAAGGAGTTCTCAATAATGTGAAGATGATGGCAACTTGAGAGAGAATACATTCACTGTCAGCTGCAATGTTAGCTAATACTCAGAGGTGTCTAAGGGCAGTCAAAAGGTTCCTTCCACTCGTCTGTCGAGTGCTGTAGGTCAGTGGGTGTGATAGATTCGCGGTTTTCAATGGAGCGTAAAATTCCTGCTTCACTTCACACGGTCTGATACCCGGCTGAAAACACATCTGCCAGAGACTGATTCTGTCAGCATGAATGTTCTCCAGTGTAATCGATTTAGTATGGCATACTGTAAGGGGCGTTAGGTGCCTGAGAACTACCGAGAGATGTTTACCTCCCATTTCGGCCTTGATCTGTCTGATCGTTTTCTTTCGTGGTTTTCTTTTTTTTCTACCTTTTTCATATCTTTTTTAAGGCCGTTCCATGAACATTCGCACAATATTCCACAGAGATTTATGTGAATTTCTCTATCTTTAGAGAGATGTTTACTTACACTTATCGGTTTCGGGGTAACCTACAGTTTTTATTTCCGCTTGTTGGTCGCACATGTCGCAGTCGTCATGTTGTGCATCGTTTTCGTCTTTTTCTCGTCCCCATGCCTTGTTGATAATGGTAACAAGACTCGTTTGTGCAAAACACTAAAATATCATTCACCAACCACATCTCGTAATCTTGTGAGTCAGGTAACGGAATCAGATAAGAAAGTTTATATTCGTCATTAATTTTATTACTAGTTTACATGAAAGCATGCTTACAAAAAAAGTCACTATTCTTAGATAATGGAAAAGAACCCTTACCTTTATGTTAATTATTAAGTTTAAAGTCTTCTAAATATGTTTTGATGTTATATGTAAGTGGCAGCATAAAAATGTAACTAATGTCTTGTCTCATTAATTAGCTTATTATCATTATGTCTAGTCGCCACAGAGACCACGAACACATCAATGCTTTCTTATTATGATTATAACACTTCTCATATTTTTTCCCATCTTCTCCGCCTACCTCAGACTAAGTTCCTTACGTTGCTACTAAATACCAGGTTAGAAAGGTAAAGCCAAGAAACATCCTTCTCCCATGTAAAAGAAAACCATTCATCCAGTCAGGGAGGAGAAGTATCCAGAACAAAGAGAAGCTAATACCTGGTAGGATCGAGGTGTGATGGGGGATCAGCCTGATAAACATTTCGTGTGCACGCACAAGCAAGTACCAGTGAGGCAGGGTTTATCGCTGGGTGAGGCTGGTGAGTATGGCTGCAATCAAATCAGGAATGATGATTGTGTCGTCTGCTTTTGTATTCAGTGCCGGCAGACACAACGGGTTCGAGTCTGGTTGTCGGTCGTTCCCAGAATTCCAGACTTAACTGATTTTGGCAGTCTCTCCAAACACTAAATATGTGTTTCTGCTGGGACTTAAAACCCAGACACGAACAATAGAGCAAGTGTCGAAATACTTTGTGCATACAATACTCACAGGTATTGTTCTACCTTTGATACTAACGACACTTAACAGACCATATATACCGAGTCGTTTGCGGTTTTATAAAGATGTCGAGAAATATTGGCAAATAATAAATACTTCGTCAATTGTAGTGTGTTAAGCACAAGTGTAAATGAAATATCTGTTTGCACACGGTTTGTGCCTGTGATGTACATCGGGTGCAAAGTCATGTTCGAGCGAGTGTCACATATGGCGACTGCTAAAAGATTATTGTGGACAATCTTTACTTTTCATCCTACAAAATATTGCAATTAAAAGCAAATTCGTTAAATAGCCTTGACGACTTTTTAATGTATAAAATCGTTTAGATAAGTACTTTGAGAAGATGTAGCATCTCAATCAGCACGGCGCAGACTCATACTCATCGCCTGCCGAGTAATTTTGTTTGAGTCAATTGTTGTGAGGGATAATATAACTGTCTGATTAAATTCTAGCATATCTGGTGTGTGGATGGTTCATACGATTGCTCAGAGGGCTAAGAGCGGTATGAATTCGTGGGTAGCTGGATGGGTGAGTGGCTGAGGGTGTGGGCTGGTTATTTTCAGTTCATCCTGTAAAGGTGTCAATGGCTGGAATGGTCTAACAATCTGTTGTATTTAAATTGCTTTTATTTGTGCATATGGATCAAACTTCATCATATTCATCTGTTATCTTTCATCTACACCTGTTTGGGAGGCTTCCATGCCCGAAGTGAGCAGTGATCAAGGGACTAGACACCTCTCAGAAGCGATGAACGTTGCGCTCCAGCTTTCACAGCTCGTGACCTGCACACGGTGTACCACTCACATTTCACCGCCTTTACGACTCGTAGATGATTGTCTTACGCGAGAGATGATTGTCGATTCAGCAGCTGAGTTTGAGGTGATCTGGAATTCGTATCGAGCATGTGATCCACTTACAGGCCGGTCAAACTCATGTGCCACCATACAAAACCTTGACGACAGTCGTGGCTGTGATGGGAACCCCGCGCTGTGGCACAGAGGGCAGAGGCTATTGACTTGACAGTTAGTATGTTACAGGCTCTTGTTCTGATGTCACGAGAGCACTCTAGCTATAACACCTCCACCAAAGCAAAGAGAAGCTCTAACCCTACTTTCGTTACCGAAATCTTACCTCTCCAGATGACAGATCACGTGGGTCGGGACGATTCCCTCAGCTAAGTAAACTCGGGTCTCCATTCTTCATCCGTTGGACACAAAGACCTGGGTCCAAGACGAAGGCATGTGTTTTTCTCATCGGCCTCCGAAAGATTGAGACTGATTGATGCAGAAGTCTTTTGTGCATCACCCCTCTGCAAAGAAAAAAAAGAGAAACGAACGTTTGAGACCTCGCCTTCAGATGGAATTCTTCCGAGAAACAATAAGCACACAGGGACAGACAAGTGGATAAAAGGCTGGCTCCGTCTTCTCCTTGGATTGCCTCCTCTTGATGATGACTGAGCTGGGCAATATTTGATAAAACGGGGCTCGAAAGGGCTGGAGAACTACCCAAAGCTGACAACCCAAAACGGATTTCTGATAAGAATGTGATTGAGTTGGCATGGTTTTAGCTTCCGATGAAATTGTTCCCTCAAGACCTCGAGTTCTTCCAGGAAAATGGTCGAGGTTATCAATAAAAAAAAAGAAATAAGAAGTGACAGGGTTGTGTAATGCGGGAAGAAAGTTGTACATAACACTACAAGGGTTTTTTTTTTAAATTAATCAGTATACACACGCGTGGACACGAACTGACTAATCATGGGTTTTGTGAAATGCTGATAGATAGACAGGGGGGATACAATCCGGGAAACTTAGAGGGAAGATCGCACCTTTCTTACATCCATTTTCGTACTCTATTGGCTGGTTAGCCGAAACCAGTTACTCCCAAAAACCGCAAAACGGGAGCCGAGTCAGACTGGAGCAGGAATCACACTAAAGTAATTTGTCACTTTTTTGTCGCGCCAAGATGGATGGAAGAGTTTTGGATTAGCACCTAAATCAAAATGGACAGGTCCTCAATCCATGGACGGGCAAGGGAAGTAATTTGGCTGTGGCTAGCGAGGAGCTCAGCCTATTTCGTAGTAGTTTGAGATTCTTTGTTGGGGTTGATGAATGCCGAATGTCACTCAAGCTCAGCTGGCTTGCTTGTTGCTATGTCACTTGCGAGCTGACGAATAGAGGCAATAATCAGAGATTTTTTTGTAATTTAACCCCACCCGTAAAAACACACCTGAAGTAAACGCGTGCAAATAAAATTGTTCTCTCCCCTTTTATTTGGTTTGCCAAACGGCTGACAGCTGGTCACAAGAAGATGTGTATAATTTATCATTCAAATAAGTTGTTGTCGGCAGATATTTAGTTTTGTAATCAGAAAGCAGGGTGAACCAGTCTTGTTTCTCGTTTCTGGTGGATTAAAAACTAAAATATATTATTATGTAAATATTTCTTCTTTTGGTAGATAGAAACTAAAAAAGATTACGACATAAATACTTTTATGATACGGCAGTCTGTGAAGCTTTTCCCAAACCCAGATGTAGTTTATCAGGAATGTGAGTCTTGTCAAAGCTAACTTGAAATGCACTCTACTCACTCACATTCTACGTATTCTTAATACATTTACAGTCTTGTAACAGATGACTACCTCGGTGCTTGCGTTTATCGTGGTTAGGTAACTCCCTCTGTTGAGAACAATGTAAGGGGCCTGTACTCCACCTCTCTCTTTACCTCACTCACTCGCTTGGTCAGTTTGTGAAAGTTTTCATGGACGGCATCTCTCGTTAGCTTTAGGTGCGGTATTTAATCGGTAACAATAATTCAGATGTCTAGTAGTTTACGAGAAGCTGTGCGGTGGAAACATTAATGGAAGCACTGGTAGCAGCAGATTTTCAAGACTGACTGTCGTTTGCATCCCAGGGCCTTTGTCAGTAATAGAGTAAAACTCATCTCCCTTTGAGCAGTGTACTCAAAAGTCGATAATAAAATCGATGCAAGAAATAATCAGCTGACCGCTTCACACCTCTGGCTTTCGCTGACTTGGTGGAAAGAAATCGTGTTATGACGAAGTTTGAGTGATAGTGAAAAATAATGCCTGTAAGCAGTTTACTAGACCAAATAGTTTGTACGATATCGATTATGTACAGAGAGAGGAAACTAAATTGCCGTGGGACATTCAGGATTTGTACAGGACCCAAGGATGAAGGGGTGCACTCTGGTGGGTTCGATACTCGTGTCGCGCAGCGAACTTCCCACAATTCAGCAGCTGTTACACTGGCAGCTGATCCCATGCAAGCTGTGGGAAGGTAAAGCAATGAGGAAGAGCAGCATAGACATCATCCTCACAAAAAAAGATGACCCCTGAGAAAAGGGTGGTCCCTAGCACCTACCTCCCCAACGACTGAAAGGTTAGCGTACTACCTGATCAATCCCAAGACCGGAAGTCCTTTTCACATATCTCTCTAATATTCAAGAACAGTTTTTATCACAATCTATAAGATAATATGCCAAAGGAAGAACCCGTCATTTTCTTAAAGACAGAAAAATAAAAAATATACAACAAAACAGAAAGTATAGATCGCACACGAGTGAGCCAACCACACCTCATCTGCACAATCGGATTAAAACCCGGTGCACGGAAATATGATAAACCCGACACGACTCGGAAAAGCGATGTGTCATCTGGAGGTGGAGGCAAGAGAGTTGGGGGGGGGGAGGAGAGAGGGAGACGATTAGCCAGGAAAACCATCGCACGCGACGCACGATGGGAAGGGGAGAGAAAATCAAGAGAGGCAATCAATGAAAGCCACGTGATGTCAGACAAGTCGTCGTCGTGTGGAGCTGACGGAGTTTCCCAGTTTACAGAATCCGCTTGGAGGGCGTTTCACCCTCGGATCTGTTGCCGCCGCGGCGCGATTTTCTTGAGAGGATGAAGATCAGAGGGAAGGGCTGGGCTGGGCTGAAAGCTTGGGGAGAGGGCTTTATGCTCTTCTCTTTTTCCACGAGGGTTCAAAAACAACTTTGGTGATTAAAGTTATCGATAAAAGGATGTATGTACGAGGCGAAGACAATTTTGTTTTCAGGTGGTGGGCGAGCAACCTAATTGAATGTGTTAACTAAACAAAGAAAACTGTACTTGACACCTCGAAGAAGATGTTCGTAAATTCAGGAATACGGACTTAAACACACGGCGGACAAACGTGAAACCCTGTCGGTGTCCATTCGTGGTGTGCAAGAAACAAGGGAAATAATTCAGAGATAAATATTTTCCTTCTGACTTAAAAGTTGGTCAACGGACCTGTTGTTCTCCAGCTAGCATTCGTCTGATCTGATTGACTATTTAAATACAACAAGAATCGAATTTTAAAAACAAATCTGACAAACTTTGGAGGGTGTGGTAGAAATATAATTGTCCTCCAATCTTCTTGTCTAAAATTAGTTCTTATGTCTAATTATTTAAGTTTAATGTTCCTGTTCTTACCCCGACACCACGGTTAAGTTAAAAGTATAAGATAAATGAGAGTAGAAAAGATATCTGATGTGAAAATAACAATAAAGACTGAGTATACAAAAGACCAGGACCAGATCTTGTTAACAAACCGTTCACTGAACAACTGAACAATACCAGGTCCCTCGAACATGTCACTGTCGTAGAAAAGTGTGTAAACACAGCAAAGTTGTTTTTGATTTTAAGACGACATTCGAGGCTTAGTAGACGATCATATTTCACTTAGTCAAAAGGAGGAACTTAGAAAATGAGAGAGAGAGAGAGAGAGATCATAGCAGAACGAAGAAAGATAGACATACCTAGACACATAGGGAGGAACCAGACATGACTGAAAAAGATTTCTTTTTCCCATGAGGCAGCAGGCGAACTCAAAAGTTAAATCCAAATTCAATTTCTTGACAATTTTATTACAGTTACATTCAATCTGCCGTAACTTTTAAGAGAATGTCTCTTGTCCTACGTGTGGATTCCTCATTTACTTCTCATTCTCACAGGAGACATCTTTATTTCAGAAGTCTACTGGAGATGCTTCGAGAGTTTTCTAGTGTGTTTGCATAAAGATGTTATCCTTGCCATATGTCTTGAGCGTTGGCAAAGTTTGCAAGGAAAACAAATATAGTACTACGATACAATTATAAAACTGTATTACTGATTTCACGATACAATTATAAAACTGTATTACTGATTTCACGATACAATTATAAAACTGTATTACTGATTTCACGATACAATTATAAACTGTGTTGCTGATTTCACGATACAATTATAAAACTGTATTACTGATTTCACGATACAATTATAAAACTGTATTGCGGATTTCACGATACAATTATAAAACTGTATTGCTGATTTCACGATACAATTATAAAACTGTATTGCTGATTTCACGATACAATTATAAACTGTGTTGCTGATTTCACGATACAATTATAAAACTGTATTACTGATTTCACGATACAATTATAAAACTGTATTACTGATTTCACGATACAATTATAAAACTGTATTGCTGATTTCACGATACAATTATAAAACTGTATTGCTGATTTCACGATACAATTATAAAACTGTATTGCTGATTTCACGATACAATTCTAAACTGTGTTGCTGATTTCACGATACAATTATAAAACTGTATTGCTGATTTCGCCATATAGATGCACGCGCAGATCAACAGATATTTCAGGGTAGTGCTAACACCATTTCTGCCATCGAGTTTTTTCTCTTTTTTGTTGTGATGGTTGGGTGCATATTTTGTGTACTCGTTGGTTTAGTTGAAAACTCGCTTACCTGTATGTCCACACAATATTGCGTACTGTATGTCTAGCCTATTGCAGGTGCGATAGTATCTATATGTGGATGGACCTTTGCTTTAGATAAGATCTATGTGCAATACATTGCTTACCTGCACGAACAGTTTCTAGTTCACATACTCGCATTATAACCTGCCTTTCTGGTCTCCATGACAACCGAGTGCAGGTTTCATTCTTGTCTACTGCTCTGGCATTCTTTTCCTATCGCATATTCACTCGATGCATTACTTCAGAGAGTGAGAGAGAGAGAGTGTGTGGGGAGGGAAACTCGAGGAATATATTTCCTCGTTGGGGTTATTATTCTGGTTATTAGGGAATGTGTCGGAAATTGTATGGCATCTCTAAGAAAAAGGGAATGTGCATCGATTACCCACCAAGTTCCCGACGTTTATATTTACAATATTCGCCACATTATTGCGTGCGTGGATGCAGAAGATGATTAGCGGCTAATGTTTGTATAATTCGTGGCTGGCGGTAAGCATGTGGACATTTCCATTGTTATTGCAGCGCCGAGCACAAACCTCGACATGAAGGGGGAGTCGCTGACCGTTCCCCCCTCACTGTTTCTCGCAAAGCAGGAGGAAATGGTGTTGTTCATTCTAGTATTTTCTGTACTTTTCGCCAGACACAAGGGTAGCGGGTTTCTGTGTGTTTAAGTATAAAGTTCTCATGTTGTGGGGTTGATGTGCCAGGAACCTGCTTGCAACCTAAAATCCTCGCGTTTACATGTTCAAGAGCTGTGTGGGCTTGTGTCAAAGATGTGTGTACACCAGTCTAAAAGGCTTTCGTAAAGCGACTGCATGCAAACAAGGCTTAATGTCGAAATGTTTAAATATGAATTAATGCGAGGAAATTAAATAAATCCCCCTCTCGTATTCTGCCTCAGCCTTCTCATGCTTCTCTCTCTCTCTCACACACACACACAGTCATTTACACGCGCGCACATTCACACACAAGCTTACATGTGCACTCTCTTACTCTCTCAAAGAAGTTGAGAAGAGCGATGGTGATTATGAGGCTAGGTCATTAAGTCCAATCAGACTCAAACCTCACGTGCATCTTTTCCCTGTCACCTACTCTCTGCCCCACATCTGTCTAGCACTGGTCGTCGATGAAAGAGGAGCTTCCGCGCGGCGTTATCACATCCGCCACCTTCTCCACCACCACCATCCCGGGGAAGTTTGAAGCGTCCCAGACGTGGTACTAGATAAGTCAACCCCCTCCCATCACCACCTTCCTCCGACCACCCCCACTCTCCCCGCCCCCGCGCTTTTCCTTTGCCGCTGCAGCTGGTTGGTGGGTGATCGTGGGCTGCAGACCCGGTGGTGGCCGTGCGAGGCGAGACTGAGAGACTGAGAGACTGGAGTCACGGTGCGGACACTAAAGTGACGCGCGAGGTCAAGGGTGACCGCCACCTGAGTACAGCCATCGTTTTTCACGTTTCGTTTCGGTCCAGAAGCAAGATGTCTGTCTGCGTGTCAGGCTGACTGGAAAGGTTTGGTGCGCCCCTTTCATTCCCTGTTATGCGTTTTGCAGCGGGTATTCCCCCCCCCCTCAACTTTTCCCCTCCCCCCCAGCCCCTTGCAGACTCCAACAAGCACGCGTTCTGCGATGTGCGTTAGACCTAGCACGCGCACTCGCGTAGAAACTGTTTCGGTAGGTGGGATTTTTTCTTTTCCTCTCCTTAATATAAAGTATCTGATCCCTCACTTAAACTGCTGTCAAGATTAAAAGTGGCATTTTTATAATGCCCATCACGCGAGGAGTCTCCAATGTTTCAATCAATTTGCCCTGTTGCAGAAAAAGAAAAAAATTAGGAACATAACCATCTTCTCTCTCTTTCCTTTTTTAAACTTTTTTTTTTTTTTTCGCGTTCCTCGTCGAGAGCGAGAAAAGCGTGTTTCCATGTTTACGCCAGATGAAAGTTAAAAGTCTCAGCAAGACTGAGTGAAGAAGGCGACCTTAGGGAGGTGCGGAGGAGGCGTGGCTACAAGATGAAAGAAAGGTGAAGGAAAGTCTGTTTTATACGACTTACAGACGATGCGGGGATGGGGGGAAATGGAGGGACAGGGAAGTGGTGAAAAAGGCGAAAGAGGAGAGAAGTAACGTTCTTCCGGAAGATGCTACGGGGCGGCTGCACAGGTGTGTAGTGTAGGGGGTGGTGGAGAGAGAGGGGGATGGGGCAATGTGGAAGAGCGATAAGCTAGCGATTATCGGTTCATATCTCACAACTGTCACAAGCCGGAGGGAGTTTGACTTCACAGCTAAGTGGTGCGAATGATGCGCGGCGAGGGGCCCTTCGTCGTTGTAGGTCTTGCTGATGATGTGTTGTCTCCCCCCTCGGGCTTACTGCCGCTTAGGAGAAAGAACGAAAGAACGTGAACTGAGGGTAGTGTGAACGAACAAATGCAAGAACGAACAAGGGTGAGAAAAGAGAACTGTAGTAAGTAAATGAGTGAGGAAACAAAGGAAAGAAATAACTGCGGACAAAAACAATCCAGCTTTGTTCCGGACTATATGGAAGAGAGAGAGAGAGAACTGAGGTTTATGAGACTGAATGACAAAGAAAGAATACCAAGAACAATAAGGAGTAAGTAAAGAAGAAAGAAGGAAGTGTGGAGAAAGACAAGAATAAATTAATAACGTAAGAAAAAAAAAAGAACGAAAAGAAACTGAAGGTTTTGGGAAAGAACAGAAGAACAAAATTGAGAACAGAGGAAATAACAAACATGAAAAAGAAAGACTAAAAGAAAGAGTGAATAAAAATTTTATAAATTTATATGAATGAAGAAAGTAAAACTTGAGTGAATGAACAAAACAAAGAGAACTGAAGATTTCCAGAAAGAGAAAATAAAATGGAGAGAGAAACAAAACAAAAAAAAAATAAAATAAAATAAATTAATTATAAAGTTATGTGCGGCGCTATAGGACTTTAACCCCTTATCTTTTATGTTCACCTTGTAAAGGCTGCTGATTTATTGTTCATCCGAGGGACTACTTGCTGGGCACGACCGTTGTCGGAATTCGCCTTACTTTTCAAACCATCCTATCTCACAGACTTGTCCCAGACAGTCGTCTTGGTTTCCCAAGTATATCCAAGCAGTGGACTGTCAGGGCTGTGGTTCTACCCCCACACACCCCTGTCAGACCAGTTAGATGTCGTCGCTGCAGGCCATGCGGTGGTACAGAAGGTCGCTCCTCAGCCACAGACGTGGAGACAGGAGCCATTTTTCTTGCCTGTCCTGAGCTAAGATGCAGACGGCATTGATTTACACTTAATGGTGAAATATTAGGCGATAAAACTTTCCTAAGTACTTATTATGATAAGGTTAAATACAACTTCACATATCAAAGCAGCCCATTCAGATCGTAAAGACTTGAAAATGCCCCATAACCGGCCCTTGTGTAGAAGGCGTTATTCGTTGGTGATCTGCAAAGTTGGATCGTCAACTGGCTAGTCGCAGGCAGGATTATTGTCTTGTGTGCATGTAGGGTACAGTGAACACACAGCGACCAGGGGTCTGAGGGTACAATCAACACAGCGACCAGTGATCTTAGGGAACAGTGAACACACAAGGACCCGTGGTCTTAGGGTACAATGAACACAGCGTCCAGTGGTCTTAGGGTACAATGAACACACAGCAACCAGTGGTGTGAGGGTACAATGAACACAGTGACCATTGTTCTTAAGGTACATGAACACGCGTGGATCAGTGGTCTTAGGGTACAGTGAACACAGCGACAAGTGGCCTGAGGGTACAATGAGCACACAAGGACCCGTGGTTATAGGGTACAATGAACATACAAGAACCCGTGATTTAGGGTACAGTGAACACAGCGTTCAGTGGTCTTCGGGTACAGTGAACACGCATGGATCAGTGGTCTTAGGGTTTCAGTGAACACAGCGACCATTGTTCTTAAGGTATAGTGAACATGTATGGGTTAGTGGTCTTAGGGTACAGTGAACACAGCGTCCAGTGGTCTTAGGGTACAGTGAACACAGCGTCCAGTGGTCTTAAGGTACAGTGAACCCACAATGACCAGTGGTCTTAAGGTACAGTGTGATCCACAAGATGACCAGTGGTCCCACGAATTAGGGGCACACAATACACTTTAGTGTACACAGGTGGTATTACCTTAAATAGATCTCTTTTCCATGACAACTCAGGTTCCCATTTTTGCCGGCTGGGAAAAAGAATGACTTTGATATCGACTGGAAGGCTTATGGTCAGACTAGAGTACTACAAAGAATAACTACCCACACATGAAGGTTACATCGGCAGTAAGAGACTAAAATTAATTAATAGGTTGTTAAAGTCCATCGTGATTATGGGTAGTAACAGACTACAGTAATAGGTTGCTATAGTCCACCGTGATAGTGGGCAGTAAACATCCAGTGCCAGTGACAGGTGGTTAAGCTGGTTGTCCAGAAGCCTTGGTCGTAAACCATCGATACATCAGCATCACCATATTTAGCCTACAGCCTTAGCAAGTCCTTTGTGCCCACAGTAGAGGGCGGCACTTCAGACAGGAACTCTACCAACGTACCTTCTCGATCTGCGCATGTGCCAGATTGCTGGACCTCGCGTCGTTTCCGCACATCTAACCCAGGGGTTAACTCTACTTCTACTTCATGACTAGGCCCCCATAAGCTTGGGCAAGGTTGTGAAGATATCTGCTCGCTTTACAGTTTGGTGCTAGCAGCTATCTACTTACGTACCGCAGGTAAAATTGGGGCGTTAGGGGTCCAAGCTACCCGCCCTCGGCCTTCCCTCATCTCTGCCTTGACCTGTGTCTATGTGACAAAGAGTGTCACGTGATCACCTGGAATGTCTTGACGTGCAAACACTCTGTCGTGCAGCCAAACTGTTTGGGAAAAACCAGGGGAGAAATCTCCTTAAGGCAGGGTCAGGCGGGCTGGCGGTGCGTGGGGTTTGGATGGCAGGATTTTCCAAGTTGAACAGGTGTGAAATATCTGTCATCCAAATAATTTTTTACTTCGCTGGATTTAACGTGGTTTACAGTTCCCCCCAGAGAAAACAGATTCGTCCCCTGAATGCAGGTGTAAAGCTTTAACAGACACCTGCTGGAAAACACAACGTAGACAGCGTCAGGGTCCTGAGTCTTCATACCTTCTGTCTCGACGACAAAGAAAGACGAGCAGTTTATCTCCTTCTCTCTCTCTCTTTCCACAGGGAGAGAGAAAAAAAAGAGCAAGAATCCAAAGACTCTGGAAGTGTTTGATGCAATCTTCTCAAGACAAGCAGACACAGTCACGAACAAGCACGGATACTTCCGTGACGAAGGCAGAATCATCGGATACATCTCTGGCAGTGGCGTGTCAGGGGCCTTCATCCCGCCAAATATTTATGTATACTGGAGAATGTTTGGTCCGGGCCTCATCCACTCACACGTTCCCACATCAATTCTGTACAGGCAAACAACGCTCGCCAGCGCCCTCTGGAATTGCTCCGAGCCTTCCCCGCACGTGAAAACGGGAAAATTACTCCTGTCTTTTGATTTTTGTTGTTCATTTTTGTACTTCGCATGTGTGTGTGTGTCTGAGAGAGAGAGACATGTTTGTGCAGATAGACGTACGCAAGTATAAAGTCACACACACACACACACACACACACACACACACACACACACATGCGCGCGCTTATTCTAGATCCAGAACCCTGCTAATTCATGTGTCGAGGGATTTGGAGCTGACAGAGCTGTGCCACCCTTACTGGATCCCCTGGAAGGAAAGAGGTTATCAAGACATCTCAAGCCTCATTTGCAAGAAAAACTGGCATCAAGGGGAGATAACTCGAATATTTCACAGTTTGTTTTCTTTCTCCAAACATTTAAAATAACGGCAAGTCCGCGCCCACTGTGCTGTTCGGTATCTCGGTCCTTCGTCTGAAACACACAACAGCGGGATTGACTACAAAGTTTACATCTTACATACGCCATCACAACATGATGGTCCTAGAAACCTGTTTTTCGTGAAACGTTTTCTCAAAAGGAAAACTTTTTGAAGGAACCAATTGAAACTAAGACACAGGGGCCATTGACCGTGAAACGTGTCTTTCACAGGGAAAGGAATGCCTAACTAACATTTTACACAGTAGTTTTTCTTCCCACACTTACTTTTTTTTTTTTGTTTTCGGGAAAGAAAAATGTTTGTCTTGGTCGTCAAGCAACCGTAAACGTTAAAAGCTACCCAGGGTCAAAGATGAAACATGAAATGTTGCTGGCAAGATAAGTGGGTCACACACAAACACACGTTAATTGTTTGTTACAAAAATACCTTGTGCCCATTTAGATTGCACGTGTTGGTTGACCTACATTTGTACTTCTTACGTCACTGGGGGGTCGTAACTAACGCGAGAGAGCCGAGTATATGCTAATGAGGCGTTAACCAATCAACGAGCGTTCACCTCTTTCAAAAATCATAGGAAGAGAACTGTAGAGTTCACAGAGTTGTATCACCTGAACGGAAACGAATTCTTCGCTTGGGTCTTGGGAATTGGTCTGGATTTATGACCTAACCAATCTGATAAGAAAATAAGATTGTACTCGAATTTGCCTTCTACTGGTAACCAACGAGTAATGGTCTATACCGAGACTTGCTGAGTGCCTTAGTTTCTTTGCAAGTTATTAACGTGATTAACACTACTAACAGATTAATTCCTCTCTCTCTCTCTCTCTTTGTGTGTGTGAGAGAGAGAAGAAAACAGCGAGATAGAGATAATATAAACACATATTTTATTAATGACAGCCATGCACATTTTGAAGTTGTAGAAAAAAAATGAAATACAGCAAATTTTTTTTTAGGTTCTCGCAGTTTATGCTGCTTCGAATTTCCTAAAATGAAAGCCTAATATAGTAACATAAAGGCAGCTCGCAATCCCATCATTGTGAGAAAACAACAAGCACAGAAAAAGAATTGAATTGTTGCAGAGGCTGGAGAATTAACTGTGTTCTTAGCTAATGCGCAGAAAGACAGAAAATGTTTCTGGCATTAAATTTCACAGAAATTGCATCGAGGTATTTCACAGCCCCTGATGGTTTACCTGATCTCGAGCCTAGAGCCTTGGGTATCCTGTTACACTGGGAGGCGGACTGGCCGGCGACGGCTCCACATTTAACTGTCGCAAAGTCACCGCATGCGCCAACCCCACCAGCAGCTCCATCTACATGCTGCTGTCATCAAGAGTAAAACGAGGCCTGATTGGCTGATTTACACGGAAAGACACCCGCTATCTGACCACGTCAGCGGGCAAGGCTGGTAATATCTGTCAGGTCCAATTGCTTTTAATTTCGAAGAGAACTGAAGACTAGAAGATTCTAATATTCGTGTGTGTGGGCGAAACCACGTTGATCGTGAGTTTTCGACAACAAAAGAAATGAACGAAACAATCAGATAAATAATTTGTTTCTAATTTTAGCTGAAAATTAAACTTTCTGTGAAGCAGATTGGTTCGGTGGCTAGCGTGCTTTGTTTGAAGAATGCTGGATTCCATTGCGATGTTTATACAGATTAATTCTGAGTCTATTGACCAGTCCATGCGGTCATCATGGCCTCTGATATGGGCAAGTCACTTCCTTCAGAGTAACGGTAAAAATGAGAAGACTGCTTGAGTAATATTGTCATTGTTAACCTTTGTCCTTCACGAATCTCAACCTTGCAGGCGAAATTAAAAATTATTTTCCCGTCTCTCTTCACAACTTCTAATTGCCTGTTCATATAATGCCAAACCGATGTCGACGGGTTAATGGATACAGTCTCTGTCGATATTTGTTTCCACATTCTGATAGTTTAAGTTCGTTTATTCATTTTATTCCTTCTCCTCGGAAACAAAACATTTTGAAATATAATCACAAGAAACAAGGTAGTTTTAAAAAACCATCCCTGATATCAGGAAATTTGCTTTAGACACTCTCCACCAGACTTCCATATCTGTCGTTGAGGTCATTAAGAGATACAACACCGTCTTTTTTTGCGGGGATTTTTGGTGAGTAAGGGAGATCACTCTAAACAGCTCTTCCCGTAGAGTGATGTGGCTTGCGAAACAATTCTTCATATCTAGAAATAACAAGTGTTTTTCCCCAAATTTGCCCCGAATTAGCGTAATGCACATCAATCAAATGCATGACCAAAATAATAAGGTTAAGGTCAGGAAAAGAGCGAAATTAAACAGGAAACATCCGTTTTCGTCGAAAAAAATCGAGGTTGTTTGCTGTTTGAGAACTAACAGAATTAAACCGCAACCTGCTATAGCCTCTGTACACTCGAAAAATAAACTAGAATTAAATCAGTAGAGTTCATCTGTTAAAAATATTTAGAGTTAAATGCCTAATGCTTCCAGTGAGATAAAAATAAAGGTGGTATATATTTTGTATAGTTTTGTATTTTATTGTCATAGACCTATTTTGTCGCATCTCTGTCCGTCTATTCATTTTAAGAATAAGAACAAATGGATTGTGATCATAAAATTTTGTGCTCCGATCTTTTTTGGGAAATTTAATGCGCGTGCGCATACGCACACACACGTTCGCACGCAGACATAATCCTGATAATATTCTGAAGAATACTTTCTGCTACAGAGACAACGAACCTCCCATCTTACAGGGTGTTGCGAAGCTTACCGGTAAATGCTAAAACAGTAAGTGGAAACACAAGACCTGAAAATGAGGTGTAAAATTATCTCTCCTGACCCGAAGAGATGTGCGAGGGGGGTGGGGGGATTCTTCTATCGGAGTTGCCATCAGTTGTCTTCCGCCCCCCCCCCCCTCCCAAGGCCTGCAGCGAGCAGACATCCATCTCTCCACACCTCAGCCTTGCAACTTTATTGTTCGCTCGCTCTGCTGCTCCGAGATGCACCCCGTCCACCCACCCACCTCCACGCGCATGCCTTTCCGATGAAAGCGAGGCTGACCTGTCTGTCTGCACTGAAGCAGGCATAATCGAAAACAAAATGCAAACATGCAGAACACTTCTCCTGTCCAAGTTCTTGTTCCAAAAAGAGTTGAGGGAGGATTTACAACTCTTCTGACAGACACTTTGAAGAGTGGAAGGCGGGTTGCAGAGACTGGCATCCTTCCATCATTTTCTGGTACAATGAGGAGAACGGAAATCTCCTTTACAGACATCGTTTGCAAGTCGTTCCGAGGGCTACGAGCTCTGTAGCAGCAAGAACTTCAAAGAGTCTGAAAGAAAAGAGAACACAACGGGGATCCACAGATGCTCACTATCCTCGTGGAGTATAAACTGAATCATGCGTGGACAGCATCTTTCTTTCTTTCTTTCTTTCTTTCTTTCTTTCGTTTTGCCCTTTATTTTCTTTCTTTCTTTCATTTGCTTTGCCCTTTTTTTCGTTCACTGGTTGGTTTGTTCATCTTTCCTTTTACTAGTCTCTTCAACCTTGTGAGTTTGTCTCCCGCTGCTTGAATGAAAGAAAGTTTTGGAAACTTGAAATGTTGCATGACAATAAAGTTCAAATCCCACAGGTTCGTTTTGCTGCAGTTTAATTCAGTTTTATTCAGGCTTACTACAGATTGATTGATCGATTAATTAATAGACTGATTAAATTTGTTGTGTAGGTAAAAAGAGAGGTAGAATATGAAAAAAAGAAACATCAGAAGTAAAAAAAAAGGAGAAAGAGAAGTAGCTGCTTATAGTTTTTGTTCATTTTTATTGTTTACATGTATTGCTTCAATTCTTTATGTGTAGTTTATTTTTACAGTTTGTTGTTTGCAGTCACTATTTCAAAGCTTATTTTTATTGTTTAATTAATTGATTATTTGGGGGTAGTTTTTTGCATTTATCACTTTAAATCTTTACTGTTAGTTTTATTGTTTATTTTATTTCTTTTAGGGGTTTAATCTGTTTATTAATGAATGTGCTTGCGTTTATTACTTGTTTTCTAAATTTTTTATTTCGAATCTTTATTGTTAGTTTTATTATTTTTTGTAAGTTTCAATTTTCTATTATTTATTTTCGCAGATAAATGGAGTGACTAGGTCTAATGTTGTGTGCTTTATTCTATTCGCTGCTGATAGGGTAGAGAACTGAAATATGGGGGCCTTTATTATTTAGTGGTGCTTTGAGTAGAAATAAATTTCGTTAATTTTTCCTTTTTTTTTGGCATGAATATGAACGTTGTGCATGACTCAATACTTGATAGTTATATTGACAAATAACACAGTTACAGTGATGTAAAGTTCTTATGGAGTAAAGTAGTAAAACTTCGCTTTCCTAGTACCTAGGGAAATATAGTGAGGAAATGAAATGTTCTCGGGAGCGGTTTCGACAAAAAACAGTTTAAAAATTGTTTTCAACTAAATATGCTAAGATTGAAGCCTCTTGGGGGACAACTTTCTCCACGAACCAACAATTTTACTCCTCCGTGTGTGTGTGTGTGTGTGTGTGTGTGTGTGTGTGTGTGTGTGTGTGTGTGTGTGTGTGTCAAAGGATTTAGAAATGCATGTTTTTATCTGATCAACGGATCAATGCACACACACACACTGCATGTTTTTATCTGATCAACGGATCAATGCACACACACACACACACACACACACAAAGCGGGTAAAGAGTGCGATTCCGTGTGTTCTTATAGAGCATCAGTTCAGAGAAAAACAACGAGAAAACGAAATATTTCTAAAAAGAAAACAATTATAAGAAAACCAAAATCAAACAGGAGAAAAAGTCAAGGACTACAGCTGCAAAAGAAAGGAAAAAATAAACAAACCAAGAAAACAATGGCCGGGAAAATGGAGAAAATGGAGAGGAAAAAATATTTGAAAAGAGGACAAGAAGAATAAAACAAAAAAAGACAGGAAAATGGGGAGAGAGAGAGAGGAAAAAATAAAAAGAAATGCAAACGAAAGTCTGTAAGGCATCCTTAACAGGAACCCTCGTAGGCATCCCATTATGCGACTCGGTACAGGTCGGATAAACATAGAAGGAAACTGCTCAACGCTCCGCACCTTGGCAAACATTTTCGAGCATTCTAGACATGGCAACAAAACAGCCCCTCCGCATCTGGCCCTGTCCTCCGGGGCTGCAATTTCAGCAATTACAGCAACAACTCCCCCCACGGACTTGGCGGGGGCTCTGCCATCGCGTACTTGTTGCCGCAGGCGAAAAACAATTAGCGCTGTGCACAAAACTATGAACAGTGTAATAAGGCTGCGACAGGCAGGAATGCCTCGTAAGATTAGGGTGTCAAAGATACCCTACGTGTTTGTATACCCTTAACAGACAATACTCTGGCGTTTGTGAGAAGTGAATATGACGGATAGGAATGATGTAATTTCAGGGAAAAAAATTACTAAGAAGTTTTTTGTTGATTTTTTTTTTTTTTTTTTTTTGGTTGCAAGGATGGAAGTCACCGGGAAAAGTGCGAATCTCATCTTAGGGCATAAAAAAACTGAAAAAAATGCATTTAGCCTTTCTCGTTGGGCGCTGATCACTGTGGTGAGGTGAAGCACGTGAGGGTTTGGAGAGAAGAGGAGAAGGAAGGGAGGTAAGACAGACATTCTGAGAGTAATCCTTGCACCTAACCGTCAGCGGATATCCAATATGGGAGATACGGTGAGGACGCCCGCCCAAGTGTGGCTTTTGTTATCCGCCACAGATGATGAATCACCGTCTGATTTTTGCTGTCGACAATTTTTATAGAGATATATCTTTTTTCTTTTTTTTTTTTTAGCAAACGTTTCACGCTGTCCAGTGCCAAGTTTTCTCACAAATAAATACAAGAAACATTTTAGAGACAAGGGGTCCATTCACGTCCTTATCGCCGGAAAGAGGGTAGCTCGTCTCTCAGCCAGTTCTTGTTTACTACCAATAGAATGGGTTTTAATGTCAGACATCATTTGTTGATTCATAATATTACGTGAATGCGCTCATGATTTTTTTTTATGTTTAAATCAAGTCTTAGACGAGGGCTGAGTCAGCCAATGCCATAGGACTCTGGTGATGCACGATTTCGTGCCCACATCATAGTCTACAGAAGTAAAATAAGGTTTGATCATGGCTAAAGAAAAAAAGACGATGTAAAAGAAGATGAAGAATGTGAAGTTTTCCTCCCCAAGTGGTTGTCAGGTGTTGTTGGACAGAACGGTTTTGTTTGCCCAATGGACTATTTCATCTTCCACCTACCACTGGTCAGTGGACTCTTCAAGGGGCGTAACTTGTATCTGGGGAGTTGAGTACAATTTACTTATTTTGTGTGTTTGCTCAGTCTGTCTCTGTTTCACTCAGTGCGTGGTGTGTGTGTGTGTGTGTGTGTGTGTGTGTGTGTGTGTGTGTGTGTGTGTGTGTGTGTAGGAGGGGGGAATGTGTGTGGATACTTGATTCTTTTTGTGCGATGTGCAAATCCCATCCTTTATTCGATCGTAACCATTTTTTCAGCCCTCATAAAGTCCGTAGACTATATTTGGTTTGTGAACATTGCTCCAAAGCAACTCTGTTGTAATTTTCATGTTACCCATTATAAAAAATATATTTTCCGATGGTTCCATATGAAAATCAATACACAGCAAATTTTGGCAAAGATTCTGACTTCCTTAACATCAACATCACAGACATCGACTTACTTTTGTAGTGCGGCCTATAAGTAAGAGAGAAGGAGAGAGAGAGAAAGAGGGAGCAGAGAGAGAGACTGGTTGAACATGCAACAGTGCAATTATCTTACATGCCTCACTTTTACTTTGCTACACTGACGAAACGGATGTCGGTTACCGATTGAAATGGGTGTGACGCCAATGAAGTCCTACATCCCACGTTGACAATACAGTTACAGAAGGCCACCCTTAGTCAACCCCGAGACTTTAGAAACGGACATTTCGCAAACGGCTACACTATAAGACGCTGCAATTTACAGAGTATTATATATATATATATATCATAATTTGTCGATGTCTGTAAAAAGTGCAAGAAGTTTAGTATGGTCCTTAACTAGACAAAGTGTCCGAACATCTCATCTCTAAAGTAGCTCAAAGTCCTAGGATAGTGGCCAATGTATTGGCAACATCTTAGCAAACACTTCTGGACTTTGCTCAGCGTGTTTACCAAAGGTTCAAAGTCACAAACATTTGTTCCCAAGCCAGTGGTTTTCTGTGACCATCGCACACAACTTTGCGAGACTTAGTCAAACACTGGACGATGTGCGCCTCATTCAGAAGAGAGCCTTCAGCACGATCATTGCACGGAAGGTTCACTCTTCATATGTTACGAGGAAAATAACTAGAAACCAGGTTTAGTAGAATACAAAGAATACATTATCTGAAGCCTGCTGCAACTTCGTTAGGTCTCCAGACGGAGGTAAGCGATGCCCTGGGTCCGAGAAAAACGCATTTTGCTCTTGCAAGGGACGAGCCTGGGTTGGTTTTTTTTTTTAAAGGTAGTGAGAGGCTGTGAGTCTGAACGGGTAATGAAATTTCTATCGCGTGAGTTGCGATGGGCGGTGTAGTGATCGGGCACCACTTAAACTTGAAGAGTGTTCGGCTGAGTAGAAGTCGAATTTCATGTTCCAGACTTTAAAAGTCTGCATGTCGAATCAAATGGTTCTGAGATGGGGTGGGTTTTTTTTCTTTTTTTCGTTTAATTTTTTTTTCTTTTTTTGTGTCCTCCTGCCTCCAACTCTTAGCTTTGAATTTCTGTCTCTTGTTTGCCACCTACTCTGACCGATACTGAAAAAATGCCCCAAGAAAGATCGAGGTAATGCAGTAAATAATTTCTCTGACACTTAGCATCACAACTGAATATAACTGAGTAACAAAAGATAATAGTTTTTGTTGCGAAGCACTGTGTGAGGTTAAGTGTATGGGGAGAAGGAAATGTCAGGGCGCCAAGCTACAGCCGTGGACAAAAGCTGGCTTGTCATAGCTACAGGGAGAACCTGCAAGTCCTACCTTCATCTCCCTATGCGACTCCTGTATGCGAGGGCTGGTCGTCGGGAATATTACCGGATGTTCCTGCCTCTGCCCCTCCACACATCACTTCCCTCCCCTTTTTATGGGCGGTTCGGTGGCTCAACGGTTAGCGGCTGTCGCCATTACAGTGAGGACTGGTTGTCCTGTGGTTCATATCTCGTCTCGGGCTCGCTGTTCTTTCTCTGGATGTGGCATGTGTTTACAGGGCTGGTTATTTCGCCGTGATATAGCCTTAGTTGCTGGCTCGGCGTAAAACGCCAATTCTCCCCCCCCCCCCACACACACACACTGAGAATTTTTTTTTTCTCTACCATTTTCTCATCAAATCAACAGACCAGTTTGAGAGGGGAGGAGGGGTGGGCAAGACCCTTCGGATCTCACTGTTTCTTACACTTGCAACACCTAGCTTCTACTTTTGTCTGATATTAACAATGCCCGGTTCTTACTATTTCTTACACTTGCAACACATCGAAACATCTAATTCCTGCTCTCACCTATAATTGCAATATTTAGCTCTTACTCTTTCTTGTACTAACCATTCCTAGCATAAGCTCTAAGCTCTAAGATGTACCTTTCCTTACACTCGCAACACTTAGTTTTGTTATCTGTTTGTATCACAGCACCTGCTTCTTTTTTCTTACACAAGCAACTCTTTCTTGCACGAGTAATAACTATACAGTTTTTTGCCTAAGCTTTGACGATCAGATTGCTTGTACCTGAGGATCTGACCCTGGAACGCCAGCACGAGGATGTCAGACCATCTAGCGGCCCTGTAGTTTCAGGTTAGTGATGTTTCCATGACAACGGCTTACTCCGCCGTTCATTCGGGAGACTTCATTAGCCCTGTGCAGCTTTGAGTTGCGTGTTGCTAAGGTTTAAAGGGTTAAAGGATGAAGTCACGCTTGGGGTCGGCAGTCTGTGGTTTACGGGCAGACTTCAGCAAACCTGTCGAAACAATCAGAGGCTGAGTTGTTGTGAGCAGCTGCTGACGTCAGACAATCCAAAAACTGAGGGGAAAGGTGGGAAAGGTGTTCCACAGGTGACATTAACGACAACCTCGGTTCTAGCGGGAAGCCATACAGACTCGATCGCAAAACATCTGTCAGCAATATTGAGGGGAAGCTTTGCTATAAGAGTTTATTGTACCCGAGACTGCACCAGCCGCCATCTTGGAAGCTGACATCGACTGGAGAATGTGACCATTTAAATGTTGAAATCGCTCTCGTGGTAATCAGTACCTTGATTTTTAATGACTTTAGGTGGTAGGGGTTCTGGTGACTTAAAAGACCAAGCAGAAACACATTCGATCGGCATGTTAATTGTAGACAGCTGGTTTAATAAAACGGGGTCCTGGCCTCATGACATTTCAAAATACATCACACTCAAACTCCTTTGAAGCGGACACCCGAGAGGTTAAAGCAGTGGTAGGCAAATTCGGAGGCCCCCCTACTATCCGATACCCGAGTAATGCAGCTGACCCAGGTGTTCAATGAGTATCTGGAAAAAAAACGGAGAGGATTGGGGACTGTAAGGTAGCTAAAGAGAGGAGAGGGCCACAGCTCACCTCGCAAAAAAAAAAGCGATCTAGAGACACTTCACTCCTCGACACTGAAAATTCGGGGAGGTGGACGCTCCTTAATTTTAAACCCTCTTCTATAGTTTAAAATTAAGAAGCCTTAAATGTCTTTCTCTGTACTGATTCCACTGTTAAAGGCTTTTCTTAACCGGACGAGTGTTCGACCACGTGGTTATTTAATGGTCATGTAAACATGTAGTCATCCATTCGTCTATATTTGTCCAGTTAAAAATGACTTGTTCATTTATTCTTTCTTCCTCTGTGAGAGAGAGAGAGAGAGAGTGTGTGTGTGTGTGTGTGTGTGTGTGTGTGTGTGTGTGTGTGTGTGTGTGTGTGTCCCGCGCGTGCGCATGCGCACACTAAAATGACAGGGAATTCACTTAGTGAAACACAGCCTATGACAAGCTATTTCCTCCTGATAAGATTTGTCGACTGCTGACAAAGTTCACCGACAATGCGGCGAGTACGAGAGCATGATTTTTGCCGGTGAAAATTGCCTCTCGGCAAAGCAAACAGGCTGCGGACCACTGTTAAAAGAAGATTACAATTTGTTGTTTTTTTCTAATTTGTGCCAGCAGGCTGTATTGTGGCTTATGTCACGAAAAGCCACAACCAGCTCGTGACTCGAACCAGATTGCCTTTTGTTCCATTGAAAGTTTCTATAATCACCCTCCAACCGAGCATGCCTGTGTGTTTACAAAATACGGGGAGATGATTTTCCCTTCCGCCTCCTACACCTTGTTCAACACTTCCTCCATCAGTCTCTCCTGACTCTATCACGAGTGTTTGCAAAATATTCTTTGTTGCTACACATCATCGGTAAAGCAGAAAGTAAAGAGATGGGTTTCCTGAAACAAATGCAACAACACGGTAAAGTAAGGAATGGTCAACGGGGTATGAAATGCCCAAATTTATTTATCATTATAGGCAATTATAACTTAAAGAGATATCTTAGTTACAACAAAAAATCAGAGAAAAAAACACAATCATCAGTTACAAGACAAGGATAAGGCAAGTGGTGCATCAAAGCAAAACACCAAATCACCTCATCTTACATCAAAAACCATTTGTAAAGCAAACCTCCGACATCTTTCACATGCCAAAGAATTAAATAACTTCAGACCAGTGGCCTTGACTTGCTGACGAGCTATTTCCTTCAGGTTAAGAAACTACAATCGTGATTTTAAGAAAGTTTTTAGTGTCAGTGTTTTTCTTGAAATTTTTCCCTCTTTTTTACACAAACACACACGCGCGCACATATAAAAACACACACACGCGCGCGCACACTCCAACACTAACTCACTCACACACTTTTCCTTTGTACCTTTACATTTTTCGTTATTTCTGCTTCTTTCACTCTTCTAGCATATAATTTTCATTTACAAAAGAAGAAAAGAGAGAAAAGACTAATGGAGAAGCAAAATAAAAAAAAAGAAGATGATGATGATCTTGACCACTCATAGACTGCACAAAAATACCTGATGCAACGAAATCGGAGAAAAACAATTGCCGGACCTGTAGTTCCTGGTGGCTTGGAACCCACGACGCCCATAAACTTTGCCAAAGTTTGAAAAAGTTGTTAAGGCCCCTGCGAGAAATAATCAGCTAAATCAGATTTATAGCCCGTGTGGAGGTGAACCTGTTGAGGAGGATGCCATCTCCATCGGCCACCGCTTCTCTGAGGTCCTCCTGAAGTAAGTGATTTATTGCTCACTT
Organism: Marisa cornuarietis; assembly: GCA_004794655.1. Classification (NCBI taxonomy): domain Eukaryota; kingdom Metazoa; phylum Mollusca; class Gastropoda; order Architaenioglossa; family Ampullariidae; genus Marisa; species Marisa cornuarietis. Next base: position 11,353,402 of record SMMW01000617.1, on the reverse strand, counting down.
TCTACCCGGGACCACCCCATTAATAAGCTCGGGTCTGCTGATAGGTTGTCCGCTGGCTGGCCAAGGTTACAAACCTTGCAACTAAAGCATCTAAAATTAGGATTTCTTTTTTCAGCCATCTTTTGGCCAGTGTTTGGTCTGGTCGGTCTCCCTTTCGGGAGCAAGACATCTGATTTGAAAGTACAAAATGGTCTGTGATAGTTTCACGGTGTACCTTAGCCCTTTGACTATTATGGCAGAGCCAGAAAGAATAGAAACTACTTAATCTTCCCTTTAGAACATAATTATTTATTGTTTTTTGAGTAGAACTGAGTGGTGCTCGTCTGAGTGGACTGCAGGGGGCGTAGTTTACTTGCGGAAATCCTCATCGGTCTTTTCAGCTTTAATCTTAGAAAGGTGGCTGATTTCAAAAAAAAAAAAATTCTCATTCTACTGAGGATGCTTCTTAGAAAAAATACTTCTTTGGCAAGTTCTGTGTCTTCTGGCATAGAAACTTCATGCGTCTCTTTGAATGCTTGTCTGCTTATATATTTAAATATACTGTGTGTGTGTGTGTGTGTGTGTGTGTGTGTGTGTGTGTGTGTGTGTGTGTGTGTGTGTGTGCTGCTATTTGCAGAAAAATACATCTATATTTAGCTTCTGATCAGTGGTTAACATTCAAACTGGAATGAATAGCTGCGCCCATGCACACCCACTCACATAACTGACTCATGCTCACTCAGTCTGATTCAAATTAATCATTACCCAGACCCATCCATTTTCAGACCTGTCCATTTCCAGACCTATCTATTTCAAGACCTGTCCGTTTCCAGACCTGCTCAGTCCCAGACACGTCAATGTTCTCCTGAAGTGGATCGTGCAGAAATCAAAGACAAAACGGACGAGGGGGGATAGCTGTTCCAGTCATCACCTGGTACGGTCAGTATCTCATCCAGATGTAGCATGGCAGCTGGGGTCAGCCCTTGTATTCGTTACCTGGCCAGTCCTTATATGACGACTGCTATGTCATCGTGGTCTTGGTAATTAATACAAGTAGGCTCATTTAGGGGCGCGGCCAGAATGGATGAGTATGTTTTTTGGAGATAGGACAACCTTCGCGTAAAAGTTTTTTTTTTCGAAGTTGGAGTTGGCGCTGGACCTGCTGTCTGTGGGTTTTCGCCATGGAAAAGACACATCAGTTCCGAGTAGGGAGAACTGCATGAAAGAACACAAAAGGTGCAACGAGTGATTTCCTCGCTATACAAAATTAAATTTTCTCAAAACGAGGCTAACTGCGGGCCTTCCTAGCCACCAATAACAGTTTATAATATAATCTTGGATAGCCGAGTGGTTAGAGCGCTAGAGTCCGAACTGCTCACTTCCTACAGTCGACCAGCTGCCGGTATTGGGTACCCGCCAAGTAGGGTTGGGGAAGGTAAGGCAGCGAGATGGAGGAGATGCGCACCGCCCTCACGTAACCCCGAGAAAAGTGAGTTTCTAACACCTCACTCCCTAACGACCTGATACCTTTACCTTTCTCACGATGCTTTTCTTTTTCTCGCTCATAGAGAGAGAGAGAGCGAGGAAACGCGATAGAGACAAAGAAATAATTACCATCCTCCACCCCTCTCTCGTTCTTCCTTCTATGAATTATTTCGTTTCACTTATTCACTTCCTGGTTGTAATAGGACGCACATACACTTACCTTACATACGCACGACGCATATTACACACACATACACCACGCTCGACGAGCCCCCGTAGGTGGGGATGGAGGTGAAGAGATTTGTAGTTGATTTATGGAAGATGAAGAACTCGCTGCTCTCACTTTTCTATCTGGCCATGCAACCGTCGTCTTTCTTCTTCTTTTTACGTCATTCTTTTTCCAAAATGACGACAAACAAATGACGCACACAAGACGTCAAACACAAGACACCATTCACACACCAAACAATACAAGACCTACCACTAACTCATTACAGTGGTTTATGTTGGATATTGCATATTGAACAAATATTTCTTTTTATCTCATTCACCCTTGAAACGGTCCCCTTGCTCCTCTCTCTCTCTCTGTCTTTGACTCTCACGACCATGCGCTCCATCTTGTCAGTGTATGGAGCAGATCGCCCTGACCTCTGCGACCCTGCGTCTGCAACGAAACGATGGGCAGGGAGAATGGAGGGGCAGGGCGAGGCTACAGCTTAGAGGAAGAGAGAGCCGCGCTGTTACCACGACAGGTTCTCCCACCCCCAAACCCTTGCCCCTCACAGACGTGCGGACATTCCTGGGAAATCAGGGCCGGCCAGCCGCCAGCCATCTGCCGGAGATGGCAGGTCCAGATGACACCTTCTGCCGACACATTGTCGCTTGCTGGTCCCCGACCTCCTTCTCTACGAAAGCCTCGTCTGATAGAAAGCGGCGGACCTCGAAGAAGAGACTAAACTCATCAGTATTAATCATCGACATTAACAAAGCTTTTGTCTCTAGACATACTGCTGTTTATAAGGCTTCTGAAGGCGACAGTCGCGATGTCGACAGGGCGAAATATATAATCTACCTCCTTAAAGTCTTTTTGTTGCAAAAATTCTGGCGAAATTCCTTTCTATACAAGAAAAAGTTTTGGCTCAAAGCGCCTAATTTACTTTTTTTCTGTGGAACATAGCTTTTGGACCAATGGTTTCAGTTTTCCATACATTTTAAACGGAGATGCAATGGTGTAGAATATTAATATGAAGAATCTATCCCTGAATGTATTTGCAAGTCATCACGAGATTTGGCCATTAACAAAAGAAAACCGTATTAAAATTGTGACATGTACCAAGAAAATGATCATCCAAACTAAGTCCTCGCTCCTGCTGAGTACATTGCAGAAAAGCGTTTACATTATTGAATTTTTGCAAAATCATTCTGTTTCAAGATGTGGAGTTCTTTAAACAAAAGTTTGAGGGCTATTAGTGTAAGGACCTTTATTTTTCGATCACCACTGCACACCGTTTAAAACGATCAGTCGAGCATGAATTTTACTTTATTTCAGGAAACAAAGCCCTTAATTATTCAACAAAAAGCTTATCTCGTGACCAAAGATATTGTGGCAACACAAACTATAAATAAATACCCTTTACTGCAACCAGTTTAAACAGCGAATCTTCAGTTGATAAAATAACAGATTGACGATAAGTATCCGCTTCCCAGCAAAGAAAACATAGTTCAGATATTTTTTTTAACCTGATTGAGTGTCCGAGGGTTAATGATTGCAGCTTGCTTGCTCCCCGGCGCTCGAGGTTCCGCAAACCGGGTGCCGACGTAGCTGCTCAAGGCACAAAGATGTGAAATTAGATTGTGTCCCTTGAATGAGATTCGAGGGGGCGCTTTGAAGGAAGTGCTCGCACCCTTGCGCATGTGGACTACGGACAAGTTTCAACCGCTGTGCTAAGAACGAAGCAAAATCACTGCAGTTATTATTATTATTATTATTATTATTATTATTATTATTATTGCTGCTGTTAGTAGTAACTGAGATAAAGCAAACTATCCGTATTTGTGTTCTTCTTAATAATAAAAATAAATTGAAATGGCGCCATATCCGCTCCCCCGTCTATGACAAGCGCATGGTGCTTTACAAAGAATGACACCTGCGCGAATATATATAAGTATACACATGTATGCACGCAATATAACATGCAAATATGTTGTCCTTTGAATTGGATGTGTGATGATGAAAGATATATAAAAGCCAACCATAAGTTGCACCCAGCTTGTTTGATTCATTTGTAATCCAGGCTGTAAATGCCCTTCTCCACACCGCTGGTTTTTATTTATTTTTTTTTTTGTAATACTGTATGCACACCTGTAGCAAATCATTATCATCATCACCGGTCTGCGGATCTATTTCTAGCTGTCAAGGTGTATGGATGTTGCCTTTGTGTTTCCTCTGTCCCGCAATTTTTTTTTCTCCGAGATGCGATTTTGTCCCTTTAAAAACCCGTCACCAAACATTCTACATCCATTCGGTTCACTAAAAATAAACAATTCTGTAGAAGAAGATAAGAGGTGAAAGGGTAACCTACCCTGTCAAGAGGTTTAACAGTTGTAAATAAACATCAGCGGCTCTCGGGGGCAGCCCTCTCGTCATAAATAACACCCCTCTACCCGTCATGCCCCTGGCTGACACTGGCCCGACGCCCTGCTGGAGATAACTGCTGTCTAGGTTGCGGATGTGCACCATCTGTCAGGTCCATTGTCTGAATGTGCTGTCGCTGGTGTTGTAGGGTAGAGGCAGGAGGCTGGCCAAGCGAGGCGAGGCGAGATGTTGACCAGCAAGGGCCGGGAGGCGGAAGCTATCTGCTGACATTTCCACTTCAAACCGATAACGTCTGCCATGGAGGACCATTTATGAGGCCTTTAAAAGCCAACCTTAATAACCCAGGGCCGGGTAAGTTACATGCAAGCGACAAGCGTGCAGTTGTTATCCACGCACACACACACACACTCACACACGTAGAGATCTTCAGTGTCAATCGGAGGAAGGCGAAGGTTTGAAAGACACAACTGTCTTCTTCCAGCCCAACGCCTGAGAATCGTGAACCTGAAGACCTTTGGTCAGAGGAGATAAAGAGCAAATGTTTTATCAACACGCAGCGTCCCCGATGGTCTTGTCAGCCGACACTTCGCGCTCCCTGACCACCACCATGTCACGTGACCCCTGATAAGGCGAGCAGGGTCACCTGGTCGTTGCTGATAGCATTGGGCACATCGGAGACTTTGGCGAGCTGGCGAAATCTCATGTTTAATGTAAGGTACATTCGCGCTTGAGGGCCTCAGGTTTGTCGCAATAAACATGTCCGTCAGGCACTGTTCCTTCCGCGGTTCGTCTTCTGACAGTTATTGCCCTCCACGGCAGCTGCGGTTCCTGGCCTCACACTTGGACCCGCTCACCCTCCTCTGGAAGTCCAAGGCACGTGCTGACTAAGGTCAGACCTCTGCTGTTCGAAGTTCAGTAGAACGGTACCAGCTATGGTCGAGGATTAATGTATCAAAAAAGACAAGATACTGATTCTGATTATGTTGATAATAGTATTGATGATGACTCGGTCTGATTGTGATATATAATTAATCATCTCCAATTTAAAATTACACGCGCACGCACGCACGTAGCCGAACACATGGACAGACAAAAGCAAAAAAAAAATAAATTATTCATTTGTCCTCCACTCACTGTCCATCCTGCACGTTCGTGTCTGAAATAAATCTGACATCATCCATAGTGAACTTTATGCACTCACTGACTTACTCGACGCAAAGCAAATGCGCTTTTGCGATTTTGAGAACAGACGGGAGCAATATACTGTAATTGAATGCTTTTATCGGATCTTGGTCAGGGAGTGTCTTGTGTTCTGCGTAATGCCCCTCACAGAGATGGGATTTATCTGGTCCTGAATCACACTTGACATAGGAGAACGCACCAAGCAAAACAACACTGATGCAGACAGGCATGCACAACACAGACCTCAAAATACCCGAGGTCTTTGTAAGAAATAAAAGTTTTAATTTTCGAGAATGTGATGTATGGTGATTAAAACCAACTTGTTAGGAGAGTGTGCAGAGGAGGGCAAAACAAAAGGATGGAGGACGATCCTAATGTCAGGTCCTACATGAACATCATGGCGTCCCAGTAAGAGCTATCGGTTTTGACACTAGTAGCAAGTTTTATTGTTATTTCAAAATACCCGTGTAAGGTGACACGTTTGCTCTGGATTAATGTTCTGTGTGGCGCAGTTTGATGTGCTGGCGCCTGGGTTAAAGCCCGCAACACGTGGAAGGCGTTTCTGCTAACTAGAAGGAACTGGGAGACAAGAGGCTGCGCTAATTGCCACATGATAACCGCCATGATAGCAGGACTGGGCCGAGGGCTGAAGGCAGTGGAGGCTCCACAGAGTCGATGTCAGGTCTGAGCTCACTGCTGGCTCAAAGTTTGCGAAACTTCACTTGCAGTGTGTGAAAACGTTCTTACATCTTGCCCAGCTTCTGATACTTACCATGTAAGGGTTTATTTCCGCATGTCACGAAACGCCATGACAGGAAGAAGGTCGCCTTCATTAAAACACACACACACACACACACACACACACACACACACACACACACACACACACACACACACACACAGAAAGTTTTGAGGAAACCGGAGTACGGGGGTGGGTGGGCTGTAAGCAGGAGTCATATCAACCGAGAGAGAGAGAAGGGTATGTCGAAGCCAAGATACGAACCCCAGGCACTCGATTCTTTGTCGTATGCTTTTGAAAGCCATACTCAGCACTCAAACGTACCTTTTTATATCGGCAGTAAATGTAAACATAATACCAAGGGTCAAGCTACGGTGATAACTCGATCTAAACAGACAATAAAAATTTAGAAAACAACAATAGCATGATAATTATCCACAGCAATACCTCCGCAAAGTCTTCTCAGATTCACTGTTCCAGCACGGACGTGTGTAGGTGGATTGCTGTCTGTCTGCCGAGACCAACGCTGAGCCTCTTGCGAAGTTCTCCGCTGTTAGTCTCGGCGAGCCTTAACAATGAATGTGACTAAACCGGAAGCTATTTTGTAACCAACCTCATTCTATGACTTCACTGAAAAAATCGTCTGCAAGCATTCCAGTAAGACAAGTCCGTGGTTCCAGCAACCTTTGGCAAAATACAGACCAGTTACCAACCGAAAAATAATTTTGTTCAAGAGGTTCTGCCAGCATGGTCATACATTAAGAAATCCAGTATCAGACATCAGGCTCTGACACCAACGTCTCATAGAAAGAGAAGTGGAAGTGGCCAAGAAACACCTGGAGAGACGGTAACCTCCATCCACGGGGATCCTTTATCTTGGGCATAAACTTAGTACACGACATAACAACAACAGACTTGTCTTACTCACCTACACCTGGTGTAGTGCATTAAGCCATTAAGTTCAGGTCGAGGCAGAGGGACGGTAACAAAAACAAAACAAAACAAAACAGACGAGGCTGCAGGGCATCACTGATGTTCTGTGCTGCACGAAGAGTGAGATACTTAACTAAAGGTAACATTTATTTATTTATTTATTTATTTATTTATTGAAAGTACTTATCGGTCCGATCCGTCAACAAAGATGGCTCGCCGTCGACAACCGACAACTCCTCGTCCTTGTTTTCTCTAGATTTAACCACCTCCAGATATTCTTTTTTTAAAATTTAGAGCCAAGATTTTTGGCTTTTAGCAATCGTTACTTGCTCTTTTATTTGTTATGTAATTAAAGTTTCTCCTAAACAAAGCCACCAGCAGATAGTACCACTGACTCTCTGTATTGGACTGTGTTCGTGTCACATTTTCCCCGCATTAAATGTCCCGTATCACTGTTTTATTCCATGAAATTTCTGCAACCCAAGCGAGAAGAATATTGATTAGCGGTAGACTTGCAAGTGAGGAACAGAGAAAATAAAAAAAGCAACACAATGGAGTAACTCTTTATATCATCGCACCCACCTCTCTTTTCATGAGAAAGCCAGTCCATAACTAGAAGTGAGTGAGTGAGTGAGTGAGTGAGTGAGTGAGTGAGTGAGTGAGTGAGTGAGTGAGTGAGTGAGTGAGTGAGTGAGTGAGTGAGTGAGTGAGTGAGTGAGTGAGTGAGTGAGTGAGCACTTGTATAGTCCCATGGCTACTGAGGACAGTCGGTCCTAATGATGGTTTCGCCACACACTCCACTGCCTGCGATAACCGCGCTGCTACCTGATCTCATTTTCTGAACCTGTATTGCAGCCTTTGACCACTGAACCGGAAAATCGACTCCAGACCCGGAACATGTATCGGCGGAATATGTCGTCCTGGACTGGGTCCCCCACCCCCTTCTCCTCATTGTCACGTGATGCTACTTCCATCAAGCGCGTGGACCTGAGGAATGATGAGGAGACCTGAATCACACACGTCCGCCTCGATATGAAATTTGAGGGCGTAAGGGATGGGGACTGCCGTGAAAGGAAAGTTTGCTTAATGCTTCGTTTGGTCTGGACCAGGGAGAAGCCAACAAGCGTGATAAGCAGGCATTTTAGATACAGACTGCAGTCAGTTTCTTCATTTTTAAATAATGGTCTCGAAAGATTTTTTTTCTGGTTTTCTAGAAAAAAAATGTCCACCCACGTTCTCATAATTCTCAAAAAATCACCTCGTCTGTCTTTCTTACTCTCTCTCTCTCTCTCCTTTTATTTATTTATTTTGTCCCTTGCCGGTTCGGTCTCTTGATTGAACGATTTGTTTCACGGCACTTCATACTAAACATCAGACGAACTCATTATTTTTTTGTTTGAGACAAGTGTCTGCGGAGATTAAAAACTGGCAGATAAATAGAGAGAGGTGTTATGGATAAGACAGAAAAAGGTGAAAGCGAGAGAGAGAGAGAAAAAAAAATATTTCTCAAGCTCATTAGTTCTGTTCGAAATTAGTTGCTGCTTGGCACAACATGTTCTCTGTGCACCGGGTCCCCAGTGAGATCATCGCAACCTTATCACCCTCGTATCGCTTCGACACCTGTGATGATCAAATATCCTTGGCAGGGCGCCCAAGGGAACCTAGAGACCTCTGGAAGGCGGTCCGGAGACCAGATACTCGCCTCCCTGAGACCAATGGCGCGCCCACATCAAGGGGAGATTACGCAGTATGCTTCCGTCATGTGAAAGGTTCGCTGGAAGAATGATTAGACGGCGCACGCGAACAAGCAACTCCGAGACATAAGTGAGTCTTCATGGTAAGGCAACCAGCAAAAAGTTTAATTTATTTATAATTAAGCGTCTGCTTTTTTCCAAAAATGACCGTTTTATGTCATTCAATGGTTAGTTAAGGTCAAGACCCCAGACATGTAGAAAGTGTATTTATAGCTTCGTATACATTTTTTTGTCTCTGAGACTTTAAAGGGATCACCAGGTAGGGTTAATTTAAGTGTGCGCGCGTGTGTGTGTGTGTGTGTGTGTGTGTGTGTGTGTGTCACGCGTACGTCTGCTTCTCGACCAGTACAACCACCATCTCTGTTACTACTGTTACTAATCCAAGTTCTGCGACCATCATCAATGTTTTCTTCTTCTTTCGTCAGTCAAACGTTTTTTTTTCTCTCTCTCTCTTCTTCCTGCTTCCTCCTCTCACACAACGATCAAGACCTTTGCACTGACTCTGATGTTAGCTGTCATTTATTATATTACATTTTTTTATTTCTATTTATGTGGGTGGGGATGCTTCGAGGAAGCAAACACCTAAACAGTGGCACGCTATAACCCAAACTTTGTGACCAGAGGTTTGATTTAATACCCCCCCCCGCCCCTTCTGCACATGCTTGTTGGATTAAGGAAGGCGGAGGAAAGCGAGATGCCTCATCAGGTAAATTAAGGTCACGGGGTCGCTGGGGGTAATAGCTATCGTGAGTGACGCGCAGGGCAGTTAAAAGAAGCAGGTTGAAGCCTTCACTCTGACACTCGATATAATTGGATGACTTGCGGACGGCGAGGAAGGTCAAGACCCAGATAGATGAATGTTGTATCCAGCCGGACGCAATCGCCACAAGTCCTTTCGCTCGGGCGCCACGGTGCTAGATAATATTGTCAGTTCTGTCGGATGCCCTCGCAAGAGCTCGGTGACGAGTCTGTTCTCTCCCCCCCCCCCACTCAGTCCCCGATCCCCACCCCCCCCCCACCAACAACCCCTCCAGACTGATGATAGTGGTGACGTGAATTGACTGCAAGCACTCGAGTCGACATGGCGCGGGACGGCTGCAGCAGCAGATAGGCTGGAAAAGAAACTGTCAAATACGGGGGCTCGCCCATTGGCAGGAATTAGGCACGCACCACCGCGTCATAACTTCCGCCTTACTGCGCCTGCGTGGATTCAGGGGACTGAACTTGCACACAATTGCTGCCACAATGAAATTAACTCCTCTTTACGCTGCTGTCGACGTCACGGTGCTCTTGCTCATCCTCCTTCTCTCCCTCTCCACCCCCCACCATTGAGGCTACTCCCCAACCCTCACTTTGTTCTTGCTTACAATATAGATGGTACCGGCGAGAACAAAAGGGAGACTACTTCAGTGCTCATACTTCGATATATTCATCTCTTTTACAAAAAAAAAAATAATAATAATAAAATAAAAACACACTACAAAAACAGAAGGGAGACTATTCTGATGCACAAGCTTCAGTAGATTCATCTCTTGGGGGAGAGAAAAAAAACACGCGGATAATTGACGTCCAGACGACAACTAAAACATAAGTCACATTTATCGTTTTAGAAGTGAGAGAGACATCAAAAGACGGGGCCAAGGCAGGAAACCTCCCTTCAGGTAAATCATTCTGGATATGTCAAAAGAGCTACACGACGGTTTAATATCCGGAATAAAATTAAAGGGGACAGAAATCAGTCGCAATGTCAGGCGCACATGCCAGGGCCATCCGCGGGAGGCGCAATTGGAAGCTGTCAGAAGTGCGCAGCACAGCAACTGCAGCGAGCTGGGTGCGAAGGGGTTAATCTGTGTGTCATCTGGTGCTGAAGGTGACAGGAACACGACTGTGATGCCACTGCAGCCTCCGATGATAACGATGAAGATGATATGATCTTCGTGACAGCACCATCCTTTCCTCCATCGTTACTGCCATTGGCTGTCACCTTCCTTAACCTTCACCTTCTCCTTCGACTTCACCTTCTACACGATAAGAGGAATAAAAACTTTTGAACGATTTCGTCCAGTTTAAAAATGGCTTCCGTGCTGCACAAAAACAGACTATTACCAGGAAACGAAGAGACAAATGTTTTATATCTTTAAATATCATGTAAGATGTCTTTTTAAAAATAAAAAGATTTCACTGAAAATTTCCTTTCTCGTTTAAAGAATGAGAAAACTGTAAAACACACTTTGAAATCAGAAGAAAGATGAGTCCTCATACCCCTCCCTTCCTCCCAGTTGTGCTGCGCTTGGGAATGGTATGGATAAACAGGCACAAATACCTCCGCTATAAACTATATACTTTTCGAATAAAGATACGAATGACTCCTAGTTATTTATTTTATGACACCTACATAAGTAGGAAATAACATTGTGTCTCAGATGTTTGAAGATTTACTTGATCTCTAATCTTCTCGTCGCGCACCAACGAGGGCTCAGAGATTTAACAAGAGGTGGACCTGGTGTTTTTACGCCGAGCCAGCAACAACTGCTATGACAATGGTAATCACAGTTTCTGTATTAAGGCAGACTCCTTCCCATAACCAATACTGGACGAGTAGGGAGGGGGAAATGAATTATTGGTTCAAAACACAATAGCACAGAAAAAAGCCAAATAGCACTAGCTAATAAAAATTACAACAAGCAGAGCAAGTGTCAAAGCAATTTTTTTCACAAAATTTTATTTAACAAACACAATATAAATACATCACATTACCCATTTCAAATCCATTTTCATTCCCAAGACGCATTCATTAAGTATAGGGGGTAGAGAAGAAAGATGTGGAAAGAGAGAGGGAATGAAAGGACTAGTCAGAACATTCCAGCTTCCACTAACTGTGCTTATATTAATAATTGTTGATATGGTTTCCACATTACTTCAAATAGGTCTAATTTATTATTTAAAATACTTTGGTATCTTTCTATATTACGTCTATATTGTACAATCTTAAAAGAAAACATGTATAGAGGGTATATCGTTTTTTTCCATTCGCATACATAAATGTAATATTTTGCTGGCAAGATGATTAGGTCTAACATTTGTCGGTACAAACGTTGTCCTGTACACCAAATAGAATCAATTTTTCAGAAAAATTTAAATTTCTTAGTATTGTACATTTACTAGACATGACAAGTAAATTTTGTCATTAACGGAGTAAGCACAAGTATTTGCAAACTATTAACACTTTCTAACCTGTAGTACTTTACAAACAAAAAGGCAACATTTTGGATTAATACTCTAGTGTTACTGGCAAATAAATAGAATAAACAAAACTGCGAAGGTTTTTATGTAAGATTTTAGTGTCTTACACATGCTCTTACTCGTGATGAATAGAAGGTGGTGAGCAGCTTGTTATGAAGCCCATTCCTCAGTTTGTCTCTTGTAACTTTATCCTTTATTAAATGCTACATAAAACTTGTTTGTGATACCGAAGTCAGCAGCTAAGTATGTCACGGCAAATCAGTTACTACGTACTACGTGCAGAGAAAGAACAGTGTGCCCAAACCGAGACTTGACTTCAGGACACCCAGTGCTCAGGGACTAACTGTCATACCGGCTGGACCGCCCCCAGAGACTGGCGATGGCAGCCTAGCATCTTTCACGACTGATCGTTTTAATTTATCTGAAACAGGGTAACCAGGCAGAATGTCTGACAAGATCGAGCTTCACCACAGTCCCAAGGACTAAGCCATCTGTTTCAGATGTCCCAAACAAGCCAGGCTCGCACTTTTTGAATCTGCAAGTCTTTAAATAAATCAAAAATAAGTCTCTCGCTGTTAATAATCAAGAACATTATTTGTGGCAACAACATTCCCAAGGCTGTATGCGACACACACCGAGTCTGGGCAATTTTACATCGCTTAATGTCCGTGTAAAATGGTTCAATCGTTTACAGTAGGGACTTAAGAGGATCGCTTGGCAGAAGAGAAGCCACCATGTGCAACTTGTTATTGTGGATGTAGGATCATCTCAAGAAGGAACAGCCATTTGCATTTCTGATGTTTTAGGCAAAAGAAAATGACTGAGGTCATGATGACTTCTATTGTATATATATATATATATGTCTTATGGAAATGTATATATATATTTACAGTATGGCTTCCACAGAAATACGAATCAAAATTGTTGACACGTGTTTCATGCTTAGATGTGTTTACAAAACAAAACAGTCTAGAATCAAAGAAATACAAAGCCTGAAAAATTATGACTCAAATCTCTTTAAGCTCCATTAGCATCTTGCCAGGACCGGATTGTAAATTTCTCGGTGATTTTGACAATAGTCTGGATTGATGATGTTGCGTAAAGAAATAATGTTTCTGCGTTTAAGGCTTGACAAAAGCAGATACAAAACTGCAAAAGATTAATTTACCCCATCTCTTCAACATTCTCCTGGAAACCTGCAGCTTAATAGACTCGTTTCATCGTGCTGCATGTAAGAGGTAATGGGAGGAAGAACACATGAGCTGGAGAACAAGGAGAAGAGGAAGAACTCGAGGAGAAAGCGAAGAAGTAATACAAGAGGTGATGATGAAGAAGAGAAGGAAATGGAGAAGGAAGATGAAAAAGAAGAAAAAGAACAAGTGGAAAGGAGAAAACAATTTCAAAATTATTCACCTCTGCACATCCGTGGTATGCGCACACTGCAGGAACTGAGCAGGTGCCCTAGAGACACGTGGACCGAACAATTTGAAGTCATCAAACAAATCAGTTTGAAACTGAATTATAAACTCAGGGCGTGCTGCAGAAGTTCAAAATAGAAAATTTAAAATTATAGGGAGAGAGGGAAACTCACTATCTTTATCCCGTGCGAGGTGTTAAAGAATTACCCTTGTGAATGATTAGGTTTGGGGAATTTCTTTGGTCTGCACGACGGCTTTGCTGGCCTGTATTTTTACCTCATCAGCGCCTCCTTTCAAAGGGGAATAAACAGGAGGAGACAACAAGCAGGAGTAGAGGAGGAGCTTCACAAAGCTGAAAATTTGAAAATCATCGATGACAATGATGATGATAATGATGGCGAACTATTCATCTTGTATTTCTTATGTAACAGTCCATGGAGGTTCTTCAGAGGCTCAGCTGCTGAATAAAAGATGGTGGACTAACCAGAATGCAAGTTCCAAATTCTGAGAATAGTTTGGAGATTATCAACCAGCGTCAGGTAGAATCTAGGCCTAGGTGTGAAGTAGGCATGACTTACCACTCTATGTAAGGACAAGAGTGTCGACAAAACAAAATCGATCTCTGTCAACACCTACAGCGGCGGCGGCGAACAGATAAATGTCTTCCATTCTGTTCAAAGTACGCGAGAGATGCATTCCAGAAGGACCTCTCGAAATTTAAAGCTTAACACCTAAGATGATACAAACTGTACTATTTGAACGAAACTGATATATACAACGACGGTATTTGAATTGTTGCTAATTAAAATAAATCATAAAGATTTACAAACTGTCAAAAACGATATTTTAAGTTTCTGTAGCTTGAACCTGAACAGATCGCAAGTCGACTGGAGAGAAAATGTCGGTAGTTCTTGACAAGAGGTCATTTATCATTCTTTTGTTTCACAGGTCTGAAACCCCAAACGGACTTGGGCCAGTTGCACAACACGTTTCTAAACCTTAAAACTGTTCTAAAGAAGCAAAATCTCTTTTTAGACATTTTGATGCATTGCAGAAAAACATACAAAAAATTGTACTGACAGGACGGAAAGTCAGACTTAAGCAACTTTATCTTAAAGCAGTTTGAATTTTAAAAATTTTACAATTGTGGTGTGCACTTTAAACTAATTATCTAAACAGAGTTAAGGCCTAGAAGTGTTTAAAATTAGAAGTGTGTTGTGCAACTGCCCCTGAGGTCTACCCCAGTCGTCCTATTCTACTTGACATCTGCTAATGCAGTCACAACCTAGTGCTGCCCAAACTTTGTCCGGGCAAGAGGCGGCGATGACATTTACATGGACATGACTGTCCCAGGCTCTGAACTCGGTTTTAGCTCCATTTAACTTTATCCTGGTGAGTGGCTCCCTTTGACCAACTGATCGCTTGTCGATGAAGAGGCCTTGAAAGTGTTCAGACAGGCGTTGCAAGATGGCTTTCGAGTGAGTGGACTAGTTTCTTTCGTCTGAACAGCGAGATAAGAACCTGAGATCAGCGAGACGATCTTCTGTTTCACACTTTCAAGTGTTCATGGGTTTCAAATGGTGAACGAGCGTTGTGAGACAATTACGAGTCTGGAAGGAAGAGGCTTGTTAGCTAGTGCCAACAAAATACAATAGAATGGAACAGAGAAACTAAATTTTTAGCGAAATATTTATACACATTTGTACACATGTTGATGTCAATGAAGGAGTAAGCAGATAAATAAAAACTAGGAAAAGCAACAGCTATCGTGAGCAGATGATTGTCATATCTACACAGATGGACAGATGACTGTAATGTCTACATATGCCAAGATTGGCAGTAAAACTTTAAGAGGGTCTAACTTCAAGTAAAAAATGGGGTATTAAAATGAGAAGCAGAAAAATAGTGACTTTGTGTTATTTTTATCGTCCGGGGAGGGAGTCATTAATGGGGAAAATGTTATAACAGGCTTGTAATAAAGTGCTGCCATGGCTAGTCACTGGTGTAGCCTATCGAAACATTGCTCAGCAAGGCTACTGGGGATAGTTCTTTAAAACCTTTTTAACCGCGATAAAAGGACATTTATTCCGATTTACTTTAAAAAGAAGATGATGCCAAAGTTCAAAATGGTCGACACTGCTTTGAAGCTTATTGCTATCAACAACAACCCGAAACCCGACCGGGAAAAAAAATTGTTCAAAGAGTGTTGAGAACAAATCATCAAAACAGAGAAAAGAAAGAAGCAAACAGTAAGTAATAAAAGAACAAAAAAAGAAGAGAAGACAGCATAAAGGGGGCAAACATTGAAAGCAAAAACAAAAATAAAACCAAAAACAACAAAGAATGAATGAAAAAAGAAATAAGGCAAAAAAGAAGAAAAGAGAAAGGGTGGGGGGTCCTTAAGAAAAAAAAGTTAGCAGGAAGCGTACCGTACCAAACGACCCTTTGAGCGTGTCTTCTTTAGGAAAGTGACATTTCAGGTCCATTTAATTGCATTAGATAAGTCGATATACAAAAGAACATCGTCGTCAGAGTTACTGTCGCTCTAATTTCACATTGCCGTTTTCCTCAAGGCATTACGGGCGTGAACATTTCACTGGTATGTTGGCTTGAATGCACCCCAGAGCTTGAGGAAGGTTAGAGGAGGGAAGGTTACAACGGTTCATTTGGTTAATTTAGTTCTCAGAATAGGATTTTGGTCGCAACGAATGAATTGAGTTCCGGGTTTTTTCCCACCCCACTCCCAGCTACGTACTTCGTGAGTTTGCGGGGCAGGAGATGACATATGCGAGTCATGTTTTAAAGGATAAGTACAGTGCTGCACATAGTATTTATGTCAGCGACCACGGCAGTCGTGGGTTAGAAGGTGTACGAGTGGCACCAAGGTGCTGTGGAATAACGAAGGGAGACAACTGTGTGCGTGAGAGTGCACGAACGTTAGCCCTACGCTTGCGTGTATCCTCTGGTCTTTATGCTAATTCACCAGAACTCGAATTAGCAATTCACGAATATCTGTGGACATTCCGCCAATGGATTGTAATGTAATGCGGGGACACGGATGGAGTTGGGGGAAGGGGGCCACAGGCTGGTTATTATCTCCCTTTTTGTTTCTGAGCACATTCATCAGGCCACCCCATTTTGACCTTTGTCGGCTTTTAATATAAACCCGTAGTCCATCCACTTCATGTGAATCGGGGTGCAGCGTACTAATGCACGCGCGCGCACACACCCTCTCACACACACACACACACGCACACACATTCACGCAAGTAGGAATCCATAAAACACGATGAGAAGGACTGGACGAGGCAGATTGTCTATTATCCCAGAGAATAACAAGAGCGACTCACATTCCCTCTCCCTGTCCCTGTGTGCTTGTTCACTATCTCTCTCCCAAGATTATCATCTTGCTTCAAGTTTCGCAAAACAACGCTTTCAACAATAATTCATTTCCATCGCTACCCACGTCTATACTACCACCACCACCACCAACACCACCCACCATTAGTCTCCCATCCCTCTCCCGCCCCTCCCCCGAACGCCCCCAAGATTGTTTGCCTGCTCTTTCCATTGTATTGCTTTCTCTCGACCCCTTTTAGTAGCTTCCGGCACCAGTCGCGGCCGAAACATTAGTAGTCCACGCGGCTCCAATGGCGCCTTCATTTCTGTTTTGCTTGATTCGTTTTCTCGGCCCCCTCCCCCCCCCCCCGAATAGGAAAGTATGCTGCTCTCCCCCCATAGCGGCGTCTGGTTATCTCCCTTTTGTTTGTGTGCATTGTTCCTTAGCTGATGTCATTCTAACCCCTGTCACACCTTCCCACGTTTTACTGTATCCGCGAGAAAAGTAGTATTTATGTGCAGCAGCATTTTTTTGTTTTTGTCTTTAACCCTCAGTACACTAACCATGGTTAAATGAAAGTTGTTTGTTAGAGACTGGATGTGAATAAGACAGCAATGTTTTCAAGGAATTATCTTGCAAGGAGACGTTTCCTCAGTTCTCACTCTCTTCCCCTCTTCCTATCTCTCTCTCTCTCTCGTGAACACGCACACACACACACACACACACACACACACACACACACACACACACACACACACACAAGGAGTTGTTAGAAAGACTACTTTAACTTCATAATCGAAACCTTAAAATCTTTAGGAGCAGTCTGTTCTAACTTTCTTCTCACTCACACACACACACACACACACACACACACACACACACACACACACACACACACACACACACAGAGGAACACAGAATTCCACCTCCTATCTCTTGCTCTGGGCACCCACGTGACGTCACCTGAATCCTAGCCTCGCTATCACACATTGAATTGTCCACCTTTTAAGAGGTCAGTGCGCATGATCAATCACATTCTGAACGAATGACTCGGAACAAAGCAGCAAGGAAAGAGAACTCTGTGATCTCTGTGCCATCTTTACCCACCACCACCATCCTCCAGCCTTATAATAACGAACACTCTTCCTGTCCTCGAAAATAAACGACGCCAATTAACTATTGGGAAGAACAAATCTACACTCCCTCACTTTTTGCCAAAGTAATTCCGTTAAACAAATGTTCTCCGAAGAAACAAGTGTGGTCAAAATGCCGGAACGAAATTTAAAGGAAAATATTTTTTGTGCCTCTAATAAATTTTCCTTGTGCGCGGCCTGGCAAGGGAAATGACAATGGTACACAACATTCTGTGAGATCTTCCGGCTTCCATCGCAAGAACATCGTTCTTTTCACATTCTAGGCAAAATGAAGGCTTTAGACCTCTCTGTTCTTCCTTTAAACAAAAAGAAGCAGAAAATGAAGGAAAACACATCAACACCAAAGCCTTAATGTTTAAACAAGCGGTTTTGAAATAAATTTTGGAGGGTTTTACTTCCTTAAAAAATACACAAAAATGGAACTGTCATCATAATTGTCAGTATACTAAGGCTAACATTCGAGTTTTCTGCTTGTAGTTTCTCTCTCATCTCTCCATAAGAAGTATATAGCAAGCTGTGCTAACTATCATATTTGTGTTCGACGTCTTCTGTACCGAGGCTTAGTCGAGAACAAGTGGCTGTGGAGGCTGCTCCAGACGATGTTCAGAGAACATCAAACCGATGACTTTGTACAAAGTACGATTACTACACTCGTGAGACATCAGGAACGCCTACTTGCAACCACAGACTTACATAGAAGACTTACATAGAAGTCTTACATAGAAGTCTTATACATAAGTCTTATATAAAAGACTTACATCGAAGACATACATAGAATTCTTATGTAAAAGACTTACATAGAACTCTTACATAGAAGTCTTACATATACTTACATAGAAGTCTTACGTAAAAGACTTACATGGAACTCTTATATAAAAGACTTACATAGAAGATTACATAGAAGGCTTATGTAAAAGACTTACATAGAACTCTTACATAGAAGTCTGTGCTTGCAGCAGTCAAGCAGCGTAAGTTGGTCTTGCTTGGTCATGTGACCCGACACAACACTTTGTTGAAGACTATCGTTCAAGATACCTTGGAGGATGGTCGACGTCGTAGTGGGCAGAGAAAGTGAAGAAGTGGACTGGTCGTCCTGTGCAGGACTTGCGCACTGTGGCTGGCCTGGTCAGCTACGGTGTCTATTTATGTGCCCACCCACCTCCAAACACCCGCTACCCGTCAAGGGACCAATGACTGGCAATGTTGCGTTCAATATGAGAAAGTGATGTGGGCGAAACTAAGTTTCTTGTCCAGTTAATCTAAAAATAGAATACCTCTCCCTCCATCAGAAACCACACAATAAATATAGTATCGGCAAAATTACAAAGGCACTTGGGGCCGTAACAACGTGCGTGCAGATGCCTTAGATTTATCCTCTCTCTCTCTCTCTCTCTCACACACACACACACACACACACACACACACACACACACACACACACACAGTTGTAAGAATTACTAGATTCTTGTCTAATACTGCACTTCATACTTTCAGTGTTCTTCATTTCCTCATCCTTTGACCAAATGAGTTAAGCGTTTGAAAGGGTTCAGGGATGTACACTACTTTAGCTTCATTTGCCATACAGGCGTCGATTCGATTCGAATCTTTACTGCATTAATACAAATATTTAGTTATAATTGATCTCGCTCTTTTTTCTGTTTAGCTACACTTCCTACACTGAGACTGTGTGCTTCTTTTGTTTATAAATTTATTTCATTCCGACCGCTAGGACAGAGATTGCAAGTAGCAAAACCCTGGACCCATCCAGGAAATGAATGAAGTTGTAATATGAATGCTACAGGGATTAACCTCACTATGTCGTCAATGGCAATTTCCTTTGTGACTTTGGGAAAAGCTTTTCTAGATCCTCATTTCCACAAACATCAAACAAGTACTGGCCTGCGTGAACCACTCTCTTAAAATAAAAAAAGCTCGACTTGCTGACATGGCCTGCACACTGCGTAAATTTTCCGTCGGATATTAGGTTTAGGCGTGGGCATGGAAATAATTAATTATCTGAGAAGCAATAAGCTAAATGTCCGGGAATGCATGTTAATAAGTGCTCGCCTGCACTGCTGGATTTTTTTTTGGTCACATTTCAAGGTTATGCACGAACGAAACACTTTTTAAAAAATCTTTTGAAGCCCAAATGCAAAATTTATTTTTTTTCCTCATTTTATTTCTTTGTGTGAGCCACTGACAAGTTTCATTGGATCATCTCATTACGTATTCTTATTTAAAGATGATAGGCAGATTTGATATGAAGTATTTGCAATTTTCTCTTTTGGTAAATATTGTTTCCATTTTTTTCCTTTTTTAGAAGCCGCCTTGTTGGTATTTACTATGCTAATTTCGTCATAAAAGACAGACATGAAATGATAGTAAACAAAAAAAAAAAAAAAGAATCCAGGAAGAATGATTTTCTATGTGAGCACTGATTATTAAAAAAAAAAGCAAGAGAGTATAATCCATTTGATTTTCTGTCTTTGACTTTAGTATTGCAGATTTCAACAGGTAAGCTAGAAAATTCCTCGGACTACTGCTTAGAATTGCCATGCAAAAGGTAGCCGGTTCACATCTCGTAGGGTACTGTAATTAAAACGTTGTTATGTCTGTTTATTTTTTATGATTCTGGTTTGTTAGCTTAAGCTTTACACATCAATTTGAAGGGGAAAAAGTGTTGTGAAATGCTTTTGTTCGTAAGAATACATAAACTCGCTCAATTCGTCCCAAGTCTCTCTCTCTCCCTCCTCATCTCTGAGGACGATGAGCTTGGATTAGGTGACTCACTCTGCCTCTTTCTGATGATAAGATCACTATAAGACTTTCTTGAAAATGACTCGTAATGAAAATTTGACTAATTCTCATAGCAAACAGAATTTTGCAAACAGGTCATAGCAGTCTAACCCTCACTACAGCTGAACAAACCAATGAATCTACGGACAAGGGCATCAGGCCATTTTAAGCAAGGTATAATTTTATATTTTATAACAAGTTGTACAAAGTATTGACATGCGTAGCAAGGCATCGAGTGAGAATTGCATATTCAAGTCTCCATCATAAACAGCTATAAAGCAATGATTCAAGCATGTATACAGTTTACAACCCAGAGAAATCAGAGGAAGGAAGAGAGAGAGAGAGATGGTAGAAGAAGAATGGTGATGTTGGAGTGCTCTGCACCACACGATGTTTAAGTGAGGTAGTTATGAGGGCAGACCGAACGACTTGACCCCTGGAATGCATTATTGATTCGCTGCAAATGAGCTGTACTCTGGGAGGAACAATCGAAGAGGCTTCATGTGTTAGCGGGCCCAAGCTCTTCATAAAGCCAGGCGCCAGCATCGCCGTGGTCAGCAGTTCTAGACGTCACGTGACCTCCTCCTGTCAACCTTGTTAGAATATAGTCTGCTTGTGTTTCGCCTGATGTTTTTATTTTATTTTTTTTCCTTAGAAGGAAGAGATTGAAAAAGTTGGGCGGAGCGCATTCCCAATCCTCTAATAAATAAAGAGTGCATTCCAGGTGCGTTGATTCTGCTAATTGATACAAATTCTGGTAATTGAGGTTTACTTACCTATTTGCGGAAATTATTACATACATTTATACAGTAAGAGATAAAAAATTTAAATGTTAGAAATATTTTGTAGTTAATTTGTAAGCATAGACGGCTGTCTGTACCTGTAGTGATGAACACCGAGCCACATCTCTGATGACAGAAACGCCAACATCTCTGTTGACGACTGTGGCTTTGCATTCGCTATGGAAACAAAGAAGGATGCAGTCTCCTGAGAAGAAAACTGAGCCTCAGAGAAAGCATCTAACGGTCCAAAAGAGTGGGAGGAAGATGGAGTAACTCTCCTCGCTAGCCACGCCCTCCTTCGTGCAGTATTACAAAGGATGATAACTCTAAACAAAGATGGATTTCTCGGAGCTCTTTTGCCGCAAAGATACAATTAGCAGGAAGGGATGTTTTAGGTTCGCTGGGCTCTAATCCGCTCGCAGCTCCTACATAGTGTTTGTTCAAACCGGTTCCATGTTTGTTTTTATTTTCTTTCGCTTTTCAATCAAGTCTTTCCTTTCTCCGTCATTCTCCTCCACTAACCTCAGTGCATCCATCTGACTGACGGCCTTACTACTTATCGGTCAGGTCTGTGTGTAACGGCTGTTAACGCTAATCTCAAAATGCTCTTAAACACACACACACACACACACACGAAAATCACAAGCAATAGTCTACTGAGAATCCCCTTCCCCTAGGGATTTTTTGTGATTGCACCAGGTGTGTTTATGAACGCGTACAGTTTGGCTTAAACATCACACGGGACAAACTGATTATTTGACCACATAAAAGTGTTAAAACTTGCAAAACAAAAATCCTTTTGCTGAACCACCTTAATGTTGAGGAGGTTCAGCAAAAGGATTTGTTTAGTTGAAAGAACCTCGTACAACGACATTCATGAACAGATAAACAACTTTTACCTACAAGCACAATGAAATTAAGTACAAATATTCATCGAGAATACTCAAGAGTTAACTCAAGAGTGAACCCATTACAAGGCAACCTACGAAGAAAGATCGATGTATATACGAGATAAAATGGGGAGAATGGAGAAAGAGAAACAGACAGAGAGGAGGAAAGAACAAGATGGTGGAGTAAAGAGAAGGAAGTGTGGTGAGGAGCAGAACTCCGGCAGACGTGTTTTTGTTGTCTTTTGTGAGGCTGGAAGAGATCGTTGGATGTGCGGTGCCAGTAAGTACGGCACTGGAGGAGTTGTGTAAGCTAAACATGGCGCGTGTGGTCCCTAACCCCGTGGCCAGCGATACGCTTGTTGTGACACGAGAGACGGGCTGCAGGTGAGGCTCCAACGTCACTCAAGCCTCCAGCGACACCACCAACCGATGCTGCTGGGGATGGAGAGGATGTTTGGGAGAAGATTCCGCCCACCTAAACCTGCAAAAAAAAAAAGTGTTTCCTTTTCATTTTTATGTCTGATAGATATTTTTGGTTTCCGACATTCTCGGGACAAGCTCTCACGAGGGTTAAAATTGTTTTCTAGTAATGAACTTTAGTGTTATGGAAAAATAAAAAATGTTGGAATACGCAAATAGCGCAAAATTAATTTTACAAACAAGTAAATATAGCAAGAGATAGAGGGAGAGAGAGAGAAAGGGCGGGTGCTCATGTGTGATAGATAGATAGATAGATAGATAGATAGATAGATAGATAGATAGATAGATAGATAGATAGATAGATAGATAGATAGATAGATAGATAGATAGATAGATAGATAGATAGATAGATAGATAGATAGATGTGCGTGAAAAGGAAAGAGAGGTAGAGCGGTGTTTTGACGAGACAAGCTCATGGGGCAGGTCATGGGGTATCTGGCAAACACAAGGCGGAAGGTTGTATAACTACAACCAGCCACGAGAGAACTGTTGTACAGTTTGGTACTAGAGGGCGTTCCACGCCTCGTCATCTCACAGAGGCAGGCAGCATTCAGCCTTCTGAGCATCTCAGTTCTGTAATCGCATTCGCTGGCTTGAGTCTCCGAATTGTGTGTTCTCCAAGGAGATCGTGGTAATTGAATTGTCTTCGGGATAAAGAAGTGTCATCCCTCTCAAAGGCGGACAGGCCGGGGACAGTCCAGAAACCTCGCCTCAAACATGTCTGGACCCAGTGGCTGCCAACCTGGATTTACCGGCCCGGTTCGGTGGCATCGAGCTGATTGATGATGTGACAAGGTATTCGTCCACCTCTGGAAGAGAAAAACTCTTTAGGTTGGAAATCGACTCAGGAGGGAAAGCATGGAAACTTAGGCTGCGAAAAAAGGTTACAGTCGACAGTGACGAATGAGTGGAAGGCAATGTGACGTGAAACATATGGACACGTTGAATGTACGTTATATGGGATTGTTTGAGGACTTCGGGTGGGTTTCTTTGGGCCAATGAGCATCTGAAGTTAGGTAAATAAATACAAGATGTCTAGCAACATGCCTAGCTATCTATTCTTTAACGATAGGCACGGTCTAATCATTTGCACACAGAAAGACACACACACACACACACACACACACACACACACACACTCACACACACCTGCTCACCCACACACAAAGTCAAACATTGTTTTGGACAACAGAAAAAAGAGTGATCTATGTTAATAGATGTCTGCACCACATGCTGCGTGACTGTGTTCTAGCGAGAGGATATCTTCAGAGGACCGCCTCGTCACCAGTCACCATTCACCTGCACGTTGACCTCCTCGTGCTCAGCGAGACCCTCTGATATCGAGACGTGAGCACCTAACATCGCGGGACGTAACGACGAGAACACCTAACATCGTGGGACGTAATGACGTGAATACCTAACATCGTTGGACGTAACGACGTGAACACCTAACATCGTGGGACGTAATGACGTGAATACCTAACATCGTTGGACGTAACGACGTGAGCACCTAACATCGTGGGACGTAATGACGTGAATACCTAACATCGTTGGACGTAACGACGTGAACACCTAACATCGTGGGACGTAATGACGGAATACCTAACATCGTTGGACGTAACGACGTGAGCACCTAACATCGTAGGACGTAATGACGTGAATACCTAACATCGTTGGACGTAACGACGTGAACACCTAACATCGTGGGACGTAATGACGTGAATACCTAACATCGTTGGACGTAACGACGTGAGCGCCTAACATCGTAGGACGTAATGACGTGAATACCTAACATCGTTGGACGTAACGACGTGAACACCTAACATTGTGGGACGTTACGACGTGAGCACCTAACATCGTGGGACGTAACGACGAGAACACCTAACATCGTGGGACGTAACGACGAGAACACCTAACATCGTGGGACGTAACGACGAGAAGACATAACATCGTGGGACGTAACGACGTGAACACCTAACATCGTGGGACGTAACGACGTGAACACCTAACATCGTGGGACGTAACGACGTGAGCACCTAACATCGTGGGACGTAACGACGAGAACACCTAACATCGTGGGACGTAACGACGTAGAGCCATAAACTCGTGACCGTCAGCGCCGTAAAGGCCAAGGGTGACAAGCGCCATCTCCGTGTATATGGACAGGAAAATCAATGAGTGCTAAATTGCCTCGGCGCTGGCCATTGGAGTGTCAGTGATTCCGTAGCGTTTGCCTGTCCCTCCCTACGTGGCGCTGCCCATGCACCGTGGGACACGGCGAGCTCCTTGGGAACCTTTTAAGTCGTCATTCTATCAAGACTGCTGTGCGCCAATCGATGGCTGGATACGTTGGACGGTCAATGTCTGTTGTAGTCGCCTATATCTCCTTCTTTATCTACCCTACACCCTCCCCCTCCCCCTCCACCTCCTCCTCCCTTTTCTCGCCTCTCCCGCTACAGGCTGAAGGAGACGGTAATCGGCTCATGTCACTTAGTCCGCCTGGAGTGGTTATTATTCCTTAACGGTTTTCTGTTTCTCTTTTAAGCTATCATAACTTCAATTTATTTGAAGAAACTTAGTTACGCTCTCGAGGCGGATCGTGCGAACTTTCAAGAAAACGTGTTTTTAAGCCACGTGTTCAATGTTTATTAATCTGATTATGTCATTTGTAAGCTCACGCTGAACTGGGTTAAGGATGATGTCGAATAACTGTTTATCGATTGAGCTGATAAATAAGTACAAAACAGTTATGAAACACTTCAGATGAACATTAAGAACTGTATCAAGAGATATTAGCTACAATACCAATAATGTTACGGGCCGAGACGTAAGACACATTACAATCTGTCACATGATGATGATGATGATGATGATGATGATGATGATGATGATGATGATGATGATGATGATGATGATGATGATGATGATGATGATGATGATGATGATGATGATGATGATGATGTGCGAAAATATGAGTCGGGCACTGGACTGTAACGGTCGTGCACCAGCCAATCCGCGTCGTAAGATTTGCAGATATAACAACTACCTTGTGAGCAAACACGGTCTGCCTTCAAACTGACCAGAGTTGCATATGTCGTATCAGACGACACTCACTCTTCCAATCTCTTACACAGCTCAGTCGTACAACTCCACTCTCACTTCCATCTCATGCGTACCGCTGAAGGCCGGTGGTTGCCTAGCCACCCCACCCCACCCCACCATCCCTTTCCTCGCCCCCGCATTGCACATACAGTAGCTTCACTACAGTAGCTTCACTGGGGTAGGAGATCGGCGAGGCAATAATAACCACTGTTGTGGGTTCTTTCTTTCTCCTTTTTTTTCTTTCTTTTTTTCTTTTGTTTTTTTTTGTTTTTTGTTGTTGTTTTTTTTTTGAGTTTCTTCAACTTTCATCTGGGCCAGCAAGTCTGTGTACCTACATGAAGACTGAGGGTGTTCTTCGTTGTTTCGTACGATGATCTCAATTATGATACTTTGAGGGTCCTTCTGGAGGAACGGGTATGAATGTGTTATGGCATTGTTGACTGTTGTTGTTGTTGTTGTTGCTGTTGTTGTTGTGCTATTTAGTTCTAGCCCTTGTTTTTCTGTAGAGCTGCGGCTAATTGTCGCTAGGATAACTAAAGTCAAGTCTTATCTTCTTTCTTTCCACAGAAGATCGGTACCTTCATCTTGACGGTTAAACACGTGACAAGGCAGACAAATAAAACTAAAAGAGTATTTTATTGTCTTTGGCATTTTTTTTCTCTCTTGGAATCTGCACCAACTGCTTAGGACACGCAATAACACACACAAACACACACGTGAGAGAGGAGAGAGAGAACCAGCCAGCGAGTGAAAGATGAGGAGACAGAGCCGTTTTGACAGAAACTAGTTGTCTACTTTCGGATTTGACATCAAATGGTAGAAGTCACAGTGTGATAAGAGCCACTAGCCAATAAGAAAATTGCGGAAGTCCACTTAACGCCAGGCCGGCTTTTCGCTCCATACTTTCAACACGTAAGCCTGTGAGCTCTGACCTCCCCTGCTAGACAAGGCTCGAGACGTCTCTAGCGGCTGAAGGTTCACGGAGGGTCTGGCTACAGTGGAACTTGGTGTTTTGACAGTAACCCCGCCGTCACCCAAGAACTGAGGTCAGCTTCTATCAGATTTGTTTCCATGGCGACTACAAAGCCGAGTTTTAATACTGTCTCGGACACTGTTTATTTATTCCTGGCTGAAAATTTGTTTGCATATGTAACCTGTCGCTTCAGAAAATATGTGTTTGCGTATGTAGCATGTCCTTCCAGAAAATATGTCCAGGCGAAAGCAGAAAGCTGTTACATCAATCTCTAGCCCCCCCCCTCCCCCAACTCACGTCTTCTCTCACTGACTCATTCCTTCCCTCACTCACTCACTCCAGCCATTTCGAAAGATTTATCTCACAGTAAACACAACAATCTAGTTACTGTTTGTGAATATGTTAACTTCTGTGTGTCTGTGCTATAAACATGAATATCCTGTCACGTCGATGCTATAATCCGTACTTTAACCCAGGAGCAGAAAGTTGAAGGTCTGTCTTACTGTAGACCCTCCTGACTAGACCATCTGCCGTCGTTTAGATTGCGATAAGCATACTCCTGGATCTGAGACAGCTTCTCGCATAATCTCTTGTTTTCTGTGTTTCGGCGCCGCTTTTGATGGAGATGAACGAGGAGGTAACTCTGTTCTTGAAAAAGACCGTTTTCAAAAAAGGGAAACAACCCTCGACTCTCCTGCCATCTCGGAAGATTAGGAGTAGAGAGATGGGAGTTGGAAAGGAAAAAGGGAGAGGTGGGGGGGGGGTGATTTCCACGCCAGAGGCCGGGATCGTTAAGTACCTGAAGACGAGATAAAATAAAAGATTATAGGGCCGTCATTTCAGATTTCGAAGAACGATCTGCGAAACGGCAGCTGTAGAAAACAAGGCTAGTCCATCATTTAAAAGGCTCGGAGCTAGATGATGATTGTCGTACCGGTGATCGCAAATTAACTCTGTTTTCGAGATGAAAATGTGTGCAGGGCGAGGCCTGTTAACCTGCTGCCTTGTCTTTTTGTGTGAAGACCGATCTGTTCCTGGCGAGGTCTCTGAACCACCTAACAAATTAAAGAAAGTCAAGTCAAAAGAGTAACTCCACCCTGAAACAACAATGTGTTGTTCTGTCATTGCATCTTCCTTTTCACCTACATCTATTGTGTGTGCGTGCGTGCGTGCGTGCGTGCGCGCGCGCGCCAACCAAGCAAAGTTATGTTAAATGTGGTCCAGAATCTCTATTCTAAATGTAATCCAGAATCGCATAAACACCATCGCTGAGAAATGGTTACCTGAAGAACTTGGTGGTTTCAGACCAGGAATAGCTACAGCTGAACAATATTTAACTGTTACATTTTTAAAAAAAAATCTACAACACCAGCAAGATTTCTTTTGCAACTTCATCGACTTTAAGACATTTCATAGACTCGGGCCTGAAGGTCTGCCGAGATTCAACATCAAAGACGACCTTCTTCAAGTCATCGGAGCTGTATACAAGAGCTCACTCAGTGCAGTGTTACTCAACAACCAGCCGGGACCCTTCTATCAGGCAACTACAGCGCCCTCTATTGCCTGTACTACTTAACATCCTCGAAAACATCATGCGAGAAACCTTTCACGGTCAGCACACCTCCATTTCCAATCGGCTGAAGGCAAATATTCAGCCTCCGCTTTGAATAAGACATCGACCTGATAGCGGGGATCAGCAGAGAATGGCAAGATCTTACCAACAGACTGACAGACAGTGCGAACGCCTATGGCATGGAGCAAAATATGATAAGACCGAAGTCATGGTTAACATCAACGGCAACAAAGCCGAGATCGACATGAACAGATACAAACTCAAAGAGGCCAACAGCTTGAAGTACTTGCGGGTCACCCTTTCCATAGTAAGCAGCTCCACGGGCAGACATTCGCATCAGCATCGCAACAGCAGCAGCGGCAACGGACATGTTGGACAGGATCTGGCGCAGTAGCACCATACTATTTGCTAGTACGAAAGACTGCAAGTATCTCTGGTAGATACGTATGTAAGAGGTATACTCTGCTTGAGACTCAAGGCATTCGAGAACAACTACACGAGGAGGCTTCTTCGAACGCGTGGAACGCAAAACCAAAGACTTTGTAAGGATCCCGCCTGCTACCATCGTAGGACACCAGGTGCTCCATCTTCAGCGGGAAAGTGCCCCCGGTTGGTCTGGTCTGGTTCGTCAGTATGAACCGGTATAACACTCTACTACCTTTCATCGGGGTACCTTGGAAGGTGGTCGACACAAGCTGGAGGTAGACAGAGGAGAACGTGGTGTGCAAATGTGAAGGACTGGACTGGTCGTTCCCTGCACAACTGCTGACCACCGCTTCAGACAGGACTCAATGGCGAGCCTTGTCAGCCGCTCCGTTTATACAGTCGTTCCCAACCCCCGACAACCAGTACAGATACACAGCCTCTCTTCAGCTGGTACCAGTCAAGAGATGAATAAACGAATGAACGAATGATGACAGACATTCTCTTGCTTCCTACCCGACTTTCACTCCTGTCTTCTCCTCCATGTTGGCCTGAACGTTTGCAGGACATTTTTTACTCTGCTAATATTAACTTGTATCTAAATGCAACAGCACTGAGGCCAACTGGAAGCAGCTTGCCCGAGGTGACTTTCAGAATTTTCTAGCAATAAACTGAATCCCAAATGGATCAGCTTATCGTCGATTATCAGTCTCGTATTTCTGTTTCATCCCATCATTTCATTAACATGAGTACAACCAGATCGGTCCTGAGAATGACTCACTCTCGGCCAACCATTCTTGCCAGGTGTATGGATAAAATCGTATTTGTCTGGTTGTATACATTTACAGACCTGTATACGATGAATATTTCAATGGGTTATACAAATTATTTGCTTATATATATGTGTGTGTGTTCTTGTGCGTGAAAACCTCTTCACTCTAAGGGAAGTCTAAAGACAATTGGATTTTATTTATATGCTCACCCGCTCGCTTCATCCACTTCTCTCTCTCTCTCTCTTGTTTTCTACTCTCCCTTCTCCACCACACCAGGTGGAACTTTTCCTCTTGCTGTTTGCAGATGATTTGACACTTTTTGCAACCACTGTTGCAGGCCTGCAAAACCAGCTAAATACCCTGTACCAGGAAGCTCAGAGAATCTGTCTGAAGGTCAACCTAGATAAAACCAAGATAGTTGTCTTTCGTAAAGAAGGCTACCTAGCATCTAGAGAGCAGTGGGTGTACGGGAAGGAAAAACTGGAAATAGTCAATGCATACACATACCTGGGGTTGAGCGTCTCTACCATGCTTAGTGTCAACATTGCCGTGAGTGACTTAGCGATAAGAGCCAAACGAGGGACCATCGAAATAGTAAACACTATTAATAAGTTGAAATGTAACTCTGCAAAAGTATTTTTCAAACTGTTCGATACACAGGTCATACCTATGCTGCTGTATGCGTCTGAAATATAAGGTCGAAACAGAATGCCTGCAGTAGTAAAGGTCCACCTGTTTGCGTGCAAGAGGTTCTTAAGTGTCTCAGTGAAAGCATCGAGTAGACTTGTATACGGGGAGACAGGCAGGTTCCCTTTGTATATTGTATCTGCCACCAAATGCATGCAATTCTGGTTAAGCCTGTTGAGATGACCAAGCACGAGGTACTCGAGAAAGGTGTATGATATGCTTTACTCACTGGACAGTCGGGGGTTTCGGGAGTTGGGTTTCCAAAATACGTGTGGGGCTGTCGTCTGCTGGGTTTGGTCATGTATGGCTGTTTCAGCAAGTCGGGGATGAAAAACTGTTTTTGAGGAAATGTAGAGATAGACTGAAGGATATTTATTGTCAAGAATGGTATGCAGGTCTCCAAAATAGCGGGCAGCCTGAGTTGTACAACAGTTTTAAGAGCTGCCTAGAACGGGAAAAATATGTTGACATTATAAATAAGACAAATATAAGAAAGGCCTATGCACGCTTTAGAGTGAGAGTATCAGAAATAAATAGCCATAGGTACCCTTTCTCACAATCCACAGTAGCCCTCCACTGCCCTTTCTGCCGAGGTTTGATAGAGGATGAGACACATGTTCTATGTGTATGTCCTGTTTATGCAAGTGAGAGAAAAATATTGTAAGACATTGAAGAAAGGAGCACATGTACTCGTCCAGTTCTTATCTAGCACCAATGAGTCGGTAATTAGACAGTTGGGTCTTTTCGTATTTCTGATGTTAGAAAAATGTCGGTCGATAATGAGTTGATTAATGTGTACTTATATAACTATACTCATGGATGTCATCTCCCCCTTGGAATGGGCTTATGGCCTACCCAATAAACAGGTTCTTCTTCTTCTTCTTCTACTCTCCCTTCTCTATCCCGTTCCACCATTCTTTACCCTGGACCCCTAAATCAGAATTACTCAGTATAGACCATTGTGCAAGGGACAGAGCAACGTAAGGATGACCAGACCGTCTTAAAGAACATCTCGTGAAGACTCCTCAATCCACGGAACCTAGAAAACTGTGAAAGTGCCTGAGCTATCTTTTTCTTTTCTGCCGATTACCTTCCCAACACAATTGTTTGATCTGCTGTGCTTGCTCGAGCTGTCGCCACTCAAAAACCGAAAGTTGTAAAGTCAGGATTGTTAAAGATCAAGCCAACTGCAACATTATTTCTTTATGATCGGGTTCAACACGTTTTAAAAAAGTAATTCCCAAAATATGAGTACATAATGATCCTTAATTTTAAAGATATAAGCCTTCAAACAGCGGCATTCTCACCTGCAAATAGGAAGGCGGGAAAAAAATACTCTCCTATACTGAAGAGTTCTCTCACGTGATCAAAGTATTTGTAACAACGAATTTGCAAGTCAAATAAAGAACATATCTCAGGTTGTCGTGTTCAAGAAGCGATTTTGTGCGTTTGCGTTTGCTAGCCAAGTCAAAAAGGGTTATTAAGAGCCAGTTTACTGGCTTACCTGGCAGAGCACGATTTTCTCTTTGCACGATTGTGGTCCTACTGGCAGAGCACAATGAGCAACGATATGCTTACTATCGTGGTTCGTACTCCACGAGTGTGGCTCTGCACTTTCACTATCGTCTTCAAAAAATCGTAAATTTTAAGCCCATGTTGTTGAACATAGAAATATTTTTATCCAGGGCTACAGCGTAACTAGTTAGTCTTGCTTAAGAACAATCAGAGATAAAACATGTTTTTCTCTCAGGCTGGCGAGGTGGTCGTTAAGAGAGAACAGTGTTTTTGACGGGCCAATCGATGGCTTTGATAGTGTCAGTAATGGGGACGTTCCTTTGACATTTATTTATGTAATACTGGCTGTGATGGAGGGAGATTTACGCTGTACACTTTATGGCATTGCCCAAATTGAGGCCACACGTCCATGACCCTTCTGCGCTCCTACAGGATTGGCTTAATTATAAGTAACATCGCTGGTTGGGGGAGAGGGGGGGAGAGAGAGAAAGTGAGGGGAGAAGAGAAAGAGAGACCCCTATTAACTCCCATGTCTTTTGCCCTTTCGTTCTTCGGAGGAAAAAAAACTGGAACAACTTTTGTAATTGAGGAAGACAGTTTTTTTTTTCCTTCTTATTTTTTTATCATAAGAAAAAAAGTTGAGGACAAGTTCGCTAGCTATGTTTTGAGGCTGTGCGTTTCTAGACTTACTCCTGTAGAACATTATTCACTGAGGAAAGTTAGTTTAGTGCCGGTTACGGTCTTTCGTATGGGCTGTAAAAGGAAATAACTTGGATGGGCGGATGTAATGCAATTTCTGGCTGGCTAGTTCAGACGTCTACATCGCGATATGTAACTTGTCTTTATATGCCACACAATATCTCCTCTCTGGGCTTTAGACGCTGGGACAAAGTATTACAAATATCTTCCGACTCCGTTTACTCTCGTCTTTGTTCAAATTTGAAAGTTTTTTCACTTGATGGCACTAGTAACTGCTTGAGCACAGAATAAACTAGCCCCGTTAACCGAATGCGATGTTAACTGACTGTATTTTATTTTATTTATTTTTTTTACTAGGTTGTCTGTAGGTGTGGTACTGAAAATAGAATTTCTAGGCTAGAAGTCTTTGAATTGTTGGTATAACACTGTGCATACAATTCCTATGGTAACTGACTTAGAAAAAAACTGTTAAACTAAACTACAGCTTGCTGGTCTTTTTATTTCTTTGTTTAATGTCTTACTTCTTACTAAATGTGTATTTTCTGTATTTTTGCTAACTTACATGCCGACTCGTCTGCTGTATGGCCGATAGGTAAACTCGTCTCCCAGTTCCTTCCTTTCATCTGTACAGCGGTGATTATTAGGCTCTCGGGCCCTCTTTTCTGTTCGGAATTATAATTTCCTCGGGGGGGTCCGATCTGGATTTTTCCTTCTCCACACACAACTTGTGCTATTTATAGCTCTCACATACAGTTGGACAGCAGCAACATTTTCTCTTAATGAGCGGAGAGCTGGACACAAAGATGCTTTCATTTGGCAGCTGCGCAAGAGCAGTTGGTCAAAATCCTCTTGGAGCCTTTCATCATCGTCTCAGCGCCCAGCAAGAAGCGGCTTCCTTTGATGAGAAATTTCCTCGGCTCGTCGGAACTGTCATACATTTGCCGGGGCTTTGAGCAGCAGGCCTTTGTTTGCACTGTGGTTGTGCCAGCTGTACCCACAGACCTTTCTACGAAATCAGTATTCCCCCTCCCCCCTCAAAAAATAGTCGTTACCTAATACTTTTTCTACATTTTCTTCTTTCGAGATTTCTTTCATTTTTTCCCCCCCTTTTCTTCCTGTTGTAGGTACCTGCTTCGCCTCTTGTCTCCTCACATTTTCTTTGCTTTTTGTTTGTTCTTTTGTTGCATGCCTGCAAGAGATTGTTTGTTGTAAGATCTTAACACTCTGTCCTGTCTGACAAGAAGGGAATGGCAAAGTTTGGAGAAGAGAGCCCCGCATGGCGACAGGTAATAGAGGGATTTCACTGATTATAATAATGATTACCGACACCAAGATGTCTGCTGTGGCCCCAATAGCACCAGGACCTATTGTCATCACTCTTACAGACTTGCTAGTTGTACAAGTCTGCGTTTACCTGGATCTGGCATACAATGGTAAACAAACCTAATCAACTTGTTCGTTACATATTCCGTAATTCCGAAAGACTCAGGATGTGGCGACCACTCGACTCTACGCCATGGAGAAACCTCTGTGGACATGTTTCATGATATTGGTCAGGTGGTTGGTTGACTGAGTTGCTTGGATGGTTGTTTTCAGCTGATTGGAATGTGCTTCCACCTTGTGATGCACTATGGAAGCAGGGAGGAGAAAGAAGGGAGGCACCTGCTAAAAAAAATCCCAATAGCGGACCGCGTGAACAGCGCCCTTATCTAGAAAAAAGTCCAGGTTTCCTGAGACGGGTTTTGAACTCAAACCTTAGGACTCACAGTAATGGCGACAAACGCGTGTTCTACGATTACGATAGCTTGAGTCTCGGTAGAATTCCCAGACAAAGTATAAGGAGCAATACATTTCTTAACTGCTCAGAAGCCAGCACTGGGCGACAACACTGTTCGTAGGTTTCACTTGTCCGCGAATAAAAACCCTCGTTAACTTCACAGCTCAAACACATTCTTCGGACACCTTTATGGACAAGCAGGTACAAACGCCCAAGCATGCTGGGTGACTATCGCACAGAAGGTGACACTAACTGTGACAGTACAACAGGGATGAAAGCTTTTTTTGCTGGGAGAACACCCCACTCAAGCAGTTTGCTGTCAGACATAACGGCACACACAACAGTTGGGGAAGTAAAAAATGTAAGCTAGGAATCTTTACACCTGTCAAGAAAACCAAACAATACCAACAACGAGGAGCTCGTGGGGAAATGAACTAACATTCATTGGCAGTGCTGGGATGAGTGTGAAAGCTTCAGACTTTGTCTGTTTGCTTGTGTTCATTAGTTTATTTCGTGTAGTACAGCAGTGCAGCAGCGTGTAATCGCGCCTTGCTGCATGCAAATTGAGGTACAAAATAAACAGCAGACCAGACTTCTATTATGAGGCTAGCTCAACTCATGGCACGTATGGGTGTTCAGTGAGAAGTCCCACAGTGCACTGAGAGAGTTCGGCACCGAGCCCCACTTCCCATCATATCGTCATTTCCGCCGCCGAGTCTCGGCAGTTACCGTTGCATAGCGCGGGTGGCGGCAAACAAGTTGCAACCAGTTTGCTGTGTGGCTGGAGAAGAAAAAATCGAGTGCGATGGTCCACACTGCCACTGATGAGACAGCCCCTTGCTCCACATCGCCAGCTTCCAAGGTATGTACCTCGGATACATGTACACTGCTCTGTTTGCAGTAGTTGGAAATAAAAAATTATTGTGTGCGTTGAGAAGATTCAGTTTACAGAAATAAGCAAGTTAGCTAAATAAATTATGCCACGCAACACAATGCAAGTGGACAACAAGTGGACAACACACCCGCATCAGATCCGCAGGGACCTTGCAGACTGCTGACCAGCTACGAAACACGGCGGGCTTACCTAGCAATGAGTGGCGATTTACCACCATGCCTAATCTCATCCTTTTCTGACCAATGGATTTGGTAGTCCGATGGTTATACACAGCAGAGATTTCAATGGACCTTTTATGCGCTGTCAAAAATAGCTTGGTCAATGAACCAGAAATAGAGAGAAAAAAGAATCTCTCTGCGCTATACTTGCCTTTACTATAAAAAAAAAACAAGCTTTGAGGGTTACAGAGACTTCCATAAAAATTCGCTCAATGCCCACAACAGACCGCTGTATTATAATGTTCGCCTCCAAACCTTCGGCATCAAGAAGTTGTTACCTCACCTCACCCCTAACTCGCGTGGCAGACGCCGTCGATCTATTTTTAGCGCGACCCGATGATCGCCGTAACGTCCTCTCTCCAGGCTGTGGACCTCCCGTGATCTTTGACCCTGATCACGACAGTGCACAGGTCACACGTTCTGAGTTACCGGAAGCCATGCTGACCCAGGCAGAAGATAAATCTCAGGGGTGCAGCAAGCTGTAAGAGATGGGAAGGGGGAAAAGTGATTGTTATTGTCTCTCGGATGTGCCATACTTTCTGTTGTCGTCCCACTCCTCCTTCTTCAGCCCCCGCGACAGACTTGAGCAGAAGGTGACACTCGTTACCGAAGGCCTCGATGGCGGAGTGTGCGTCGCAGCAACGAACTGGGCATGCGCGGTGCAGTGGGAAGTGGGTGAAGGACAGCAAATCATATACAGGGACCAGTGACCGCTGCTATGAGTATGGTCGACCCGGCTGATGTACCCCATTTGTCACCGGAGCGAGTTCTGGCGACGCCGTCTCGAACCAGGTGGCGCGAACAACAAATGGAGCTTACGCCACCTAGCGACAAAGCTGCTGATGGCAGGTGCTGGAAATATTTACTATTATCGCGTCGGGCTCTTGTCCGACTTCAGATTTTTTTTTCTTCTTTTTTTTAACCTTGATGTGCGCTTAATCGGTTTCGTTAAATTGACTGCTGCAGAAATAAATTGCATTTCAAGAAATAGAAAACACGAGAAGAGGAATCGAAAGGGATTCCTTAAATGAACACACATTGTTGAATATATCACCATGTTTGACACATTTTTCGGTGAAGTCCTGAGAGATTTCACCGAACATAGTTTTTTTGATAGTACGAGTGGGGTGCAATTTTGTTTTCTAATGAATGGTTAAGTTCAGTGCAAGATAATATTTCCACAAATCCGGGTAAATAGACTTCATCCGTTCCTGAAATACACGCCTACAACTATCACCAAGCACAGAAAGGTCTGCGGCACCGACAGAATATGTTGTAAAGGCCTCAGCCAGTGGGACCACAATATTATAATTAACATATTATGCTAAGTATTCCTGGCGCATATTATGCTAATTAGGCTTATCTATGTACAACCGTGACGTCACGATTTTGAGCTCGTTCAGTGCGTGATGATAGGCGATAACACAAGGAAGCAATTCTCTCATCTGAGGAAATATCATCTTGTACTGAGCTTCGTCATAGACATCAGAAAATTGACTTTACTGGGAATCTTTAAAGACCATAAACAGAGAAAATTAAAAAAAAACAGGCGTTTAACTAAACTGTTTAATGTGAAATTATTGGGTGGTTTACTTGTGATTACACAAGACAATTGGAAATTTTGCTATATTATTGGACTATATTGTTTTTTGTTTCAAAATTATGTTGATTTCCACGAGGCCCTGTTCTTTTCCTACAAATTAATTTAAGAGGCAAACACATTACCATGCATGCTCATTCTCTCGGCTTCACCTTGTCATCAGAAAATTCACTTCACTGGGGATCTTTAAAGACCATGAACAAAGAAATTTAAAAAATAGATGTTAAATTGGAGCTGTTCGTTTCTTTGTTTAATGTTTGGGTAGTTTACTTGTGATTATGCAAGACAATCGTAAATTTTTCCATATTGTTGGACTACAGTTTTTTTCAAAATTATATCGTTTTCCACAAGGTGTTTGCTCTTTCTAATTTTCTTACAAAATTAAGAGACAGACAAACACATGACCACACATTCTCTCTCTCTCTCTGCCACTGACTGCCTCACCCAGCTCCCAAGTCTCTACCACTCGCTCCACAACAATTATCCTTTCTACACTTCCCTCAGTGTCGCTGCAAAATTGTCGTCTGCATAGTTTGAGTCGAGGTGTTTGCATTAACCTGTGCGCCCCGGGCGACAACTCGTATTAATACGCAATTTGACTCCACGGCGAAAGTAAGCGACTGTCGTTATACGAGGCGAGTGCACTGTAAGGCAAGTAACGGCACCCAATCATTATCTGAAGAAAACAATGCAAACAGCAGGTGAGTACTTGGTAGTGTAATTATATGAAAGGAGGG
Source organism: Marisa cornuarietis (assembly GCA_004794655.1). Taxonomy (NCBI): domain Eukaryota; kingdom Metazoa; phylum Mollusca; class Gastropoda; order Architaenioglossa; family Ampullariidae; genus Marisa; species Marisa cornuarietis. The sequence goes on along the minus strand of SMMW01000617.1, from coordinate 11,315,659 downwards.
TAGCCAGAAAACTCGAGAGTACAATGGGAAAAGAGTGAGTTATCGGTCTTGGGACAATAGAAAGAGAAACGACGAGGTTGTGTTATTTTGCCCCTGGCTACCACTCCCTGTGTGGATTTCAGTTTTATAATCTATTGTTTGTTTGTTTGTTTTTTTGTTTGTTTGTTTGTTTGTTTGTTCCTTATGTATAGGCAGCTGGCAAAAAGAGGAGCTTGTGCTTTCTGTCGTGTTCTCGTTTAAATTAGTTTCCAATACTGGATGCCTGAAGTATTCCTGATCAATTAACTCCAGGTTAAGCACCAAGAGGAGTTGACAGTTATAAATATTTAAATAAACGTACTTAGAAAGGTCATACAGATGAAGTTATTAAGAACATTCATAGTCGCCTTTATTGATTGCAAGAATCGAAGTCTTCTGTGAATGTTTTACACTTCTCTTATACAGCATCATCTACACCATTTCTGTTTAGTTTGCTGGGGTGGAAACATCACAAATCAGGACAGGTACAAATTAAACAAAAACCTTTAAACTGCAGGAGTGTGGTCACAAGGAAAGAGAACGATAGAGAAACAATGAAAGACAAGCTTGTAGACAAACAGGCTGACTGCAGTTGTAGCCCACCATCCACTTTAACATAAGACTTGGAATTTTGAGAGTTCTTGGCACTAGAACCACAGGTTTTCTGCACTCGTGTGTCTTTGGCTGAACTTCAGTTATTCAATCAACTCGTGGACAGGACACGCACCTGAAAGCAGGTGGACTTACTGCTTGCTCCCGATCCGGAGCGACCTTTCTTTTTTTATTTTTTATTTTTTAATAAGCCTTCTCGGCTCCTTGTTTCCCTACTTTGAGTGACAATACGAATGTCCACAGATTTTTACCACTAGTGAGAGAGACAAGTGCCAGTGTAAATTATTACAAACGGAGAATTATATCTGGACGTAGACATGTTACCAGTGATGATGTTTTATGGAATTTGATGTACTAATGTTACAACCAGCAGACACAACCATTTCATTTATTAAAGGAATAAATAAAATGTTTGTATTTGTAAAACCATCAGTGTGACATCATTAAGCAAGCTTCAATAGTCAACTGGCTATTGGGGCCGAATTCTTCCTGTGCTCGCATCTTACCTGCCAGCTGTCGGTCGGAGCCAAGTGACTTTGCTCTCACCTCTCCTCTCGGTGACTTCAAAGATGCCCATCACTCGTCAGTCGGGCCCGCGGGTCGAGACTAATGGTCATCCTCCTGCTGGAGGAATTTACCAGCTTTCTCACTAACAAGGCACTGAGGGGGCGCCACTGTTTTCTTTTGGTGGGCAGCGGATGAGGGCCTGTGTGTGTGGGCCGCCGAGTGATGTCGAGATGCTCAGCCCCTCTGAGCCAGATTTAGTACCAGTCGCGCTTAATGGCCGCCATAATTAAGGGACAACCGACAGGAGTAATCGCTGATGTCTGTTGGAAATGGGGACAAAGGTCGGGCAGTTGAGGTCAACAGATGGATTAAACGGTCATCTTTCAAACCTTGTTCTAGTTGCAACTATACGACTTATATTCTTGTCGGCAATATTAGTGTTCTTATAGCTGGCGATGTTGGCGAGGACAATAATGGGGTGGCGGCTGTTCTAGGGATGCATGAGACACGTGTTTAAAAGGGAGTGGGACCCGAACCCTGAAGGTGAGTGCCAGGAACAGTCTCTATAGACACATAACTTGAAAGATCTTGTTCCATCCTCTTCCTCTGGTTTCTGAATGAATATCGCTCAGTTGATGGTTTAACACGATGTTAGAGTGCAATTGTGCACACACACACACACACGCACACACACGCACACACGCACACACACACACACACACACACACACACACGTAAGCACTGTCACATCGTGTTTAAACGTGTAAATCTGTTGAACTTTTCAAGAAATAGTTTTTCTTCTTCTTTGAATTATTATTATTATTATTATTATTGTTGATATCTCTGTACAAGCGAAGTTGTTGGCATTTCGATGTATAAACGACGATGTCGTTAATGAACTATCCTGCTAGTTCTTAAATGTGTAAAAACTTGTGGAAGAAAATTCGGTGAATTGAGAAGATCAGTGCCGTCTTTTTTTTCTTTTTTTTTTATCTTCTTCTTCTTTTAAAGGAAATAAGACTACCAACCCGTGTGCGCGCTCGAGCACGTATACGCACACAGTCTTTGATAGCCGGATGCACGTGGCGTTTCGCTTAATGAAGCAGACGACACGAACCAGTGCGGCCCAAGTCAGCCCACGACCCCCCACCCCCTCCCCCTCCCCACACACCTCCTCAAGATGGCGGCCAGCAAATAAGCGCACAGCTCAAGTGCCGGAGCGGCCACACACTGCCCACCCGCACGCCTGGTTTCCCCATTACTGGCCAGCGGCCAGACGGCGGTTGGTGCTGTTTAGGCTGATGGTCAACTCTGGAAAATTGCAGCCTTACACGGACAAATGGATGGGCGTTTGCCGTGCGTGCGGCACAAAACTCCACTGACTTCCGGTGGGACGCAGGCCCAACATCTCTGGCGGTATTTACAGCAGCCATGTACTGCACTCAGTGTTTAGCTCCGAGGAAGCGTCCGTTGTGGATCCTATGGATCCTACGATTTTTTTTAATGACATGAAGAGGAAAATCTCGCCTGAGCGGACCAGAGGTAAATGCCACGCGGAGAGGATCGCATGACTGGGTGGAATTGACGGTTTCTGGGACTTTGCACAAGATGAAGGCTGCAAATGGCTTCTTGCTGAAAGCATCATTTGCAGTGATACTAGCACGGATGTCGCTGTCCAATCAAGTCTCAGGTCAAAGCAGGTCAAAGAACACACGTGCGCGCGCGCGCACACACACACACACACACACACACACACACACACACACTCGTGTCCTGTTAAAATATGAATGGAGCGATATTAATACAAAAGCCAGAGGAATACGATGGAACATGATCTCCTTCCATGTTATCACACTGCAACTAGAACAATGTCTGAAAGAAGACCGCTTGGTCCGTCTGCTGACCTTTCAATAAATAATTCTTCTTCTTTGAATTATTATTATTATTATTATTATTATTATTATTATTATAGTCTCTATGAACGAAGTTGTTGGCATTTGGATGTGTAAACAGTTATGTTTTTTGTTAATGACTCAGTGTAGGAACTACCCTGCTTGTTCTTAGGTGTGTGAAAACTTTTGGAAGAAAATTCGGTGAAGTGAGAAAACCAGTCCCGCCTTTAAGTCTTGACAATCTTTACAAAAGGAAAGTAAATAAGGACAAAATTAGAAAACTAAATCTGCATTATTAATAGTAGCAGGACATATTTAACATATTCACATCGATGTCTGAGTTCTATCAGTGATGATTTCTTGGTGAATAAAACAAAAGGCGGTGAGTGATCTGAACTTAATATTTACTGACACATGATTCTATCCCAGCACTGTTGTCCATCCTCAGTGAGAGAGTTTTAGCAGCACCCTTGTACCCTCATCCAGTTGCCCACAATATTTCTGTCGCTTCTCTTGGTCACGTGACTGATCTGTATCACCTGCCTGCTCTGTAACCAACACGAATTAAAACAGTTTGGTTATTGAACCATTTTGAGAACAGAATTCATAGGATGCCTTTGATAGAATAATTCTGAGTTGGATAAGCGAGAATAATGAATACCCACAATCCCCCGTGCACAAACCTGTTATCTGTGAGTGAGTGAGTGAGTGAGTGAGTGAGTGAGTGAGTGAGTCACAAAAGAGAGAAATCAAGCCCGTACCAGCTGCCTCTCATTCAATCACCTTAAAAGAGAGCCTCAGGTCGGAAAGAGCCGGCACAAAACATCAAAGGGAATGCGGGGACTAATCAGAGATCAGAATCTACTTCGTTATGTTGTCATCATCGTGAAACATCGTTTTGCGATGTCATTACCGCCTGCAAAGTTGCTGATGAAGGGACTGATACGCCTTCCGTGTTTTCTTACAGCCAAAGCTGTCACATCCCAATTATTTTTTATTTCTTAAGATAGCGGACAATGGAGGAAGATTTAACACCGACACTTGTGCTACGCTTGGAGAGGTTCGGGTATACTTTGTAAGACTCTTTTCAAATAACATTTCTTCCACCACATTTTCCACCTTCCACACCCTTCCTTAACTCTCGTCATTCTACCCCTCCCCCCGCCTCCCCAAAACACACACACACACAGAGGCAAATACACAGTCACGCAGACACACACTCTCTCACACACACAGAGGCAAACACACACATACACACATTTCCATTTCTCTTTGCAGCACTGGGAGGAGACGGACTCTCAAGAATGACCAGAGCTCCCTCCCTCCCCGTGCTCATGTAGGATCTAGATATGGGGTGAGGGTGGGAGCATGGTTTACAAGCTACCTGATGATGATTATTCTACCAAAGCACAATCCACCATCCACCCGTGTGTCATAGGTCTTTCCCGTCATCTCTCACTTCCACTTATCAATCATATTCTAAATACTGTAGATTTCTGGAACAGTCTGTGAATGTTCAGTGTTCACTAGTCGCTGCAGTGATAAAGAAGACATAAGCTGCAAGTTCTTGATGAGGTCTGACACTGGTGAGACAGGACTACCTACAAACGATAATACAGCCTCAACTCATTATCTCGCCACATGGCTCACCAACCCCGCCCTCCACATACTTTGTAGTAAAATGAATTTTTTTTCCCAAAGGTAATCTTCGTTTTGATTCATCTCTCCTCTCTATCAGCCGCCCGAGCCTCTTGCCCAACAATTGTACTGGTTTGTGGTGAGATAAAAGCCCGTATGTAAACCCTGACTCTCTCTCTCTCCCTCTGTATGTATATATTATATGTATACTACAGCTATGTTTTTACAAACCTAATATACATCCACTTTAGACTATATCAATAATTTTTTTAAGTTTCTTTACAGTCTCAATCTTTAGAGTATGTACTTTCTGTATTTTAGCTCTGTACTTTTTGTATTCATCTCTATTTTCAGTTAAAGTGTGTCGTGTGACTAAGCTGCTAACCGAATTCCAATTTTCATTCCTGCTCATCAATACATCTTGTTCTACCCTGTTCCTTTTTCTCCTTCTTTTTCTCTTTCGCGCTCTTTCCTTCTCTTTGTGTGTGAGACACACACACACACACACAGATATGGTTGTGGTTTGTGTAATTGTGTGTGTGTGTGTGTGTGTGTGTGTGTGTGTGTGTGTGTGTGTGTGTGTGTGTGTGTGTGTGACTTGCGCGTTTCTTTTTCTGTGCGCTGACAATTTACCACTGAGTAGGTTTCATGACCTGAAACGTGAGCCCAAATACCTGCTTAGCTCTCCGAACCTGTTTAACAGAAGTGGGGGCTGAATGCGGTCACGTGCATGGACATGATTCCGAGTGACCGTATCGTCCATCACGCCCGATGACCACGACCTTGTCCGGACAGACGCCTGCTGATCACGTGCCGCCTTTCGCAACGGTCATCAGATGTTCATATTAATGGCAGCTTCCCATCTCCTGTTTCCTTGGCAACTTCTCGGTTAGGAGCTCACCCTCATGATGGCTTCTGACAAGTCACGTGTTTGCAAACATGGTGGTTGGTTCGAGTCAGCGTCTCTGGTATGTTCTGGTTTCAGTCATTTTTCTTGTGCTGGTCTGTGAGTAGGTGCCTCAGTCGAGGATTTTTTTTCGGTTGGTGCCCCACATTTGTAACCTTTGTATAACGAGGTTCGCTCTCCTGCACAAGTCTATTCTTCCTTTGTTTTCGTGGTTGCCTGTGTTGATAACAAATAGCGGGAGATGAGTCTAATCTGCCTTTAACCTTTGACCTGCCCCTGACGCTGGCATAACACAAGCATGAGAAACTGGGTGTGGTATGCGTGTCCGTGTCTGACGGCGGGTAGACAAAGACCTGCTTTTCCTCTGAAGACCAAAAAAAAAAAAAAAAAAAAATTCACATCTCGTCTGAAAAAGACAAAGTCAAGCGAACAAAGAAGGTCCATGTGCTGTCAGATGTGAGTATCCCTACATTTCTTTCTGATCGTCTTATCTTTCTCTTTTCATACTTGTCTGTCGGTCTGTCTGCGGGCCGGTCGGTCGGTCTTGATCTCTCCCCCAGGTGAGAATAAGAAATATTTAAATACTCATCAACACGATAAAGCCCTTCCCACAGAATGGAGGAATTACTAGTTTACACTGAACGGAAGCGGATGGCCGAGTGGTTAGAGCGCTGGCGTCCGAACCGAGAGCGCGCTGGTTCAATTCCCGATAAGCGCAGCAAACTTCCCCCCAGTCGACCCAGCTGACGGGAATGGGTACCTGAGAGGGTTGGGGAAGGTAAGACAGCGAGGGAGAGGAGATGGGCACCACCCTCGTGTAAAAAGCTGGCCCCGAGAAAAGTGGGGTCTCTAACACCTCCCTCCCCAACGGGGACCTTTACCTTACCTTACCTTTACTGAACAAAACCCACTCATGACTGTTGCACTGTGGGTATCCTTCAGCATTTAAACTGTTAAAATGCTACCCCTCATCACACACTCAGGCTACCCAAAGTTGTCTTGGCTGGAAGAATGTGGCAAATCGTATTCACCTTTATATTACACAATTAGTTGTTATACATCTACAATAATCAGAAACAAACTAACAGGGTTTACAGTCAACGGTATGCGATAGAGAACAAGAGACAGAGAATATTATCTGTAGTTACAACATTAAAAACAAAAACAAAAATCAAACGAGCTGAACTTAATGATCTGATTTCATTTGACAATATGACATTTTTCTTGATTCATTTTTTTCTTGTCGATCGGACCTGTACAGGGCCAGACGGTACACAGGCTTCCGCAAAACTCACACAAACAATCTGAATTGTTTTCTTTGACAGGCAGGAAATTCACTTTATCCTCGATTACCCTGTGAAAAGTTCCCCTAGGTAGTCTTTCTGTCAAGTCTTAATCGATGTCCCTGCCTCCCCTCCCCTCCCCTCCCCCCTGATCAAGTGCCGCATGGGTTTGCTGCACGGGAGAGTGTTCTCGCTCTAAACTCGGGGGCAGGCTGTCAGACAGTGGACAAGTCGATTAGCTCGCAGTGCGCAGGGTGTCAGCCTGCTTCTGGTCTATCTTCCACCCGGTCTTAGGTTGCCGAGGAGGGAGGAGAGAATCGATGATGAGAGGAGGGCAGTGGTAGTCAGCGCCAGTTCAAAACGATGTGCGAGCGGACACGTGCACACACACACACACATAGACACACACACACACACACACACCACACACACATAAACAGATACACACACAAACACACAAACACACATAAACAGACACACAAACACAAACATAAACACACACACACACACCACACACACATAAACAGATACACACACAGACACACACACATAAACAGACACAGACACACAAACATACACACATAAAGAGATACACACACATAAACAGACACACACACACACAAACACACACACACATAACAAGACACAAACACATAAAAAGATACACACACATAAACAGACACATAAATAGACACACACACAAACACATAAACAGACACACACACACAAACATACACACATAAACAGACACACACACAAACACATAAACACACGCACACATAAACAGACACACGCACACACAAACACACGCACATATAAACAGACACACACATTAACACATAAACAGACACACCCACACAAACACACGCACATATAAACAGACACACCCACACAAACACATAAACAGACACACCCACACAAACACATAAACAGACACACCCACACAAACACATAAACAGACACACACACACAAACACATAAACAGACACACCCACACAAACACATAAACAGACACACACACACAAACACATAAACAGACACACGCACACACAAACACACGCACATATAAACAGACACACCCACACAAACACATAAACAGACACACCCACACAAACACATAAACAGACACACACACACAAACACATAAACAGACACACACACATAAACACACACACATAAACAGACACACACACAAACACACACACACACAAGCACACACACACACACACGCACCACACACACACACAGCCTTGTATACACAAGAACGCAAGCACCAACGTGAGGATGAACAATTTCCTGATGAAGATAAATGTGGTTTATCAGAGAAATGTTTTAAGTAAAACTAAGATGAAATGTTTTATTGTTAAAGCCAGTCTGGCAAAGATCCTTGTGAACTGTTTATATGATCGTTCGTACTTTGATCCACTTTGTACACTGCACGCGTCGTTTGATTTATACTGTCAAATGTTATGTTGAAAACCACTAACAGGTCGACAGGAGTTCAGGTTGCCCTCTCGTCGCCCTAAACAGACAAGCGAACGTAAACTGTCGGACCCCTGAGTCAGTCTGGCACGTGCTACACGAATAATTGAAGCAAGGACTCCAGCCACCCGGAACGCTGTGCCTTCACCTCTTGCGCAGGGAAGGACGTGAATTCCGCACTTTCTGTCGCAGTCCTAGATGACGATGAAATAATCTCTGTCCGACTTTCGACCTCGTCAAGGTATGCCACTGTCATGCAACCTCGTCAAGGTATGCCTCCGTCATGCGATCTCTCCTAGGGATGCCATCCACACGTGCTCGTCATCCCTCGCCACAGAGGCTCTCTACCTTTCCAGCACACTTGTGTTGTGGACTGCAGGCTGGCACAAGCTCTGCTTCCAGATACAGGTATTCTGCAATACTTCATTTCATCATTACAAGCACTAAAAACAAACATCGCCGAAAGAAAAAAAAATGTGGTCAGTGTATTCTCGAAGGTTTGTTGATGAGTATTTCAAAATACCTAAATTTCACTGGCATTTGATAATAAATTTTGGGTTTAAAACAAACTGTTTATACACAATCGCCGTTAAGACACAGCTGCGTGCAGGTGCTCGATGCCGCCATGTTTCGTGGGCGGTCCAATGTCGCAACGGTTATCGCCTGTCACCAATACAGTGAAGATTGACTGTCCTGGGTTCAGCTCTCGTCTTGCGCACGCTGTTCTTCCTCTGCGTGTGGCATCTGTTTACAGGGCTGCCTACTTTACCGTGATATGGCCTTAGTTGCTGGCTCGGGGTCAATCCCCAATTCTCCCCCGCGCCATGTTTCGTACTCTGGCAAAAGAAAACAAACTGACAAACCGACCTGACGAAACGAGGAACCATTTGACAAGACAGACATTCTCTATCACATCTTTTTTTTTCTCCGCTACCCTCATTTCGTCTTCCCTGTACTCGGCTTTCATTGACGACGCGATCTCCACATCCATGATGACAGCGTTTCGACGACCGCACTGTGAAAGTGAACACAGCCCTCCCCCCCCCCCCGGATGATATCGATGACGTCACACGACAGCTCAGTGAACATGGCGGCCTACTTATAAAGCCCTCGGAAACTGCTCGCGATTGTAAGTAAACGATTGTTTTGAAACCTAAAATTTGGAGCAAAAACGGTTCTTCAGGTCAGCCTCATCATTTTTAGTTCCACTAAAATTTTCAATACCTAGGCCTATACCTCACCTAACTGCCGTGTCCACCTACATATTTGATGATTCACATTCCATTATTTTGAGATAATTTGCGCTCTATCAAAGTATGTATAAGGACCTTGCCGTATCTACACCTCAGCTTCCCAGAATGCAACATACATCATACTTTTGTGCTTTAAAGTAAGAGAGGTGATTGGGTAAACGGCCGGTCCCTGCACCAAGACATGAGAGTTTGCGTGGACACTGTCAGAAGGTTCTTTTTTTTTTCCTGGACGCCACGGAGACGGTTCACTCCTTTAGAAGGGATCGCGAGGGACTCTGGGAAAATGCTGTCGCCAAGCCCGTTATTAACTCTGCAGTGGGTCGCTACCCAGCTTCTCGCTCCCTAAGTCGGAAGGAAGACCTTGTTCTTTACACGAAAGTCCCATTGATCCTGTTCTGTCTGAGGCTGACACCCGACGAGAGCTTGAAGAAAGTCCACCCTGATTGTCAAGGTTTGTGAAGCTCGGTTTTCAGGCTTCTGTCACCTACATGCGGACACTCTTGCACGTGCATATTTGTAGAACGGGTATGCATACAGATGAAGAGTAAACGCTGGTCATGCAGACAACTAATACACACACACATACACACAAACAACGTACGCGGGTGCGTGCGCGAAGATATGCCCAGACATATAGATATGTATTCACAGACAGATACACAGACAAAGCACAGTGACACACATTGACACGTACATGTGTCATCACACAAACACGGAAACATGCTCACTCTCTCTGTCCCCCCCTCCACATGAACGCACACCAGACACCTGTTCACTTTTTCTCGCTTTATTCCCACCACCACCACGACATGAACGCACATCACACACTCTCTCTTTCTCCACATACCGACACATAAATAAATACACACCACCCAAACATGTAGACACACGAACACCTTTTCTTTCGCCCCCACAACGCACACACACACACACACACCTCCATCACCGCCACCACCAACACACCTACTCGTACACATACATATTACAAAACTGAGATCATCTGTATCATCAGTATCAAACTCTCCTGCCTCATTCTTCTCTCTCTCCTCTATTTGCCTTCCTCTCGTCCTCCTTCCTTTTTTCCTCTCTCTCTCTCTTTCTCCCTCTTTATGGCAGTAAAAGAATGACAGGCCGATTATAACATTTCCCTCCTTTCTTCACCACTGCACGATTTTTAAACACCAACCCTCCTGTCCCAGCACTACCTCCTTTCTTCCATCTCTCGCAAGCACCAGCGGGTGCACTAGGGCGCGAGGGCTGAGTAGGGGAAGAGGATGGTGGGGACGGTGTGGTGGGGGGGGGGTGCTACACAAGAATCTGAGTTCCCCTTTGCACGCCGATTTCCAAAAGTAGCTCGAGCTTTTCTGCTACATTACTCGCTCGCCCGGTTTCGCGCCCCCTACAGATTACGTCGACAGTTCATCATAGGAGAAGAGCAGATAACTCTGTGATCTACGGTCGTTACTTTCTCTCGGCGAATTCTTCGCTTCCACGGCCTGACATTCTGCCTTCTCCACCGTTGTACGACAGGCGAGTCGTTGAGGAAATGACATGTAGATGTGAAAGATAACAAGGCTAGAAACAGGATGTTGGGGAGTTGCGGGAGAAAAACGTCATCTGCCGACGTTTCTTGTTTACGTTACCTGCGTCACTGCAGTTTGGGAGGAAAGAAGTGCCTCATCGTGTTTGATTATTTTTTTATTTTTATTATTCCGCCCATGAATCGGTTAGTGCGAAACATTCTGAAGGCGACGAAATTTATCGCTAGTATTTTTTAATGTAAAAACCTGCATATCACTGAGTCGATGTGATTGAAACATTCACATAATTGAATCGGTAATTGAGATCTTCATGTTTGTCTCTTCCTTTATTTACTTCTTCTTGCTCTCCTTCAGGCTCTTTCATCGCTTTACTATCACTCCTCCTGTTGCTGTTAATTCTACTACAACGACATGTTAATACCATTATTAGGTACTTAAACTACAGTACAGTACGTCACACCATCATCAGGTACTAGGATTACAGTACAGTTCGTTACACCATCATCAGGTACTAGGATTACAGTACAGTTCGTTACACCATCATCAGGTACTAGGATTACAGTACAGTTCGTTACACCATCATCAGGTACTAGGATTACAGTACAGTTCGTTACACCATCATCAGGTACTAGGATTACAGTACAGTTCGTTACACCATCATCAGGTACTAGGATTACAGTACAGTTCGTTACACCATCATCAGGTACTAGGATTACAGTACAGTTCGTTACACCATCATCAGGTACTAGGATTACAGTACAGTTCGTTACACCATCATCAGGTACTAGGACTACAGTACGTCACACCATCATCAGGTACTAGGATTACAGTACAGTTCGTTACACCATCATCAGGTACTAGGACTACAGTACAGTTCGTTACACCATCATCAGGTACTAGGACTACAGTACAGTACGTCACACCATCATCAGGTACTAGGGCTACAGCACAGTTCGTCACACCATCATCATGATACTAGGACTACAGTACGTCACACCATCATAAGGTACTAGGACTACAGTACAGTACGTCACACCATCATCATGATACTAGGACTACAGTACAGTACGTCACACCATCATAAGGTACTAGGACTACAGTACAGTACGTCACACCATCACAAGGTACTAGGACTACAGTACAGTACGTCACACCATAAGGTACTAGGACTACAGTACAGTACATCACACCATCATAAGGTACTAGGACTACAGTACAGTACGTCACACCATCATCAGATGCTAAGACTACACTACAGTGCGTCACATTATCGCTAGGTACTAGAACTACAGTACACAGTACGTCACACCATCATCAGATGCTAAGACTACACTACAGTGCGTCACATTATCGCTAGGTACTAGGACTACAGTACACAGTACGTTACACCATCATCAGGTACTAGGACTACAGTACAGTACGTCACACCATCATCAGGTACTAGGGCTACAGCACAGTACGTCACACCATCATCATGATACTAGGACTACAGTACGTCACACCATCATCAGGTACTAGGACTACAGTACACAGTACGTCACACCATCATAAGGTACTAGGACTACAATACAGTACGTCACACCATCATCAGGTACTAGGACTACAGTACAGTACGTCACACCATCATAAGGTACTAGGACTACAGTACAGTACGTCACACCATCATAAGGTACCAGGACTACAGTACAGTACGTCACACCATCATCAGGTACTAGGATTACAGTACAGTACGTCACACCATCATCAGGTACTAGGACTACAGTACAGTACGTCACACCATCATCAGGTACTAGGACTACAGCACAGTACGTCACACCATCATCATGATACTAGGACTACAGTACGTCACACCATCATCATGATACTAGGACTACAGTACAGTACGTCACACCATCATAAGGTACTAGGACTACAGTACAGTACGTCACACCATCATCAGGTACTAGGACTACAGTACAGTACATCACACCATCATGAGGTACTAGGACTACAGTACAGTACGTCACACCATCATCAGGTACTAGGATTACAGTACAGTACGTCACACCATCACAAGGTACTAGGACTACAGTACAGTACGTCACACCATCATCAGGTACTAGGATTACAGTACAGTACGTCACACCATCATAAGGTACTAGGACTACAGTACAGTACGTCACACCATCATCAGGTACTAGGACTACAGAACAGTACATCACACCATCATAAGGTACTAGGACTACAGTACGTCAAACCATCATCAGATGCTAAGACTACACTACAGTGCGTCACATTATCGCTAGGTACTAGGACTACAGGAAACAGTACGTTACACCATCATCAGGTACTAGGACTACAGTACACAGTACGTTACACCATCATCAGGTACTAGGACTACAGTATACAGTATGTTACACCATCATCAGGTACTAGGGCTACAGCACAGTACGTCACACCATCATCATGATACTAGGACTACAGTACAGTACGTCACACCATCATTAGATTCTACAAGACGAACGATATACATCAAGGCATCATGACCTGAGAGAGAGATGCCGTCACACACACACACACACACACATACGGGTTATCTCCCCGCCCACACTCAGGTTATCCCCCCCCCCCCACTACACACACACGATTCCCGAGTTGTGTCGCCGACAGGTGGAGCGTGTGGGCCACACGATTACGTTGTACGTTGCGCCACCAACAAGTTAACTGCTCCTTGGGAGCAGCATGGCGTGGCTAACGGCGCACTCTGCCAGCGCCTGAGCGCGACTTACGGCAGCGCGGAAGCCAGACAAGGCCGATAACTTTAGTTCCGGTACGTAACGCTGGCAAGCGCCGCGGAAAGCAGACGACAGTTTTGTTTCTTACCCTCGTCCCGAGCTAATCATGCCGCCAGCGTCTGAAGCAAGGTTACGCCATCAACGTGATTTGCACCTCAGCGCTCGGGCAGTTCTCTTGGCAGCCCCCCCCCCCCCGCCGTGAGCGAGGAAAAGGAAAGAAGGATGGAAGAGCCACGTGACTTTATTTTATATAATTAATGCGTAATGATTGGCTGAAGGGAAGCTTACCCCGTGTCCAGGTCTCTCTCTACCTGCAGCCATCATCCATGGTGAAGATGCTCTGCATTAGTCCTCATCGTCACTTTAACAATTCATTGACACTCGTCAACATTCATCGTCAGTATTGTCAGGTGGTCCGTTGGCGGAATAATTTGTCCTGCCGTCTCTCGTCCTTCTGTCAGGCCGTTACAAATTATACACAGGTTACACAAAGACCTGATGTACAAACGACTAATGAGCAATTTCTTTAGTCGAAAAATATTCAAATGTTTGTATGTGCATTTCGTTTTGAAATGCATGTTTCACGTGCATCATGACGTAGAGCGTGAAGTGTGACGTTATAGGATTCTCTCCCCTTCTCGAACATATAATTGTGTGCATCCAGTGAAAGTTGTGTCTGTTTGTGTGTGTTTAATGTATTCAGTGTTCACATCGCTTCGATCGATTCGGGGTGTCATGTAAGCAAGACTTCTAACCACTACCCTCATGTAACACAATGAGAGAAAGAGAAAGTGATCTTCCATAGTTATCTCCCCCTGCACACTGTTGTAAAGCAGGCGGGCGGCGCAACAATAAGAAGCGGAAGGAACACGAGATTTATATGTCATTATTATCTCCCTTTCGTTTTGTTAGTCCTGTCAGTATTGAGTATTAGGTTCGTGCTGGGAAAACACGGCAATGAAAGCAGCCGAGCTCAGGGTCTCTCAGGAAAGCGTCTCCTTATTAAGGCCTTCCATTAGACACAAGCGTGGACAATGTAATATTGACACTACTCACCTTACACACAGTGCGTGGTGATCATTGTATCGGTAGCTTTGACTACCAAGGTTTGTGTTTCACACGCACACACACACACACACACATCTTGCCGGGGAGAGGCTTGGTTGCCTGGTTACTTTGACGGGAAAGTGCGTCCACCTAGAGGTGATTTCATACTGTGTCTTAACCACTACACTGCCGGTCTCCCAGACGTGAAACGTTTGGCTTGTGGTCCCAACTATGCCATTGGCTATTGCTTGGCAACGTAAACGTATCCACGTATAACCCCGACCTGCGTTGTTGCCCTCTTCAGTGTTTGGCGGAAGGAAAGGACACTAAACAAGATTTGGGGAAAGACTATCTTGCACTGAGACTGAACTAGTCATCAAAAACACATCTCGAGTTTGCCTACAAGGCATTTAATTGGGAAACCCATCAAGAAATGCCACTATAAGGCTAGCTTCAACACAGCAGCAGGATTCTGCGCAACCTTAGGAGATGCAGTGGCGCACGTGCGTAATAAAGGCCCGCATCTGGATGGCAGAGAGCGTCACGTGCTCGGACGTTCGTCACGCTCGACTGCGGAACGACTTGGCGAGGCACGCCAACCATCCGCGTCATCCACCAGAAGCCCCGCTGCGTCAGGGACACGCAACATGCGGCAACCTGGTGCAGGCAGCTCGCGGTAAGCTGCCAAAATACTCCACGTCGCCCATCCAAGAACCTGAGAAGGCAATCTGTGTACAAGAATTTGAGAAGGCATTCTTCCTGCGACACGTGATTATCTTCTTGGCCTGTCAACTGCCGTCGTGCGCGCGCGTGTGTGTGTGTGTGTGTGTGTGTGTGTGTGTGTGTTTTGTATTTGGGCAGGCGACGCGCGCTTCGCACGTACACTCACACAAACGCACACGCACACACACACACACATACACACTTTCTCGCTCTCTTTATATAAAACATTAGAAATGTACAAAGTCGTTGTGATGTCACCCTCCTGAAGGCCTCAGCAATAAAAACAATATCGGATTCTCTCTTAAAGAACCCAGTACACAGTAAGATTAAATCAGATGACTTTATAGCAGAATTAGAAGATGTATCAAACCAAATAAAAATGTCAGAGCAGAAGAATCCCTTAGTTTAATGGCAGCGCACGACTCTCGGTCAAAAAGATCTCAAAAAGACAGGGTTTTTGACATTAAACTAAGTTTCTCTTAATTGTCTCCCAACGATAGGTGGACAGATCGAGCTGCTCCAAGAAATGGTGCGCTGACATTTTAAGCCTGTAAATCCAATACCACCCGGGCGCTAATTGTTTTAGTCTCTTGCAGTTTCTTGTGCCTTGACGATGCCATTCAAGGTTTTATCTCTGGGGAAATACTTACCTTTTCTTGTGAAAGTACCGTTTGGAGAACTGGTGCCACCACTTCAGGGCAAAGGCACGGAATCGTGACAGACATTCGTCTATCATCTGACAGCAAAAAACCAAAGCTTTTTCGATGATTAAAAAAGTCCACCGTGTGAACCCAGTCTCTGTTTTTCGGTCCTAATCCAGACCTGTTCGAGTCTTTTCCTCTCCGCAATCACAAAAGATGCTGCTCTATATTGTTCGACTCTAATGGAAACTTATCTGTTTTGTTCATATTACTTCATCTAGAACCTTGTATTTTCTTATAAATAATATTTACATATTTTAAATTTATTTTTGACTTGTCCGATTTTGTTTTGTTGTCTGATGCTGATTTTCAACTGGTTATTTATTTTGATACTGCCAGATACTGATTTCATTCATTTTTCTATCTTCTTTGTTCAGATCAGATATTTTTAATTGCTAGTCGTGAAGTACCACGGATACAACTACGCTACACCAAGCCTACATACTGCTACTGTTGTATTTACACTGTGGTCAAAACTCCTCTCTCATGTTCACCATTATTGTGTTGCTGAAGCCTCATCTGCTTTTTCTTGAAGAGTGACAGGTTAAGAAATTGGGTTGTCTTCAAAAGTAACTGTTCCTTACCAGTAATCGAGTTAGACTGCTACATTATCGACTATCTTTTCCTTGTTTTGGGGTTTTTTCTTTCTTTTGTCTCTCTCTCCCTTTTTTTTTTTTTTTTTTTTTTTTTTTTGATTTCGTTACAGTTGCCAGTCCTCTTGGATGCTCGTCATATTTTACTGCTGTCCTGCTGTGTGTTTCTTTGTCGGGTTATATTCCAATACTGTAATATTCTTTTTGTTTTAATATTTAATTTAGAAATAGACTGGGACCCTAAAAGAGACGGCATCTCCAGTGCCTTTATTTTTCTGTTGAGAGCTGTTTTGTTGTTTATCTGATAGGAACATTGCTGTTCGGTGTTTGGCTGCTGTTTCACCCCCGGTTGTGTCGACACCGAGAAAAGGGAATAATTTTATTCTGGTCTTTGTCTCGAGGGAAGTAACTTTAGCGAACAGCTTGTGTCTCTTGCCTCGACCTACAGTAGGATCAATATCGCCTCATCATAGAGATCTGTTTTGCATTGTCTGAGCTTCTTCCACACCCCGGGCCACTGGCATCAGCATGGAGGGACGTTGGGGCAGCTAATGGAAAGCGAGAAGAGCCGCAACTTTGTGTGTAATTAACACAGTCATTGGCTTCCATTTTGTTGGGATGTTGTCTGCAGCTCTTTAGTGACAGCACGGAATTGAGCATGATGGAAGTAATGGTTGCAGTGGTGGTGATGGTGATGGTGGTGGTGGTGCCAACGGCGGTGTTGATGGTGGTCCTGAGGATGGTAGGATAAGAACCAAGGCAATGAATTCTTGTTAGATCATCGATGTGCATGCGCAGAAGGACTTTTTTTAAACAACAAATTCCTTTCTACGTTTGTAACGTGTTTTTTTTTTGTAACAAAACACGATAACTGACATGTCTTCCTTCTCAGACTTAATCACACGATATTCTTCTCAGACTGTACAGCATATTCCCCTCCCCCCCCCAACTATGTCTGACGCTGTAACCTTAAACATTCATATTTTACACTAAACAAAACGATTTCTTCCTTACACATAACAATGTCTACTTTTCTGACAATTTGGCTTTTCATTGACTATTTCATTATCTTCTTAATTCTGACAAAGAAGTGGTTATATTCTCAAATTTTCCCTGCTTACCGTCTCCACTGTGGAGACGAGGTGTTCATTGATGCAAATAGAGGATAGCCTTCATCTTTACTGAGGGACTCTTAGGGAGACCCCCATCCCCATCACAACAGGCCCACCCCTACCAAGAAACCTCACCTCCTAACAACAGACCCCACCTACTTCCTACAGACAGCTAAATAGGTAAGGAGCAAGCGGCCCCACTTCCTTTCCCTCTAAGTAGGTAACTGAACACTACTCATTCAAAATAGCTCCAGACGGATTGAACTGAAAGAGCTTTTAACTACATTTTTTTTGTCTGTCGAATAATCATAGTGCCTGCCGCTAGTTTGGCCAGTTACAATGTTATATGAGAAAAAAATCGCAAAAAGCTATTTGTTACCTTTCTTACCATCAAGTCCGTCCAGTATATCAAGCCCAGTCGTGTTTTATTACGGGTGCATGTGCACTACACCCGGTACTTGTTGTTAGGGCGCTGAGAATACCCAGTGTAAGGACCAGAAGGTATTGCAGCAGATAAAAGCTGATGTGCTGACCAGAGTCTGTTAAGATGTCTACTGGGGTGTAAAGTTGTTTTACATGAGTGAGCTGAACTCAGTGCAAGATTGTATTTTCCAAATACTCTCACTCATCTCCTCGCTCACATGCCGGTAAATAAACAGAACAATGTGCACGGGTATGTTACATTGTCATGGTTACATCCAATGGGAACAACTGTATTTCACCTACGTTGATGAGGCGTATCCCTAGAGATGTGTGGATAGTGATGTTTGCAGATCTGTCCTGTCCCTTTGGAAGGGGAGGATATTCGATGGACAGCCTTTAAAAGATCGTTTTTGTTTATTGACTTTATGAACGTCCATTTTTATTGTTGGCAGACAGACTATTGAATCTAGTAGTCAACGCATTTTTGTGGATATTCGTCTCCGCCAGGTCATCAAAGTGGGTTTTTTGTTTTGTTTTGTTTTGTTTGTTTGTTGTTTTCTTTTTTTCTTTTTTCTTTTTTTTTTTTGCCTCAGCTCCCTGATCGTGTGTGTTGACGTCAGCTCGGCCCCTCTGTCTTTGCCCTTGAGTGTTTGTGTGTGTGTGTGTGTTTATTTATTTTTTTTTTTTTGGACAAATATTCGTCACAAAGGGAATGCCAGTCACTATTATTTGTCAGCTCCATTTATGAAAAACTACGTACGTGGCTTTCCTGCTGAGCACGATGAGTGTTGGGAAAGTCAGAAATAATTGATTGAAGTGTAAACAAGGGCAGTGGGGGGAAGGGGGCTTTCCAGGGAGTTCAATGTCTCACAACTATAACTGTATTGGCCAACGGTTGATTCGAGTAAACGTTCTGTTATCCGTGCACAGGGTCAGTGCCTGCTGATGCAGCTGGCGGCCGATCCATCTTCAGCATCGATGCCGCTGAAAGTCTCGATAAATCGTCTACAGACAGCGATCATCGGACTACAGGTGACCCTGGGACCAACGTGCCCACGAGGTCACAGATTTCCGTAGAACGGAGAAAGGGGTGGAAGAAAGGACTAAGCATGCTCGCACGCGCTTTTGTGTGTGTGTACGTGTGTATTCACATAGTCCTTCCATCTTAGTTCATTTCTAGACAACCTACTCTATATATCATCTTATCCTGTCTTTCGGTCTGTGTCCCTTTATTTATGACCGCTCTCCTGTCGTATTTCTATTCCTCTCTCTTGCTCCCTGTCTCTCTCTCTCTTTGTCGTTCTCTCTCTCTCTCTCTTTTGCTCGCTCGGTCTCTACTCGCTCACGAGCACCACTGCAGTCTGCTCTTAATTAAACGTAAGTCTCAAGTGGCTGCGCGAGGGTCAGTTCAGCCCTCAGAGGGCGCTCCAGCCGCCGAGGAAAAAGATGGTGCAATTTGTCGGCGGACCTCGCATCCCCCCTTCTCTCTCTCTCTCAGTCCACGTCAAATGGCTTCGATCGATTCGGGGTGTCATGTAAGCAAGACTTCTAACCACTACCCTCATGTATCGCGCCCCTCGTCTGAAGACAGACACAAAGGAGGCTACGCCAGTAACATCTACTGTAACCTGGTTTTTTTCTTCTTTTTTCTTTTATTCCCACTGTCGCCACCAGCTACTGTTTTCCCCCAGTTATCGTTGCCACAGTCGTGACAACAGAGGGGGTTGTTTCAAGTCCTATTACTCTTTCCTTTACTCGTCCCTACCAACCCAACAATGGACTTGGTATATGAAAAAAAAAACTAAGTACATCTCTTGTCCAGGGTACTCTGTTGTCCTCGAGTGACTACCAGCTTTTTTTCTTTCAACAAACACAGATACAGGACAAAAACTGCAGAGACTTTTTTTTGCAACATTTAAAGCATAGGTAAAAGTAATGATAAAGGGTTAGCAGCTGTAGGGATAATGATCAGTGAGTGGTTCAGCGTCTCTAGGACACGGCATGAAGAAAAGAGGAGCTTATCCCCTTTCCGTTGCACTTTACTGATTATTCGTGAGCTTATATGCTATTAGGTCAGGGACAATTCTTTAGCCACAGGACCGGATGGGCTCGAGCTTTCTGCTTCGAAGTCGGGTGCACTAGCCACCAAGGTACGACGCACCAGTTTTTTCCTTCCTGTCCCCAACAGACACACACACACTTTACCAGGCTAGAGAGTCTTGTTCTCTACTCCTCTTTCTCTCTCTATTTGAAGCCCACTGAAACGATTTCATGTGGAAGCTTCTCGAACCTTCACGTCAGCGGTTTCTGTCCATGGCAAGGGCGGCGCTTGCGAAGTGCTTGAAAAAATCGAATAAAAAGGAAAGTGTAAAACCAGGAGAGGAAGGAATGGGTGGGCCGTTTTGAGTTTTACTTTTGGGTCAGAAATAATTGACTCCCCGTTTCTCCTCATAGACTGTTTGAAAAGCCGCTGATAGACTTCAAGCTAACCTCCCCCCCTCCTTCCTTGTCGGCTGTTAACACGAGTCTAATCGACCTCAGTTCCGCTTGCAGGCGGGGGCTGGAGGGCTGGTGCCTGGAGGCAGTCTGCTCCCCCTCCCCCTCCACCCTACGGCTTTGGAGGGGGGTGGGGTGGGTCGTGGGGAGCGACTGAAGTGTCGTCCGCGGCAAAAGATGCGATTAACGAAATGCAGCTCCCGCAGCTGGACATGGAGGGTCGGAGGAGGTAGCTGCATGCTACCCCAATGTTACCACCACGTGTGCTGCCGGGGGTACAATGCAGTGAGTGCAGGTCTGTATGTCGAAGATTTTGTGAAGCTACGGTCTGTCACTGTCATGGCAAAGCTTGTCATTACTGTCAATTTGTCATTAGTGCCATTTGGTCAATACAGTCAATGTGCCATCACAGCCAATAAGTCCTTGTAATTAGTATATTGCCACAGTCAGTGAATCATCACTGTCAATCTGGGATACGTTCCCTGGGATATGACAGTCAGTTATTACACTCATATTACTGTCAATTTTAATTATCACACCAATGCCATGAAGACAGTACATTACTACTGTTAACTTGTCATCAGTGTCAGTGTCATCCCAATGAGCTATTACTGTCACTGCGCTGTGTCAGTATGTCATTAGTAATTAGAGTCATAATTTTATTAAAGTTAATTTTCATTATTTTTAATCCGTCAACAAGGCAAAACCTCGTTACATTCAATTTCTAATTAGTGTCAGTCTGTCATTGCACTCAATGTGCCATTGGAGTAAAACTCTAGGCAAGTAATACCGTTACTGTCTCAGTGCTTCTGACAATAATCTTGTCTACATCTTTGCTGTCACTGACACCTGCTTTTATGAATGGGAAGTCATTTCACAACCCACCAGTCTGATAATTAAAAGAAAAGGTCACTGAACCATGAAACCAATGAACCAAGAAATCCCCTTCTCTCTGGACACACTCACTCTTTCTCTCTTTCTCTATCAATCTTTATTATTCTGTTCATCTCGGTATGTGCATAATGTGTGTGTGTGTGTGTGTGTGTGTGTGTGTGTTTTGCGAGTGTTTATGTGTATATCTGTGATTAGTAAATGTAAACCAAGCCACTATTTCTTGTCCTCAGTACCTCTCTGTTAGCCTTTACTAACCCTTTAGACATCACAAGGATGCAAGATGCATTGAGCAAAAGTAGGCAAACCTACGACATATTTTTTTCAAACAAGAACATTGTTTCGTGTGTTTCCAGACTAGAAGGAAGTGTAAGGAAGCCGTTGACTTACAGGCGAATGGTGTCCGATAAGCGACTTGAAGAACTTCCGTAACGATCCCATCAGGTTTCAAACACCGAACTTTATTTTTCAAGCTATAAGCGGCTGCCCTGCTTCCGGTCTGTCTGACAGCCATCCTATATTTGGAGGCTAGTCCCTATCCATTTTTTGCGATAAGTGAATGTTATTACAGGGCGAGATGAAAATGCGTCAAGAGTTACCCCCCTTCCCCCCTTACCCCGCTACAAGAGGCAGCTTCCTCCATTGCCATACGCACTGTCAGGCGCCGTCCTAGATGAGAATGATAATACATCATGGCATGAATTGCTAGCCTGTACAAAACTTGCCCTAAATATATTGCTTTCTTGTAATGACTCTGTCGAGAAAGTAAAGCACAATGACAAAAGTCGATGGAATCACGGCCTCCTTACATCTAACCGTTGATTAATGGATGGCAGACTGTTCGCTGCAATGGAGGATACCACCAATATTATTCATCGAGAAAAAAAGACCAGGGAGCTGGACTAAAGGTGTGAGCGTACAGAAGACTCGTCCATCAAAAATTAATTGATAATGGACGGTGTCTAGTCAAACGGATAAGTTTCTCTGGTTTTTCACTTGTCACAACTTTTATTCCCCCCCCCCCTCCAAACCCTCGGAACGGCCGAGGGTTGGCTTCGGTAAAATTTCTGATGCTGGAGGAGGTACAGTGATGCGTAATCAAACTTTATACTCTTTTCAGTGAGAAAACACAATAATACAAGAGCAGTGCACCGTTGTCTGGCCTCGATGGCAAGTGTTTCTTTATTGATTCCCGGCCCCCGGACAAAGCAAGAGAAAGGGAGGTTGACTGAGAAGATGTATGAGCGCGTGTTAATGTTTATTGCAGCCTTGTTTATGGTCAGAGTTATTTGTGTGTGAGCTTGTGTCGGGCCTCGCGCATGATGTATCGAGGCGGAGGGCTTGGCTTACATCTTGTTGCGGCGGTCATTGTTGCAAGTTTGTGACGGTCCAGCGAGTTCGAATCCTCATGTCAGCCGTGACGAACACAGAAGTTGATAGATATCCCCTGCCCCCGCGGCGGGCGTTAATCACCTTTCACACCAACGTGCGGTTATAAAATATGCCACCACCTCTCTATCACTCATTCGCTCCCCCCCCCCTTCTTACTATCTTTCTATCCCTCGCTCCTGTTCTTGCTAATTATCTCCAACTCTCTCTCTCTCTCTCTCTCACCCCATCTCTGTTTGTCTTCAGGGTACTGGACCTTCTACTGAAAATGTATCTTTACACAGAGAATGCAGTTTTCTTAATTCTCCACTCTGTGCATCCGTTTCAGAAACAGACATAAATTTGTTTCCTCGTGTAAATACAAACAAAAAGAAAAAAAGCAAGGTCCGATCTGGTCAAGCAGTTTATGAGTTTACACTGGCGTGTGGATGGGAGGAGTTGGGGTTGCGAATGTCCCTTCACTTACCAACACTGGCGCCCTTCATCATTGCAGGGAGGGAAACGACTTGTTTACCCATGTTATAGAAGGGGACGTGAATTGATGTTGATGTTGCTAACAATCAATAGGCTCTGGTGAAGATGTCTTTCTTGCAAGTAGGCGCCCTCCCCCGTGCAAACATGGCGGATTAGCAGGGCCAGCAGAAAATATCATCTTTGACCGAGAAGCGTGTCTCCCTCTGTTACATGCCTCTGGCCTGTGTGCTTTCTTTGCAATCTTCTACTGGTCGCTGGTGTTATCATCCACAGACTCACCGACAGTCGCTATGAACCTCGGCTAAGGCAGTCTTTTTTGTGGGGGGGGGGGTCGGGGAGAAAGGGGTGGGGAGTTGGTGGGTGGTAGCTTTAAAACTGTCAGAGGCTTGTATCTTATCTCATGGCGTTTTCACGTAAGCCTCACGCTCCACTTACTTTTGGGTAGAGACAAGATACAATCATGGATGATATTAATTTTCAGCATGGTATCTACAGGTCAAGACTTTGTATTTTTGAGGAAGTTTGCGCCTAAGAGAGATGCGTTTTGTTGGCTCCAAAGAAACGCCATTCACGAGGTAAAATTTTTTAAGCTCTCTTTATTATCTTTCTCTCGCAGCCACACACGAGCACACACACACACACACACACATGCACACGCAATCACTCCCTTATGCACAAGTTTTCGATTCTGTATCAAAGATGAAAACAAACCTCGCTCGTCTAGAGAAAAGATGGGTAGGTCTTTACTCAGAATGGAGCGACGCTTACCCTCGGGCACAGACAGGAAGTGTGTCCGAGCTATGAGTGTTTTATCATATAACTCCTTCAACTGAGACAGACAAGAGACCACCCCCTTGGCCAGCCCCCCGCCCCCACCCCACGTTCCGTTCGATGGCGGGAGTGTTGACTTAGGCGGTCCCCTGAATCTCCCTCGATAAACTCCCGCAATTGCTGCTATCCAAAGGAAAGCAACTCTTTCTGCCAAACGGCCGATCAAGAGAGTTATTCCCTTCTCTTCTCTTGACCATCATGGGCGCTCGTTCTTCCTGCTGGCAGGGCCAAGCGAGGGGAGTGGCAGGAGGAAAATATTTATTTAGATATGTGTGTGGGGGAACCGCCGAGCAGGAGAGAAGCGGGCACTGCTTTGATTTTTCTAATGGAGTGGAATCTATTTCCAGGCCGCCAGAACTATTCACTGGCACATCTGATGGTGGTACAGGCCTGCACCTCACTGCACGTCCAGGCAGTTTTCTGTTTTCGCTAGACGTCAATCATTTATCCGATCGTGCATTTTAAGAAAACGGTCCTTCTTTTAACTTCCCGAGGCTGTCTCAAAACTTGCGGCCAGTGAAATCACGTGCAAGTCAGGAAGTAAATGAACAGTGCTGCGGATTTTTTTTTCTTTTTTTTTTTTTCTTTTTTTTTTGTAGCTGGGGTGAGGAGAATATGCGTCCTTCTTTCCAGTCCTGACATTTTTAACAATTACTCGCCCCTGCATCAACCCCCCCCCCTCTCCTCCCCAGGAGTTTATTATATTATATTTGTTCTTGGCAGGCGTCGTGGGATTTCTCGTTCGGGCAGACGTGCGTCACGGGTGTCAAGTTTCTTCCGCTGGGAGAGGCGTAGAGGTGACGACGACGACGACGACGATGATGATGATGATGATGATGATGATGATGAAATAAACATCTCCATCTGATGACATGGTGCAGCATATTACGGAGCAGGTTCTGAAGGAACCAGCAATCTACATTAGGATGTGGCCACCTAGTCTATATTTCAAGAAATAAAAATCATTCGGTCTACGTTTTTAGAGGAAAAATCCCCGGAGTAATCTCTTGTGACTAGCATTCCAGCACAACATTTCTTCCCTGTATTGATGCCTTGGATTCGGTTCATCGTTGCAGCATTGTTGCCTCTCACCACATCCTCCTCTACTCTACTCTTTTTTTTTTCTTTTTTTTTGCCAGGCTCTTTCTCTTTGTGTGTGGCTCTCTCTTTCTCTCTCTCTCTCTTACAAGCAATCTAAATTTTAGGCTACTTTGCTCAGCCGTGTGTCGCCTTGCTTTATCTGCAACATCTTGAATCGAAACTCCTGTACAGACAGCTGCCTTCACACGATGACCCATTAGGAGTCACGGGAAAAGAACAGAGAGGGGAAACAGTTGATAAAGTTACAGTTATAGTGTTGTTCACCAAAGACACAAAATTCCTTAGAAAAGCAGAAACCTTGTCGCTCACAAAAATCCAAAAGATCATGCGAAAAGATGAATCGAAATTTTCCAGCTAACAGATTTTGTTGGGGGGGGGGTGTTTGTTTTGTTGGTTTTTTTTTTTTCTTTCTTTTAACTCGCGTGACCGAAGTCGGGAAGTTCCAACCCTTCCTCGACATTTGCCAGTGTCAAGCGGAGTTGTAAACGGCCTTTGTTCCTGCTGCCGTCTCCTGTTCGGTGGAGGGAAAAGTGGAGATAGGGATGGAGAGATGGAGGTAGCTGGAAGTTGGGGGTGGGGGTGGTGGGGGGGAGTCAGAAATTGCTTGTTTATCATAAGCTGCGGAGGAGCCATGATCTCAACGATTCTGCCTTCGCTCCTGACGCCTGTAGGAGCCACACCACATCTACAGCCGGCGGTTGTTTTTTTTTTTTTTTTTTTTTTAAAGCAACAAAAGGCCGTTGTGCCGCAGGATCGGCGGGGGCCCTCGTACGAGCTCTGGGAAATCGTCGAAGAACGTCCAATGAGCGGCTAACAGTTCTGACAATCTCTGGCACCCAGTGCCGAGGCCTGAACAAGCGCAGGCTGCAGACAAAGTGCCTCGTTTCCAGAAGGTCTCAATTCACCTCTGTGTGTTCCTTTTGGAACTTATTCTCGTCAAAGTCTTCTGAAAGTCAGCTGGTGGCCTGGGAAGAATTGCTCGCCTCATAGATATGTTAACATGCCTTGACAAATAAACCTTTTTTAAATTCTGCTTCACTTGCTTGTCTTTCTTATTCCTTCAGTCCCCTCTTGGCAAACATAGAAATACCTTTGGCAGATATTTTATTGCTTAAATTCTCTGAGGTTATTTCATTCATAGTTTTCATTGTACATTTATGTTCATATTTAGGATTCTCTTTATGTTATATGTAATTATATTAATTATATTAACTACAGGTAGTAATAATTACAGAACTACGACCTTCACTTCCTTAAGCTAGTATTTGTCTGTCTTTCTCTCTGTCTGTCTGTCTGTCTGTTTGTCTGTCTGTCTCTTTAATTGCCTGTCTCTGCCTCTCTGTATCTCCGTCTCTCTACATACCTCTGTCTCTGTGTCTTTATCTCTCTATGCATGAATCTCTCCCTTGCTGTCTGTGGTTCTCTCTAACTTCCTCAATCTTCTTTTTCTCTTATTCCTCCTTTTTTTCTCTCTCTCTCTTTCTCCGACTCAATGCGCACGTCGACATATTTCGGAGCTTGAATTGAAGGCCTTTTACGGCTTGTATAATATGAAGAGTGAAAAGTGTTCATTTTAAAGTGGTCCAGGGCCAACTTGAAGAAGACTCATCGCCCTTTCATTGACCTGACCTCCACTGACCTGACACTTAGCGCAAAGGCACGTGCGCTCTCACTTCTGAATATTAATGTTTTCGCTGGGTGGAACTCTGATCGCTTTGGCCAGACTGGAGGCGATGTTTGGTTACTGTCTGAGGTCCCTTCCTACTATCTCATCTATCTCCTTCCCTCTTTTCTTCTTTGAGCGTGTCTGCGCTTTAGTTTTGTAAACATTTGTCCGCCATTTGTCTCAGCCAGACCGGGACGGCGCGCCGTGCCATGGCTTCTATCAACCAGTCCAGAACGATTTGCTTTCTCTCAGATTTGAGCAGAAATAAATAAGTAAATAAATGAAAGACAACAGTATTTAATAATCAAATATGGAGTGCAATTTTCCAGCAGTTTTCTCTCCCAAGTATAGAAAGGTAAACATGAGAACTGGGTTGTGAGAACAGTCCGGGCTCTGTGCAATGTTTGTTTCCATGAGATGCAGGGCGTGGAGGCTGGCTCCCTGTCTGGTAGTGATTACATGAAAGCCATGCATGCGTTGAGATTGCGTCAGAGCCGCGCGGAGAGGACTCGCGACCAGGCCGACCGTTGGGTGGGAGGAGGCGGGGGGAGGATGGTGAAGAGAATGTGGAGTAGCGGGAGGCAATCTGGAGACAGAAATCGAGCGTTCCTGTGAGCAACGGTTCTGTTTCATCAACTTCGACACCATCCGTTTATTTTGAGAATAAAAATCCTTTGAAAAAATGGTTTAGGTGAGCGGCGCATTTGTCGATATTCCATTACAGTAAGTTTATCATTATGTTATCACACACTCTAGGGAAAGGGTGCGGGATGACGGGATGGCCGGATGGTACTTTTTGCTGACATTGCTCCAGCCTCCATTACATCGGATGTGAAAGGCTGGTCGAGACTTTTATGCCTACATTACATGTTGTGTACACACGTGCTTTCATTACAATGACATCACTGAGTACTGTGACCTGGTCAACAGATTGGACACGTGTAGAGCTCGGAACCTTTCTCTCTCAGCTTACCGATCCCGTGAGTCTGTTTTCCAGTACATATTTAATTTGTCATCGTACATAAGTGATCTTGTGTGGCTTCCATTCTCCAGTGAATGTTTGACTGATTGAAATGGATTAACAAATCGTCTTTCATCTCTTAGACACTGTAGGATTGGATAATTCTCCTTTTTTCTGATCTTCCTGAGCAGGACATCCACTGATCATTCATCCGTGACTGACTTTTCCCTAGGTAAGCCTATAGCTGTCGTGGAGAGTGTAGCAGTACTCAGGGCAAAGGTCATCGGCTTGACCGGCCTGTATGTTGGGTAATAATCTCGACGTGAATTCCAGCCTACGTCTTCTTTCTCCACTGCCGGCCTGCCCAGAGTGAGCCTGATGGATGGGGGATGATCCATTACGCTGCACAAAGTATTTGTTCTCATCCATTCTTCTCCCCAGGCCGCTGAGCTGTCAGCCGGCCATCTGCTTGTTCCAATCAATTGTCTTTGATTAATTCTGCCAGCAGAGGTGTTCCGCCCTGCAAAAGAGCAGAGTCACGACGGCCATCTTGCCGCACGGAAGGCCGCCTAGTCACGTGACCATGACGCCACTCTTGTCCCAGCCACCAACCGATGTCGACCCGACCTCTCTACGGCCACCCGTGCAATATGTGCGTGCACACTTCTGTCACCCGATGTTCATCCTTTCTTTTTCTCTCCCTCTCTCTCTTGGCATTATCACCCGTTTCATGTCGCAAGTCTACCGGTGCATTGCGCCCACCCGGAATCGCCCTCCACAGCCCCACTCATTCTCGGATGCAAGAGCTAGAGACACACCGGAGATGCAGTTCTGACACGCAGGTTGTCACCCTGTTTGTTCTAGGCTTTTCTGTTTACTCACAACCACCGCCATTTTGTGTTCCAGCCAAACGCCCTCATGGCCAGCAGCTGCGAACTGAAAATAACTTGTTTTTTCAACTGCTGCTTACACCATACCTACTCGAAAACATATTTTAATACAGAATATTTGAAATGTGTGTGCAGTCTCAATTTCCGTCTCTTCTTTTCCTGATCTTTTTTCAAATCACTTATCTCGCTTTTATCTTACGGGTCTGCTACAACTTTACTTTTAGCTCATTCTTTGCTTTCCTTGAGTAATCACGACCACGTGAGTGAAGACCTAATGATATGGAGGCAGACAGACAGTAGGGGACAAGGAAACGTCTGGCAATAAACGACACAATTTCAAATGATTCTGAAAAAAGAATCGATGATGTGGATGATAACATCCATATAAATGCAGAGCCTCAGCGACCTGTCAGCTTGATCGTGGTCCAGATGTTTATTTTCACGAAGACGATCGACTGGCGATGCGAGCTGCAGGAATCTCATTTCTTCTTGTCCATTTGTTATTTGAAAGACTGAAGAAAGGAAAAAACAAGGAACAAAAAAAAATTGATAACGAATGAAACAATGAAATCTGCGACATCATTTGCGGTGTCTGCAGTAGTGGACATCAGCTGGAAGTCAATATAACTACATATTAAATTGTTTGCTACACAATAAGTCAATATAACTTCATCATCAAGACATGTTCCCCGTGCTATGTCACTTGGCGAATAAAGAAATTATTATAAAGAAATTATTATTACATGTTAAGTGGCTTGATATACAACAACTAAACAAAGATGCATATTAACACAGTAAGTCAAGATGATAAATAGCTAGGATAAACATTAATAATTGAAACTTGTGCCTTCTGTTGGATGCTGTATTTTCTGTGGAGTGTATGACATGTTTGATATTTGTTGTATGGAGTGTATTCCGGCTTGTATGACATGTTTGATATTTGTTGTATGGAGTGTATTCCGGCTTGTATGACATGTTGGATATTTGTTGTATGGAGTGTATTCCGGCTTGTATGACATGTTGGATATTTGTTGTATGGAGTGTATTCCGGCTTGTATGACATGTTGGATATTTGTTGTATGGAGTGTATTCCGGCTTGTATGACATGTGTGATATTTGTTGTATGGAGTGTATTCCGGATTGTATGACATGTGTGATATTTGTTGTATGGAGTGTATTCCGGCTTGTATGACATGTGTGATATTTGTTGTATGGAGTGTATTCCGGCTTGTATGACATGTGTGATATTTGTTGTATGGAGTGTATTCCGGATTGTATGACATGTTTGATATTTGTTGTATGGAGTGTATTCCGGCTTGTATGACATGTGTGATATTTGTTGTATGGAGTGTATTCCGGCTTGTATGACATGTTTGATATTTGTTGTATGGAGTGTATTCCGGCTTGTATGACATGTTGAATATTTGTTGTATGGAGTGTATTCCGGCTTGTATGACATGTGTGATATTTGTTGTATGGAGTGTATTCCGGCTTGTATGGCATGTTGGATATTTGTTGTATGGAGTGTATTCCGGCTTGTATGACGTGTTGGATATTTGTTGTATGGAGTGTATTCCGGCTTGTATGACGTGTTGGATATTTGTTGTATGGAGTGTATTCCGGCTTGTATGACATGTGTGATATTTGTTGTATGGAGTGTATTCCGGATTGTATGACATGTTTGATATTTGTTGTATGGAGTGTATTCCGGCTTGTATGACATGTGTGATATTTGTTGTATGGAGTGTATTCCGGCTTGTATGACGTGTTGGATATTTGTTGTATGGAGTGTATTCCGGCTTGTATGACATGTTGGATATTTGTGCTGACGACTGTGTTCTTGCTGTGTGTGACGCTGTGTGTGACGCTGCCCTGTGACGTGGAGGTGACGGCCCGCTACACACTCACATTTTGTCGTCATCTTATTTTGACGTCAGCGCCTTGAGCTGTCCACAGGCCAGGATGTGGCGCTATACAAGCCAACATAATTATTTCATTATTATTTGCAGCCTCGCTTACAGATTTTTAATTGGGTTGAGCAAACTGTTACCGACTACTGGCTTCATGTCTTTCTTCCTCCCATTCGTCCTTCTATAGACATTACATTTGCATGTTACTTTGCGTGCGTCCGTGTACGTGTTTTTATTATTGTCCAGAGGTTTTTCTTGTTTGTGTGTGTG
This sequence comes from Marisa cornuarietis, assembly GCA_004794655.1. Taxonomy (NCBI): domain Eukaryota; kingdom Metazoa; phylum Mollusca; class Gastropoda; order Architaenioglossa; family Ampullariidae; genus Marisa; species Marisa cornuarietis. The sequence continues at coordinate 11,284,274 of SMMW01000617.1, read as the reverse complement.
GGGGGGTATTAATTTGTTGATATATCTCTGTACCATTGTTTGTGTGTGTGTGTTTGTGTGTGTGTGTGTGTGTGTTGGGGGGGTATTAATTTTGTTGATATATCTCTGTACCATTGTTTGTGTGTGTGTGTGTGGGGGGGAGTATTAATTTTGTTGATATATCTCTGTACCATTGTTTGTGGACATGTTTTAGTCTGTTTCACTTTGTCGGTTGAGTGAATTTGTGTCTTTGAATTTCTTTGTAAAGCGCATTGAGCCTTCTGTAAAGCAGGGAAATGCGCTATATAAATTTCCGTTATTATTATTATTATTATTATTATATAACGACACGTTAAATAGATAGGTATACACAGTCATGCAGCTGCATGTTAAGTAGTTGAAGATCACAGACACGTGCAAATATTATACATACAAGACCGCACGTGCACTTACATCTACTAAAATATTCCTCGAATAGTCACAAAGAAAGAAATATTTCAAGTACAACGACGGAGCGATTCAAATGCAAAATAAATAAATAAAATTTTCTTCTTTTATTTTTATTTTCTTTCAAACCGTCATGCTCAGGGCCACACCGGTATAAACACGCCCCCCCCCCTCGCACGTGCAGGCCACTCTCCCTCCCGAGGATTTTCGGGTGCGCCGACTCCCATCACAGTTGCAGAATGGCAGTTGCAGACATCTCAGCACCCGCTCCGCCTGTACAACAAGAATTCTTCTGTGTGCGCGGGGCGATGCACCAAAGTGCGTGTCCTTATTCGTTTCCAAAACTGAAATTAATGCCAACCAGCCTTAACTTTTTTTCTACTTTTACTTCCAAGGCAGCCCTTGTGCTGGATAGTCTGTAATTGGATTGTTCTTCTTCACAGTCAGCCTGGCATTCGCTGAGACTCGGCATAATACGAGCTCAGAAAGAAGAGGACAATGAACAGTGTGTTCCTGGAGACAACTTGTCTGGAATCTCACATCGCGTAGGCAGAACTTTATCTCGGTTTTATTTTTGCTCCGAATTTAGCCATTTTGGCGATTGTCTCTGAAGCATGGCTGTTAAGTGTGATATAAAGAGACTACTGTGCAAAAATCGTATCGGAAGATTTTTTCCCCTCCCCCCCCCCCCTTCAACTGTCCGGGTTTTTAATCTTTTTTGTTGCACACTGGACTGAGACCACAAGGTTTTGTCATTCCTCAATGTGGGTCCTGATGGCGCCGGTGAGAGTGGCAACTGTCAGTCCTGCAAAGATCCTAACAGGCACGGTATTCTGTTTGTTCGAGAGAATTTAAAGCGTCTGATTACGAGACATTCTGCAGGCTAAAATTATTTTGCGTGTTCGACAGATAAGAGCTCGTGAAGAAGTTGTTTGATTCCTACATCCCAGGGTCTCACGCCCCCCCCCACCCCACCCCACCTCCCATGCATTGCACGCTCCGTGTCGGGAGGACATAAAGAGAACCTTCAGTTAGCGGAGAGTTGCTGTCAGATATAATGTGTTGCTCTTTAGTGGTTGAGGTCACTGAATCATTCCTGAAACACAGCAAGATGTCAAGTAGAAAGACTTCCTGCTAATCATGCATAACAGTGGGTGACAAAGTCAAATATCAATGAAAACAAAGTCAAAGGAAGCAGTAGAGTTATTTTTGAAGTCAGAAAATGTCTATTTTGTAGAAAATGTCAATTATAAGTTATTTCTAATAGAGCATTGTCGTGTATTTAATTGATTTTATTTTTCAAATGGTATGATTAAGATTGAATATATGACATTTTGAAGTCGGCTGCAAACTATGTGGCTACAACCATAGATGGATACAAATCACTACCAGCACTCGGTTAGACAGCAAATTCCAATGATTTCTTCAGAATGTTTGCGTTCTGGAGCCGAGCGCCTGGTGTGGTGCAAATTCCTAGCTGTGTGGCTAATTCCTAGCTGTGTGGCTAATTCCTAGCTGTGTGGTTAATTCCCGGCTTATTTTATAAGCGTTTTAATTGACTTCTACACGTTAGGCATACAGCTGTAACTATGATGCACCTGCTTCCGACAGTGTCATGCTTCTTGCACCAGATTTCGTGTGAGTAGTTGGCAAAAGTCTTGTCACCTTCCTTGTGTGCTCTTTACAATTTCAACATCAAATAGATCATCATCAGCGTCGGCGTTCGTCGTCAGCATCATCATTTTGTGCTTCGTCATCATCAGCAGGCAAAAACCGTTAGTGACTGCCCACCAAACTCTGATGATATTTCTATGCTTTCTCCTCCTCAACTTTTGCAGGGGACAGCGACGCGTTGTGAACTGTGAGTAACTGTGAATTTTTTCATTTTAGAAGTGGACCCAATTGACATGCGCAGTCCGTGTGCAGGAGCAGCGAAATCAATGGCGGAGCAGCAATGACTAGGAGGGACGGCGCCTCGCGGGAGCTCGGAGCGAGTTAAGAATTCTATTGCCCTGTTGCATCGAAATTTATTAATCATACGGCGAGGACTGTCGCGGGCCCAGGCCCGTGGACTTGATCGGATGCGCACACCGCAAGGGGCCCGATGGAGCTTGCAGAGGCAAGGTTCAAGGACGTGTGGAAGGGGACCCGTTGCCACGTGCTCAAGGCCACATTAATGTAGGGCTCTACTGGTCGACCGACCTGTCGCCGCTAATGTCTTTTCTACTGCGGGGCCCTCTGCATGCCCTCTGAATGATGTGGAGTCTGATGATGATTTAGGGATAAGGCATTTGAAACCTAGTGTTGAGGTACCTGGTGGGTAAGGGTTAAGACGTCTAAGGTCTGAGACTAAGTAAGTTCTGAGGTGCCTGATGCCTTAGTGTCCAAGCATCTGGTCAGTCCTGAATGTTTAGCACGTGACATCGAAGCGTTTAGACACTGACGACCATTATATGCTGAGACATACGGTGATGTCTGCATCGAAACACCTGATGATGCCTGGGTGTTGTGGCAACTAACAGTCCTTGATGTTACCTGAGGGTTCCCTGACAACATTGTGGTGTTGAGTCAACTGACAACATTGTGGTGTTGAGGCCTGAGTGTTGGGACCCGAGTCAGATCCCCGCAATGAGCTCACATCACCACTTGCAGACGCCTCGTTTGCATGCAGCAACCACTCAGTCGTTGCGTGTCCCCCTGACGAGGCTGACACAGGCTGATGCCAGATACAACAAGAACTGTAGAAGACTGCAGTTCACTGACATCACATACTTTTTTAATGGGCAGCATCGCCCCTCACTTCAGCCCCATGTCGCCCACATCTCGGCCCCTTTGTGTGTTCACTCGATACGAGCATGCCGGGCACACGCCTCCTGGGGCTGTGGCAAGATGGCACGGTCGTGCTGCCATAACGGCGTGTCAGATTACTTCTTAATAAGATAATGTGTTTCACAATTGAAAGGTCATCTGAGGCTAATGGACGATTTTGCCAACGTCATCTTTTCCAAAAATTCAAAAAAGGTAGAGGAAATGATAAAAACAAATAAAGTATTTTAATGGAAAAAAAAGAAAGAAAGACAGAAAGAAAGAAAGAAAGAAAGAATAAAGAACAACAAATAATAAAAAAACAAAGAGTTAGTGGTGGTGGTGGTGGTACGGGTGATGGCTATTTATTTTGTAATTTTCCAAGCGGATGATGATCAAGATTAAGATGCTTCGGAGGAGGAGCATAGAAACTGAAACTGCCCTCGCCTGTCGTGCTTCTGTATAAACTGAGTCATGACAACATGACAAGTCAACACCCTGATGGGTATTCTATAATGTCTGTGCCTCAACAGTTTAAAAAAAAAAAGATTTACGATGAACGAGAAGGTTGCGCCAAATACACAGACTATTCCAGACCGAACGACTCGAAGGTATTAATCTTCACCCCTACGGGGGCGGTAGAAGCGATTGCAAAGTTCGCTGAAGCGTGTCGACGAAATTGTGATCACTTCCAGAGGATCCCAGCTTCCCAGGCTCAGCAACCCGCCATTGCCAGCGCAGTTACCCAGCAGGTAAAATTTCATCAGCCGATGTGCGCGCCATCACCGGTTCATAGCTCCCTCTGGCAACATATCTCGGTCGCAAATCATTTTCGCCTCGCAGTTTGTTACACGTCCTTTTTTTTTTTTTTTTTTTGGAAAACCTTGGCTGGACCAGGGTTAAGCGGCTGTCAGCTAAAGCAGTTTTCATTCTGCGGCTAATCTTGCCGGTGCGGAGGCGCCATCATTAACGCGGTCCCAAGCCGCAGATTTGGGTTTTTACTGTCCAGACGACCACGAAGATTCCTTTTACAGGCATCGGTGAGACTGGTGATGCGAGACGGTCGTGCTTGTAGAGCCCTGCTTCTTCCCACGGTTCTTTTTTGTTTAGTTTGATTTTGATTTGTTCCGTTCTGTTCGTTTGTTTTTTGTTTTTTTGTTTTGTTTTGTTTTGTTTTTTTGTTGTTTTTTTTAGGGTAGTTTTAGTGGTAGGAGGTAAGCTTCCTCGCAGTTATTCTCTCGCATTCATGTCATTTGAAACTGTACTGAACAATAAATTCAAAATATGAAAAAACGTTGTAAATAATACAAAAAAGACAATATAACTCAATAACATCTTGAGAGGTTTTCGATTGGGAGGGGGGGGGGAATGTACCCGTAGGAGTATTTGTTGAAGTGCTTGCTCGTTAAAACTTGGTTTTACAACTTACATTGTGCTTTAGTAATTTTTCTTCATTATTTGAGGCTAAACTGTATGAAGCATGACATTAACCTCCCACTTGCTGCTGGCCTCACATGCCTACGTTGACTAAAAGTTCATCAGGAAAACGCGTAGTGAATTTCTGATTAATTTTTGTTTAGAAAAAACAACGGAACTTAACCTCGAATCATACTTCTGACTTCATCAAGGACCGCAGCCAATGCAGAAGCTTGAAACATATGCTAATGAGGAGTTACCCAATCAACGAGCGTATCTTCGTGACGTCACTTGAAAGAAGATTTTGAACCTATTCCACAACCCAGGTGGGTAGTGTCATGTTCATAAGCTCATAGCTCGTGAATTCAATTAATTCTTTCCGATTCGGGAAATGTAATTACAGTTATTGATTATGTTTGAAAATAATTTCGCGACCCAGTATAAGTTTCAAATAATTTTATGCTCGTCTTAGCCTTTTAAGGTCAAAAGTCACTGTCCATGCAACACGCAAGTAATGAATATTCGAGAACTCACCCCCGTCTCGTCACCTCGCGCTACCTCACTCAGTATGTCCTATTCCAGTGTAGTATCTTCAATTAACTTAGCAATCTGAAGGGAGATAATAAAAAAAGCATTTTTCTGATTTTACCGTCTCTTATCCGATCCCTGTCAAGAACAGCAACCTTCGCCAAATTATCGATCTGGTGCTAACCTTTATGCTCTTATCTCCCCCTGAGTTTTGTAACTTATGGAACATCATTCCTGCATCTCGCAGCACATCGCGAGACCGAGAAGATTTGTGCCTCCGTCAATCCACCCAGACTCTCCCCGCCCCCCACCACCACCCTACCCTATCCGGATCACGTGATTCGGCTCTACCATCACAGCCCACGCTCGACCGAGCTCAACAGGTGTTCGCGTTATCAACTCGCTGATAAAGTAATAACTGTGTTACCTGGACGATAGGCTACGTCGGCAAACAATGCTTCGGTTTGGGCCGTTTATTGCAACAATAGTGCCAGAAACAGCCTTTAGTGCAAGATTGCTCTGATGGTCAGGCGGACCTAGAGGAATGAGCAACCGGCGCCTGTCGTCTGAAAGTAGGAGACTCTTTTCTCACGTGTTTCTTGAAAGAGTGGATATGCGAGGAAGATTTTTGTTTCCACGAATCATACAAAGAAAAGAACTTACATAACATGTAGTATAAAATATAATATACAGTCATGAAACTTGTAGGCAATGGTTACAAACAGCATAGCGCGGTTGCCGCAAAGAAGTCAAAATGATAAAAGCGGAGAATGATAGCAATAGAACAGATAACAGCAGCGATGGAAGAGCAGGAGTAATAAGAACAGCAAGAGATAAGTTGATGGTAGCAGTTGATGAGCAGGAATAGCGAAAGAGTAGGTAATAATAGCGATATAATAGCAGGAATAGTAAGAAATGTTCTTCACGGCAGTATATAAATAGTAATAGCAGAGGGGTAGATGAGCGTAAGGTAGCAAAGAGTAGCCGTGACATAGCAGGAGAAGTAGAAACAGCTACAAAATAACCAGCATGGCAGTAAGAGTACCACACATAGTGGGATTAGTACGAGTACCACACATAGTGGGATTAGTACGAGTACCACACATAGTGGGATTAGTAAGAGTACCACACATAGTGGGATTAGTACGAGTACCACACATAGTGGGATTAGTACGAGTACCAAACATAGTGGGATTAGTAAGAGTACCACACATAGTGGGATTAGTAAGAGTACCCCACATAGTGGGATTAGTAAGAGTACCACACATAGTGGGATTAGTAAGAGTACCACACATAGTGGGATTAGTAACAGTACCACACATAGTGGGATTAGTAAGACTACGATACATAGTGGGATTAGTACGAGTACCACACATAGTGGGGTTAGTAACAGTACCACACATAGTGGGATTAGTAAGAGTATTACACATAGTGGGATTAGTAACAGTACCACACATAGTGGGATTAGTAAGAGTACCACACAAAGTGGGATTAGTAAGAGTACCACACATATTGGGGTTAGTAACAGTACCACACATAGTGGGATTAGTAAGAATACCACACATAGTGGGATTAGTAACAGTACCACACATAGTGGGATTAGTAAGAGTACGACACATAGTGGGATTAGTACGAGTACCACACATGGTGGGATTAGTAACAGTACCACACATAGTGGGATTAGTAAGAGTACGACACATAGTGGGATTAGTACGAGTACCACACATAGTGGGGTTAGTAACAGTACCACACATAGTGGGATTAGTAAGAGTACCACACATAGTGGGATTAGTAACAGTACCACACATAGTGGGATTAGTAAGACTACGATACATAGTGGGATTAGTACGAGTACCACACATAGTGGGGTTAGTAACAGTACCACACATAGTGGGATTAGTAAGAGTACCACACATAGTGGAATTAGTAACAGTACCACACATAGTGGGATTAGTAAGAGTACCACACAAAGTGGGATTAGTAAGAGTACCACACATATTGGGGTTAGTAACAGTACCACACATAGTGGGATTAGTAAGAGTACCACACATAGTGGGATTAGTAACAGTACCACACATAGTGGGATTAGTAACAGTACGACACATAGTGGGATTAGTACGAGTACCACACATGGTCGGATTAGTAACAGTACCACACATAGTGGGATTAGTAAGAGTACGACACATAGTGGGATTAGTACGAGTACCACACATAGTGGGGTTAGTAACAGTACCACACATAGTGGGATTAGTAACAGTACCACACATAGTGGGATTAGTAAGAATACCACACATAGTGGGATTAGTAACAGTACCACACATAGTGGGATTAGTAAGAGTACCACACATAGTGGGATTAGTAACAGTACAACACATAGTGGGATTAGTAAGAGTACCACACATAGTGGGATTAGTAAGAGTACCACACATATTGGGGTTAGTAACAGTACCACACATAGTGGGATTAGTAAGAGTACCACACATAGTGGGATTAGTAAGAGTACGACACATAGTGGGATTAGTACGAGTACCACACATGGTGGGATTAGTAACAGTACCACCCATAGTGGGATTAGTAAGAGTACGACACATAGTGGGATTAGTACGAGTACCACACATAGTGGGGTTAGTAACAGTACCACACATAGTGGGATTAATAACAGTACCACACATAGTGGGATTAGTAAGAATACGACACATAGTGGGATTAGTAACAGTACCACACATAGTGGGATTAGTAAGAGTACCACACATAGTGGGATTAGTAACAGTACCACACATAGGGGGATTAGTAACAGTACCACACATAGTGGGATTAGTAACAGTACCACATATAGTGGGATTAGTAACAGTACCATACATTGTGGGATTAGTAAGAGTACCACACATAGTGGGATTAGTAGGAGTACCATACATTGTGGGATTAGTAACAGTACCACACATAGTGGGATTAGTAACAGTACCACACATAGTGGGATTAGTAAGAGTACCACACATAGTGGGATTAGTAACAGTACCACACATAGTGGGATTAGTAAGAGTACCACACATAGTGGGATTAGTACGAGTACCACACATGGTGGGATTAGTAACAGTACCACACATAGTGGGATTAGTAAGAGTACCACACATAGTGGGGTTAGTACGAGTACCACACATAGTGGGATTAGTAAGAGTACCACACATAGTGGGATTAGTAAGAGTACCACACATAGTGGGATTAGTACGAGTACCACACATGGTGGGGTTAGTAACAGTACCACACATAGTGGGATTAGTAACAGTACCACACATAGTGGGATTAGTAAGAATACGACACATAGTGGGATTAGTAACAGTACCACACATAGTGGGATTAGTAAGAGTACCACACATAGTGGGATTAGTATCAGTACCACACATAGTGGGATTAGTAACAGTACCACACATAGTGGGATTAGTAAGAGTACCACACATAGTGGGATTAGTAACAGTACCACACATAGTGGGATTAGTAAGAGTACCACACATAGTGGGATTAGTAACAGTACCACACATAGTGGGATTAGTAAGAGTACCACACATAGTGGGATTAGTAACAGTACCACACATAGTGGGATTAGTAAGAGTTCCACACATAGTGGGATTAGTAAGAGTACCACACATAGTGGGATTAGTAAGAGTACCACACATAGTGGGATTAGTAACCACACATAGTGGGACCCACACATAGTGGGATTAGTAAGAGTACCACACATAGTGGGATTAGTAAGAGTACCACACATAGTGGGATTAGTAAGAGTACCACACATAGTGGGATTAGTAAGAGTACCACACATAGTGGGATTAGTAGGAGTACCACACATAGTGGGATTAGTAAGAGTTCCACACATAGTGGGATTAGTAAGAGTAGTAAGGAGTAGCCGAAATAGTTAAAACTGAGTTAATAATGCCAGTAGACTAACAGAAGGAGAAGTAGCATCAAGAGAAGAGTCTGGGAGTGGACAAACATGAGTATAATTCTTGACCTTTGACCTGCCAGTAAAATAACGAGACAAACATAACTGTTATATCATCTTCATCTTCTTATTTCTTCTTCATCACTGCTGCTGCTGATGACGGTGATAGATAGGCGTGGAGGTCGGGGGAAAAGGGGGGATGAGATTCATAAGTTAACTACCAATCTCAGATGATATTCCTCGACGAAAAACTGTATCCTTCCCGAAGCTTGTGCAGCTCGCTTGTCTGTGACCCCCAACCATGTGACATTTCTGAGTCACGCTTTCTGCAGAAATGGCACAAAGCATCTTACATCCCCCTGGGCACGGCAACAAACCATAATAAGCCAGTGCCTGCAGCCTCATTTGTAAATCCTGCGGTTTGCCGTGGCTCCAACAAAGGGATTCTTCCATTCCTATTTTTCTTCTCGTTCTTCGTGATAATCTTCTTAGAGCTTCCTTTCTTTCACGTCCTATTTCCATTTCCTGCTCAGTCGGCCTGCCCTTGCAAAAGCTGACTGCACTAACAACGGGTCAAATGGACTGGCACGCTAATAACTCATTCCTGATAATACTAGAGCTTGTGAGGCTACATCAGGCTGCAGGGAAAACATTGTCACATGACTGTCCTTGCGCCGTTTTTTGTCAAATTTTACTTTAGTGTCCCGAAATTCCAGGATGTGCTGATTTGGATGTTGGGCTTGGCGAGGGGAGAACTGGGGTGGCGAGATGGCGGGGGGGGGGGGGTCGGGAAAGACAGGTGGTCCGACTGCAGGTCACGTGTTACGTGAAAATTTTTTAAAGAGTAACATTCAGCAGAAGCATTGAAACTGTGAGGAGACATGATGACAGGAAAGATGGATGTTTTGGTTTCTGTCTTTCTGTCTATCCCCAACAATTCTCAGGGTACACATGAAAAGCACATCGCTTAATAAAGAATTGTTAAAGTAAATGTACAGCTCTCTTTTTCATTCTTTCTTTCTTTCTTTCTTTCTTTCTTTCTTTCTTTCTTTCTTTCTTTCTTTCTTTCTTTCTATGAGCAATGCAAAATATATTGAGGCCATCGAGCACCGAACACTGTAGGCGAGTTTGTAACATCTTCATACCGACAGGAACCTACAGCAGTCAAGACAGCGCAGCTCAGATGGTCGATGGAAGGACACGGAGACGGCATGACCGGAAGGATGGCCGTGTTGAGTGCACGTGATTGCCGTCGACATAGCACGTCATCAGCTCCTCTCTTGTCCTTGTAATGACCACTTGGACACTTGCGGACAGTGGAGAGCGTGTAGCCTAGCCAAGGGGCCCGACTGGCCAACAACAGGCTGCAAATGAATAGTTCTCACGTTCTTTGAATAGCATCTGTGAACTTTAGCACTTTTGCTTCTTCTTCTTCTCCTCCTCCTTCTCTGATTCCTCCAACTTTACTTCATACTGATTCTCCTGTTTTACCACAGCGCCGAACCAGATGGTTCGCTCGTTCTTTTCTGTAAGACAGAGAGGCGAACCAAACCCAAGCTTTACCAAACAAACTGGTTTCTTTTACTTACCCTCACATTCATCCTCACTTCCCTCACCCCTCGCCAAACCTCACACCGTCTGAGAGATCTGGTGGCAGACTAACTCCTGTGACTTCTGCTCTGACAGAATATCGATTGTCTCGTCAGAGTTTGGACTGAAAACCCACATCAGAGGAAGAGGACATGTTCCCCACCTTCAACCCGATCCCTTCTTTGCCCATAATCACACCAGCGTTTTTCCTGAACGCTCATCTACCTCCCGCGCTTCTTAAAAGCTAATTTACAGGAGATGAAGGGGAAAGAGTTTTGGATGGGGTCGAGGATGGTATGATGAGGAGGCTGAATGTTGAGGTCCGTTCGCTGAGCAGATAGTTGCCTTAGTGTCACGTGCGGCGTGTAACAAGTCGCCAACGGTCGTGCGCCAGTTCACCAGAGCTGACTTACCTTTGTGGTCTGTGCGCCTAATTGCAGTCACCCTCTCCTCTCTGATTACATGATTATTAATAATTCAATGTCATCTCCCATCTCCCCACCCCACCCCCGCGCTCGCCAGATTTCCCTCGCCGGGTCAGAAGATGGAGTGTGGTGGACGTCCGTGATGACTGCCAGTCACCAGGGTGTCAAGGCGAGAAGTGGAACTAGCGCCACGGAGGTTCTGCACCGCACGCGCCCTCCTCACTCAGGGGGTCTTTGTCGTGCACGTGTGTGAACAGACGAGCTTAACTGTGTGTCGTTCACATGTGTGTAAATTGACAGCCAGGCATTACAGTGAGCTGTGCCGAAATCCACAAAACACAAACAGAAGGCTAGTTTATTGTGAAAAAAAAATGTTTTAGAAATAGAAAAAAACAACAAAAAAGCGAGCTTTAAGTTAATAACTCTGCCCTGATAATAATACCTCAGTATTACAGCTCTTTATACTGATGGTGGCGCAATGGTTAGCGCCTATCGCCACTACAGTGAGGACTGACTGTCCTGGGTTCAGATCTCGTCTCGGGCACGCTGTTTTTCTCTGCATGTGGCATCTGTTTACAGGGCTGGCTGCTTTGCAGTGATATAACCTTAGTTACTGATTCGGCGTTAAACACCAATTCCCCCTCCCCCTGTTCCTGGTGTCATTCAAAATACAGACAAAAATGTACATTTGATACACTGGCCAGATGAGTTTAGATTGTGCTTTCATCTACAACACCAAGAGAAGTAGCATTTGTCAGCCGGGTAGGCAGGAGGGTCCACCTTAACTCTGAGGACTATACGAGGACCTAAGACAGCCAAACGGTTTTCTCTTTGTAACCTAACTTTATATAGACAAAGACCAAACTGTTAAAGTCCTGTAAAATCCTCATCATAGGTCTGCATGTAGGAAACGATTTTTTGTGGGAGGGTATTTTTTTTTGGGGGGGGGACGGTGGGGGGATTGAGGCTGTTTGGAAATTACCTCTCATACTTAGCGTGTTTAACTAATTTTAGAACGAAAATGTGTAAATGAACTGTCGCTAAGTGGCAGGTGCAAATGGATTCACATTATAAGAAGGTGCAAATGAACGGCCATTATCAGCAGGTGTAAATGAACTGACACTTTATGCGCTTTGTGTGAAAAATAGGTTTTGAAACCTGTGTAAGCAGTCACACAAATGGAGGGAGCGAGTGTGTGTTTGTGGTTTGCGCGTGTGTGGGTGGAGGGAGGGCGGGAGGATGGGAAACTAATGAGTTGATTAGTCAGTTGGTCGGCCAGTCGATGAGTGAGTGAGTGAGTGAGTGAGTGAGTGAGTGAGTGAGTGAGTGAGTGAGTGAGTGAGTGAGTGAGTGAGTGAGTGAGTGAGTGAGTGAGTGATACTACAAGCACTTCTAAAAGATTCACACCTAAAGGAATCAGCCAAACATGACAGCAAAGCATATAATTCTGAACCGCTTAAAAAAACTGACTTAATTTACCTTCGGAAAAGAAGTAAAACAAAAAAAAAACGAAAAAAAAGTGTATGGATGCTGTAGGCAGTGACTGCTGCTCTCTCTCCCCCGGGACAACATCACAGACAGGAGGAGCCGCAGCCAAGCAGGCACGTGTCCGACCTTACGCCACTCTCGGTCTTTCCCGCGTGAGACGAGACAGCGCGAGACTTGCAAGAAGGCGGTTAATAGCTGCGGGCATTGATTACGTTTCGGCGTGGCGCGCCGGGCCTAATTGTTGGGGTTTGCTCTGCATGATGTAGTGGCATGAATCAAGCAAGGTTGTCTCTCTCTCCCTGCGAGTGACCTGCCCTTCCGTTCGCCATCTTCTCTTCAAATGTATCTCGTCTTTTAGCCTGCGTGAAAAATCTTTCTCCTCCCTTCCGGCAACCTGTGTGCAGTCTGAAATTATTTTTCGAGAATGCGATGACAAAGCGTCTTGCAAAAGAAAAAAAATCAGTAAAAAGAACCTTCCAAGGAATATCTTTTACAGACCAGGGTGGAAGAACGTTTTCTGCTGATCCTTGCATTCATGGTTTATACCTTGACTCTTTTTTTTCTCTCTCTCTCTATTCCCGTCCCCACCTTCTACTATCCAAGCAGAATTTTGTTCCTAAGCTGAGCAAATCACAGTCGCAAAAAGCCGCCCAAGCAAGAAAAAGAGGGCAGTTTCTTGCTTTAATTTAACCAGGCATTTTATTTGAAGCATCAAATATTCCAAGGCTGCGAGGCTGTTAAAGCGCCATCACGATATCATTATCGAAATTCAAAATCTTCAAAGCGCCGCTTAATACGTGCTGTGACGGTATATAATTTACGTCCCGTAATGAGACTTCCTGGCACTGGTTCATGTCATCGTTAGTTTCCCGTCGTCATTTGGCTGCCTTCGGTTGTCATTAGCGTCGTCCACACCTTTGATCAGCCTCTTCCTTATCGTCTCCAAGAATAGCCTTGTTACTCACTCTTACAGGCTCGTGAACGTAGAAAGGAAACTTGTTCTAATAGCCACGACCTATGAAGCAAAAGTAAACTTTTCTTTTTCTCTCTCTCTCTCTTTTTCGAGAATTTTTTTTTTGTCATTTTGTTCCCGTGTCTGTCGTGTCTCCCTGCCTTCTTCCTCAACTCTAGCGGCGTTCGTCGCCTCACAGCAGGCCCCAGAGAGATAATTGACAACAAAATTAAGGCCTTTCACTTTATGCAACTCAGGCAAGTTCGCGTTTTAGTGGTTTCGCTGCATCTTTTCCAGACTCCACTTTCGGTTGGCTGTTCCCTTTTCCTCCCACTTCCGCTGAACTGGCGATCTCTCTCTCTTCCCCACCCACCCCCCTTTTCTCTTTGCCCCTTCCCTCACCTCGCCTCCAACATCGATATTCTCCTCATTCGAAGTCTTCTCTAAAAGTTTTTTTTTCTCGTGTACCCCTCAGCTCTCCACGTACACTGTTTCACGCGGATAACGGTTCCTCACAGTTCCTCACAGTTCCTCGCAAGCCTTGCTTCTCATGAGAACTCGTTACGCCTGTCGGGCTATCACACGCCTGGACTTCTTTGGGTTTCTTGGCATTCTTCTGACAGTAATTATGAAATAATGATCCCTTCAAGACAAATTTTGATGGAAGTGCGTTTTTTATGTCCTTTTTTTCCCTTGTCTCTTCTTTTACAGATGTCGGAACAATTCTTGAGAAGGATAGGATCCCAGCTGTTTCAATATCAACGAGTCATTTAAGGTTATCTGCAATCATCTTCACAAAGCGGGTGGGAAGTTACTTCAAGGACAAGTTTTGCCACTCTCAAGAGCGAAAGGTAAGCTCTTTACAAACCTTCATTAAGCTTTTTTCTAATATTCTTTCATGCAGAATAAATTTAATGATAATGATGATCCTCATCATGTCATCATTAATCATCTTTTCGCTGTTTTTATCGCCATAGAATGAAGGATAGTGGGGTGATATGACTATCTATATTTAGAACCAAACAAAATAAAAAACATAAAGAATGAAAAAAAATTGCAACATGTCTAACCAACAGCGACGAACTGGAGATCGACTGCAACGAATTTTCCCCCAAATAACTAGTCTAGGCTGAGTGCAAGATCCAGTTTCCCAAATGGCTTGTCTGAATACAGTACCAAGATACTGTTTCCCAAATGGCTTGTCTGCATACAGTACCAAGATACTGTTTCCCCAGTGAATGGTCTGAGCTGAGTACAAGATACTGTTTCCCAAGTGAGGTTTGAACGCAGTACAAATGATTGGAGTGAGCTGAACACTGCATACTGTTTCCGAAATGACTACTCTCTAATAAGTACTAGATACTGTTTCTCAGAATATTAATGATTCAGCCTGTTTCCGTGATACAGACCTTAAAAGGTCGCCTTAGAGGCACAGAAAAGGCACAGAAACATCCTGGATGTCCGTGGATAAGTTTTTACTGTATTTGCGAGGTATTTATACTGTATTTACACTGTATTCACACTGTATTTACACTGACTTTACACTGTATTTACACTGTCTTTACACCGTTTGCATTGTATTTACCCTGAGTTTGCACGGTATTTACAAAGACAATTGGCAAGCTGGGACCACATTTTAATTTGTGGAGTACAAAGGAGGTTATTCACTTTGAATTTAGGTATTAATATTTTCTATTCATCTCAACCACGTGATTTTACAAAAGTGTGTGCTCTAATAGAAGTTTAGAAGCTTACCCGTGTCAAACATGAATGAAACTCAAACTGAATGTCATCGTATTTTCTTTGCAACAGAAATGTGTGAATTACTTATGTGGAGAAGTCTTTTCAGTCTTTGCAATAAAAACCGATTTGAAGGACTTTCAGCTCCAACTTTCATACTTTTCCTATCTATTATCTTCTCTGTGCATTCATCTACCGCCTGTCGTCGGTTGCCCAACGACAAGCTGCTGACACAGAATTTGAAACTAGATGGAGGAACTGATCAACTGCACTCATCAAAAACGCTGATTATTCAAGAACGAATGAAATGTACCCAAATCTTGGCAGCAGGCAGCTTGAACCTTGAGCATGAGCCTCATCCTGGTTCAGCACGTGAACAAACGTGCGAGCTGTTGGACTAACAGGCTCAAGATGATGAGGCTCAACTTTACGCCACGTCACATGCTGAGACATTGTGGGATGTGAAGGAGGGACGGGGAGGAAAGGGGTAGGAAGGGGAGGAAGGCTGAGGGTAACGATTGGAAGCTGCTCTACGCCGTACGCTTGGCAAAGGAGAAGACAACTCCAGATGAGAAGCAAGAGTGGCCTCGCTTGGGTCTGCATATCGCCAGGCAGCTGTTGATGCATGGCCAGAGAGACGGAATGGAAAGCAATTGCTGATTGCGCTTCTGGGGGCGCATGTTGTTTTTGTTTTCTCTCCAGCGATAGAACCGTTCAAGCCGATAGGGGAATTCTCAAGTCTTGGAGAGTATGCTTAAGGGTGTGTTGGAGGGGGGGAGGGAGAGACGGAGGGGCGTTGATGGGGGTGAAGACGGTTACGTCAGTGTGAGTCATTGAAAAAAAGAAGAGACAAGGGAGAAAATATTGCATGATGATGATGATGATGATGATGATGATGATGATGATGATGATGATGATGATGACAAAAGTATCGAGAAAAAGGGGATTTTTTTGTCCTGCAGTATTGTTTACGAGCTGTATCCGTGTGTCATGTTTTCGTTGCTGCGGTGACTGATGCACAACTTTGCACGAGTCCCTACGACCGGTCTGTGAGTTGCATTATCTTGCACACCATACTGCACCCGGGGTATCTCTAACGCTGGATTCCGACCCTTACTGCGTTACAAAGCAGTGAACCACAGGTCACGTGATGATTCTAGTTGAGGACCGGATTCATTATACTACAGCATCCATTTCATTTTCTAGTTTTATTGCAATGCTGGAAACCCGTAACACCAAACTTAATAGACCAAAGTAGTAAGAAAATCTTTTTTTAGGCTTCCTTTCTTATTTTCTGTTCTCTTTTTTCTTTGTCTCTTACTCCTATGTTTTTCTTTGGCTATATCCCTTTCTGTGGCGGCTTTTGTTCTCTTTCTCTCTTCCATCTTTCCTTTTCCTGCTCGGCTTTCACTCCTTAATTTTTGTCTCCGCGAAGCAGTTATCGCTAAACCTTCAGCCTCCCCCACCCCCAAAGTCCACCAGATGAGTTGCTGGCACAATGTGTAAGTAATATGCCCTAGCCACAAGTCACTAATCTATCTCTCACCCACCACTTCTACGGTGGGGCTCGTCATACCCTAAGAAGTCTTGCTTTCTTGACGAATAGTAAGTATATTTGGCTTGTCCACTCAAAGTAGTGACTTATCTCCCTTGGGAACAAAATTATCACCACTTGCAAACACCGGGGATGGGAATGAGTTACTATGGATGACTCAGGGACAGAAGAAATCAGTTATGTCAAAGTTCCTTTACACAGCTTGAAGCTACAAAGAGTGTTTGAAGTCTGGTCCTTGGAAATATTTTCTCTCAGAAGTTAAACATTCCTGACTATGATGTCTCGCTCTCTCTTTCTCTTCCCTCCTCCCTTTGCGTGCGTGCGTGCGTGCGTGTGTGTGTGTGTGTGCGCGCGCGTGTGTGGATGCAAGAGTAGCAAATATTGGAAATGAGGTCATCGTTTCATTGCGAAATGATTGAAAATGTTTTAACAGACCATTTTTTTAATCTCACAAACAAAACATCGCCCATTCACTTCTCTGGAAACTTCTTCTAGCCTATGAACTGTGACCTTCGCTCATTGTGTCTAATGGCACCGCACGCGGAATTCAAAACACAGTCCTCTCCTTCCACCACTTTTTGACTTTCCTGGTGAGTCAGGTAACAGTCTGCTTGGTATGCAGGCAAAGCTCAAACCGATTAGGAGCTCGCTAACCACAAGATGTCTGCGCCTCAGTGTCGCCTTCAAAAGTCTTACCCACGACTTGAACCCGAGACCATTTGGTTACAGAGTGGCTGTTTTACAGACTAATTGCAATCAGATAGGAAGCGCACGAAGTCCTAGCATGCCAACAGACCATACAGCTTTGTTTCTTTGCATTTTTTAATTACGTATGGAATTCTTCATTTTAATTTAGTGAAAACACAAGAGGTTTGAAAAAATTGAATTGAATACAATTAGGATCTCAGATCCACTAAAGTATGTACCCAGTGCGAGAGCTCCACCCGCTATACTAATTAGACTTTGTCCAGCCAACAAGCAGACTTTGACCTCACGGGAAAAAATGAGGTCTTGACCGCTTTCAAAACTATGGGGAGCGAACTATAATCTTCAAAGGGATTTTTTTCCTCGTGAACAAAACAGAACTTTCCCTCAGATTTGTGGGAGCTAGTTTATTTTAAGAAACTTAACTCCTTTGAAAATAACTTTGCACTCAGGTTAGTCTTTGAACTCGAAACCTAATGGCTACTTACAGCTCTCACCTCTGTCTGAAAGCCTGAAGAATCTCATGAAGATCCAGCAGGGAAGTTGTGATCGATCTGCTGTCTAGAAATTGTTGATGTTATGATTTTGTATTGATTTAGGCGATGACAGGAAAGTATTTAAATGTCACAATGCCATAGTGAAGACGGCTGGTCTCAGAAGAACACAAATCTTTATCTCGTTTTCTTTGCTAGAATAACACAGTTCCAGAAGAGATGCTCTGATGATGTAGCAGGACAAGGACATTTACATTGTCTTGGGACATGAAAGTAAATAATTTATGTAATAAGGCTTTTACAGCATGTGTATACTTTTAAAGCATATTAAATCGCACACGCGCGCGCGCGCACACACACACACACACACACACACACACACACACACACAAGCGAAATCCCAAGCATTGAAAAAAAGTCTTCTCAATCAAGTCAACTGAGCGAGCAAGCAGGCAACCAAGCAAGCCTGCTTTCACAATGGCCGTTCTACCCGGAGTGGAGGCTGTAACCGAGATGTCGCATGGTTGAAGAACTTTGACGGATGGGGACCCAGCGACCGCAACACGCGTGCATCTCGTCACTCACCGCTGCACGTGATTCACGGTTGGCTGAACCCATCTTCTGAACCCTCTCCTCTCGCTCCTTGGTCTTCCTGTCGCGACAACCCAGCAAAAGCTGAGCGGACATTAGGAAGCCTCCATGGTTAACATTACAATCATTTCATATTCTTTTTGATAAGGGGGAGGGAGGTAGCCACTTCCGTGAGAACCGTAAGGCAGTGTAATAGCCCGTGACATTAGTCTGCCAGGCTACGAGGCAGAAGCTCGGTGTTGCTGGTCTGCTCAGGCCAAGGCTGCTAACTCTTTCTGCCCTACCCCCTCCCCCTCCAGCAGTTGATAAGCAGACACTGATACCTGATTTATCTAGGGAAGTAAAGACACGAAAAATAGAAGATAAGGCTTCGGCTTCCATCATTTTCCTTCTTCTTTTATCTTCCTTTCGGTCCTTCTTGAAAGGAAAGTGTTGTTCAATATTTGAGCAAGCTTGGCACAGGAAACAGTTTTGGGGGGCAAACGGTTGGGGCATTGGAATTAAGGTCAACGGGCTAAGTCCTCAAGTGTTTACCAATACACTGCCATCACATTTGTCAATACAGTGGGACTTTCAGGGGTTTGACACCAGGTTAAGAGCAGTCTTACATAAATCAGTTACCCAGTAAGGTTTGGACAGAAAGTTTTGTAGAAATCCTCTCGAAGAGGTCTCGGATGTGAGGGGTGGGTGGGAAGAGAATGCGAACTAACGAAGAAAAAAAAAACACCAGTGATTTTCCGCTTAACCTTTGGCAGCCAATCTGACACGAATCGGAACCCGTCCTTCCCGAGTACCTGTCACCACCCGACATTAGCGGAAACCCGAGATGGTGAACGCACCCTGAAAGCATTGAAGGTGTCCGGTGCGGATCAAGCATCGAGGCGAGGCTGACAGGTATAATAATGTCACTGCCTCCCGGTGCGCACCCCATCCCCCAGCTACCTAACCCTCCCACTTTACTCCCAACCGCCAGCGTCACCGCTGTTATGTGCAACTCGAATCACCATTAGCACGTGCTTCCGTCACGGAGAAGAAAAGTGCATTTCCGGGAACGGACCGGTCACTGCACTGACTGCATTGAAAGAGATGGTGTTAGGTGAGCGACACTGAAAGATGCAAATCCAAGCCTATAGGTAATAAAAAATACAACCCTCAAATGTAAGGTGTTTAATACTCACTCACACACACAGAGACACGCGCGCGCAGTGAGAACATGAGCTATTCGTTCCTAAAAGCTTTCGGTAATGTGAACTTCGTGGTCCATGCAAGCGGCTAAAAATAGATTTGCACCTTGCACCACTTATGAAACACGTCGTACAGTTCATGCTAGTGTTTCTATTAAAGTTCTAGTGGGGTGCAGTCATTTCTTTTCTGTTGACTTTATACAACATTGCAAAACATTATTCCCGCAAATTTGGTTCAATATCTCCCCCCCCCCCTTCTGTTCTCGAGATGCATGCAACATATCGCCACAGACAGAAAGAGGATAACAACACAACACAAGCATCGATACGTCAACGATGTCAAAGCTTCAGCCAATCGGAGGGTTTATTGTCAGTAGGTTTATCGGTTTACAAAATGGCTGTCACGAGTCTGACTTTCTTGTGTGCATGTGAATGTTTGTAGGCGAGTATCGAGAGAGCGGAACGCGGCATTTATCCAAAGCTGGGGAAAAAGTATCTTCAACTCTGTTTTATCACAGTCGTTAAAAAAATAATAGACCCTTAACAAGCGTCCGCGAGCCGACTTGTACCCCTTTTGTTCCGTTGGTCAGTCTCCTTCTCAGGTATTTTATTTGTCAGCAGCAGCAGCAGCAGCAGCACTCGCCACCCTCCGCCTATTTTACTCTCGTTGGCGCACTATGCTTCCGGCTCCACGACCTGCTTCCTCCCCTCGCATGTCTTGCTTCAAGTCTGGCTGGCAAATGAGTGGCACGTCACCCACACCCCCTTGCTTCGGAAATGGGCTCGGGGAAGATTTCGTTTGGGAGAGAGAGGGAGGTATGAAGGTTGGGAAGGGGTGGGGGGGGATCATTGGACGATTAACCACCCGGTTTGCTAGTACAGCGCAGACTGAAACTTGTCTGTCGGTCTGTGCACATGCGCAGACAGGGACAGACTGTGAGCTCTCTGCCCCTCACGTCCTTCGCTTGACTCCCTTGCCGATCATCATCATCATTCTTCATTTAAATCCGTTTCCAATAAGGATTTGCAAATGATCGAAGACAAGACGACATTTATTTTGTTTCCTCTCCTCTTTTCTTTTGAGTATTTTGCTGTCGTTTGATTGTTTATGTTGATTTGCACTGAGTTTTTTGAAGGATTTTGTTGTTGGTTGTTTTTTAAGAGAGAAAGAAAAAATGTCAGATACAGAGGCAGAGATAATGCCTGGAATCTTTATATTGAGAACCCGTCTCTGCCTTTTAGCATAAGACTGCAAGGTCCGGAAGTGATGTAGACAGTTCAAGCATCGCGCAACGTGTTCTTCGTCGATTGGACGCCTTCAGCATCAGAGCCAGAAAAGGTCCACCGGATGAAAATTAAAGAAGAAACAAGATCGGTCCCTGAACTCCAAAGGTGTCCGCGCTCTACTGTTTGTGGTCGTTTACAGTTGCTTGATCGGTGAATTGGAATCTTGCTTGGAAGAAGGCTGCGAATAAGGCAGGTGTCCACCCACAGGCAGCCTGTTGGTGGACGAGGTGCTGGTGGCGCTGCTCGCACAGGCTTCTGGGAAGGATCGTCCCTCGAGAACGTGGCTGAAGCACAAGGACTGCACCCGGGTTGTGGAGGTCCGAACCAATAGACCTCGTCTTTCCTAGCTGATTCATTGTAACTGCTGTTTAGATCCTTTCAGATCCCTCCATACCCTACCTCGTTCTGTTATTCAAGAGGTCAAGGCCAGACGCTAAACCGAATTGTGTCATGGGAAGTGTGTGTGTGTGTGCGTGTGTATTGATCTGACCCCCACTGAATGATGAAAACACTCGTCCAATGTGACGCGTTGTCAGTGATGATGGAAAATTGAAAGTAGAAGGACGCAGGTTCTTGTCGCAACGCTGACATCCCAACCCCTCCCCTCTGAGTACCCCCTCCCCCCTCCCCCATCTCCCCCTCACCTATCAAACGCTTTGAACAGGTTACTGGTGTCAGTGGCTGCCACCATAAAACCTGCAGCAGAAAGTCAAGGTCAGAAGTCGTTGTCTCTGTATGCCCTTAAAAACCTTGCAACAGGTGTCGTCTGTGTCTTTGTCCCTTATCGGAGAGTAATATAGAATAGGTCTCTAAGGCGAACAACATTGATTTTTGTTTGGTGGTTGCTCGAGAGCTCGTTTGTCTGCTTGTTAGATCGGTAAGACTTGCTAGGGTGTGAGATTCAGCCTACACCATTACCATGCTAGCAGTTCCTAACTGGACCGTCTGTTGGACACTTAGACCTGTCTGGGGGTGAAATACAAAATGAAACGGCTGGTGAAGGCCTAGACTGATCATTTGAAACACATTTTGGTCGACAGTGCATCTGATTTCCGTTACAGACAAAGATCCTTACCATCACCTGCAGCTCCCCTACGCCCACCCCCACTTGGATGAAAGGTCGTACGCGGTGGTGGAGAAAGGGAACCTTTGGACCAAACACTTTGTTGTAGGCGGACAACTTAGTTTTTTTCAATTGTTTCGTGGACTAAATCGAAATGGGGCGAAGGAAACAAAAAAATAGAAACCTGTTTTGTCGGTAAACGGATGTCTTCCTTATACGACATTTCTTCAAAAAAATTAAATCGAAATATTTGCAGATTACATGGGTTACTCCTTCATTAAGAAATTGTGGAGACAGACTTTAAGTTCTTTTCAGGTAAAGCTGTATGTGAAGAAATCGATGTTGAAGAAAACCTGCAGTTGTCGCACACAGCTTCTCATCAATGTGGTTATCGAGATTTGTCTCCGCCGTGAGCCGGTCATCACGTGACATCAATGAGGTCGTTGACGACGATACTGTGGGGTCGCTGCAATAGGTCATCGACTCGGGACTGAGCTTCTACATGTAACAGGTTGGACAGAGGGTCTTGATTCTTTCCCCTTTTCTTGTTGTCAGGTAGTTGTCTGCCCACCACTCGCCCCCGTGCTCAGGCTGGCAGCCGCTTGCTCTCCTTTAACTTCAGTGGAATTCCTTAACGAGGGAACTGCCAACCTGTTCCATTCAATTGCAGCTTCGTTAGTTGCGGCATTTGGAGGCTGAGTCACCGGAATAAATTTGTCGTCTTTGTGCACGAGACACTGGTGATGTCATTGTGTCTTCCGCTTCATCTTCTTTCTTCGACTGCTCGCAAAATTAAACTAACAGTTCAGACGTATGATTATATTTTAATTTCTTTTCATCTGTTATTTTTTTTTTTGTAGATGTGGACTCTTTTATCTCCTCCTTTCTTTCTTTCTTTTCACACATTACTGTCGTCACATAACTGACTCACTGACTCACTAACTCGCTAACTCATTCAAATGTTTTACAATAATTCTCAATGTCTGTAGTCTTGTTGTCAACGCTGCCTAATGACTATCATGTTACTGATTATGTCTCGAAATCATTAGGATATTTTATTTTCGACCACTAAACATCTTACATGCTCTACGATTGAAAAGTAAACGGTTCGTCCTTTATTTGATCAGTAGGTCCCACGGGGAAGCAAAATATGGATTTTTTTTGCAAGGGAACCAGAGAGACGTGAATTTATTTAGTAATTCTTTATTCTTGCGAAAACAGTTTAATGAATTGAAATGAAAAGAAGCAGCCTTGTCAAACAATGGATTTCGCGCATAGCCAAATAAGAAACCGAGATCGAGATCTCAGCAATGACTCATCAATGTGAATTCTTTTTTTTAACTGTTATTTAAAAGGTTTTAGACAGCTACAACTTCACTTGTTGAGTTTCAGGAGCTATGCAAGCGATGCTTCATTGAATCGCGATTTCTTGAAATAAATTGAACAGATCTGAGTAAGAACTTGGGTTCATCCACGAGAACAATGCATTCTACAGCCAAGCACTTTTTTCTCCCTATTGCGCGCGCATCGATTCTGTCACTTACTTGCCCCACACTTCCTTCAGTGCCAACTCCCATGGCCGCTGCTTTTATCGACAATACCCATTGCTTCCTATGCTTGCTGCTATTCGCTTATTTCATTGCGGCAATAATAGCTTGACTCCAGACTTTTCTCCTCCTAAGCCAGCCAAGCAGTACGACTAAATCCGGATTTCCCTCCCTGACTTTTTTAGATGTCTTTGATTTCAGCTTGTGGTCTGCAGGAGGGAGGAGGAGGGTAAAGCCATACTCGAGCAAATCAAAGGATGTAAACACAGACTCCCCTTTCCACAGGAAAGGGGGAATTTTTCTTTCCTGATAAGGCGGACTTGTTTGGCTTTGTCAGAAACTCTGTCAGCGGACTTGTGGATGGCAGCGGAGTCTGATTTTCGGGTCCTGGCATCGCTCTTGTGCTGGCATCAAAGGATGAGGGGGATTGTCCAATTTCACTTCCAGGCTTCAAGGATCGTGGTCTTTTTATTTCGGTTTTCGGAATGACAGAGGCAGAGAAAGGAGAAAGATAAAAGAAAGAGAAAAAAATGTGTATGGAGTGTTAAGCTGGCGTGTCCGCTTGTCGGGGTGTGAGTGTTTGCGGAAGACGGGTATGCTGCTTGTATTCCAAAAATGCCAACTCAGTATCTTCAAAGTTTGGATCTCCATTAAAAGATATGTAACGGAACCAAGATTTTTTTTAAATTATAAAACTACATAAAACGGTCCTCAATTTTAGGTTTTTGTTGTGGACAAAAAGCATTCATCAACAGATGAACCACAGTTTCACAAAAAAAGGAAAGACGCTTAAAACTTTATTGTTACTGATGTGTCAAAACTGAGCTACTTTCATATCTTTTTCATCTGGTCTATATTTTTATCAGTATTTTGACAGAGATTGCAATGGTCCAGAATATCTTTTGCACATGTGACCAAGTAAAGTATGGAAAACATCTCCTAACTCAGGTGATGTAGATAATGTTGTCTTAATCTTGGATTTCTTGTTTCAAACAATTTTTTCCAATAACCCCAAAAATCTATTTTATATTATTTTCCCAAATTTAAGTGAATAACTCCATTCTGTTATAAAAAAAAATATACGTCTACAAATGTAACCCTGCAAAAGACCAAACTTGTGATGTGACCTTAGTACGGAAATATGTAACATCTGGTTCTACCTCTGCCCCTTGTTAAGACCTTCACAACTTAATGATATTCAAGTTCTGCACTGATGCCTGTTTGTAGCTTCTTTCTGTACATAGCATGTATCTTGAGCATGGAAGTGAGGTATTTGCCAGATTTAGAGGAAAGGTATCTTGTGCTAAAAATTATCTAATCATTAGAAAAACATTTTGCACTCCATTACACTTATCTGAAACACTCAGCAGTCCTGCTGCAATCGTCTGAAGCAAAGTATGTGACTTCATCAAGGATCTGAAAGGGAAAAAAATAACACGACCCCCACATCCTTCCTGCAGCTTCAGGATGGAAAATTACACCCTACTCGGGCTTTAACTGCGATAATAGCTCAAGCAAATCCAGCGAACTATGTCAAACTGATCCAGAGATTAAGATCTCAGTTGCAATAATATAGAAGTATCGCCTACCGGCACAATAATTGAAGCTCATCTTGCCAGGGTTCGGAATTATCTTGGAGTGTTGTTAAAAGGACCAGCAATGGGAGGGTTTTTTTAATAAACAAAAACAGCTGAGATCAAGAAATTAAAAAAAAATCTCCCTAAGCAAAATAAGTTTCGAAACGTCCCTTCACGCAAGTCTCGAGCTCCAGAGGTGTCAGCGCTTTCTCGCCTGTTGCCGAGGAAACGAGGGGTTAAAGAAAGAGAGAGAGAAAAGCAAAAATGCTTTCATAACCCTCCTACTCTGGGCAAGTTTCTGCGACTCTTGCTACCGCAAAAAAAAAGAAAGAAAAAAATTATTCTGCTGGTAGCTGATCGTAAAATTCAGGGGCAAGCAATTTCCACTGCTACATCTTTGCTTTTTGAGCTTGGTTTGTCCCTCGCTTACTACTCCTCCCACCCAACCCTCACCCCCTACACTCATAATATTGATCCTTTATCGAGAACTGCAACATGTAAAGTCTTCAAAACCATTTCAACATGTCAATCAGTGTTCTAGACCGTCGTCTGCATTTATCTAACGGAATAGTAAAAATGTTAGCATCAGCAAACATTCAATAAACGTTAAAATCGAAAACCCATAAAATCCCAAACTGACTGCGATCAAACCTGTATTAATAAATCCCAGCAACTACAAACAGGATAAATGGAAGAAAAGAACAAATATGGATTCGTACACCATATTTACGAGGACAATGCATTACTAAAATTCACAGCAGCCTTTAGTAAAGATTAGGTGAGTACAGAGAAGAGTATTTGGCTTCGGCCCCGATAACGTGGAATCAGGGGAGACAACAGTGGTGTGTGGGAAGGGGGAACTGCTTTCTTTAGAGGTTATTTTTTTACGGTAAGTATAACAGCCTTAATGAAAGTATTTCTCTCCCCCTTTGCAAGATGTAAATCAATGCTCGCACGTCTGAAATTGGGATTGGCGAGAAGGTACAGCGCTGCTGGGCATCGTTATACGACCGCAGCCTGCACGCGCCTGGGCGGACTTTCGACTAACAGATCTTCATCAGAAAAGATAATTGTCAGGTCTTAGTAGCCCCCTTGCGACACGGATCGGGTTGAAGTTTCGCATGGCGTAAAGCGTGCTGCGGCCGGTGGACCGTATGTCTCGTAAGACTAGACAAATTGATTTCCAGCCACTCCGCGCGCATAATCGAAATGTAATTTGCTCTGAAAGGCAGGCAGCTTTTGCGCCGCAGCGATGAAAATAAAAACGGCAGCTATAAAATTAATAAAATGAACACCAGGCTAGATGTTTGTTCAAACACACAGGAGATGCCGATTACATAAGTATGTCTGCTTTTTTTTTTTAGGGGGGGTGGGTTTTGTTTTCTCTCTTAAGAGCCAGAACTACGACAGTCCAGAGGAGTAAAGTAGTCCCCATTAGCAGGATTAGTCAAGAATTCACACATCACAGCGTGCATGAAAGAATGTGAAAGACAGGACGATGGGGGAGACATGAGAAGGATATAAGGCCGGGTGGGGGGAGTCGTCGTTTGGGGTGGGGGGGGTCGGAGGGGAAAGAAAGAGATCCTAATTGGTGATCTCCCATCCCTGCCGGACTCTCTTTCTCTTTTACAGCCCTCAGGGGTACTTCTTCTCCTCTTTTGCCAGTGTCTGAGGTTTTTTTGGCCTGGCCTTTGCTAAACCATCCACTAATGATTTTTCTTTGTTCTGAAGGCAACAAGGCTGATACTGCGGGGATCCGGCGGCTGGTGAGTCAAGCCCGACTCTTGCAGTTTCCTGTGATCTGAACTCTTTTAGTGTCATAAGCAGATTTATCATACTGCGACTTCTTTGCGTTTTAAGTGCACATCATTTTGACTTCGTCGTTAAAATCATCATCATCATCATCATCATCATCATCATCATTGTAATAGGACGCACATACACTTACCTTGCATACACACGACGCATATTACACACATACACCACGCTCGACGAGCCCCCGTAGGTGGGGATGAAGGTGAAGAGATTTCTAGTTGATTTATGGAAGATGAAGAACTCGCTGCTCTCTTTTCTAACTGGCCATGGAAACGTCTTCTTTCTTCTTCTTTTTACGTCATTCTTTTCCCAAAATGACGTCGAACAAATGACGTACACAAGACGTCAAACACAAGACACCATTCACACACGAAACAATACAAGACCTGCCCCTAACCTATTACAATCATCATCATCATCATCATCATCATCATCGTCATCGTCGTCATCGTCGTCGTCGTCGTCGTCGTCATCGTCATCTTCTTATTCTTCTTCATCTTCTTCTTCTTCTTTGCGAAAATGATGTCGTCTCTTTACTTTTTTCCAATAACGGTAAATACGTGACCGCAGACGTGACTTTAAAGACGAGGCCTGCATTTATTTAATAAAGAAATAGCTAGAAACCATCGCTGTTATCATCACCTTCATTAGTATCATTGTCATCTATCATAGTAGTAGTCGCTTGCGTCATCAACATCTTCAGAACGTTTGGATTACTGGCGTGTAGTGTGGCATTCTATGTAAGAGCTAACAATTCATCACAAAGACTCATTCAAAAGACGGTTTCAATGGTTTCTTGTTCCATAGACCGAGAAGACGGGGACAAATACAAAAAAAACAAAGAGAGAGCACGTGTGTTCACACAATTTTTACAACTACACATTTCTTAAGAAGCAATGCTCTTCGGCGGTGACTGAAGCAGACCTCTGAATATTGAAATATTCCTAGGATGTAAAATTTACTCCTTGGAACATTTTGCTTTGACTTTCTGTTGCCTTATCTGCAACGGCTCAACGTCCAGCTACGTGTTGCAAATCCAGACCATGTCGGCAGGTGTGCACCACAAAGGATTGTGCAAGCGGCGGCCGTTTTTATCAAAGACAACAACAAGGGAGTTAAGCGGTTTGCGTTACTTCCCTTGGAAGTCGCATAACGTTCTACTTATCTGGCACCCAGGACCCACGATAGTTTGGGGGGGTGAGGAAAGGGAGGAAAAAAAGACTTCACTGCCGGCAAGTATGAGCGTGGAGCTGACAAAGAATGGCTGGCGCCATAAAAATCCTGGATAACTGGCCAATCTCGCCTTCATTTCCAGGAAAGATCTAATGGGAGCATAACAATAAGCTGCAATGTATTTCTTCCCGGCTCTCTCACTGGCTACCAAGGAAAGGTGCGGAGTTTTTAGCGTTGATGAGCCGCATCCATTTAGTTCTATTGTTGCCACAGCCACTTTTTATTCGTTTCTTTCTTTCTTTGCTTCATTCGTTCCATTTCTTCTTTCTTTCGTTTGGCAATTCGCTTTTTCCGTCATTCTTTCGCTCGGTTATGCTTTATTTCTTCTCGGTTTGTTTCCTTTTGTTTATTCGTTAGTATGTTATTTTACTTATTTTCTTTCTTTCTTTTTGCGTACGCATTTGCAACAATATCATTATGTTCACGATTATGTGGAAAGCTTAAAATATTGCTGATCGTGTATTTTTCACAGTTGACGTAGGCAGGCTGGTCAGATACCTGATTAAATTGGATACTTTATAAGTTTTGGCGGTCTTAGGTCTTTATTTCAGGCGCTCAATAGTCTTAAAGTGATTGTCTCCTCCTGCTAATTAAACTTCATACTTCTTTTGCCAAAGGTCAGTGCTGATAAGGAAATGACTTTTGTTATGTACTGAACGTTGTCCTGGTCTTACTAGCTGGTCAGAAGGACGGGCACCGCCACGCATGAACACACACACACACACACACACACACACACACACACACACACGCTTGAACAGATCAATGGAATGTACAGTACGAAGTGCACAAATAAACCTAATCTTAGCACACACGTCACACGTGCATTTAAGCCACAGTCTCCCTTCGTCAGCCAACAACCGCCGCCCGGTGTGTTGCTCAGGAATGTGCCGCCTTCCCGGACCCTCGGCAGATGCGCTCGTTCTAATCACCAAAATGGGATCACCTAGTGTTTTTGTGGGTGAGCGGAAAACCGCAGACAGTCTGGGTTACTTCATCTGAGAAATGAGCGGCCGACCCCGAGTGCACTCTGCAAAATTTGACCAAGATGGCGCGAGTTCGACGAGGTGTGGGTGTGTGTGTGTGTGGGTTGTGGCGTGTGGAGCGGGTGGGGGGAGCGAGGAGAAAGGGGTAGGAAGGGGTGTCGGGAAGGGAGGATCAAACGAGTGGAGGCAATGCAGTCAGACCAACGTCTGTTTGTCGCGGAATGGACAGCAGCGTTGGCTAAGCGATTGCAGGCAACCTTACTTATTTTCCAGATTAAAGAACGAATTGATGTTTGTGCTTTTGAAGTGCACATACGGAGGCTGGTGATGGTTATGCTAGTAGAGACCACTTTTTTTTTAGAGAGCACTTCTCTCTTTCCCACCCCTTCTTGTTTTTGATGGTTGTGCATTTGTGTGTGTGTGTGTGTGTGTGTAAACGTTGTGTTAGGTATTTTCTGTACTGCTAAGATAACCATTGACGAAAGACGATGGAAAAGGCAACAGAAAACATTCTTATATACTTCTTTCCTCTTTTGTTCATCCCACTCTCCAGTCATTTTCTCTCCATCCTAACGTCCTCTCTCTCTCTCTCTCTCTCTCACCCCTGTTTTCTCATCCCGAGCTTTGTTTCCTTTAGTTCTTTTAGCCCTTTTTTTAACTCATTTCTTTTTCTTCTGTGTACCTCTTTCATGCTCAAGCAAGATTTTTTCGTCTGGGCTCCAGTCCGTTTTGTTGGGCTTAGTGACCAGTTATTATCAAGATACCCATAGAAACACGATTTCATCGTCCATGAAAGACGCCCAGTTTTCATCGAAATTTTCATCTTCATCTTCTTTTCTAATTACTTTCACATTCGCACCTTGTCTCTTCCACTTTCCTTTGACCTCGCGAATGCAGTTTGCTGAAAACGGTGTGAAAAATAGCACAAGAATCCGATGACGAGCCTTCTTTCAATTATTCTTTTTTTACTAGTCATAGTCTTTTGGCTTTGTTTCAAAAACTCTACCCACATTGATCCATTCATTTAGACATCCTGCGAGGCGATCAATCTTAGATATGGAGACACGAGGTTTTTTCTTCAGTCCTGTAATCAGGTCGAAGAGGTGGCGCTGATGTTTTTGTCACAAGGCTTCCCATGGACTCTGCAAAGCACCATCCGACTCTGGCACTGGACTAATACAAATCCTGCACCATGATGCAAATGGCCGAGTACTGTTGCGCGCGCGCGTGGCCGAACTCGATCCCTCCCTCGAGTTCCACATTCTGCGACTTGTATTCCAAGCGATGCAGGCAATTTCAGGACCATAAACACGTTTCCACCACAAAGCATGCGCCTGGCGACAGAAGAAAGTGATTTCACGAAATAGGTGGATGGAAACAAGCTCCGGTGGCCGTCTATTGCCATTGGTTGTTTCCGTGGCTTCGAAGCGCCACCTATACTCTTCGCGAACGTCGACCTGGTTTTGTTGAACCTCCGTCTGCAGCTTTCACACCATCTACTGTCTATTTTAGGAAATAAACTTGATGTCAGATTTTACCCTCGTTGGTTGGTTGGTTGGTTGGTTGGTTGGTTGGTTGGTTGGTTGGTTGGTTGGTTGGTTGGTTGGTTGGTTGGTTGGTTGGTTGGTTGGTTTATAAATACAATGAGAGGTTGCTGTTCTTGTCACATTACATTACATCAGTCCCTTTATAAGCCATACTGTCCAGCTCCAGCGCTGTATTGCACTATTGTTCCCATCTCTAGCATGTGCACCGAAAACATTTTATGGAATCCGCTTGCAGTTTGAATTGTGCGAACACTGTTTCTACATCAGAAATGAAAACTCGTGTAGCCTGACCTTGTTCTCTCTAAAGGAACCGTTGCATCCGTTCTGCTTCGTGTCCTGACTAAAACAAGGCCAAACAGTTCTTGCTCAGGTTTGTTTGTTTGTTTGTTTGTTTTTTTGAGAACTTGATTGTAAGGTAGATACACACAGTTCTATTTTAGACACGCTCTCATTGTACTTGGTTTGACGCTGGCGCCGGCTTTGTGTAGCTTTGGCCTTTCTTGTTCTTTCTGACTTTCTGTCGAGAGCCACCAGTGACAGCGACTACGCTGTGAGATGCAGAAGATCTCCAGCAACCGCAGCAACAGGCAGCAGCCCTGGCACAAACAGCACCCTCACAGCCTCTTTCCCCCGATCTCTCCCCCCCCCCCGCAGCGACCTTCTTGGAGTGGCTCTATTGATCGCGAGCAGCGACTCAGACCGCAAGTACTTGGCATTCATTAATACGCTTTTGTTGTAGATGCCTCAGTGATAAGGAGTTACCTCCCCCCGCCCCGTGCAGGAGGCGCGTGCTAACCCCCTGACGTTACTGGGAGGTGGGGTGATAGGACCAAGGGGAGGAAATAAGAAAATAAAGATGCACGTTTGGGGGTTAAGAAAATGTTGGATAGGCCCGGGGTGGAATTTTTCCCCCCTTTCCAGCAACAGCTCCGCAGATGAATGGCTGATCGATTGTAACGAGGGCGGGTGGGGCGGACATCAGGCAGCCTCAAGACTCGGGAGAGAGTAGAGGCGATGGGAGACGAAATACGAGATGTACGTGGCACCCGGGAGAGAGAGAGAGACGGAGGGACAAACAGATAAAAGGGTGAGACCAGATGGTAGACGACGTGTACATGAAAGCCAGCCAGACGCACTCAACAACAGATGCACACACACACACACACACGCGCGCACACATGTACTATAGAGAGAGAGACTCTTTGACACATATAGACATACATACACACAGACGTACGCACACTAAATACACAGACACACACAGAGGAAGACAGACAAGGGGGTAGGGGCGGTATTGGCGAGAAAGCAGATGCCACATGCAGAGAAAGAACAGCAATCCCGGGACGAGAGCTGAACCCAGCACAGCCAACCCTCACTGTATTGATGACAGGCGCTAACGCTAACCGTTGCCCCAACAGACCGCCCACAGAAACAAGCACAGACACATCCACACTAAGCACATGTACACAGACACAAATTACGCACACAAGTACACACGAGGACATTACATCAGCATATATATATATACACACACACACGCACATGCACGCACACACACGCACGCACGCACACACACAAATAGAGAGAGCATTACGGCTTTCACTTATTTGTTTATGGATTTGCACGTCAATAGGATTATGTGTTTAAATCTCGGATTACTGAATTTTAATCTCGGATTAGCTCCACCGTGGACTTGGCTAATCAGTCCCACGTGACTGTCGCCATCCTCTCTCAGAGGCTATTTTTAGCATCTATTGTGCTGTTGGATGCTTTACTAGAAAATCGTGTATTTTTGAGAAAATCGGTGTCAGCTCCTCGCCGCTTTCCTGCTTACCTTGAAGAAAAAAAAGAGAAGAAACTGCCAGTCCTAGTGTTGGCCCTTCACGATGAGGAGTAAGTGTACGAGTAAGCCGCCTGTCAGAATGTCTGACAAACTATTGGTGACACAGCTGCTACTATTTCAATAAATATAGCCTCAGGAAAGTCTAGTTCTTTTTTTCATGAACCCACCTCATACCCTATTTTTAGTCGTCTTTTTCATCTTACATTTGCCGTGCAGTCAAATGGTCAGACCCGTTTGTAACAGATGAAGCCGTAAGTTAATTAACTAAATTAAGAGACTCGTATGTCGTGCATATGTCCCTAAATTTATGAATTCAAATGTAGGGGACATTTATATCGGTCGGTCTGCAAAACTTTACTTTGTGCAAAGATGTCCCCGGTCGGTCAATGGTCAGTTCAGAGTCTGAAGATGTTGACCTGATCATGTCCGTGAGGGTGGTGCCAATCTCCTCTCCCTCGCTGTCTTACCTTCCACAACCCTCTATGGAGTCAGGTACCCATTCCCGTCAGCTGGGTCGACTGGGGGAAGTTTGCTGCGCTTATCGGGCATTGAACCATCGCGCTCTCGGTTCGGCTATCCGCTTCCCCACGTAAGGAGGTCAAACGTTTGTAGACATATAGGTTCAGTCGTCTTTACCATAGAATCGAGGGTAGAGCCAACCCATACTATCTCAACCCTAGCGCATGCAAGAACATGCACGCGTGTTACTCAACAGACGAAGACATAAAACTCAGACCCAGACACACTAACTTACATAACACAAGCTATGGACGTCAGCCTCCGTCTCTTTGCAAGTAAAAAATAAAATAATAATGTAACAGCTGTAATGATGATATTGGCTAGAATTCGAACCAAAACCCTGGCCTTCTTTTGCGGTCTACGTGAGAGACATTCAAAGCGTGTGATCTGTCTTTGAGGATGTCATGGACTCTGACTAATACAACTTTTGTTATGTTATTTCTACCTACCTGCTGTGTGCACGTGTACACGCATGTCTGAGTGCGTGTGGTCTGATTGTTGATCCTCACCGGCCATATTCTCGTCAAATTTTTATTCATTGACAAAGGCCGTAGACTTGTCGACTTCACGTTGTCATGTCTCCACTAACAAAGGCCGTAGACTTGTCGACTTCACGTTGTAATGTCTCCACTGACAAAGGCAGTAAGCTTGTCGACTTCTATCTGTATTATTTTCATTGACAAAGGTCGTGGGCTCACGTTCTCTTCTCTCTGTTGACAAAGGTCACAGACTTGCCGACATCACCCCAGGTGACGTAGTCTGTGGCACGAGTCAACGGTTTCCTGCTATCATGTTTAAAAAAAAACATTTACTTGTCATTTCTGTTTTTTTATCACAATCCTTCTCTTTTTCTCCATCATACCTTTGTTTCTTTTTTTTCATACTTGTCTTTTCTACTTTTCTGTTTCCTTGACATCAGCAGCAACACTCGCAATAGACTTTGAAACTGCTATTGATTCACGTGTGTATTTATTCTTAATCCCTTTAGCTGTGAGCTCCGTGTCTCTTCACTTACATCTCTCTCATTCTTTTCTACCTACGTACAGCTATCTACATAAGACATACGCACCATGCATATAGATTTCTACATAGATTTATGTGGGCAGATACTCGTGCATACATGCACGCTCTCTCTCACACACACACACACACACACACACACACACACACACACACACGTACGCACGCAGTCATTATTGTAGGTCGCATATCGCCGCACATACTGTGATTTGTTTTTCTTTTTAGATGGAAGGGGGCGATTGGGGTAATGTGGAATGGTTATGAGAGGTGGGGTAGGGTGGGAAAATAACGGTAACGGAAGAGTGTGCTGGAGCAAGAAATCTGTGGCGACACCAAAGACTGAGGCAGACGTCGAGCCTGACTGACCATTGATGAGATGACCATTGCTCTGGCGACTCCGCAGTAAGTTTAGTCTTGGCCAGCAACCTCTCCCACCAAGCCCCCACCTTCCCCCCTCCCACTGGACGTGAGCGCGCGAGTCTCTTTCTGGCCAGACACCTCCATCTCCGCCGGCCCCACGGCTGTCGCCAGCTGGTGTCTACGGCAGCTGCTGCCGCTGAGGAGTCACGAACGGTGCGCCGCCGGCCCCTTCGTCACTTCCTTACGTCTGCTGAATGTGTGTGTGTGTGTGTGTGTGTGTGTGTGTGTGTGTGTGTGTGTGTGTGTGTGTGTGTGTGTGTGTGCGAGCGTACGTGCGTGCGTATGTGGGTGTGGGGAGTTGGAAGAAAATGGCGTGTCGGAAGGTGAACACTGCCAGTAGAGATCATCTTCCCAATTGCTAGCTCTGACTGACCCCGTGCAAGGGTAGACGATCACTGATGCAATGGAACTGGGTCAAGGACAAACTACACAGGTTTACTTTTTTTTTAGGTGGAAGAAAAATCTTAATGGCTTCAACCAGCCATCTCTTGCCTGTGTCTTCTTAAGTCGTCATTTCCTTGTTTATCAACCAGCCACTGAGTGACTGACCATTGACCACTTTACCACCAGCGTCGATACGTTTCATTAAAATGAGTTTCGTTTCAAAGCAGTAAGTTATCTCCCTTCAGAGCAGTTGCCTTCCCTGCTTTTGTATTTCCCGTGCGCCTGCTGTAATTAATAAGTCATAGGCACCGACGCGCCATCTACATCGAACCGTCTTTATGGTTTGGTTATGTCTTCCCCCTCCCCCAACCACCACCACCACCACCTATTCCTTCTTGTGGTCTACCTGATTTGCAATTCTAGCCACGCGCTGCAGAACTCCACAAGCTGGCGGACGGGATTAAAATGCTAATGAGCAGCACAGTCTTTACCTCACAGTCCTGTGTCCGCCAACACCTCAACGAGGGCCGGCGAAGCGTTTAGTGTCTGGCACCATCCTCGCCACGTGAGAACGAGAAAACTTGTCCTCGACACCTCCCGTGCCGGTTACCGTTGACCAGGAAGGCCAAGCGAGCTGGAGAAGGGTGGGGGGGTAAGGGGGGATTAACTACCGCTTGGTCTCTCACCGTCACGGCTCGGACGCAGTGATCTGGAACCGAGGCGGGGTGCAGGAAAATGGCGGCTTCGTTCATTAATGATGGGCTTGACTGTAGGCCGCCCGTGATCGGGTGGGGGAGGGGGAGATCGGGAAGGGAAAGAATACCTTTTGTCGATTGTCGTCCGGCGAGCTGTGTAGATGTATGCATGGTGTGTATAACTGTATGGTGTGCATGCGTGCATGTCTCTGTGTGTGTGTGTGTGTGTGTGTGTGTGTGTGTGTGTGTGTGCACGCGTGCCTTTAATAAAACTGCTGTCCTGTCAGACTTACCCTGTTTACTGAAAATCCACTTCGTGGGCGGTCTGATGGCGGAACGATTAGCGCCGGTCATCAGTTCAGTGAGGATTGGCTGTCCCAGGTTCAGATCTCGTCTCAGGCACATT
This sequence comes from Marisa cornuarietis, assembly GCA_004794655.1. Classification (NCBI taxonomy): domain Eukaryota; kingdom Metazoa; phylum Mollusca; class Gastropoda; order Architaenioglossa; family Ampullariidae; genus Marisa; species Marisa cornuarietis. Next base: position 11,248,096 of record SMMW01000617.1, on the reverse strand, counting down.
GGTCTTTCTCTGCGTGTGGTACTTGCTTACTGCTTTGCCGTGATATAGACTTCGCTGCTGGCTCGGCGTAAAACACCAATATCCCCCACCCCCTCTTTTTAAACCTCTTAAATCTTTCTTAACTCATTTTGTCACGCGAATGCCAGGCCTGCTAAACGCACTCACACACGCGCGTGCACACACACACACACACACACACACACACACAAACAAACGCACAAGGGCATACACAGTCACACGCACGAGTATGTACACGTTAACATTTACGTGCAAATATGATGTACACAGCCCGTCTGCGCACTCTGTGTATGTTCTTGCATGTGCATTTCCACGTTGTATTCTGTGTCCAGATCCTCCACCCAAACCCACGCCCTCACCCAGTTCTCTCGACCTCCAGGGTCGTCAACTTGAATCAGATGCGTGCAGGCACATGAAAATGACTGCCCAGCCAAATCAAAAAAAATAATAATAAAGCAAGCAGGCAAACGCGTGCGCGCGCGCAATCTTTGAACAATCCAGAAAATCGCCTTTACATTGCCTAATCTTCTTCTGGACGGATGTCAAAAAAAAAAAAAAAAACAAGCAGTGGGGGTGGGGTTGGGGAGAAGGGTGCTGGGTAGCTATCCAACAAGTATACGCTCCACGTGGGTGCGCTCATACCCCCTGTGACCGGCACCTTGAATAGGGGTGAGGAAGGTATCTCTCTACCCGATCTGCATCATAACTTCAGGGATGTCATCGCCGTTCAAACCTGCATTTACATGCAGCCGTCCTCGAGCCTGGGGAGCTCGTGGCACAAGAGGATTGGTCCCAGCAGCTTGACGATGCTAACCTCCAGCACTCGATCAGATCAGAACGCAGTGTCTACCCCCCACCCCACCCTGTCTCTGCTTTCCCCTTATTCAAAATCGAAGGCATTTAATAGATCGCCATCTTGAGCATGAAACTGCGACCGCCCTTCTTGAGGCTGGCGCCTTTCACCATCTCCTCCTGTAATTCTTGTTTAGAAAGGGTAAGCTGACAAACAAACAAACAAACAAACAAACAAAAGAAAAACAAAGAAAGTACACTAGCGACTGGGGTCATGTCACGGTGAGTGCTAGCAGTAGACAGCAATTGTCACGGTTATTTTCATGTTCGTAGGTATGTTTTCGTGTTTTTCTTTTCTCTCTATCACATCCTTTCACTTTCTCTGTTCCTCTCTCGCTCTCTCTTTCACACACACACACACACATGCCCGCACACACAAGCACACCTATGCAGAAGAAAATAACATCGCTAAAGAGGAGGTCGAGGCAATCTACTGCATAACTCTTCGATTACACGCGGTTTGTGCGTTCGTCCGTGTGTGCGCGCGCGTGCGTGTGTGTGTGTGTGTGTGTGTGTGTGTGTTGTTATGGTTATCATCCTCACGATGATAGTTGAAGAATGTTTATCTGGAAAGTGTCAGTCACTCCATACCCTTACCTGTGTATAATTCCCGTGTCGGAGGGGGGGGGGGAAGGTTGCTGGGCGTTGGGAGGACAGCAAAGGGCATGACCCTTTTAAATACTCGTCTTCTCTCACGCGCGAGCTAGAGGCCTCTGCTGCGAAGGCTGGCCTGCTGTAATATTTATTTGTGCATCTTTCCCCGACAAGTCACGCCTAATTCATATGGCCTGCCTTTCCCGCTCTTTTTTGCAAAGAATCTTTCTTTTCTTTTTTTTTCCCTCGTGGAGGTGAGGCAGGGAGGGTCACAATGCATGTACGGAATGGATTGATTTTTCTCTCGTTTGTATTTCGACTCGCGCTGGGCGCCGTCGCTGCACTGCAACGGACTTTTAATATTAGGACCTACGACTCCACCTTGGCTCCGCCAAATCATCTTTCGCTCTTTATGACAAAGGCCATCAAAGTAAACTTTTACAGCTGCGCAAAACAAATGGAGCAGAAGAAAGAGGAACGTTTTGATGATGATGATGATGATGATGATGATGATGATGATGATGATGACGTACAAAAAAACCCTCAAAATTGTCTCAAATTATTTAGAAAGAGGGGAGGCAGTTGTGCTCAGTGGCACAAGAAAGCTGCTCCCTAGAAGCGGTGGGGTCGCCACAGGAACGAAAGGGGATATGTTTTAAGCTCCCATCGATTGGCAATGGATTATGAATATTTCATCGTCCGCTGTCGCCCTCGGCTGCAGATGGGGCTTTTGCAAGCGTGTTACGCGCTCAATCATACGTCTCCTTAGCGCATGCGCAGACGCGCCTGGATTACCGCGTAAAATTCTATTTTAAAAAATGTGGGGGGGGGGTTGCTGGGGGTGATAACGACAATTATCAGCTCTCATCTTCTTGAGTGGAGGGGAGGGAGAAGTTCGAAGGGGAAAGGAATTGACTCTTGAAGTACTTGTGGCGAACGATATCAGCATTAGGCCGGACTAGAGACACGGCAGTTGCTTTACCTGGCAGTAAGTTCAAGGTAGGATGTTGTCATGGCGGAAAATCGCACTGGGTATCATCTCAATGGGACGGTCTTATCTACAAACGAGGTGTCTGTGTTTACACGTGAAAGCTTGCGCGTGTCCCCATAGACATGAAAATACAATATCCAAACAATAAACCTAAACATAGACGAATCTTTTCATACAGATATGTATAAACATAAATGCATGCAAAAACTCACACACACACACACACACACACACACACACACACACACACACAATCTAGGGACGAAGGAGGTGGGGGGCTGAAAAGAAGGAAACGGGTGGGACACAGAGGGTTAAAAAGTCCCCGGCTGTTGTGTTACGAACCCACAATATTATGTACTGCGGCCCCACGTTGCGAAGCGCGTGGACAGAGAGGAAGTAAGGAAGAAGCAGAGCAGTCAGCTTGATTATACATGTTGTTATGACCTCACTGTGGTGTAATATGACCCCAGTGTGCGCCATTCACCTCCTCACATCATGATGCTGCAGTCACGTGATCTTCCACCGCCAGCTGCTACGCTGAACTGAGGACTCATTTTTCACTTCGCTTAAAAAAAAAAAGTGAAATTAAGATAGCAGCCAAGACGAAAGGAGTGAGAACAGATAGATGTCGGAACTTCAGAGATGAGATGCGACAGCAGATATATAACTGCTGAGATTTCCTGAAAGATCATCTTCTACGTCTCCTTTTTCTTTTCTTTTCTTTTTTGCTGTAGTAAATCTCCGCTTTACTATCAGCATACAAGTGTGCTTTCCGCAGCAGTTTTTTGTTTCTTCCTCTTATGACTATCCCTTAATTTGTCAATGCCATTTCTTTTCCGGAAATACTTACTTCTCTGTCCTCACATCATCTCCACCATCTCGTTTGCTTCCTCAAAGCCTCGCTTTCATCCGTGTGTCACGTGGAACTCGCCTGAATGGGATGTTTCGGCGTTTCGGCTTTTCTCTTTCTTAATCATTATTGTCATTGCCATCATTAAAGAAAAAAAGAAAGAAAGAAAGAAAGTGTACACAAAATTTCCAGTTTTATTTGCTCCTTTTATTCCTGTTCACTGATTTCATCTCAAGCGAGCCAGCTGTCAGTTTGCTGTGGAGAACAGCAGTGAGGGTACACTAATACTCAGCTAATCGACTCGTGAGGCGTGAAGGCGGTTCCCGATTATTTCACGCAAGGTTTGATTAATTAGGTCGACAGCAGAAAAATACCGAGGAGAGCTTTACCAAAACTTTCTACTCACCAAAAACCCGGATGGAAAAGAATGTTCTGCAAGAGCTGATGCGAAACTCAGTGCTCCACATCATCAGTCAGCTTTGCAAAGAATTAAATCTCTCGGGTAAATGTTCCACAGATGCACTCTCGCGTTATCGTACGAGAAGGTTCCACAGTCGATCAAGTTCATCGGGAATATGTTCCACAGTCTCGCCTAACAATCCATTGGGTTCATCGGGAATATGTTCTACGGTCTCGCCTAACAATCGACTGGGTTCATCGGGAATATGTTCCACGGTCTCGCCTAACAATCGACTGGGTTCATCGGGAATATGTTCCACAGTCTCGCCGAATTATACAAAAGGATCGTTATGAAATATTCTCTACGGTCTTGCCTCGATGTAGAGAATCGTTATTACAGGATCGTCTTTCTCGAGTTCACAAGTGCTCTACAGTCTCTTCCTTTGACACGAAGGTTCATTGTTGAAATGTTCACTCTACAGCAGACAACTACCCCATTTTTTTCCTCATAACTCATAACTTACCTTAAAGTGCTTTGGAACAAATAAGTATTTCAGGTATTGGAGTTTTTTTAAGGATATATTAAGTTGATGGTTCTTGGATGCAATTTGGTTCACCTCTTTTCACACACACACACACACACTTTCACTCACTCACTCATCCACTCACACTCTCCCTCACACACTCATCCACTCACTCACTCATCCACTCACACTCTCCCTCACTCACTCACTCATCCACGCACACTCTCACTCACTCACTCACTCACTCATCCACTCACACTCTCCCTCGCTCGCTCACTCACTCATCCACTCACACTCTCCCTCACACACTCACTCATCCGCTCACACTCTCCCTCCCTCACTCACTCACTCCTGTGCATTAACCTGTCACGACACACAGGAAGTTGAAATATTGATATGCATAATGAGATTAAGCTGGGCGGATTAGGGGTCGCTCTTTGAATGCAGTTTAAGCGAACCTGCTGCACAGGCCAAGGCCTCAGTGGCATTCTTTGCACTAATTCCATCATCCTGTCCAAATAAGGGAAGACAAGACGGCCGAACTCGCTGTTCTGGTGTGTTTGTCTAAAATCAACTACTATAAAAACCTCAAGGTTATAGAAATCTAATTTCTAAGCCCCGGCTTCTCTCTTAACCGACGCGGCAAAATGCATTGATTATAGATTTTTTTTTTCCTTTTGCCATTTGCGTTTCTATGTTGACTTCATTGATCAGTGCTACATGCAGCATAGGGGTCGCTGGTGTGAAATAGAACCCACTTCCGCTCCTGCGCACTTGCCCGGTTTGATTTTCAGCAAACATCAGCACATTGGCCAGAAAACATAGTTGTGCACTGGCCATTGTTGTGTCACAAAACGGGGCTATTGACTCAATTTTAATTGCAGTTTGCATATGGAAGGAAATATTTGGCTGGCGTGATGTTGCTGGTAGTGCCATGTTTTAGAACGTGCGTACAATTACACACGGCGCGTCGGGCCGGCGGAAGGACGATCGCAGGGCGACGCTGATGGTGACGAAGTTGCGGCTTCCGGTGTGTGGATGCTGCAGCAGCAGTCCCTCCATCACTTACTCCATCACATCTATCACTTACCGTCGCCGATGTCAGTCTTTTCAATTGCAATGACAAAGGGCACTGCAAGTCGCCTTACGGTCATTTCAATAACTGTCGCCGCTGGACATAACATTACTCCGAGTACGTTTCAACAAACCGCAGAGAAAATCTCCGCCAAATCAGTAACAGGAACACTTTTACTTAATATCTGCTTTTTAAACAAACGTATAGCTTAATTGTTTGGAAATATTCAAAGTCTGAAAGAATATGTTTACTCGGTGTGAACTAGGCGGTGCTCGGTCGTAAAGGTCTTTTTAACGGAGCAAATGTCGAAGACATGAGTTTGGCAAATTTGTGTGACTTGTGTTTGGCAAGTAATTGCGTTTCTGGGTTCTACACATTTTTTGTGACTGTCACATAAAAACAACCGTACGTGCGAATGCGAAAATGAGACGCTGTTGCAATATGCAAAAAGTGAGAAAGGCCTTTAAAGGCGAACCCGAAAAAATTATTTTCCAGTGAGTAGGTATAAAAGATACTAATTTCCCAAAATTTTCTTCTGTTTACGAGACGAATCTTTGAACATCCAGTTCTTATAGCTGAGTTTAGAAAAAAAGAGGTCAAGACTTCATTTTTTCCCGTGACTTCACAAATGTTGGATCACTAATTATATATCTTTGTTAGCATATGTTTAAGCCATTCACCTTAGCACGGCATTCAATCATGTCTGGAGTGTCTGTGTTAGTCAACTATAGTCACTATATATGGGAAGCGGATGGCCGAGTGGTTAGAGCGCTGGCGTCCGAACCGAGAGCTCGCTGGTTCAATTCCCGATAAGCGCAGCAAACTTCCCCCAGTCGACCCAGCTGACGGGAATGGGTACCTGACTCTTTAGAGGGTTAGGGAAGGTAAGGCAGCGAGGGAGAGGAGATTGGCACCACCCTCATGTAAAAGCTGGCCCGGAGAAAAGTGGGGTCTCTAACACCTCACTCCCCATCGACCTGAAAAGGTTATGGGATGACCTTTACCTTTACCTTACTATATATTTATACAACAATTTATATGTATATATATATACGTGCGAGACTTTAACCTTTATGTTTAACTCGGGTTGACTTTTAAATGAAAATGCCCATAATGATGTCCATGACCAGGCTGCATGAGCTTTGGTATCTTATTTCAGTACATAAAAGTGTCCATATATTTCACAAGGTAATTGTGCCACGTGGGCATTTCGCTTAGAGAATGGGACAAACAAACGTTCTCTGGCGCAGCTCAGGGCTGTAAACAAGCAGAAAGAGTGCAGTTTTAGGCTGTACACACAGAAGTGTAATGGCTGGCCACTACCGGCCTGTCAACCGTGAGTTATGCCTGGGACTTCACAAAAGGGGTTTATTATCTGCCCTTGTCTCTTGTTCGCAGCCCAGGGAAGAAATAAGACTGAAGGGTGGGGACTTGGGGGGTTGGGGGCGGACGACAGATCCGAGCGAAGATTACAGACCTCGCCAGATCTCGAGAGGCTTTGTGGTAACAAAAGTGTCAAGACAATTCTGATAAGCATCACAGAAGTTTGAAACTCGGTTTGCAGCACTAATTATATATCTCTACTTTGAGCTTGAATTCCTCTGATTAAATGTAGCGAAGTGACATGAACAGTCGTAAATACAAGCAGCATAAACGTGCATGCATACATCAGTACATACTCATAAAATACAATTAATAATACAGCAGCCAACAAGGAAACATTGTGCCAACGCTGACAAAGTCCTGTGACTAGTACAATGTCCATTGGAGGACATAGCCCTGTGACACATTGAGACAATGTACGTGGGCAAAGGCAACAACAGCACAATGGACAAAGATCGCCGGTTGCTGACGATTTCCCAGTATACTGAGGTGAAAAGTGAACATGGCCCCCTTTTCCTACACAGCACGCGGGCTGTGGGATTCGCGCATGCGTGGATAGACAAGCTTGCCCAGTCAGCACTTCTTTCTCTGAGAAAGCTGTCGATACGGTAAACAGATACAGCGATATGGTTGAAAGAGAAAACGATACGATACTGTAACGCTTTCGCCATTCTAGCCGTTCCCTGTGTATCGGAGTCAGTGTATTGTATTGTAATTATTGTATTGTATTGTAAGTACTTGTATTTATATATATATATACAATTTATTCCACATATGCAAGTCTAGGGCGGTCTGGTGGCGCAACGGTTAGCGCCTGTTACCAATGCAGTGAAGGTTGGCTGTCCAGGGTTCAGTTCTCGTCTCGGGCACGCTGTTCTTTCTCTGCATGTGGCATCTGTTTAGTTGCTGGCTCGGCGTAAAAACACCAATTTAAAGAAAGAAAAAAAATGCAAGTCTAGCTTTATATGTACCTCCAGGTATGGTATGATTCGCGTTGCTTTATGAATGCGTGTTTACGTCTGTGAACACAAAACTTCCCAGAATATTTTTGAATCAGTTTGCGATATGCATAATAGATAAACTGTCTTTTAACACCCTTATTGCAAGGGGTCAAAATCACATTTTTAAGACATCATTATGTGCGCTCTCATTCATGCTTCATAACAAATGTTATTTAAATCTGTGTGACCACAAAGAATTGAATGAATGACTTCATGGCCCACGTGACTGTTAAATTATGTATGCTTTCTCAAATGAGGTTTTCTTCCAAAAAACACACGTTTAGTAGACGAGTTGATGATACTGATGTTTGCAATTTTCAACTGCAGGATGTGGGTTCGCCTTTAACATCAAACAACGACTTTCGCCTGAGTCAGAAACGGTTTATTCGAGTGGAGAATCGTGTTATCGAAATCAGCTTCCTGCCCCATGCTCTGTGCTGTCTTTTAGCATCAGCAGCTGCTTGTTATCAATGAGCTGCTACAGATGGAGTGAAACGCTGATGTGTCGAAATCTCTCTCTTGTTGTTTGTTTATACCGCAGGGTATATAATGCAGTTCTCAATACGTTGCCTATAAATAAAATTTAATTTCCATAACTGAGATTTCAATAAGATTTATTTCGGTTTTCGGTTTTGTTTAACAATAAAATCGGAATACGAAACTGTTTGTTCACATTTGTATGTTTTACCAGCAATGAATACTTTGAAAATGTATATATATATAAGTATAAAATAAAATGGTGCACTTCATGTCATATCATGTCATGTCTCATCATTACTATGCCATATCATGTCGTATCATGTAGTGTCACATCATGTCACATCATGTCACTGCTTGCCTGCCCGTCTACCAGCATTCCTATCTGACTGCTGTCCCATATTGCTGTGTGGAATATTTTATAAAACTCTGAAGCAGGCCAAAGTCAACAATTTATTGAAATAAAATGGCTGCTGTTGGATACATCTGTTATGGTCTTCGCTGTCCATAAATTGAAAACACAGCGCTGAAATGTACACAGATTGCATTGTTGGATTGTGTACAAGTTGACCTAAGCCATCTATTGCGTAGACTGAGTATCCGCCTGGACAAACAAACAGACCATTTTGTTACCATTCTATTTGATAACGACACTGATGAGCCTGTTTGATGGGCTTTGATGCATGTTTTTATCACTATATTGCTGATTGTCTCTTGTAACTTAAATGTTTTACTAGGAAACAACCATGAGCCAAGGTCTGGTTGTAAGCAATCTTCACCATGAAACAAAGAGGAGTCTTTACAGTACAACACCTTCATGAACCTAGGCCCGGTGGTGCAATCTTTCTAGAAGCAAAGCTTACAGTACGACACCCTAATGAAGCCATGCCCCAGTCGCACACAGTGCTCCGCATCATAATTCACCCTTTTCATTTCCTCTTGGTCGCTGTGATTAATATTGATGTCCAGGCCTATCAACATAGTCATAGAAACCTCATGTTTTCCAAGCATTTCCTTCATCGCCAGTCCAGGCCGCGTGCTCCCCCGTTTAGCTCGTGCGGACGTCAAGGAAACAGTTGCTGGAGTCTGTGCATGTGCTTGTCCTGATGTCCAGGTGCGTGGTGACTTGTTTTAACATCAGATTACCGTCGGACTACTTGCGGTCGACGACTCAGAATGAATCAATCCAATAAAACGGCAGCCATTCTCTTCCGCTTGCCGTGGAAGTGGTTCGGCGGTCCAGAAGAACAGTAACCGCTGCATATTAAGAACTTCCAGAAGCAGTTTCCTGGGGGTTTGTCTTTTGTGAGCTGCCATCAGCCACAAGGGCACAAAGAGGAGCGAAGCATCTTGATGTATCGATGTTGGCTGGTGAAAGGACATCTAACTATGGAGACAAGAGGGGAATTTGTCATCCAGGGCCTCACAACTTGGACCAATCGCGGTTACTTATAGTTTACTTAGACCATCACGTGATCAAGACAACGCAACATTATTGGTTACATAAAATGCATACATTATGCATGAAGCATAGGCTTAGAATTTTGAAAATTTCCATTTCTTTGCAACGAAACCTAAGTGCTCGCCATTCTGACTCTTTTGTTTAATATTTAGCATTTTACGTATTCGTTTATGTGTCGTTTTACTTTTTTGTGCATGTGATTGATTCTTTTGACACTGAGACCCTGTATGGGAGGAATTTCCCTCTTGTTCCTCACACTTAACTTTCATCTTTTATGTGGCCGGCAATTTAACGACAGTCATAGAGACACCATTAACAAACCTAATTTGTGTGTGTGTCACAGAAATACCACTAAAAATCTGGTTATACGTGTCATAAAAATACAAGTAAACCGAACATGTTTCATAAACACATACAACTAAACAGTTAAGTTTATCATGCTTTTATAAGTATTTCATAGACTTTCTGTTCTTCTTTCTTCTGTCGTTGTTGTTGTTGATTTGAAAGGGAAAGTGCTTCTACCTCTAAATGATTTCGCACTGTGGCGGACGGGGTCTTTTTTCTGTCCATTTTTTTTATTCTGCAATAGTTTATTTTTTATTTTAGTTTTTCCTGGTGTTTTGTTTTCCTTCTTTATTTTAATCTGCACTCATTTCTTCTTTCTCTGTATCTCTAAATTTATTGGGAGCAGACTAAATCTGACTAGTGGTCTGTTGTGTTTCCTTAATTATTCACTTCTATCTACCCTCTGAGTCTTTCTAGGGTACAGGAATAGTCTTGTCTCCCTTGTTAACATCTGTTCTAAGATCACCAGAATCGGCAGCTTTCTGTCACCAGCAAATCCTTAGGAAGGCATCGCGCATCCTCTCTATTTCTGATCATGTGTTGGCATGTGAGTTGTCACTCTTGTCATCCTCTCTATTTCTGATCATGTGTTGACATGTGAGTTCTCACTCTTGTCATCCTCTCTATTTCTGATCATGTGTTGACATGTGAGTTCTCACTCTTGTCATCCTCTCTATTTCTGATCATGTGTTGACATGTGAGTTCTCACTCTTGTCATCCTCTCTATTTCTGATCATGTGTTGGCATGTGAGTTCTCACTCTTGTCATCCTCTCTATTTCTGATCATGTGTTGACATGTGAGTTCTCACTCTTGTCATCCTCTCTATTTCTGATCATGTGATGACATGTGAGTTCTCACTCTTGTCATCCTCTCTATTTCTGATCATGTGTTGACATGTGAGTTCTCACTCTTGTCATCCTCTCTATTTCTGATCATGTGTTGACATGTGAGTTCTCACTCTTGCGGTCTGGCTGTAGGTACACGATGCCTGTTTGCAAAACCAATCGCCACCGCAACTCATTCATTCCACGTGCCATCCACCTGATCAGTTCTACTGCCGTGATATTGTATTAACCTGAGGTGACCTAAGGTCACCAATTGTATCTACTCTTGCTGGGAATCTGTGTGAATCTATGCGCGCGAGAGAGAGAGAAATTATTCCAACATGTATGTATGTATTATCTCTTCTATAACATGTATATACTGCTAGCATGAGCACTAACTGAAATTGCCCTTGGGGATAAATAAAATTGTATTCTACAGTCCAGTATAGCCGGTTTATTTCATTTCTGCAGATTATAAGCAGTTTTTCTGTTCTCTCTTTTATTGAATTCCCATAATTTTATAAGACTGAGAGTTCAAGCCTATCAGTAGTTGATCTCTTTGGAATCATTCTCATAAGGGCTGTATCAATGAAATTTTTGGTAACTTTTTAAAATGTTCTTTGTAAAAGTTCCTTATTTAGGTTTGTCTGCTTTTCTATTGTGTCCTCAAAACGTTTCTGACACTCATTTTAACGAGTCTCTAAACACTTACCCACATGTCACAACATTAGACTGACACAATAAAGATTTTGAGTAGCAGTAAAAGATCTTGCGAGGTGCATACCTGTAGCAGGAGTCAGAAGACATCAGGACAGGTTGGCCACGTCTTTGCGGCTCGCGAACAGCAAGCTGCTGACGTCCTGAAGACAAGCACCTCGCGAAAGGTCGATACACGCATTTCCACGTGCGACCCGCCGGCGGCGCGCTAGGTCAAGGCCGTGAGGTCTCCTGACGCCTGAAGAAAAACTAATGAGTTTAAAAAGTGTTAAAAAGTGGCAAGGAGATTGCAAATCTGTTTAAAAGCGTTCTCCAAGGATGCGTACATACATACATACAGTGTCTTGGTGTGTCGACAAACTGAGGCTGAGTGGTTGAACTAAAAGCACTGAAAACCGTACACATCAACGAACAAGGTGAAGCAGCATTAAATTTTAAAATTCCAATTTTAACAGACATTCGGGCCACATACATAAAAGTCATTATTCTATATGGGACTTGTCATTGTTGTTGTCCTTCAGATGTCATCTCCACAAAGGAGGAATGAAGTCAGCAGAAACGTGGTTCGTGCTGAGGCCTCGGGAGACATGATTCACAAAATTTCATTCGTTTGGCTGACATGTTCACTAAGTTTCTCTCCAGAGCCATGACACTCATTGTGGACGTCTGCTAAATCGCGAAACTGAGACTCCAGTGAGGTTTATGTCCCTCGATGCTCTCTTGAGCAATGCTATGCTCGGTGGACTCCACCAGAGGAGAGAATTAACTGCGGAATTTAATGGAATAATGGCAGCAAATTCTAGCCGCTTCCGTAGATTGCTAACATTTTTAAGGGCCAAAATGAATACACACACACACACACACACACACACTCTCTCTCTCTCTTTCTCTCTCTCTTACATTTACATTTCCCATGCTCTCTTTCTTTCATACGTTGAGCCATAAGAAACATCAGAGAGATTCCACAATCACATATTATGTAAGTATTAACAATGTCACACAATTGCTTTTATTGTGTGATAAAAAAGAAAAGTGTTGGGGGATGTTCACTGATAGACGACCGGTTCTGCGCCGTTCAACACCTGGACTACTCTTTGGTTGGTCTCAAGTCTGTTGGTCCTGATCTGGCTTGGAGAATAAGTCTTTTTGTTCGCGTCTGTCTTATGACAACCCGACGAGTTGCCTGATGGCTTATTATCGGATGATGTAAGAGAAGTTAACTAAAAGGTTAATATCTTAAAGCTAGTGGTCGTAAGTTTATAATTATGTCAATATTGTGTGAATAATGGGAATGGAATAACAAGGAAACTTTAACTGACATTTTTTCGGGGTGTGAATTGACTCTTTTTCGAGGTGGGGTGGGTGGGAATTGGTGTTTTTCGCCGAGCCAGCAACTAAGGCTATATCACGGCAAGGCAGCCACTCCTGTAAACAGATGCCATATGCAAAGAAATAACAGCGTGCCCCAGACGAGACCTGAACCCAGGACAGCCAACCCTCACTGTATTGGTGACAGGTGCTAACCGTTGTGCTACTGGGCAGCCGAACTCTTTCCGATGACATTTGAAAAAAAGGTGCCACATGCAAAGAGAGGTTTTTCGGAGCCAAGATCTGAACCAAAAACACCCTATTGTCACTGTTTTGATAACAGGATTTGTATTCTTTTGCCATTGCGCCATCAACCCCTCCACCACCACCCCCAACCGACCTGACATGCGCAGTCAAGCCAAAACCACTTCCTTATCCTACAGTTGCCGCGACTTTACATGCAACATGATAAACAGTGAGCTGAGATGTATGCACCGCCATTTTCAGCTTCAGCCCACGGGACGCCTGATGTAAATAGAACAGCACTGGAGACATCTACAACATGTTAAATTTACAGTTAATATACTACTGCCCAGGAACGTGTGATTCACTTTTTCTGAAAGCGGGAATCGGATCTTGTCTAGGTTCCTCACCTCAAGCGTCTGTATAACCAAGGGATGATAATTAGTGCCAGGGGAGACTACTCCCAGACGCACTGAAAATGCCAGTCGATGATCACTGAACCGAAGAGGCAGGAAATCTGTCGGGGCTGGGTGGATTATCTCTCGCCGCCCGTCGTTTTGAAAGCTGCCGACGAAGCTAGCTCGGTTCTTCACGAGGGGGGGGGGAGGGGTAACAGTCTGGGACTGGTCAGAATTAATAAGTTCGGCGTCTCGAGTTGCCAAAATAAAGCAGGAGAGAGAGACAGAGTCGGGGGGGGGGGAGGGAACGCTGAAACAGCTCTTTCACCAGAAAGAATATAACCTGGAAGCAGTTGTGAATGCGGAAGTCCTGCTAGCTGAGCAGTGAAATCAAGCTGGCAACACACTTTACAACTAAGTCGCGCCTGATTCACCTTGCGCCAAATCTTCATCCCATGTTCCTTCTTGTGGGTAAACAAAAATATACAAGGGGAGAGAGCTCGCCGTTCATTGTGCGCCTGGGACACGTGGCCTAATGGATGACGGACCTGCGCTGACTGAATGTAGTGGCGCTAAGAATTTCCATAAGCTATATTTTCTTCCTTTTTACAATCCCGCCCTGCTATTAAAACTTCTGGTAGTTTACATTCGTTTTAGTGCTCCCTTTTCCTGTCTAATTTGTGCCGGCATAGATTTTCGTCTTTAACTAATTTTTCGGTTTCTCCAGCTGTCTGTATTTATTTTTTAATTATGATTTTTTTTCCATTTTTTTTTTTCCTCTTTGATTTTCCCCACCTGGCTGTTGCTGTTCTTGCCTGTCTCTCTGTTTCTGCCTTTTTCTTTCTCGGGCTCTCTCTCTTTCACACACACACACACACACACACACACACACACACACACACACACACACACGCAAACACACGCAAACACAGTTTTCTGCTTTTATTCTGATTAAATTACCACATACCTGTCAAGGTTGAAGACCTTGGAGCCCGCTAACTGTGTTGTTGGAGCATGACCGGTCGTCCAGGCTCATCTTTTTCTCTCTGATATCATTGCCATCACCATCATCCCCACTCACCGTGAGAGAGATGGAGGTCAATGCCATCATCACAACCCGAGACCCTTACAGGTGCTTGATTACAGACGAGGAAAAGCGGGCGGGAAATGAGGAGGAGCAAAGGTCACCCCGTGAATCTAATTAAAAGCAAGACGAGTTTATTTTCCACGCCGTTCAGGAACTCGTACAAGATGAAGACGTGCAGTTTTGACCGTAATCAGCAGCAATGCCGTGCCACTGTCTCTCAGTGAATCAGGTATTTCACATGATTGCGAGAGGAACTGATTGCTGAAAAAGTGATTCCATCTGCTGTGAAGTTATTGCTTGTACCTATTACAGAAGACGACATTCTCATGTAGGTCTTTAAATATTAGAAACCGGATTTGAACGAGCGTTATATATATATATATATATGTATATGCTTTCCATACATTCTATTGCCTATATCTATCAAACGACAAATTAACTCTGGGACTTTATATACGAAAGAGAAATATGAACAGTCGTGCAGCCCACCCCAATAAGTTTATACAGATTACTTCGCTAAATAAAAAAAACTACATTCTGCAGGAAATAGTTGTTCTCGAAAGGCGAATGACATCTTGACCATATCTCATGCCGTTCTCTTGGGCATGACACCTCCATGGTTTGACAGGTGTGTGTGTGTGTGTGAACATCTCTAACACACACATCTCTAATACACACACACACACACACATCTCTAATACACAACTCTCTAACAAAAACCTCCTTGAGGACCAGACTGGCTGGTTATGGTGCGAGCCAATGCTTTCATCGTGTATCCATTTACAAGCTGCTCTAAAAAGGTTTTATGTTCTATCTGCAAGTCGCCAACTCCTCAAACACACACACACAATCTCTCTCACGCACACACACACACACACACACACACACACACACACACACACACACACTGTCCTGGTGTTCACAGACGTGATTACAGGAAACAGAACTTGTCGAAATATGTGATTGTGTCTGTAGAGAGACCCGACATTCATGGATGCTCCAGAAGCATTTTGCATTCTCTCGCGCCGATTCAATACCCGTGGTCGACCCCGCTGTCAAGAGCGGGTACCACCCTCACAATATGCTGGCTACGAGAAAAATGGGATCTCTAACACCCGCACCTGCTCCAGCCTCAGACGACTGAAAAGTTAATGGACGACTTTACTTTCTTTTCAAGAAGTAGTTGAAGTGAATGAAAATATTGCGAGTGTAAACTATGCAGACTCTAATGTTTGTAGCTTTGACGACCGCCAGGTAATCATCAAAATGTATTAATGTCCTCAGCTGACTTGCCAACAACATTTCCTTGTGTGGAATGGCATTCCCTATGATAAATATCTGTAGGTCACAGAAATGAAAAACCCGATGAAACAAACTCGGGACCTTCCTTAGAACTCGATCTCACGCGTACTCATACAAATGAAATCACGTGCACGCGCGTGTCTGTATGTGTCTATGACAGAAATATTTCTCTATTCAGTGTAGACTCGACCCCCATGACTAAACGGAAGTAAACAATGGACATGCGTAAACTTTTCAGAAAGCAATAACTAACGAGTATATATATACATAACTGACGAGTGATAAACAGTAAGAGCATACAAGAGCCAAAAATGTATCTCCCAAACGTGCGCTGGCTCTTGGGTATAAACACACACTGCTTGCATATGTACAAACTACATTTTTTATCAAACAAAAAGAACGAAGTATAAACATGACTGCGGAAAGGGGGAGAGAAATAAAGATGAAGAGAGAGAGAATCTTTGACATACGAACGCGACTTATGGCTCCTCCTCCTGGGGCGTCTAGTGGCCCTTAACTCTGACTAATCGCGATACTGAAACAAGATCAAACCGAAACGGATTCCTAGCGTGTGTCAGATAAGGAATAAAGGAGGGAGGGACTTGAACACGGACCGCTGGAGCTAAAGACACCGGCCACGTAAGCTCCGCCAGGAGAAGTACTATCCAACAGGTGCTGTGCGATAGGAACTTGATAACTAGGAACCGATGACTTGTCACACTCACAACCTGCCCCCGCGAGTGGAGGTGAGGAGGTGGGGCACGTGTGGTACGCAGGTAAAGACAATAAAGGAGTGGGTGGGGAAGAGGAAGAGGAGGGAAGCTCGAGCTCAAAGGGCAAGATACGCCCGGCAGGTCGCTACGTGATAGACGCGGTGTCCATCCGCCGGTGACGGACTTCAGACGTCCGATAAGATCTGCCGGCCACCGGCGGCGGTCGAACTTTTACGGTACTTTGTACCCGTCACTGCCAAACACCCACGATGACACCACAGTCCTTCGCAAACTGACTAATGAAGCCATGAGGTTCTGTAGGTGCGCGGTTCCTAGCCATGGAGGTGAAAGGGGAGGCAATCATCAAACAAGATCCAGGCGGCTTGGGAGGGTCGGCGTTACATCACCGCCGGTCGGTGAGACCCGGCCAAGGCCTGATTTATTGACTCCCTTACACCTCATCCTTCCAATTATCCTCCCCGTGACCTGACCTTTGTAGGGAGTAGGGCGTAAAGCAAGTCTTCGGCCCTTCGCTGTCCGGCCCTGGCTCCAGATTACTGCAACATGAGAAGGAGGGATGAACCGAGGGGTCGTCATAAATAGTTCTGTGTAAATTGTTGACCCTAGCGGCCAGCCGTCGGGCCGGCCACCGAGGTAGCCGACGGTTACGGACTATCAGCTTGATACATCAGCGATCAAAGGGCGTGAAAGGTCACCCTAGTTTGGTCTTTTTCTCTAGTTCATCAAAGCAATCGGTCTCTCTCGTCCCACAGCTGGGTGTATGGAATTTACGACCCGTGGCCGACAGTCGTGTATCCCTCAGTGGCCTCTCCGGGCTCAAGGAGTCTTCTTTTCTCGCGAATATAATCAGTGCCGAGCCTTTCCCTTCGTAGTTTTCGCCGATACACACCTCGTCCTCTGCCACTTCCGTTCTTCCACTTGTTCCTCAGAGAAGCTGGAAGATGGCCGGGATTTTCTCCTCAGATATGAGAGACTGTTGGTCATAGGGATTCCAAGACTTTCGACTTACCTTAATATCTTCGCGATCGTTTTATATTTCTACCAATTTCTTGAATTTTCCTATTTCTTTTCTCTCTTAAACTTTCATCTTATTACATTCTTTTGGGATTTACTCTCTTCTTATCCTCCCGTGTGTGTTTGTGCGTGTGTGTGTGCGAGAGAGAGAGAGAATGTGTGAGTGGGTTTGTGTGTTTGTATGTGCATATTCCCCCGCCACCTCCCGCTCATTTGTTTAATGGGGAGTGTGATACCACCTAGGGGTTATTTCATACGAATGATGCCGACCTCTATATGCGTTAGTTTGTATTCGAGAATATTTCTCCATGTTTGCATTCTCCTTCTCTCTTCTACTCGCAATTATGTGTGTGGCGAGCTACAAAGTTTCACAGCATATCAATGCGGATGTTTAGGGCGAGGGTTAGATGCAAGAACAAACAAATGTTCTTCTTATCACACCATCCTCAACTAAAGAATTGCTGCAGTCATTTTCTGCATATTTCTTTAGTGTATCCCGCTATTGTTCATCCTTCATTTACTTCTTTGTTTGTTTTATATGAACAAAAGTACCTCTCGTTTGTCAAATAACATTCATTCGCATGCTTGCCTGCCTGTCTTATTATTTTCTTGTTCTTTTATTCGTTTAGTCCTCCAGTGGTTATATCGCCTTAGTTGCCGGTAAAGCTCCAACCTCCCTGTTTACAGTTTTGTCTGCTGCTGTACTTACTGGAGGTTTTGTGGTCACAGGGACCTGTTCTTAGTTCAGTTGCTGTCACCCTTCGCCACACTGGACAGAGGCCGCAGTTCTCGATCGAGGAGGTCAGGGGCGTGGAGCCAGTGGCCAGTGGCAGTCAATTGATTTACTGGACCTCCGGTCTCCTTGCATCTCTGACCGACTTCCCCCTCTTCCCCCTCTAATGTCAGTGAGCCTCACACTCGCTACTTGAATGGCAGCGTAGCCGTCACCGCAACAATCACGATTGTAAGGTCCTGGGTTCAGATCTCATGCGAGGACTAGCGCACGTCTTTCCGGATGTGACGTCTGTTTACGACAGTTTCCCCACATCGGGGGGACTTCTCCTGGTGCTCTGGCTTCATCCCCTTTCATTACTCGTAATTAGCGCTAGGTGCAAGACCTTTCCTTCTAAGTCAGTCACCCAATCAAAAGGCCATCTTACTTGAGCATCAAAAACAAAAATAAACTGAAAATGTGCCCTGCTACGTGACAGGCGAATGTGAAGTGTCACGTGACAGGGTAGCTCAGGACTTTAAGAGAGTCCACGGATACAGGTCACAGTCGAACTTGGATGTTAAAAAGGTAGAAAGGTTTCCGAATGTGGAAAAACTCCCGATATGTTTGTCTACGAGAATTATGAAGAGGAGCTGGGACTGACAACACTTGGAGACTACAGAACCACTCGCCTCCGGAATGCTTTCAGTCCTCTCAGACCGTCAGAATGCCTCGGAGTCATCTCCCCTTTGGCATCTTTTTGGACAGCCTCATCTTTAGCGTGCCCCATGGGTCACATGGCCTTTAGCATGCTTTCAAGACAAACCTCTTAGACTTTGATGTACTGATGGAGGTACTAGTACTCATCTGGTCTTTAAGGTTTTCAAAGGCTGTTTGTTTGTTGCTGTTGTTGTTGTTGTTATTATTATTATCTTGCGCTTGGTGTCTTTTGAACATTCACATTGTCCTGGTGTAAGCAGTCTTGTTTCTTCTTAATACATTTCGTCTGGGGGTTTTTTGGTTTGGTTTTGTTGGGTTTTTTTGTTGGTTTTTTTTTGTTTTTTTTTTTGTTTTGTTTTTTTATTTGTTTTGTTTTGTTTGTTTTCCGATCAGTCCTTATCTAAGATCTGTTTGTTGTTGGATGGAAAGTCGATCCGGAACCGCTTGGTGTGTGTAATAGTATGCTAGTCACCATAGTGTGTAATAATGTAAGTGTTATATAGTGCGTCTTCCTTATTTTAAAGGTGGTTTTATACGCTTACCTAATATTGTCCTATGGAGGAAAAAGGCAATGAAAGATTTCAATTGTTCAATCTGCCCGGCACACTTTTGGGACAGTCTAAGAGGTAAGTTTTAAAGTTCAAACCTGCACTTTGTAAATCAGGGTAATATGATGACCATGATGATGATGATGTCCATTTGTAATGCGCAGGTATCCATTCAGAAGAATGCTCATTGCGCAGCAAAAACAAAATAAAAAAATAAGAAAAAATAAATGATGTTATCCTTAACGAAATCTGATACCGTGTTTCCCCGAAAATAAGCCCTAGAGTGATTTTTCAGGATACTCCTGACATCAGCTCTACCCCAAGTATAAGCCCTGGCTTAGATCGTCAGCCAGATGGACGGATTTCGTTCGTCAGTTGAAACACACGACGGACTTATTGAAATATCAAGTAATGATATTTATATACAGATAAATATGTTCCAGAAGAAGATGACATGACTGTGTAAGAATAAATGTTGATTTTTGTACTTAAAAAAACACCCCTGGAAATATGATCTTATACCTCTTTTGTAGCAAAACTTAAAATGTAGTATTTTAGGGAAATACAGTAGAAGACACAAGTCTACAGTCTACAGTCTTTGCCGAACTTCTTCCCGTGGTTACAACTGGCGTAAGAATGTTTAGTGGACTGTTTACTATAGCCAACAACAATAAAATCACAAAAATGAATAAATAAATAAATAAATATGTAGAAATGTATATCAGGTTTTCAGTCCACCTATATAAAGCGAGTCGAGTCGCCACAAGACAGGCTGCAGATGTGGTCTGAACACTATACCCCCCACAGATGAGACATCAGAAATATTGCCCAGTGAATCAGCCCAGACACAAGGCAGAAGCCAGGGATCAGGGCAGGCAGCAGGGAGCCATGGAGCCAGGGGTCACATTCAAATGTCCAGACTACAAAGGTTATCCCTAGTCCAACAAGAAATTACTCAGAGGTTCTTGTAGATTAATAGAACGCGAGCTGTCCTCTGTTCACATATTTATTTATTCATTTAGCGCAGGGCCCAAAAGTAGTTTCTGATGTCATTAATGACTGTTACCAACAGTAACGCCGAGTTCATGCTCGTTAGATGTTGTCACCCTCCTCACGGCAACTATTTGTTTCCCAAAAAAACTCAATGCTCAAAGGTTTGCGTTTCATCATGTGGTCAAAATTTGAGTAACTGGACCTAACACTACCACGTGATTAAAAAAAAAGAAAAAAAATGTTTACACTTGTGTCCTTTTGAGATGGATATAGGTATCCAGTATTGTCTTAACAGTACTTGTAAACTAACAAAAACTAGTGTCTACATATGGACGAATATTAAATAAGGTTCTACAACTCTGAACACAATATTTCTGTTAGAGTCCAACATTTAATTCAAATTTAATATTTGATTTTAAATTGTTAAAATATTTTAACGTGTTTGCTGCTCGCGGAAAGGAAAATTCATGCGTGACGAATTGTATTACCTGAAAGATATTTCGACATCCAGATTGGAACTTGATTGGGGTGCATTAAACAATCATAAATATGTTTTCCCCCTCAGATACATACATGCTGTAATACAGGCAGACAAGCACATCATTGTTCTAATTCCAAATCACTGAATAAGCGATGACATGTCAGAGTTTATTATGCATTACGCGCGCACAAACATTTCACTTATTTAATAACGACCTCGAAAGATGGGCTCAAACTTAATTTGCTTCTTGCGGTCGAGAATTCCAGGATCTCGATAAGAAGGTCAGGGGTGACGGTGGTGAGGACGTTGGTAGATGCCGTCATTTATCATCGTCATGAGCCGCCCCTGCCAGTCTGTACTCACGCAGTCTTACAGGACCACCCTGTCGAGAATGTATTGAAGCTGAGCACGATTCACTGCACTGTTCCCTGTCCCAGTTGCATCAATCCACAGAGTCCTACCAAGCTGCTGACGTCGATTGACTCGTCTCTAAGTTCCAGACTTTTAACGAGGCACAAACACGAACTGTAAATTATATTATATTAAAGGTTATTTTTATAGCGCCATATCCCAGCACTAAGAGCAGGCTACAAATGATACTAATTATAACAATAATAATCCTGATAGGGAGAAATTGAAGAAGCCAAGACGACAGAAAGAAAAAGGGATAACGCGTAGAAACGGGAATAATAATAATAATACAAAATTGTAGTGCTATCTGATAAATAACTTCAAGAATACTGTACTTTATTATCCATCGAGTCTATGAAATTAAAATAACTGCATAAATTATTTTTAAGGAGTCCCGGAGACAAAAGAAAACTGGAGACCAGATTTGTCTGGGGAGACTGGCCACACGTTTCACCGCCGAAGATTTAGAGTTTAGATCTGCAATTGCTTGTCATCGTAGAAGTCATCAGAAAGAACAGATCAAGAATGCTGAGGATAAACCTCCACATGTCAAACAAAATGTAGACAGTTTTGCTGCCTCGAGTCATCAACAAGTTTAGCCACGATGAACATGTTTCATCTCGCAGTCGACTTCACAAACAAGAAACTGGACTGAGATGAAAACGGCGGCGTGGAAGAAAAGACTGTTAGTCAGCGGATCAACACAAGCCGTAGACGTGAAACAAAATGTCACAATCAAGAAATACAGTCCAGTACACCACTAGGATCACGACAGGTCAAACAATCGACTCCAAAATCAAAATCAGCTTATACAAATAACAAAATCCAAAGAAATCCGGAGAGCTAGACTCCTAAACCCGGTAAGGCGAAGGGACATCACTCTCCAAATTATCAGCAGCGTTGCCTCCGAATGTTGGAGGAGTATTGTCGTTATGTCGAGAGCCTAGTCTTCGCATATTGGGAGTATATGTCCGTGCATCGGAGCTCATTTTTGTATGTCAGGAGCAAGTCTTCATATGTTGGGAGCGCACCCTCGTATATCGGAAACGTATTTCTGTGCATCGGGTGAGCGTCTTCCTTTACGAGGAGAGTCTATGTACTGCTTAGGGTAGGGGGATGCCTCAGTATATTATAGCGAAATGAGCTCCACACAAAGATACGATTGACAAATTCTTATTGTTATTATCATCAGCAGATAGTCCTTATCATTCTTATTATATGGGAAGTAAATTTTCGTATCTTTGTATGTAGAGAGCATTACCAGTAACTGCATCGAAAAATATCTGCAACCTCCTCACCAGTGAATCGTTTAAACGTGCACTAAAATCACACACTTCTTCCTTGAGATTACTCCCAACAACAGTCCACACAATGCTCGTCCATCTTCAAACTTCCCTACTTGTCTTCCTCTGCAGAATTACGATACTGTCAGTTCTTGTTACCCGATTCCTCTTTGCGTTTTCTATATTTGTCTTTTATTAGTCACTTTCTTCAGTCATCAGTACTGTTATTTCTCCTTCCATCCTTCGTAAGTTGTCCATGTCTCGTTTTTGTCTCAAGCGCTTCTTACGAGCGTGAATGTGCGCTAAATATATCACGGGTTTATTATTATTATTAAAATAAATTTATGTACGGACTCCGCGGTGTATGAGAAACACATAAGGACAGAGAAAGACGATGCAGAGAGTGTGTGTGTGTGTGAGAGAGAGAGAGGATGCGCTGGTTCTGACCACCTGGTACTAATGTAAGGAGAGGTTCGCACCTGTGGAAAGGCAGGCGGGTACCGCGAGACTCGGGTGCACGCGAAAGCGGAGGCTGTGAGCCGCGTGCCTGCCGTGCTGACGGGAGCCATGCTCAAAGAAGACCATGTGTCGCGGAATGCTAACAGAGACCTCCCCTGAGCCGACATCTCCATCTACTGAACACAAACTACAGGCAGGGTGTGTAGATGGCGCCACGTGTTTGGTCCGAGGCGGGAGGCCTTGTGGACGTGCGGCTTTCCGTCTTCGAAACCAAAGGGTGGAGGCGCATGATGAATGGTTTCTCGCATTTCTCTGACCACCCGGCAGTGAAATGGATACTGAGGTTGCTATGCTTGTTTTCATTTTCCGTGTCGGTTGAAATCTTCTGTATTCTTTCCACTTATATGGTATTGTTAAAGTGCAGTGAACAAACTTTTTTGGTTATTATTCGTCATTGTCATGATCATCATCCTCATCGTCGTCGTCATCCGACACAGAGGTTCATAGAGGCAGAAGAAGAGTGTGGGACACCACCTTTCTGATTCCCGTGCTGTAGACAAGGTGAACCACTTTCGGTTCACTGTGTCTAGCCACTAGGCTCCGCCTTTTACGTGTGTTCGGTTGGGCTGTTCTAGGACAGACGGGAACGTTATCTCCGACATTGTTCGCGGTAGAATACAAAGGCATCAAGACTACAGGACGAGGGGGGAGGTTCTAGGGCAGGGAGATGACAGAGCAGCTGTATCCGCAGTCTTTGATCACCATGTAGTCGACGTTGCAAGATGTTACCCTACACGGACCCCCTTCCCACGCCCTCTTTCCCACACCACCCCGCCAAAACTAGGTTGCGGCCTGAGACCGTCTACATGACTCGGGACACAAGGCAGACTGAGCCAACACGCGACTGATGAAGGATGTAACAAAACGACAGGGTAAAGAATACTCTGGCCTTTCTGTCAGCATCGTGTCCGCCACCTTCCTGTAACAAGCCCGCTTTGTTAGAGACATGCCTCTCACGGCTTGTGGGTCAGGACAGGACACCGCCGATGACTTGTGGGGTGAGGAGAACCACCCCTTTCCGCACCGTGCTAAACTCACAGCCACAGCGGAGGAAAAACCCACAAAACTTAAAAAAAAAAACAACAACAAAGAAAGCCCCCAACACAACCCCCATTCTTTAAATAAAAGAAGATACTGAGGCACTGCCAAATCACGTGGCCTTGTCATGTGACCGGCAGTAGCAGTCTTTGCGCTTCTTCCGAAAGTGGTGCTTGAAATGCGGGCTCGCCCCCTAGCGGCAGTAAAGAACCAAGTCCCGTTGTGAGCTACAATAGCTTTCGTATCGCCTTTTCAATACACAAAGACGCCCGTAGGGACCCCTTCAGTCTCTCAAATTTATGGCCACTTTAATGTATAGAAACGTCCACTTGGCTTTGGCCAGAGTTCGAGAAAAGTCTCGCCAGTCAATTAATCTACACCAGTTGCTTCCCTCTCTCTCTATCTTTTTTTTTTCTATTTTCTTGCATCCTCGTTTTTGTTTCTTTTGTTATCATTTTTTTTCTTTCCTTCCATTTTATGTCTTTCTGTCCTTCTTTCTTTAATAACTTCCTTTCACTCCTTTTCTTTCTTTACTTTGTTCGTTGCTATTTTATCACTCTTTCTTTCTTTCTCTTGTTCGTTCGTTCATTTGCAGGCCTTGAAGAGATTACAGAACATCGTTCCGCGGGAAAACCTAATCCATATCAGCGTAGCGTGCCTGGTGTTGGCAAGTTTATTGCGCGTGCGGCCACTGCTCTGTTATATAGAGGCTCATCCATTTTCATTCTGTCTCAACTATCTCGCATGCCCACGCAACACGCGCGCGTCTCTGGCAACGTCCAACGGCTTTCGTTCTAGCCTTATAGCCCGGCTTCTTCCGTCAGTTGATTAATTTCTCCAACGCAAGCTGAAGCGAGTAAATAAAAAAAAATCCTTTGGATCGTTGGCTGAGTTTCTGAAAAGGTACTTTAGCATTATTGGATTTTTTTTCTTTCCTGTTTGGTTTCAAAAGAATCATGTAAACGTCGAAGTAAATCCCACTTTTTTTTCTTTTTTTTTTTGTAAACCATAAATCCGTGCATGGACAAGAGAAACCTGTGTGTGAACCACGCCTGCATGTTCTCACGTGTTAAACTGCGCACACAATAGACCTGTGTCTAGTTTCACTGCTTGCGTGGCCTTATTGTGACATATTGAATGGCAATATGTAACAGTCTGGGTGCACTGTATGTTGTTGCTGCTTTGTTGTTGCTGATACTGCACTGATCTCCATGCCCAGCCTCATACGCGCTAACAGAGCAAACATACAACAACTAGCAATGTTGTAAGTGAAGGCTAATAAACCTGTATCTAGCTAGTCTCGCTGTTAATGGACATTGTGAGGTGCGCTCTGATTTACTCTGTATTTATTCATAGTGCATGTTCCATTGTTAACAGGTATTAATGACATAACATCATCAGTGCGCGTGTGACTTACAAACGATTCGGTAAGCGCACATTATGGTGTCCTCGAAACTGGATACTTGTGTGTGAGAGATGATGACTGGATACCTGTGTGTGAGAGAGGATGACTGGATACTTGTATGTGAGAGATGATGATTGGATACTTTGTGTGTGAGAGATGATGATTGGATACCTTGTGTGTGAGAGATGATGACTGGATACTTGTGGGTGAGAGATGATGATTGGATACTTGTGTGTGAGAGATGATGATTGGATACCTTGTGTGTGAGAGATGATGACTGGATACTTGTGAGAGAGAGGATGACTGGATACTTGTGTTTGAGAGAAGATGACTGGATACTTGTGGATGATAGAGGATGACTGGATACTTGTGTGTGAGAGAGGATGACTGGATACATGTGGGTGAGAGATGATGATTGGATACTTGTGTGTGTGAGAGATGATGATTGGATACCTTGTGTGTGAGAGATGATGACTGGATACTTGTGTGAGAGAGAGGATGACTGGATACTTGTGTTTGAGAGAGGATGACTGGATACTTGTGGATGATAGAGGATGACTGGATACTTGTGTGTGAGAGAGGATGACTGGATACTTGTGTGTGTAAGAGAGATGCATGCTAGAAAGATGATGATGACTGAATACTTGTGACAAAGATGATGATGACTGGATACTTTTGTGGTGAGAGATGATGACTGGATACTCGTGTGTGAGAGAGTGTGATGACTGGATACGTGTGTGAGATGATGACTGGATAGTTGTGTGTGACAGATGATGACTGTAAACTTGTGTAATATTTTTTGAAGCGCTGATGAGAGGCTTGACGAGGAAAAGGAATGAAATCACTTTAATGCACATCTGTGGATAGTTGACTATTAGAACACCCCTGATGATGATGATGATGATGATGATGATGATGATGATGATGATGATGATGATGATGATGATGATGATGATGCCGCATCGCCCTTTTAACAACTAGATATTATATATATATATAGAGAGAGAGAGAGATTAAAAATATCATGGAAAACCATTCAGAGAGAAATCGGGGGACCCATGCAGTACCGCAGTGGAAAAGACTCGCTCGTCATCAACAAGAAAATCGTTAGGTCCTGGATTCATATCTCATCTCCGAGGTACACGCACTTCTATCGGGATGTCGGCGGTTTTATTTTGATACTTCTAATGCTCTCTACCCTCTTATCATTATCCCACAATCCCAGACCCCTACCCCCAATATGTGCGTAATTACTTCTAGGTGGAAGCTCTTTCTTGTCGAATAAACCACTAGCCAAGGAACGAAAGAGGCAGCCCCAGCGATGACGTGTACATAAAGAACGAGCACAAAGACTGTCGGGAACTGTGAGCAGGACGAAGGTAGGCGTGTGCGGGCCGGCAGTTGCGTGTGAAGACGATGTGCCTTGAAGACACAGAGCCGAGAGGTATCGTAAGTGAGAGGTAAGTAGGGGACTGGTGTCTGGACGACAGGCGGGGCGGGACACACACGAGATTAGCATGCAGCGTGGGCCACATAAGCACTCGTGTGCACGCACGTGCAACCTTAGAGCCAGCAAACGACCTCATCACTCCTACACACGCGCGCACACTCACACACACACACACTCACACATTCAAACAGAGGAAGAGGGGAGGGGGAGAGAGAGAGACGAGATGTCTGCGCATTAATTCAGGTTTTCACGCTGAGTAAAAGGGCCAGTGTCTCCGTGTGGCTCATCATGGCGAGATAAGTCACGGGATACATCCCCAAGTACAAACATTGAAGCTTTCCTAACGGGTACTGTGGTTACATACAAAATAACTGCTCATCCACTTTCCTCTCCTTTCCATTGATGGACCTCCTACCCCTCTTCGCTAGCTTGCAAAGCAAACAAACAGCCCCCGTTTCTTTCCTTGCGGACTCAAAGATGCCGGCGGGTCCCAAATCAGAGGGCAAGGAGTCTTGATAATATGAACAAATCCTTTTGCTGTATGGTTTCCCACAGGTACGCGTCGTGCTATCCGTCAAGCTCGGGTGTTAGCCGGGTAGACGGAGCGATGGTTGATAACAAAAGGGAAATGATGTCACAGAGTCGGATAATCATTGAGCGAGGTTACGATACCATCAAAGAAGCCGATAACTGAGATGTTAGATGTTCTAACCCCCAACGCTCGCTTTACTCGGTTCAGTACCCATAAGGCGCAGCTTACTTCTCCCACTTTACTGACCTTTGAACTCTTTAATTACATAACCACTAACATCAGCTGCTAGGGAAAGAATCCAAGCGTTCCAAGAACAAAATGTGTCTGACAATTATTCACTCTGCTGCAGCTAGTCTTGCTTGAGCTGCTGACAACCAGCAACAGAAAGAGCAAGCAACCTAAGCAGACGATCAGAGCATCGACTGTTTTGGAGGAAAACTTAGCTGAACCAATCGGAATGCTAAGACTAAGAAACTGTGTAACACCGCTGAGAGCATTCGCACACGCAAATATTTGAGAAAAAAAATAATCTCACGTGACGAACATCCGGAGAAAGAAAAAGACAGTTGGAAGACAAAAGATTTTAGTTAAAAAATTTGCTTGGGAAATCTCTCAGGCAGAAATAAAAGTTAAAAGAAACAACATCAAGCCATTAGTGGATAGAATATGGCATGCTGTTTTAACTCCCGTGGTGTTAAAAGGGGAAGAGGGGGGCAGTACAAGGACTCCGAGGACTCAGGTGTTGTGGAAGCCCATCGCCGACACAAGCCCCTGACCGGAGCACGTTCTTCGTGCCAACCCACTGAGCAGCAAGCAAACGTGAAAAAGTCTGCCCGTAAGGGGCAGAAATCAAAGTTTTTACTAATTAATCTGCGAAAGGAAGTTTAGCACGGAGATTTTTTTTTCGAATGTTACGAAGCCCCTTTAGACGCTGGTGGCGTGTGCTGCCTTCTGCTGTGGGCGCTAGTGGGCGGTGCAGGGTAATCCGACTGACTTCCTCCAGAAAGAGGCAAAAAGCTGTTACGTCATTTCCGCTTCTGGCGAGCCGCATTGCTACACACAGTATCGCGCTCGGTCGAAGGTGAGTTTGCATCTTGATCATCGTGGACTTCAAAGACGGGATAAAGACCTGTTCTCGGCCATTCGCAAGTATACTAACGATAATGAAAACAACAACAATAAAAAAATAAAGAGAAGATAATGCGTACTGACGAAAACTCGGAGTCACCGAGGAGAGACGAGACAACAATGAACCACTGGCTGTTGTCTTAGTGATGGGAAGCTACTGATGTTACAACTCGGTAACCCATCACGAAAATTACAATACGCCTTCCTCCTCCCCGACCCACCCTTTACCTCTGCCATCAAAAGAGTAAAAATGTAATGGCGTGGCCTTTAGGAGAGACACTAAAATATAGGCTCTGTTCAAAAATCTAAGTAATAAAACAATCAAAGAAATACTGCTATGCTGACAAACTCGAGGTTTTTGTCTATTCGTGTTTAAACAGCACCTGGGGCTGTAGTTATGAAGTAAGGTTAGTCTTTGCCCTGAGGAAACAATGGGAGGGGGGCGTATGGATGCATTCAAGGACAAGTGTCTTGTGTCCGTTGTTATAAAACGGTGTCCAGACACCACAAATGTAGTTTTTACCCCTGGGGTTGAAGTTATAAGGAAGTGGCAAAGATGCCTTAGGGTCAAAGTAATGTAAAGCAATGTTCGCGGGGTCTGCACCCCGCTTGGCATCATCAGCGTTTGGACCCTTGTCCTTGATTTCCCCACTTTACCCCAAGGCAACGATTTACCCTCGCTTCATAACTATAGCCCCAAGAAACAGTCACCGTAGGATGGGTCTTACCCTGTCCTAAAACATTGTTCTGTAGCGACCTTCTCGAACCTACAGATCGGTCGCAGCTGATGCTGGTCACAGACAACAAGTTAAAATGAGAACGGAACTTTTTTTCAAGTGTGTTTATAGTTTAATTTCAAGACCTTATTTTGCTTTGTTTTTGTTTTTTTGTGGAGTTGGGGGGTTAACTGTAATGCAATACGTCAAAAACACTGTGAGCAGTCACGTGTTTAGGGTTGTTTATTTTTTGTATATTTATTTAATTATGTTTGGTTTTTTTTTATTCTGTTAATTTTTTGTGGGACATTGAGATTGTGTCTTCGGCCAAACAGATCGTTTGAGACACAGTGTCGTGAGATTGTATTACAGTCTTATTATTTTCCTCTCGACGACAGAAGATGTTTGTGCAAAGTATTCAACCTAGACACCAGACTGTTTTAGAGTCGGATGCGAGAGTCTCCTGAAGGTTTCCGCCCGACACTGTGTGGCAGATAAATTGTGTCAACTGGCAGCTGGCACCGACGTGACAAGTGTCATTTACAGAAAGCCAGAAGAAGAGTGTGGAGCGGAAGAAACCGCGCAGACATGCGCCTCGCACCTCTGCGGGTGCAGCATCTCCGCCGGCTGCAGTTCTTCTTCTTCTCTTCAAGAACCTTGCATGGCGTGGCGCCATTGCTCAGCTGGGGCGCTGATAGAGAGAGAGCCGCATGGTCCGAGCTTATTTACCTCCGTCTCCACTTGCACGTGTGTGTGTGTGTGTGTGTGTGTGTGTGTGTGTGTGCTTGCAGATGCTGCATGTCCTTTTGCCAACGCGTGTAGATGTGTGTTTGTGTGTGTTTGCGATAGTGCACACATTAGTGTGCATCCATGTGCGGTCTTGCGTACCTAGCTTATGTATTAGCATGTGTGTGTGTGTGTGTGTGTGTGTGAATAAGTGTGTGTGTGTTTGCGATAGTGCACACATTAGTGTGCGTCCATGTGCGCTCTTGCGTACCTAGCTTGTGTATTAGCATGTGTGTGTATGAATGAGAGTGAGTGTGTGTATATGTGTGTGTGTGTGTGAATGAGAGAGAGAGTGTGTGTGTGTGAATGAGAGAGAGTATGTGTGTGTGTGTGGCGTCAGTGTGTGTGTGGCAACTGTTGTCTCTCTGCTCTGTTTGCTGACTCTAGACTCACACGTCTGGCTGCCTGCTGCATGTCTGATGGGATTCCTGATGAGTTCAGTGATCATGGCTGTAAGTAGCAGTGATGGCATGTTTATTCCTCTCCCGTACAAGCTGTCTCAAAAAATGCAGTGTCTAGCCTTTCGTTCATTCATTCAGCCAGTCGTCGCTAAGTTTCCTGCCATTTCCTCTCTCCTTCCCTGTTTTTGTCGTGGGTTTGTTTCGTTTTTCTTCTTTCTCACTTTTCTTCCTAAAATTTATTTCGTGATCTCCCTTTTGTTTCTCCTCTTTTATAATAGAGTTCTTCGGTCATTCTCTACATAAGTGAAAGAAAGAAAAATGGACTGAAAGGAAACAAGGGTTCAGATAACCAATATCCATATAATTATAGAAAGACTGCTTCGTAGTCACCTGCTGAGAAAAAAAAATGCATCACGCATTTCTTTCATCTTGTCGCTTTCCTCAAAACATATTTAATATTCCTTTAATATAATTCCAAACATTCCTATGACCATTTTTGTTTTTTTAACACACACACACACACACACACACACACACACACACACACACACACACACACACACACAGTCACACACTATGGTCAGCTACAGGTACACATCTCGTCCTCAGACTGGAGAGTGACCATTTCTCAACTGTGTCTTGACGAGCACATCTCTTGACTGTCAGGTGATGTCCATGATGACTACTCATCGCACTACAAGCGCGATACACGTGCTGGTGCTATTTCCGCACTCTATGCAGACATTAATAAACATAGTTTGATGGTGACTTTTTATCTGCTTTCGACAAGTTAATTGTAAAGGAGGTGTCTCAAGACCCTACCTCATCGTCACACGGGGTTCCACAACTCGGCGAACTCCCAGCAGCCGAGGGAGTCAAGCCTGTGACAGCTGCATCCACGGGGCGAGCACGTGACGTGCGAAACGAACAGAAGCTAATTAAAGCAGATCCCATCTCGTGCGAGTTTGCTGACTTGCCCGATGGACCGCCAGGCCCCGAAGACAAGGACGGAGGTTGGGGAGGGGAGAGAGGGTTTGAAAGGAGGGATATGCATGGTGCAGGTCTCGGTAATATAGTAGATAAAGGAACTCAGGCCAGGATGAATTTCCGGCCTCCGTCTTGCTGGATGTCAGCTCAGACGCAAAAATGGAGAATTCATTGTGATGGATGGACGTGTACCACGACTGGCGAACACTAGAAGCTGGCACCCAGCTCCTCCAAGCTGGGAGTTTTCGGTTGCACCGAATCAGGCAATTGTTCCTAGGCAGTCTCGTGCATGCAACATATCTATGCAACTATATTATCAGCTATATATATATTCGTCCTGTCTGTCATAGTCTGATTGGGAACCGAGAACTAACGAACGTTAGATCGGCGCTGAAGATGAAGTCTTCTTCACACGACAAATGTGTAACTTTTTTTTAAAGAGAGGGATAAATGGGATGGTGAGAAAAAAAGTAATATTTGAGTTACTCTCCGTCAGTCTGTTTCTTATTATTTGCTGGACATCATAAATTGATTTGTATTGTCAACACTTTGATTTCCCTACATTCCTTTTATCATCACATATCCGATTTCTGGGATTGCAATGTTGCAAGTTACCAGTCATCATCAGCTAATAGTTTCAAAAACATTAATTTTACTTTTTGTCAAACAAAAGCTTACGAGAAGTCAAATCTTGACCTTCTTCCAAGCGCCAGGTTTCAAAACTGCAAATCTCATAGGCTTGTATCAAGTGTGAGGATCAGAACTGTTCTTTTAGAGAAATGGGTATCTTTAATAAATTACATGACTCGGAAAATAATGTTGTATATGGATTAATTAGTTTTTGCATTTGTAGGGGAGCAGGTGAGTTGTTATGTGTGCTCTTTTTATATGTTTGTTCACCATAGTTTTATTTGGTTTTTAAATTTGAGAGTGCGTTTGCATGCACGAGGACGAAGTTTTGCGCTATGGATGCTCATCGCAACAGAAAGACCTCCAGACAGACAGACGAGCAGACTTTGTTCCTTTCCAACTACTGTGTCAAATTTCTCCCGAAAAATTTGTCGACAGCTTACAAAGAGTTTGGCTGCCTTTACTCTTTCTTCCCCTTGGTCTAGACTCGCATTGCAAGTGGATCTGATTGTCTGTCGCCTGTTGCTGGTTGTCCATTTACTTCTATTCTCCCAGTATTTACTTAGACTTTAGTTTTCCAAGTCCACTTTGCCATTTGGTCTCTGAATCCCTTGCGTCTTGTGACTTCGGGACCATTTCCTTGTGACCTTTAGTTTCTCACGGCTCTGATGCATTTTCTGATACTTGGTTTTGTTTCTCGAGCTGATAACGGATATCGTCTGAGTGTTGAACGTATCTAGATGTGTACGAAAGGAAGCCGGTTGTCTGGTACGTTGTCTGACGATCCGTGTGTTCAATGATGATGATGATGATGATGATGATGATGATGATGATGATGATTTCACTCTTTTTTTCTTGTAATTAAATTCATACTCGTTTTCTGCGTCTTTTTTCTTCTTCTTCCATCGCCGTCTTTCCCCTGCAGTCTAAAGCTGCTTACTGTCTTCTAGTTTTGTTTCATTTCGCTTTCTTACATGATTTCTTCGTGCGGTACATTCCCGCTGTTTGCCGGGCCCTGTCCAGTTTTTATACCCTTGCCTTTCTAAACTATCTTCCTGTATTCTCTATTGTTTTTAATTGTAAACTTTCTTCTTCAATGTCTTTGAGGAAATCCTTACCAGTCGTCAAACCTTTATGCATACCTTTTAGTCTCTTTGCTTGAAAATCATTTTATTATAAAATAGTGTATTTTTTAAATATCAGTTTTACTTATGGCAAAGTAAGGAATGTGTTGACACAATTACTGGTTTGTGTTCCATTTTGTGTTAATGTATTATTGTATTTGTTAGTCCCCTTGGTATTCTACTAATTCTTGACATATTGCTCTGTTGCAGTGTTTCATTGGTTAAAAAAATTCTTTGGTTAAAAAATTCTTTAAAATAGTTTTCAATAGGCAGAGTATTTTACAATGTTGTTCTCTTGTTTCCATTAAAATAGGTTTTAAACAGGTCTAAGAAGCTTTTGTTGCATGTGCACTAGCGGTAGGGTCTTCCGTGCAGTAAACATACCACTTGCATCCACCCCAACCGTCATGTTGCTTGTGGTTCTTGATCGGCTCATCACGAGCCCGCGATTGGTCCCAAGACAGTTGCAGCAGGCATCACCGTCGCACGCGCGGGAAGGGAGCGTTGTGTCAGAGGTGGTGGTAGTGGGAGGCTGCTAGACATCAATAATGCACGCTGTCACGCCCCATTGGTCTCACTTCCCACATCGACCCCCGTGACGACCCCTCGTCGGCCTCAGATTCCAGCGGCGGGCGCCCGCCACCCTCCAGCATCGTAACCGCTACTTCACAACCTACACGCCTTCCACACACACACACACACCGACCCTGCAGTCCCTTTAGAGACAAGATGATACTTAGATGAGTTTAGACCCACCCTACGATCCCCTTCTTCTCCTCTCGGCGACTGTCTCGCTCCAGCGCGCACGACCACTCTGTCGGTAAGTGTAGTCACCGTGACGTCATGGAAGGGAGTTGCGCGTGTTACTGGTGTGGTTATCATCGCCAACACAGTATAAGTGGCCTTTATGACTGTCCCGACAACACTCTCCACTCAGCTCCACAGATGTACCTTTGTAGGTGTTTATTCCAGGTGATGTCTTCACTTTCCTGCTTGTCGGGGAGGATTAAAAAAGACTACGGTGCGCTGTATATACATTTGAGTTGTTGCTGTAGTAAGTCGGGAGAGATATCCTTTCAATTAAGGCTACAGCAATCTATTTTTAGGAACAAGCAAAGGATAATTATGATGTAAAGCGTAAGCGCATGCGTGAATACGCGCTCGCGCGTGTGTGTGCGTGCGTGCGTGTTTGTGTACGTGCTCATGTGTGTGACAGATAGAGAAAAAGAGAGCTTTTGCGACAATAGAACCCTTTTGACTCCCTTGCCTTTTGTCATGCCCCCTTTACAAGTTTCCGTGTGCACGTGTGTGCACAACACTCATCCCTCTGCTTATCAGCTTCCGATTTACGGTCTTCCGTTACGGCAAACTAGCATCGCTCTAACCCAAACCCGATCCATTGCCTTACAGACCAGTTTCATGAGGTGTATGTGTGTGTGAGAGAGAGAGAGAGAAAGAAAGTGTGTGTGTGTGTGTGTGATAGGGGGAGGTTGGAAAACAGTTCTTGGAGTCGAGAGACTCATGATGCCGGTGAATTAATAGAGGCAGTGGAGCTGGGAGGTGGCAGGCTCGGTAACGTGAAGGAGGAGAAGAGGAAAATACAGGAGAAGAGAGTGGGGATGGTGGAGGAGAGAAAGATGATGTCTCAGTGGGTGAGTCACAGTGATGGAGACAACATAAATATTCTTGCAGCGGGACACCAAGGACATCAGCTGCACACTCCAAGATGGTCAGCTATTGATTCATGCTCCGTCTTCCTCCTCTGTGAAGTTTGCCTTCCGCCCCCTTCCCTCCTCTCTTTCTTTTTTTTTTTTAAATAGTTTCCTGTAACACGACCAATTGACTGTTGCACCAAGGGTATTCCTCTTAGCTGCAGTGTGGCTTCCACCTGACTGTTGTGTAATGAAGGTTAGCTTTTTATTTTATTATATTATTCTTTCTAGTGTTTATTTTCTGTTTTCTGCAACAATGCATTTGTTATTTCTACTTTGGCGAAACTGTGGGGACAGGCTGTCAAACAGATGTGGCAGTTAAAAATGTTAAGGTCACGATAGCGCTCTGTCTTTTTTCTCCCTCTCTAACACACACACACACACACAGACACACACAGATATATACAGGAACGCGTGCGCGCGAGAACAACAAAGGTTTGGACTAATATCCCTTACTACCGACAGGGGCGGGAGGGGGTAAGTACTTTACGGTCAAGTTTTCATGATGATAATTGATGAAGTAATTGACTGCATGTCAATGTGTGAAACTGTGAGAGTGAAAGAGAGAGAGAAAAGAATGAGTGAAGAGAGGAAGAAAAAACACTGCGTCAGAAATTCTGAACGATTATATTTAAAAAGGGACACACCAGAGAGCGAGAGAAGGAGGGTATTTTTACAGAGAATTGATTGTGTTGATACGCTGATAAACACGCCGGCAATTACACCACAATAACACACGGCGGATCTTTCCATCAGAAGGATGACTCAGAAAGTTCACATCCAGTTCAAGTCGACTATTGTCTACAAATTTCGTGCAGGAGCGTAGTCAGCGCACTGACATGCCGGATATCCGAGTACCGCATGACTTCATCAACATACGCTGTGTCTGTTCAACATCCGAGTACCGCATCATCAACATACGCTGTGTCTGTTCAACACCCGAGTACCGCATCATCAACACACGCCGTGTATGTCCATACACCCGAGTACCGCATCATCAACACACGCCGTATCTGTCCAACACCCGAGTACCGCATCATCAACACATGCCGTGTCTACACCCGAGTACCGCATCATCAACATACGCCGTATCTATCCAACACCCGAGTACCGCATCATCAACACACGCCGTGTATGTCCATACACCCGAGTACCGCATCATCAACACACGCCGTGTATGTCCATACACCCGAGTACCGCATCATCAACACACGCCGTGTATGTCCATACACCCGAGTACCGCATCATCAACATACGCCGTATGTGTCCAACACCCGAGTACCGCATCATCAACACACGCTGTGTTTGTCCAACACCCGAGTACCGCATGACCTCAGCCAGACTCTTACCACGCAAACTGCTCGGTTGACTCCAGTACAATGAGAACTGTTCACATCTCGCCTCTGGGCACTAACTGACACCCCCGTTCAGACGGAGGGCTTCGGATGAGGACGACTGTGGGCGTGAAAGAGGTTGATTCCTCGGGTACGACGGTTTCGTCTACTTCTTCACTTCTTCATCCCCCAACCCTCCAACTACGACCCTCAGAGTGCGAAAGAATTTCGAGGAAGCTCTTTTTTCTATCAAATAACCATCCTACCAAGTTTGACATACCAAGTTTTGGATATTGGCCACATCTTGAATAGCGATGTGAATGTTGGGTGCGTGAAGCCACGGGTACAGAGACAGTGCGTGGTGACTGTTTGCAAACACACGTGTACCCTGCACACACGCCTGAATCATTTGCTAGATGCCAGCGCAACCTGGGTTAAAAGCACCTCGTGAACTTAGGAGTCCATTGTTTGCGAGGGCGAACTTCACGCCGAAGGGCAAGCAAAAAACCGGTGGTGTCAGTATTCACATCAATATCGGTGTCAGTATCAGGTCACACTCGCGTCAATATCGGTGTCAGTGTCAGGTCACAATCGCGTCAATATCGGTGTCACTATCTGTTCTGCATGATAAAGCGGCCGAATGAGAAGAGCGATGTCCTGTTTATGCCATGTTGACAAAGAGAACACAATCAAGTCACATATTCCAGATGTTCCTCTGTTCTACCCCTTTTCCGTCGAGCGGCTTACGAGGGTATTTCCGGTTATCTTGCCTATCCCCAAACGAACCTAATGTCTCGATATTGTCGTAGCATAAAACTGCTCGGGATTTACCCTACCTTGCTACCCGCTTTATTTTTTTTCGCACCTCTTTTCTTCTGCCTACCGTCACATCATACTGTCAAACTTTACACCGAGTAACCTGTTGATGGTGCGATAAGTAGTCTCCGCTATGAACTACATTAGTAATGCACTTATCTGTAGATCGTTGGGACGTGTGTGGGCCATACCCGTTCTAAAAAACCTGACTTCTCGTCATTAGAACTGCGTAGATTCAAACTGAGTGATGATTAAGAGTACCGCCTACCATCTTACTCTCAACATGTCCTGGCAAAATAAGGACCTCTGTCCGAGTGCACACACACTCAAACCATTTGCAGAACTCCTTATAAGAACAAATTGGAGAAAAGTCCCAAAATAAGCACGAAAATATCCTACTCTCACTGTCCGCACAAACACACTCACACTGACATCAGGGGCTTGCCCCAGTCTTGTTCTCAAAGCAGGACCCGGACTGTGTTGGCTGCTTTCCCTCAAAGGTCGATTGACCAGTTTGTTTGCGTCTGTCCGGACACAAGTTCCGACTTGTCAAGTGATGAGAATAAGAGGTGGCGATCGAGATGCGTGTCTCTGTAATGTTGTCTGGCAGCAGTCTGTGTGTGTGTGTGTGTGTTAGCTGATTGTATCAATGAGTGTGAATGATGATCGGCTTGTTATTTGAAAGTTTTCCTCCAATTTCGCGTTAAATCTAGTGAACCAAACACCACAATCTTCACTTGACAAATGAAACCAATCAAACAAAAAAATAAATAAATGCGCGGAACTCAGACTACGAAACGTTACATCTTATGTAATTGAAAACCCGCGCCTATTGGAGGATGGACTCCCAAACTACCCGTCAGACGAAAGGAACGCAGAAGGTAGGACTCAGCCTTCTCACAAAAATCAAGTCAGTGAGTTGACAACAGCTATGCCTGCTGGTCTCTAGAACCCAGTCCTCGGCGAAAAGGGTCCTGCTTTTTTTAAGAGAGAGAGAGAGAAAAAAACTGTTGGGTCGCAGGCGCTGGCTGTGAAGGTGACGTTAAAGAGCTCGCTGTCTGTGGGGGGGGGGGTTGTGGTGGACTTGTTCGAGCTGCTGCGGGGTCGACCCTCGTGAGTCGCACGTCGCTGCGGCAGGGAGATGGGCCTCACTGTCAACGGGAATGTGGGGAGGGGGGAAGAACTGACAGGTGCGCGGGCCCGAGTGGGCGTGTGGGAGGGTTGGTGCTGGGAGGGGACGAGTAGGAGGGAGGAAGGATCGAATCGATAACCTTCTGTGCTCTAAGGTCCCTGCCGTCACTGCCGCGAGTTGAAAACTTTTCGCCGCGCGGCTGACGGCAGCGGGTGGTGGTGGTGGTGGTAGTAGGTGGGGACAGGCCTCGAGAAGCGATAACTGCGTCGCCGCAACCTGTTGCCCCATCATGTACTGCGTCATAGCAGCGTGCCCTCCTCCCCTTCCTCACCCTTCCCTCCCCCTCCCAACATTCCCCTTCCCGCGCCATACAACTGTCATCCTTTCAGCTTGTTTTTAAAAGCGCTTTGCGCCTGGCGGCTGGTTATCACTACCTCTCCGTCCTAGCCATCCCCACATCCCCTACCGCCATCCACACATCACTCCCCCTCTTCTGCTGCTGTCTTTGTGGTACGTTTGCTGTTCCTCATCGATGAGGGGAATTGTTGATCGCACGCGCGCACGCACAACGATTGTTCTCGCTCCCTGAACGCGCGGTGGTGGTCTGCCGAAAGGTCTGGCGAGGCGATAGTTGTACACATTATATTTATATATATTAAGTTGATAAGTGCGTGCGTGCATAGGTAATCATGTGTGAAATAGGGGGAGGGGGTGGAGTAATGTGTCCCAAGATTATCCCGGCCCTGTGACACGATTAAATGTATATATATATATATCATATGTATCTACAGGACCTGTATATATATATACTTCACTTTATTTGTTTACGTATCCAGTGAACTAGATTTGAAGTGACTGTCAACGTGCGTGAGGGAAAAAAAAGTGAAAGATATGATTACGTTTAACTGTTTAGCTGGTAAAAATAATTATTTTGTGTGTGTGTGCGTGAGTGCGCGCAAGGGTGTGTATGAAATTGCTTTATGTGTGTATAT
Source organism: Marisa cornuarietis (assembly GCA_004794655.1). NCBI lineage: Eukaryota > Metazoa > Mollusca > Gastropoda > Architaenioglossa > Ampullariidae > Marisa > Marisa cornuarietis. Next base: position 11,208,647 of record SMMW01000617.1, on the reverse strand, counting down.
AAATATTAGATAAAATTTATATTTGTGGGTTACTGTGGCAATATATAAATATATGAAACATTCAATACCGATCAAAGTGTGAATGAATATAGCGTCTTGTGTCAATGGAACCTGATGCGGGAAGAAAGGTTGAAGTTCCCGTTGTTTGAGAGACATAGACAATGGATACTTTACTACAGAGACAGTGGATGAATCGCAGCATGCATCCATTACATTACACAGGGGTGGGGATCCTTTCTTCTGCCAAGGGCCATTTGGATATTTATAACATCATTCGCGGGCCATACAAAATGATCAACTTAAAAATTAGTCTGCTGCATCTGGTCAAGCAGTATAGTTTCGCCACAGCGTGTTAACAGTTTAGTCACGTGTACAATCCCAGCCTCCCTGGCGCTGACTGTCCTCTGAGTCACCGCAATACGTGTCTGTCCCCTCATGTACTGGTATGTGTCCTGTCTATCCCGTAATGGACGTTCCTTGCTTGTCCCTCAAAATTTACAATTCACTTAATATGAATTTATGTTGCTATGAAAAAGCTCCTAGACTGATTGAATTTCGAGTCCCGCCTATGGGTTCCTTGGCGAAGCCAGACAAAATGATTTCACGGGCCCGCGGGCCAGATGTTCGCCACCCACCCCTGACACAGACAGCTGTTGCACAAAAATGTAAATGGAATGCGATCCTCATGTTGTTGTATCTTTATCACATTATACTCAGATAGATGCCAAACTAGAAATATGTATATTGCTTACGACATACAGCTGGATGATAAATAGCTCGTTAAATATACATTCATCATGCACAGTACACAACACCTCCAAACCATGCTGTAAACAATGATGTGAGATATTTACAACATCCGAGACGCCGCCCCTATCTAAGGCTGCTTCAAAGGCCATGTACCTTCTTATCTGTTCAAATTTTACACTTGTAATTTTTCAGAATACTTTCCAGTCACCTGCGAAACTATAAAATTGTCGTATTCTAAAGCTGCTTCTGGAAACTGCCGAAAAAAAAGTTTAGCTGCGGGTCAAAGTTTTAATAAGGATTCTGGTTAAAAATACGACATAAAATGGATTTTGTTTAAATCATGGATGGATTTCTTTGTCATTAAGTACAACAGAAAAAGATGCCGACAGGTTCCGTTAAGCAGTTCCGGATGTGACGTTACGAGCGAGTTATCTCTTCCAATCAATCACGTGCCGACATGTCGACTGGTAGGTCAGGATATTGTGGAACTTTACTAATTTACAGCCCTGTAAAGTCTTCATACCAGGATAACAATGGGACTAATTGTTATGACAAGTCATCAAACTTGACAAAATATATTTGTTGCAGAGATGTGAATGAAAAGGAAGACGCCATTGCCTGGGATTACCACAGTTCGGTACGAGAGTGGATATTGATCGAAATTTAGACGTGGAAAATAATGGCACAAGATCGACAAGGAGTTTCTTGTCCTTGTGTGGATGACAATTAACTCGAATCGTTTGATCGCAATTATTAAAATCGCGTAACCCAATGCCTGATGTGAATGGCATGTGTACATATGAACAGTCCTCGTCAACACAGAGAATTGAATAATAAACTTGACTGATCCTAATCAAACTGCCGAGAAAACATACTGCCAGGCGAAACGTCACCCCGGGTAACATCTCAGACAGGAACTAATCCGTTCAGGCTTTGTCCATGCCACAATATGCGGGTTTGAAGTGCGCGCTTGCGTGCACGCGCGTTCTGTGTGTGTTCATGCTTAAATCATTAATTTATGTTCGTCTGGTCCTTCAGACTGAGCAGAGTTTCCTTTTGAAAGCACTTCTGTTAACACCGGATCGCAAAAAAAAAAAAACGGGAATTCTCGTAACACCAGGTTTACGAAAGATCAGTATAATGTACATTCCGTGGTAACACTGCCAGCTTAAAGGTAGGTGTGGAGGGGGGGGAGATAAATGTAATCAGTATAATCCCTGTAACTCACTACATGTCTGTTACATTTTCTTCATGATAAAGAAGAGAGAGGGGGGAGGGGGGACGGCGAGGGAAAAAATCCTAAAGTTTGGTATGAAACTGGATGCCTTGTGGCAACAAGAGATCTGAAAGAATGGTACACAAGGACACGACACACAATCTCTCTCTCTCTTTCTTCTCCTCGCTCTCGCTCTCTCAGCGCCCGCTCTGCCTCTCACCAAGGGCCAGCCCTCGCGAGCGATGGAGCAAGCAGGCTGGCAAGTCAGCTTCTGTAGTCAGTCCCTGGCACTGTACCGTAAGCCGTGCGGCGGAGCGAGAGAAAGCGAGAGAAGCGCGCGCGAGAGAGAGAGAGAACGTGTGTGGTGCGGGACAAACCCTCGGGTTGCTTTCGGCGCGCCAGCTCGCCGCGCAGACTACGACGACGACCAGCTAAAACGCCCGCCTCACTCCAAGCGCAGCAGTCGCTCCGTGGAGCGAAGACAAAACGTCTTTGCGTTCCCCTGCACGACGACGACCGCTGCACGGAGGAGAGACCTTACCAGTGGTGTGTCGTTTCTGCTGCAGACGTGTGGTGTGTTTTCAGTAGTGGTAGTGGTAGAGTAGGATTGAACGCAAGCGGCTCTCACTTGTAACTTGTACAGTGAGATTTCGCAGGAAGACTACCATCCATCCATTCAAAGTTTAGTTTTTTTTAATTCCTCTCTTTTATTTGTCTCTCTTCTTTTTTCTTCACCCTTAGGATAAAGGGAACCGTTTGCTACGCCGCAGCAGTGCAAGTGGGCGTTGATGTACCTACCAACCAGCCACTGGACCCTGACTTCTGAGAACACTGCTTGAATGCGAGTTTATGAGGATGTATTCTACCTGTTAAAGAGTATTGCACTTTCCTTGAGGAGTTTTGTAGGTTGTAAGAAACACGTGATTTTTAAAACTGTTTCTGTGCCGCTCGGAGCTTTGATCAAACAAGTGCTCGGACAAACGATTCGATTCGAGTTTAATTTTACATCGGAACCCATTCAGGAAGGAGAGAAAAACAGGTGGCGGAACTGCACAGCGTGCTTTGGGATAATTTTGCCCGCTGGTCTTTAATCGTCGCACAGGTTTCTCTTTTATGTTATAAATATATACACACAACTTTTCTGATCGAGGTTTTGAGTGTGCTAAGCCAGCAGGTATAAACATAAAACAAGAAGATCGTGGAGCAGCTACGTGTGGAATTTAGGCAATTGTTGCCACGATAACCTTCGACCTCTTGCCTCTTCACTTTCGTTGGCTGTTTTACTGGAAATGTACTTGACTTGCCTGGATTATTTGGACGTGACTTACCTGAATGCCCAAATGAGTTAATTCTTCTTCAAGAGGTAAGAACGGAAGGCACCGAAGCCCTTTTTCCTATTTTAGTGTTGTCAATTGTGTGTTTGATTGTTACCAATAACGGAACATGTTAATTTACGTTCTTTGCCAACGGAACCTGGTAGGAAAAAAAACATTGGAAGAGAACGGTTTCGCTTCTGCTGTTTTGTCAGAACAAAGCAATTTTGCCTTTCCATCGGGATACTTTTCTTTGGCATCAATAAACGACCGTTTCATCTCTGTCAGAGGCTAGGCAGAGCCCAGTATCACGGTGTTTCACCAGGCCCTGGGAATAGACAACCGAAGGCTTGTAGTCTCTCCTGGTTTAACACTTAAGCAAACCTGTCGGCGAACGTGTTTAAGTGTGGAATAAGCGGTAAACAAAGCCAATGAAAGGCCAAGAAAACGAGCGACTGTACCAGGCACGCTAAAGTCGTTTGAGCCATTTCTTGGTCGTTAATACATGCAACACAACAACGCACCCTGATCCTTGACGGCCGAGTGTCATTATCTCTCACCCATGACCCCTGCGACACGAGCTAATCCTATCTACAAACACAGCCCTCAGGGGGGTCCGCGATATGACCCTGCCATCTTGTTCTACCTGACCACAGTCCTTGGCTTTGTCCCTCGCGGGTCCCTTTTCGCTGATTACACGTGTACACATCTATCGTCCACCTGCAGATGAAGGGAAGATTAGTTCCCAGGACACAGGAAGTGCCCAGGGTTAGCTCCAGCCGGTTCTGGAGTCTCCAATGGTGGCTGCGAGAGTCTTTGTTCGATCAGTCTCTGTGTCCAATCATCTTCGGCTGGTTGGCAGCCGCTGAAAAGAGACAGCTTCCAGGAAGCGGAAAAATCTCTTAATTTAATTCTCCCAACCCGCGTTTTCAATGAGCCAAGGTTGATGTCAGAGAACAGTGTCTTACATTGGATAGAGAATTTCTCACCTTGATGTTTAGAACAATGCCACTGACGAGCACTGTAGACAAATTCCATTCTGATGTCCCGGTTCATCTGTGTTTCACCATTTTGTCCCGACTGCAAGCATGTGTGCAGTCGTTATTGCTTTATTGGTTGGAATTTTATACCTTGCGCCAGCACGAAAAAGAATTCCGCGGATTGCACGGAGAAAAACGTTAATTTTACAGGGCAATGAACTACAAATGAAAACCGTGAAAGGTTGTCGCGACCCAAGATACACCAGAGCACACTAACTTAAAACATTTTATTCACACTCACTCAGCCTCCTGGTGAGCTGGGCAGATGTGACCTCCAGGTTCCCACATACTTGGGCCGGTAAGACACGTTCCGAACTCTGGTGTGTTCGTGGCGCACGTGCAATGACTCGTTCCCTCGAAACGTGACCACTTGTCGCGTGCCGTGGTATAGAGAGGTCGTCTGTGACCCTGGAATCGGATGCTGTTCACGGGGTTCCGCTCCCTGCCCGTGAGCTCTGGTAAGGCCAGATTGATATATGAGAGAAAACACACACGCACACATGTTGTTAGTTGCATGGTGTGAGCGAGATGCTGGTATCCCTGTTGATAATTACTAGTTACAGAACTCATTAGTTACACATCTTTTTAGTTACGTATAGAATGAGGCTCACATTGCACTGTCTTGGCCCTCACCCTGAAATTTAAGGGTGAAAAGGGACCCACACGACGTCTCATGCAGCTCATCACCAGATCAACCTTCTATGTCCCTTGCTGCCGTCTTCTTTCTGCTGGTCCTGGTCATCAATATGGCGAGGATCAGGTGTTCAGATCTCGTCTCAGGCACGCTGCTCTTTTTCTACATCTGATGTCTATTGAGACTCCATGCTGCCTCGCAAAACACCATGACTAAACAACCCCACCCTTCGTTCTCTCGTTAGCGCGGGTGCTTGGTATAACGTGTAATGTATAAGACAGCTCCCGGCCACAAATGGTTGTCAGCACGAGTTAGTGTCACCTCTACTTTCCCACACAGAGACCACCTCGCCGGCCTTCTTGCGCGCTCGATCTATCGTCTGCCATCGTCCGTGTCCCTCGTTGATAGATCAGTCATCGGCCTTGAGGTACCACGGCACCTGTCGTCACTAAGTCTTCTTTCCTCTCAACGACGAACAGATTAAGAGCGTGCTGAGTGAGATGAAACCGGTTTGGAGAGAGTCAAGCCGCCAAACCCTTCTTCCCTACACCTCACTCCGCAGCTTGTAGTCTGCTCCCCATCTGCTTTTTTTTTCTTCTGAGTTGTCCGTTCGTGTTGCTGTCTTTAAAATAACAAATTATAGGCGAGGTTTAGGCTTCAACAGAAACGTAGTTTTGTTCTCTATCTACAGGGCTAGCTGCTTTGCCGTGATTATAGCCTTAGTTGCTGGTTCGGCATAAAACACCGATTCCTCGCCCCACCCTTCCCGCCTCTGTCTTTCACACACCACGACGAACACTAGACTGGAACAACCCTCCATGCAATAAGAAAAAGATCGGAAAACAAATTACTCCCCCCATCCAACCTTTTTGCCAACTCTTCTTCAAGCATTCCTAGTTATAATACACGGTCGGTTAGAGAGGAGTGTTCTAAGGTTGTACAACAACTCCTGAGATGTTTGCTCTCGGTGCTGTCGTGTAAAGGCGCGGGGGAGCGTCTGTATTGTTTAAAATGGGACGAAGGGAAGAAGGTAGGATTAAGTTAGGATGGAGTCAGATAAAGAAAACATCGGGGATCGTTGCCATCTTTTTGTACAGATTATTCTGTTTTGTATCAGTGGCCGAAAATAATTGCATTCTTCATTCCCATGTAATCCACTTCGGCGTGTGACCTCATGTGATAAGGTCTCTGCAAATATCCGAAGCGAATTTTACAGACAGGAGGTTCTAGAGACAGGCAGCAGACTAGTGACCAGAAAAGGCCGCTGTATAGGACTGCAGAAAACTTTGATATCACAACTTCATTGGCAATACCCGCGTAAACAACAATAATAATAAACACATGATGAATGCTCCTGTGCCTACCACAGGACGTATTGTTTCAGACACATGATGACAAGATTAACAACTAGTCGTATGATGGCGATCAACATTCAGTTATAAGAACCTGTTGCTGAGTTTGTTTTACTAAATCAGCCCAATTAATTGGCGTGTCATAACATCAGGAAGTTATGCAGTTCAGATATTTTTCGTAACCCTATATTCACTCTACCACCCCTTTCTATGGAAGCTACATTTTCTTTGATGGTATTTGTTTATTTCGAAAAGTAAATGAGGAAGCAAAGTCGCGATAAATGGCTTGTGGTGGACGACTGGGTTCCATTGCCATGAAGACGACTCGCCACGAGCAACCTAAGTACACATGGACAGCCAGCCTAAACAGACAAGACCTGACGAAGCGGGTTTGGGGGTTCAGCAAAGCGGGAACGATTAGTCAAATAAAAACACGTGCTTCTCCCTTCTCGACATTGATAGTGGGCAGACGACACAGATTTGGCAGCGGCATTGAAAGGTCAGGTGGCTAAAAATAGCAAATCATAGCAACCATTGACCGCGCCTCCTCATCAGCATTCACTGGATGCAGTGTTGGGCTGATCAGAATGTTCGGCTGCAAAGGAAATAATAATAATAACATAAAAAAAGGTTTGCTTCCTACGGCAGACCACAATAACTGTCATGGATATTGACCTTCCTGCGGGAAATTTGCCTGCATGAGACCGAGGACTAAGAGGAGGTTTTTTTCTGGACATGCCCAGCAAAGAAGCTGGTCAGAATGAAGCAAATTTTTGGTTCAGGTGGCCAATTTAATTTCTGACGGTCCTTGTATAGGTCGATGACAGCAGCTCTTTGTCATTAACATTCTTATTGCCCTTTTGTAGAGGGGTGCCAGCGCTGTCGAGGTTGTTGCCACGTTGAAATACATCACGGAGGTGGCATTTGTCAGAAATACAAAGAGCGGAGGGAGCTTTGTGGCGTCTGTGTTGCCTTCGCCCACGTCACACAAAACTGCCGTCCATGATGAATCCAAACAGTCGAACACAAAATAACTGGCCATTGTAAGACATTAAATGTTCTTATTGAGTCCGGTCAGATTCAGCCTGTGGGCGGTCTGTGTGCTTACAGGATAGGCCCAGCCTTGCTAACATCCCAGCCATGACTTTCCCGTGCTTTGAAGCGGATCGCTCGGGCCAGATGGGTTTTGCGGGTGGAAAAAAAAAAAGAAAAAAAGATCGTTTGATGTCGGCAGTGCGCTACCCTATTCGACACTGCGAGCCGCATTTATGTACACCACCCAAACACACTCTCACGATCTCTTTCTCTTCTGTCTTCACTCTGGTCTCATTTTCTTCCTTACTCTCCTTTTTCTCTTTCGCCCTTTCCACCTGCAAAGGAAGGCTCAAGGCGTTTTACAATAAGTCCAGCTAGTGGTGCACAGTACGGATAAAATAAAAGCTTTATGAACACGGATAAATAAATCAAAAATGGTAATAAGCCATAGCTACAGGAATAATAATAGACTATATCTTACTCTGAAATCTCCCGTGCAAGTGTATTTTACATGCATTTATATGGTAATTCTTAGATCTTTATTCCTTCCCTCTGCCGGAATAGTTAATATTACCGATGGCAGGTCTAACCTCCGGCACAACCATTTCTCTCTGTGCCTGGCAAATGTTTCCAGGGCTGGCTGTCTTGCCGTGACATAGCCATAGCTGCTATTCGGCGTACAACACCCGTTCAGGATAGTATTGGAAGCTCGCCATGATGTAGCCCCAGCTGCTGAATCGGTGTAAAACATAAACGACCAGTCCAACACCTACTAAACACCCTGTTCACCCTGTTTTCGCCTTTTCTGCGCTCGCGATCGTCTGCATGTGGGCGCATCCTCCTCCCTTATAGGAACCTTGTAACAGTGATTGCACTCCCTTAATTTACTGAATTAGTTTTCATATAACCTCCACCTCTCACCCCCCAAAAAATAACAAGATGTTTTGCTTAGTGATATGCACGGTAGTACATTTTCTTTCACAAGCACTCACGCAAAAACGCACACACACATTTGAAGATATAAGCAAACCTTCAACATGAAGAATGGGCCTGGGAGCTTTCGGTTAAGAGACTGAGATAAGAAACACAACTTCTATCGGCGTCGTGGGGAGTTTTGTTACACTGAAAGCCGCACATATATATTTTTACGACCAAAAAAACCTAAGTAAGGCAAACGTGTAATGAATGAGTTTTTAAAGACACCATTTGCGAGTTTTAAATTAACTACGGCGTGCAGGAAGACTTGTAAATTTTCTCGGGTATCGCTGTGCTGATGCTTGCCCAGCATGGGGTGGGGGTTGGAATTGGTGGAAAAAAAATCTCCCAAAGCCATCAAGGTGGTCCTGATGTTTTATCATTTTCTGCTTTTCTGTGAAATTTATTTTTCACTTTATCTATCTCACTTCCATAAATGTTTACATACAATTTATTTTTCACCTTTGCCTCTTGCTTACACAAATTTATAACCCCCGAGATAGAGGTAATGGACTCCATATTAATCATAAAAGACAATTTTACAGGAATTTCTTAAATGTGTATTTTCAAGGGTATTTTTTTTTTAAAGGTACATCCCGGGAGTGCTATAGATTTTTATCTTACAGGTAGCGCGAGTGGTGACTGTCTAATGATGTAGCCGAGGGCGTATTGTGCTTTATCTACGCAAGCAGTGAACGGGTGGCGCCGTTAAAACTCGGACTGCCAGGCGCCGTCACATGAGAGCTGCGGAGGGGCAGCTGCGAGGCACGGAAATATTCAAGCGAATAATTTTGCCGCGGCGATGAAGTGCTGTTTATTGATCTTTATCTTAGACAGAACTTTGAGACAGCGGACCTGACGTCCTCCTACTGAAAAAAAAATGACTGGATGAAGATTTTTATATCGGGTAGCTTGGTGCATCTTTTAAACACAGAAGTGATCCATTTTAGTCTTTTGCCTTATAGTACGGACAGTCAGCACATGTACGTACGTACGTACGTACGTACGCGCGTGTGGTAGAAAAATGTTTGAAATTATGCTGCGACAGCTTAAGGAGTTCACCACTTATTTCATTTAATTTTATTGGCTATAAGCCCGGGGGGAAGCATTTTTAGCCATAACATAAGATAAAACATACAATCACACATACATCACAGAAGCAGGGCGATGGGTGGAGTTTAAACAGAGAGCGTTGTGTACGTTACAAGATACATACTGTGTGCCCGCCCTGTTGGGTATTCTTGCGTTACTCGGGTACGCAGCTTGATTTATAGTTCGGGTAAGGACAGGGACGGGCGTGAGCTTGGGAGGGATACACGCCCTTCTGTGGTGTCCATCTGTTCCCATTGCCAACAACCCTCTTTGTTTTCAGCTATCTGCGGCTAATGGAAAGTCGATAAAATGAATCCTTGAGATGAGGGGTTGAGTCAAACCGTAGTACTTAAAAGAAGGATGCCATTTCAAAATAAGTACTGCAAGCACATTCAGTTACAGTTGAATAAAGGAGAACCAGTTCCGAATAATTACTTTCACGCGCACCTATAATACCTGTGCTGATAGAATCAATCTTTTATCCTCGTAGTGCTGGTGTCAGGCGACTTACCACTGCGCCATCGGGTTCCAGTGGGTCCTAATGGATCCACATGCACTTTCTCATTACAATAGAATAAATGAATTGGGTCATTTTTTTAGTATTTTAATGCCACTAATTTTTCTGTACTGCTAGCAATTATTAATCTAGCATAAAGCTTTGTGGCGATGAAAATTAAGCCTAAATTTAAGTTCCATCAGATTTCAAAATAAACTGAAGAAATATGCATGCATGCATGTGTGCGAATGTTTATGTATGCATAAGTGTACGCTTACAGTGCATGCGGACGCGTGTGGCTAATTGATCGCTCATTTAGTTGTAAACGTGAAACAACTGCTCAGCTAATTGCAATATCGATCAAGGGACGCTACTCTCCGGGTTTTCTGACGGCTGCAGACGACCGGAATTTTTCAGAGGGCCGCCTCCATTTTTCTGTTTCGGATCGTTCAAAGAGCCGATTCAACTAGATTTTAAATCTGCGTTAACATTTCTTTGTTGTTTAATGACACCGGGGATCCGGTGTCCCAGCTGCTAAGGCTGCTACAGTCGATGTTTGAACAACAGCGAGACCAGTGCACAGTAAGCAACAGTCATTTGAATCTAAATAAAAACATACGTGGGTATGTGAATGGTGTCTGCCGAAAGGCACTAATCTGTAATCATTGTGCCTATCAGAACAGTCCTTTTCATGTTTTAATGACGAAGCTGTTAAAATTCAAAGATTTATGGAGGGAAAATGCCTTGCAACTTTTGCCAGCTTTGTAAATTTCTCCGACTTCTTATTATTTGATCAGTGTCATCCGCGTGTAGTTATAAGTTTGAGTGCATGGTAGCCTAACGTTTTGAGAATCTTTTTTCGAGGTGGGGAGCGTCATTGGCACCTGACAACCGTGTCCTGTCGTGTCTGACCACTGTGTCCTGTCGTGTCTGACCACTGTGTCCTGTCATGTCTGACCACTGTGTCCTGTCGTGTCTGACCCCTGTGTCCTGTCATGTCTGACCACTGTGTCCTGCCGTGTCTGACCCCTGTGTCCTGTCATGTCTGACCACTGTGTCCTGTCATGTCTGACCACTGTGTCCTGCCGTGTCTGACCACTGTGTCCTGTCGTGTCTGACCACTGTGTCCTGTCATGTCTGACCACTGTGTCCTGTCATGTCTGACCACTGTGTCCTGTCGTGTCTGACCACTGTGTCCTGTCATGTCTGACCACTGTGTCCTGTCATGTCTGACCACTGTGTCCTGCCGTGTCTGACCACTGTGTCCTGTCATGTCTGACCACTGTGTCCTGTCATGTCTGACCACTGTGTCCTCTCATGTCTGCAAATCACATTTTAGCTTCTTCTGCCCCTGTTTTGCTTGTCTCAAAGTTTTGTCTCGCTCGTTAACAAAAATAAATAATTGAAAGTGCATTGCACGGTGAAAAAAGAAGACGGGTAGAGATACCCGGGCTGCGGAGGTAGAAAGTGGATTTTACGAAATGTGACTTTGCATATCAGAGTCAATTTATTTGTAACCAGCGTTCAGAGAGTGGACAGCTCGCCGCAGGCTCTTTATTATTTGCGCACGCGCCCTCCTACTCTTTTCGTGTCGATCGTGCGCAGAACAGCAATTGTAAATTTCAAGTAGTTCGAGTCCGTTAAATTTTTAATTCAGCCGTCGCTTGTCTCGGGTTTCCGTGTTGGTTGGCAGATGAATGACTATGTCGCTACGAGACTCTCGCAGAAGTTCATGAGCTTGGATACTTTAAGACAAATGTCTTTTGCAAATACATGCGTTTTTGTCTGAGTTGTTTGAGAAATCACTACATCTTCGTAATGTTCTGTATTCTTAGTCGAGGTTATTGATATTAGAGGATTTTTTGTTACTCATTTAAGACTGTTGTTTTACGAGTTAGTTTTATTGTAGGCAGTGCAAATTTTGTTCCTTTTCCTTATTTAATTATTTTCTATCAAGCAGCCTTGAGACATATTTTGGATGCGCGGTCACTTAAGGGAGGCAAGAAATCGAAGAGAGAAAAATGGGACAAACGTGATTCAGGGGGAAAAAAAAGCAAGTCTGTAGGAAACAGAAGGCAAGCCACACCCAGTGGTGTAGAAAAGTGAGGCGCGGAACTGATCCATAGAAGGCGGAGGGGATCCGATACTCGTTGGGGGTGGGGGACTCGTTCAGAAAACTTCCTGCTTGTCATAATATATTTTAAGACTAAAGTCATTCTGAAACTTATGCTTACAAGAGTGGTGTGTGAATACAGAGGAAATAGCGTCCTATTATCCCTGTTATTAGGGGTATTATCACTTGATAATCTGACATCATAAATTGTGAACGAGAAGATTACTTAATTCTCATAATAGCTTATTCTTTCTTTCTTTTTTTATGCTTCTCCCTGGTCGTTCGCGTCTCCAGACAGTGTATAGAACTGCCAGCCTCTGCATTTCCTCAAAGTCAAACAAGTCGAACAGGTGGACCCGTTCCTTCTCACACAACAGACAGCAATTTTCGAGGAGGAACAAGTTCGTCAGTGTTTCTTGCTAATCATTTAGGCGTTATTTGCTGCGTCATGTTCAGCCTGAGGCGATGTCACTTAGAACATCAGACAGCAGCCCGTCTCCAGACTACCAAGTTCAATCGACACCTTCCAGCAGCTCGGACTTCGACCGTGCTTCTCGTTTACAGCATCCGTTTTTTCAAAAGAAAAGTAGCGTGCGGCGGATTGCAGAAAGCTTCTGTTGGAAGCTAAGTAAATATAGTCTATTGCCTGTCGTATTTATGCTTCAGTCGTGGACTGTTCATTGCCTTTCCATCTGTAAGTGACAATAACTCATTGCCGCAGTATACCGCACCACCTTCCACTTCCCTGAAACAACCCATAACCAAGCTTAATATTGTGAGAGAAGCCAAGTTTGTTTTCTGCTAACATCCCCCCTACAATTTCTTTCTCGTCATCTTTCGCTTTGCCTGTGCTATCATCCGTGAAGTCCATTCTCATCTTTCGCTAGATTGCGTGACATTAAGCAAGCTTCGCCATACACGATTTGCTGAGGTGAATCTTTTGCACGTTCCTTTTGTTCTTTCACTCGATGTGACCATGTGCTTTTCGTTTTTTTTCCCCTCATTCGGCAAGAGTCACGCGCAGAGCAACGCGCCACACTGCAGCGCCAGGAAGTGAAGGAAAGGCGTACAGCCGGAATCGATCGCCCAAGATCCACTTCATTAGCAGCCCTGAAAACCCGTTTGTTGGAGGTTATGTGTTCTCGTCACCGTGATGATTGTGTTTTTTCGCATTTTTTAAAACAAGGAGGAAAGTCACGTGGTTCGGAAAGACGTGCGCGGAAGACTACATGCATTTTTGGCCTTTGGAGAGACTGTTGCGTGATGTGTTTTTGATTTGTCGCGGAGCTGTAAGCCTTGTTTTGCGGTTTGAAAGATGGCAGGAGCCACAAGGGAAAAAGGGGAAACCTTGGCTTTGTCCTATCAGTGATGAAAGTTGAGGGTTTCATGATGATGGTGGTTATCTGGTGCTGTTGGTTGTCAAGATGTAACACAAGAGTCACCCCAGCCTCATGACTATTTTCTTGCATGAGACGATTTCAGGAGGGGATAACTGTCTATGAAGTTAAATTTTGGAAGCACCGGGATCTGCTACGGGTGGGACACGTAATAATAATAATTTTTTGTAGTGAATGCACTATTTCCAGTTTTAATTCCCGAGTCTTTCCTTCCTTTGATTCCTTCTTGTCCGACATAGACAGACTGGTAATAGAGGGCAGGCAGAAGTGGTTTGCTTTTTCTGCTGAATAGATTACGCGGTCGGCACATCGAAGAATATTCGCGTGTCCTTGTTTGAATTTCAGCATTTTCTTCTATGCTCGCCCAGTTTTCTATACCATCTACTCTAGTTCGTTCGCGCTCATGCACACACACACGTGCGAAGAGAGCGAAGTAGGCTGTCTTACATCACTTCCTGTGCAGTCACCCTGTTCTTAACCATTAAGCAATCTGAAAGGGCGAGAGAGTGAGAGAAGAGACTATCACAACAAGGGATCTAACTGCCACCTGAGGAGGATGCTTCTAGTTATCGACCACGTGGCTGATATGTGGCAGGTGCCGGCAGAAGTAATAGGGAAGAAGGGTTTCTCTTGGAAACCTAAGCTACTACTGTTACTGCATCTAATACTAAGAGGTAGGACACATTTTTAGGTCTTTCTCGAAGGAAGATGTGTATTATTCATAAATGGCAAATGGGAAAAATGTTGGCCCCGAGACAAGTCTCTAACACCCGCTTCTACGATCGTCAGGTCACGGGACGACCTTTATCGCTGCCTTTATTAAATGCTAGTCATGAAGTTGGTACTACAGTAGTACTTGGCCTGGCGAGTACAACATTGTGGGGTTGAATGGCTTAATGAGATTAATAAGCTATGTATGTGCTACACTTTATAGTAGGCTGGTGGATATTTTTCTTCAGGGATAGTTGATCACTGTACTAGTGCTACTGTTAGTGAATTCTGAATGAACACTAACAGTAAATCACATTTGTACGCAGCATTAGTGCTGAGGTTAGTGCTAGAATGGACACTGGATGCATGCTGTGTTCACATCTTGTTTTGTGATGATAACGGCTTTATGTTTTACCTGTATAACAAGACTTTATAATTTCTTGCAATCAATTCTTTTAAAGCAGACCACAAACCCCTTTAATAATTAATATTTAAAATAGCAGATGGTTGTAGGTTTTCTTCTACAGGGATATTACTGTTTCTTAGACTTATGTACCCTGTTATTCTTACCTTGACATATTTCTCCATAAAAGGAAGGAATATGTTTTCAGTAGTACAATCAGACCTTCTTTAATGGCAAGGCTAGAATTACTTGCCAGCGGCGGTGGAAAGATGCATGGGTTTTGGTACAAAACGATTGCTTCAAGGGACCCAAGCCCAACTGATGAGACATTGCGAGCCGTTGCCAGCGATTTAGATGGTTAGGATTTACAATGCCGATCAACATGCCGGTCGGGCTCATGCAGTCCGGATTTGAAAACACGCTGTCATTCATGCATCACTGTTCTCTCCATTCGCGCGTAAGAGTAATTTCCATTCATGCCGAACAGTCATTACTCAGCTAAAGAGGTATTTCGACTGTCATCCTTCTTCTGTTCTTGTCTGCTAATGTAATTCTCTTTTGGGTTCTATTGTGTAACGACTGAATCAAATCAACGTGGAAGCCACAGTTGAGGTGGGTAGCTGGGATGGAGGGAGGTCTGGTGGTTTTTGAATCAACATAACATTCTACGCAGTAATGCCTCCCAGTGTTGCGGGGTCATCAGAGGGTTGGGTTAATGCTAGTGTTTCGTGCATGTGGAACTTTTTTTAAAATGTTGCCTTGGCATCAGAATTGTGTTTGTGTGCGTGATCGCGCGCTCGTGAGCGAGAGATGATTAATTTTTTTTTTTTTGAGTGCCTGGTAGAACTTGTCAGTACACGGCCTGGCAACTCATTTCGTTAAAACATTTTAAATAAAAAATATTAAATTTAGAATGCAAGTGCAGTACAGAGCCAATGGTACAGACTCGTCATGTATAAACGCATAATTTGATAGGCCTCAAGTGCTTCCGCCACCCGTAAGGCAATCATCCTTTCCCGTCAAAATAAGCAGTTAATTATCCAAGGTATTTAAAACTCACGTGGTTGTCTCCCAGCTCTCTCTTTGTTTCTGTCTCCCTCTCTTTCACACACATATCAGCCACACCACTTACACATTGCCATAGTGTTCACTCACACCTAATCACATTATGACTTATTTACAACATGTATTCAGAACGCTTTGATATTTTTAATCTTTCATTCACAGAAAAATAACAGCACATGTAAAAACAAGGACTTGAACTTGAACTTGAACTCTTTATTGATACATTGCGATGGGGTTCTAAACGTATTAAATAGGGGGGAAATAAGAGAGAACAAGACGACTAAGGGTATAAAATAAATACAGTGACACAGTACAATATCTTCACAAGCTCATCAACCATCCTCACGGTCGGACGCAACAGCACACGGTTTACAGCAAACAAAAACAGAGCCTCTTTTCACACACACACACACACACACACACATACAAGAACTTTAGGGCTTTTGTGTTTGTATTGTTTACTATTCTCTGCAACGTAGTTCTTAACTCCCTCCCTCCACCACCAAGGCACGTTCTCCGCAAGGGCAAAAGTAGCACAGTGGATCACTTCAGTACCCTGGAGAAGGGTCGGGTGCCGCTTTCACCATGTCAGTAACAACAAGCGGCGACGACCGGAGTGGTTCACCAGCCTGGAAGCAGACCATTGAGGTGCAGCCTTTGTTTGGATAGTTGACAATCCCGGCACGAGCGGGTTCGCGTGCTAGCAGCCCCGGAGAACGCGAAACTGTTGATAATCGCGTGTGGGCAGGCAGCGGTGCATGAAAACATTTACACGCTTTTTTGATCCGCCTGCAAAGCCTCGAAATCGCGGAGAATTTTTTTTATTATTATTTTACTCTTTTTTTTTTCGTCCACCGGCGCTGTTCTGTCCTGCTGGCCCCAGCAGTTTTAGCTAGATGGATGTCGGTGCTGAAACACAAAGTCAAGTTGCGTGCAGTCTGACTGTTTAGTGCCTTAAGCGACCCACTGCGAGGGTTTTCACTAAAAGCGTGGCGGCATTAAGAGAGAGTTCTGCAACATAGCTTCGTGTTTGAAGTGCGTGCCTTGATTAATCACGCAAGGGGCGGTCATTTGCTGTAGGGGGCGCTTGCGGACGTCGCGAGGTCTTGTGCCCCCGATGCCAGCTGTTGCCATGGTATTGTTGCACAGGGTGCACAATGAGTACCCAATGCCCTTCCAACCCACCCATCCACCAGACCGTTAATTTAACACCTTGTGCAGAAGGCGTCACTTTTCTAGCTTATTTCCATATTTTCTTCATTGTTGGAGTTGTATTCATCTCGTGTATGGAAAACATGGTAAGAGAGAGGTCACTGCGCCTCGGTTATCGACGACATATTCGGGGGAATGGGGTATAGCCTCTACCGACTGATGGCGTCACCTGGCGGGACGGATGACTGGGAAAAGCGGACTTAATTCTTAAGAATCCATATTTGCACAGCCTGTCATTTGGCGCCTTTGTCTGCTTGCATGCACTTAGCGCGAGAGAAAAGATCTCAGCCGTTTTATCGAAACAGAAGAGCGTCTGCCAAACCCCGGCCCTGGACAAATCCTTGGCGCCGCCTGCATCTTGAGTTCGCTTAACATTTTAGGTGGATCCTAAATTTAAAAGAGAGAGAAATTTGAAAAAAAACGGGGTGCAATTGCTAGACTTGCACTCAGGGTAAGTAGCGCCGATGGAAAAGCACTTAGTTTCCATGTCTGCATGGCGAAAATGCAGCAAGATGGTTTTAACTATATTTATAGAAGTTTGGGGATGTGCCTTGTACTTAATGTTTGCTGAATAGATTGGCGAAAAATTTTCTGCCTTTCTACAATTAACGTTTAAGAATGACAAGGGACCAGACAGAGGAAAACTCGATTTTGTATGAGGCTGTCTCCTGCTTGTTTCCAAGGTCATCCATTCTTTCTGCCTACCTCTCTGTCTGCCCCTTCGTCTGCTGACAATGCAGGAAACTGGAAAGGTCACGGGGACTGATTTCAGTCGCTCTTGTGACAGTCTCTTCCATCTTGAGCTAGGGGACAAAAGCGTTCGCTCGCCTTTTTATTCCATAAAAAGTGCATAAAATTTTTTTCGAGATAAATGACTATATTAATAACAGTGGACGGTGGTCGATATCCTGATCATAGACTTTGCCCGTAACCACCTCCTGTCAGTTTATTGCCGCTGTTTACCGCCGAGACCAGACCACGAGCCTGCACGTGCACGTACGGCGCACGTGTGCCGATCTCGTTCCAACCTGCGCGTCTGCAAGAGAAGAGCAGCTGTTACTTGGCTTTGTAGGCAGACAGCCACTCGCAATCACCAGTCGTAACCGGGGATCACCAGCTCACCAGTGGGACGGAGACAAGCTTGTCTTCACCTCCAGCTGCTAGAAGCTTCCTTTGATCACGAAGCATATATTGAAATTGCTTGATCACTTTCACAAGTTTGGTAAATATTGCACGAGAGAGATATGCCTGTACTTTTTGGAGTGTTTTGATAATGTTTCTTTCAAAGGACTTCGTTATGGGCACTGCCTCACTCATACTCTCTCTGTTTCTCGTTCTCCTTTTTGTCAATATTGTTTACCATATTGCTTGCATCCACAAGTACTCATTAGGCTTATGTCCTGTGGTTGATGCTGTACTGTAATCAAAATAACAGCAAGACTTGGTGGTCTGACTTCGAAGCTTAATGGTCTGTAGCAACTTTACTGATTGATGCAGTACACGGGCATTGCGTGTGTAATATGACAGATGAGTTTTGTGTCACAGATGCTGGCGCACCCTTTCCTCACCACCCGCCCTTCCACGTCAGCAGCTAAGCCACCAAGAACACCTCGCCTGCTATATGCAAAGGGAGGGGTGGGCTGGTGGGAAGGGAAGGCGTTCATAAATAATAAATACTGTAAGAAGCTAATCGACGGACTACAAAGCTTTTTGCTTGGCTTTGCAGGCTTTGCTCTTCTGGTCGATCAGTGACGGTTCGGTACTAAAGCGGATGTTAATTTTCTAGGCTCGCCGCATCATCGCGTCAACAGTAAACATGTAGTCACGGGGGACACCTCGCTGTTCTTGCTTGACAGGAAGTGAGCAGCGGTCACACTAAGCTTTCACAGACGTGAGATTAGAGTGAATAATCTTATTTAAAGCTAGAGAGGTTGTGTTTTCTTTGGTTAACGAGACAGAGGTCGAACTGGAATCTTATCTGCTCCGGAGCCGTAGTTACGAAGCGAGAGTAAGTCATTTCCCCAGTGCAAACTCGGAAATTCAAGGAAAAGCATCTTGTTTCTGAAGTTCCAGTGTCCCGACCCTACGGACACTGCTTCATACTTCTTTACTTCAGGGCACCTTTGCCATCGCTTTATAACTACGGTTCCCGGGGTAAAACACCTCTGGGGTCTGCCTTGTCACTTGCTAGTCCTGCCCCATGTTGCCCCAGGGACACATCTTACTCTCGCTACATAACTACCCCACCTCCCCGATGATAAAGGGAGGAAGTGGTTCATAGATGCGGTTTCGTTAAACATTCACCGCCAACAATTTAGGATTTAGCGGTTAATTAAGTTAATCCTTCTCATCTTTGACATCAGAGGACGGTTAATAGTTCGCTAAACCAATTTCCCCCCTCCCAGTACAGTATTAGTTGATGTTAGCCACTGATGTGTCTCAACTTTCCATATCAGTAAGTACGTGTGTGTGTGTGTGTGTTATCAACTGGCCTTGATCCCACCAATGACAAAAAAATTAATGCGTTAGAGTCGATGGCATTGCACACACACACGCACGCGCGCGCGCTCACCCACGCACAAAAGTGAGTGTAGTAGTGCAGTGGCCTGCAGCGTGTTTGCATGTTGTGTTTGGAGGCGAGATTTGACTAGCTAAGCCACACTGCCCCGGACAGGTGACAGCTTGGGGTGTCCGAGGCTGACCGTTGCTGAACAAACATTGCTAAACAAGTTCAAGACGGCGGGGCTGCCTCTTATAAAGGGTCGCGAGGGCGAAAACTGGGGGGTTGCAAAGCCATCGACACTGCGGCGCGGACTGACGTGACCTCGGCACCGACCTGCACGCGGCGTCTCACCCTCTTGTGTAGCCGCAGACACCAGGTGCCGGTGCTGTCGGAGAAGGATTCGCGTTTTTGCACGCGGCCTGTCGCCCTGGCAACCACGTCACTCCGCTAGCCTCGTCGCGGCGATGTCACGTTAACAGCTGCCGGACTACAGCGTTAACCTTCTTGGTCATGTGTTCTTGCAAGATGTGCGCCCGTGTGTTTCGCATGCTAGTTCATTAGCGTGTGACATGCGAACTGTGTGCGTGTGTGTGTGTGTTTCGCAGGCTAGTTCATTAGCGTCTGACATGCGAACCCAGTTTGGGTGCAGGAGGGTAAAGGGCTTCTCATCGACCCATCGTTGAACAAGGCATATTAAGCAAGACAACCTCACGCATACACATGGACGTAAACGCTCTCTCTTCTCTCCGTATGTTGCTAGTTTTGTGCAGTCACTTAAAACAGTTGCAAAATGATAAGCGATTATCAGGAATCATTCTGCTGACTGCATTTGTAAATGTCGTCTGTAAGGATAATGACGATAATTAATTATTGATGTAGTTCTCAGCCGCTTCTCCTAAAAATAACTGGTCGAATATCTGCTTTGCTCGTCACATTAACTGGTTTGTTCGTCTGTGGGCGCGCGCGTGAGTGTGAGTGTGAGTGTGTGTGTGTGTGTGTGAGAGAGAGAGAGAGATTTTTATATCCCAGATGGCAGTTAGAAGCAGTTCTATATGGAAGCGCAACAACAATTAACAATACCACAACATATTCATATCTGCTCCACCAGACTCATACAATCGTGATTCACACGTGATCTACATTTATTTGCATACCAAAGCGTTCATAGGTCGCACGACCAAACAATGAAGGACAGCTTCAATCTGTTGGTCCTGTGTGTAGTCACACGGAAGTTGATGAAACTCTCTCGACAGGACATGCCTACGATCACATAGAATTGCAGACAGTTTTATCAAGTGTCTGCCTGTTGAACAGTGTACGACCCTAGTGCTTAGAGACTAAAAACACCCATCCGTTGTAACCGAAGACAGGCAGTTTACAAAGATGCTTGTGGCCTTGAATTAGATCACGTATGTTTATTTTTGTAACCATTATAATTTGTGTTTGTGTAATCTTTTAGAATGTAACCTTATAAAAGTTTTAACAGATTAGAATGCATAGCATCTTGTACACTTCTTGCTGATGGAGACACCGCAGACTGACTGACAGCTGATAATACCGGGGTGAAGGGGTGGTGGGCCTCATGCGGGGGTTGGTTGGAGATGGAAGGGGGGGGGAGGAATCTGTGGCTTGCTCGGAAAGCGTTCGAGACTTGAGGGCACGTGCAGTAATTCTTTGGCTTATCCATTGTTGACAGACAATAAACAGAAAATGTTATGCACGTGAAGGACCGTGCGCACTACCTTACCCTACCTACCCTGCCTGTCACAGAGGCCTCGGGAGTCTTATCTCCAGCAACGTACCGCAGGGGCTGCTTCTCACAGCACAACAAAGGACTGATTGCCGTGTATGTTGTGTGTTGAAAAGCACATTCACCATCCCATGTGAAATAATGTTTTTAATCGCTTGATTTCTTTTTTTTAAATAATGCGACAATGGATGATTTGGGAGAGAGCAGAATGACTAGAATCGTGCAGCATAATGGCTGTCTCAAAAAGACACTGTAGTGTTCAAGAACAGGCATGTACATGTATTTGGCTTCCGTTGGCATGTTTTCGCAGCCGTATTTGAAAAAGTTCCGTTGGAAAAAAAATACTTGTCAGAGAAACGGGTCGTTTTAATCCAGTTTTCAGGCTAGTCTCACATCAAGCAACCCCGCCTCTTGTCACTTCAGAAGTGCACATTGCCGGTTGTTAACGAATAATTTTTTTTTCGTCTGTTGCAGAGGTGATCCCTCCTTTAACATTCACCTGCGATTGTTTGGATTATAAACGCGTGGCTTCCCTTACAGGTAAGCAAAGCATATTTCTTCCTGCTGTCATTGTTATTAGGCGCGTGTTATCGACTGGCCTGTGTAGTGGTTTACATTTTTCGATTAAAAACAAGACAAAAAGTAATACTATATGGATCGTTCAGTGCTTGTTCATCCAAAACATCAAATATTCAAGAGTTGATTTTCATGTCTTATGTACTGTTCTGTCCTGTAACAAACACTTGAACAAACGAATGAGCACACACACGCACACACAAGCACACACAAAACCACAGTCGTGCGCATACACTTATGTAAAGGCGAGATAGAAACAAGAAAGAAAGAAAAGAGAAGATATCAAGTGTTCCATGCAATTTAACTGTGGACATGTTCAGTGTCCAGAAGCCTCAATAGAAAAAATTTTCTCACATGAAATCTAATCAACACATTACGTAATTCGTTGTCATTGACTTTCCTCTCATCAAACTACAACCGCTTCTCATTGCCATGCATGCCCCGTGATCGATAAATGTCGTGATTTTGACCCCTGCATAACAGCCCTCTATCATTACCGCTTTACCGCCTTCCCCCAGTCTGAAGGTTTCTCCAACTTTTTATTAATCTTCATCTTTCCGACATCATTCCTTGCATAACTTGCAGGCGCCAGCATCTGTACTATCCAGGATATTCAGTCGAGTAAACGATGGTAAGTTTTGATGGAATGAGGGTGTCGGTGCAGAAG
This sequence comes from Marisa cornuarietis, assembly GCA_004794655.1. NCBI lineage: Eukaryota > Metazoa > Mollusca > Gastropoda > Architaenioglossa > Ampullariidae > Marisa > Marisa cornuarietis. The sequence goes on along the minus strand of SMMW01000617.1, from coordinate 11,186,347 downwards.
GAAATAAGGGGAAAAATGAGTGTAAGAGATTTCTTGATCAAACGCGAAACAGTTGACGGGTTGAATTACTGGCTTATTTGACAGAAAAGTGGTTGCCTCTAGGAACTGAAGGGCAGGAATTGATAAAAGAGGAGGAACCCCGATTAACCAGCTTTTTCTGCAGGTCCCACATCCACTAAACGGTGAAGTTAGTGTTACTTGTACCATAATAACCGAAAGGACCTGGTTTGGATCTCGTTTCGGTGCTTCATCTGTTCACATGGGCGATGTGCAAGTACTCCTGTATCTTCCCTCCCTTTCTCCCTGTTTTCACCTGTTTCCCCATAGTGTGACATCACCGATAGATGGAAGCAGTACCTTATCGAATAGAACAGCGACATTCCTGAAGGACGGTAGGGGGCAGACACATCAGTCGTGTGGACACAGTTAATCACGGATGCAATCAGCCGACTGCGATTAAAATCACCGAGCCTGAACGAGAAATGCATCGTGAGTCACTTCACCAATCAACCATGTCTGCACAGTATAATTAGCATCAAGTTTCAGGGGAGACTTCTGTAAAAGTAGAAAGACTTTAAGTGCAGAAAATTGAGTTCGATTTGCTTTTAGTTCAGCAGCATCGACCAGCTAATCGTCTCCACGTTTATTGCGAACCCACCTGTGCCGCCGCCAGTAACGAGTCAGTCCGTCATTAGGCTGATGTCAAGATAGATTTTCCTCCGGGCCACGAAGAGGTATAACTCAGTGAACGAACAAGTTCTCCAGCCTTTCTAGTCCGCCATCCTGGATGCTGCTTGAAAGATCTCGCGTGCACTGACACTCGGGGAAAGAGCCTCGCTGACCTACTTCTTCCGCACTGGATTGATTTTCTTTCTGAAGTAGCGCGGAGGAATCTTTAGGAGACAGACGGGGAATAATGTTACCTTACCTATTGTGTAGACAGACGAAAATAATGTTACCTCCCTTATTGTATAGATTTTCATCCGGGGTATGCAGTGTTGTTCGGAGACTCTGCTAACTTAATGCACCACCAGGCAGAGGACAATGTAAAGTCGTTCAGCCTTATCAGCTGCCTCTCAGCTGTGTACTTTTTATATACATAGCAATCTTTATGAAGAGTCTTACATAAGTATTCGTGTAAAGAAAACATGTAAAAAATCCTCTTCCGAAGCAGGCTGTAAGCGTGAGATAAACGCATAACAATTATATGGATTAGGTAATGGGTACGTACGGAGTGCGCATGTCTGTGATGTGTCTGCAGGAAGGAGTTTGTAATGTCTGGAAATGTACAAGCATGCTAATAACATTCAGCGTGATTAGCAGTGTGCTTTACTTTGTACACAAGATGCACAATACTACTTTAAAATCAGCTATCGGCGTATTAAAGGGGCCCCATGATTTTATTACTCCTGTGTGGCGCGTGTGTCATATGCAGAAGCAGACATTATATAAAACAAACTCAAAAGTAGAAGGGGAAAAGATTTCATGCTGTTAACAGTGGAGTAGCTGGGGCTTGGGTGGAATGGATTTTAAACACCAATACTAGCGCCTGGAAGAAAGTTTCGTCTAATAACACAAAGAACTCGAGTGATAAAGTGGTGTTTGGGACTTGGGTAGCTGTGAAACATGTTTTACTTATTAACGCTGTGTGGGGCTAGGATGGATGTGAAACATGTTCTGCTTATTAGCACTGTGTGGGGCTGGGGTGGGTGTATAACATGTTCTCCTTATCAAAGCAGAAATTAAAAAAAACAGTGAGGGTTGAGAAAGGTGGCGGAGTAAAGAGGATTGAGGTAACTGAGTCCTCATAGTTGCTTCCCCGGAACAAGCAGGGTGCCGATCATCTGTTTCAACAACTGTGCCGGTCATTGCAACCACTTGTGCAGCTGCAACGTAGAGGAGGAATTTCAGAGAATATTCTGAAAAGGTCAAACAAAAAATATTGGCTGGAAATTTTATTATTATTCCCATGCCTTCGTTCTGAAACAAAAAGATCAACCCATTGTCCTCTTAGTTACATTCTAGCCCTCCCCACCGACAACCTCTTCGCAGCCCCTCCTATCCCCTTGGCTGCTCTTTGCACTTTGAGACCCCACTTAAAATGCTTCTATTCTTTTTCCGCCTAGGGTCGTAGCAGCATTGATCCCTTAATGTTTGCAACTTGCAAACGGTGTTAAAGAGAACCCACTCTGAGTTGTTTAGCGGAGCGATAGGTGCTGAGAATCAGTGCGAGTGTTGAAGGAAGGGGTGGGTGGGGGGAAGGGAAGCGAAGCGAGAATAACGGGGAGATGTTGCAGAGGCAAACCCTCGCAACACTCGCAACCCGCGCCGTCTGTTCACCTCCAGGCGTATTTGGCTGCTGCAGCGTTTGCTTGTCGCCAGGAACTCCGGAACAGCTCCTTTTTTGTGTTTAAAATGGAAAGGTCATCACTACAGTCTACTGGTGCTCGAGGTCGTGACAAGTGAAACACGATGAGCGGACAGTTCCAGCAATGTGGAATGATGATAATGCGCTGGTATTCTTTGTTGTAGTATTGAGAGTTAATCTCCTTTCAAGCTCATCATGTTCTTCTAGGTCGCAAGCAGATGAGGGTGAGTGGGTAGGGTTATAAATTATTTATATCAAGCGAAGAATTATTTAGTTACTCATATCTTTGATAGTTTCTTATTAGTGCTCTTTGGCGGTCAATTCCGTTTTGAACCGGACAAATATGGGCAAAGGTTTGACTCTGGCAATGTTTTAAATTGGTGTTTATATAAAACTTTGTCAAACACTGTCACTCGCCCATATTATGCTTAGATACAAAGGGCTTCAAATTATAGCTAATGTGCAATAAATAACATGTAGAGGAGATGTTGACCCTTACTTGGCTGGTGCTCTTTGTTTATTTTCGTCAAGGCAGGTGTAAGAGTTGAAAAATATTTTGTGTCGTATACATAGTATCTTTGTAAGTTTTTTTCAACGAGGCAGGTGTAAGGCGAGATAATACGTAAATAAAAGTGAGTTTTGAATCAAATCAAATTAAAAAAAAGAGTAATAGGTCATTATATTGTGTGACATAACATTAACAGAAGTTTGTCCCTTTTTTGATATTTAGGCAGAATCCTAGATTGTGTCTTGCACCTAATTAATACAACGGAAAAGAAAACTTTTTAACCATGAAATGTGGATATCCTTGGGCTGGCTATACGGAGAGAAATGACACGGCAGACAGACCCGACGCTCAGCGATGAGTCGTTTTCACCACTTACTCATATTCACAACAATGAGAGCTTTGCCGGAAACTGACTGAAGGGAGATAAATGAGGTTGCTATTGCTGATGTGGTAAGCGTCCTGTGTGGAGCCTGGCCTCGTCCAAACGGCGTTGCCAGACTTGTCTTTCCGCGCGCACGCTGATGTGTCAACAGATTCGCTAATGGGCTGACACGAAGTTTGTGAAACGAGATGATGGGACGGGTGCAGGGAGGGGGAAGAAGAGAAGAGTAGGGTAGGTGGGGGACAGAGAGGGAGCTATTTTTCTGGTGTTTTTATTGAAATCGATAGTTTCAGTGGATCCTCTGGGCCACGTTGGTGTCGTTGTTTGCTTTCAGGTTTTGTTAGTTATGGCGGCGAAACACCTGATCACATCGAAGACGAAAGGCAACAGACGGGTCGGTTTACTGTTTACTCAAGTCTGACATGATGTTTACTTATCTCTGACCCGATGTTTGCTTTTCACTGGGTGTTTACTTACCTTGAAGGCGAAACTGAATGGAAAAATCGAAATTCTGCTAAGAAACAAAGGAGGAAAACACAGTTTTCTTGTAGTAAATCTGAGGGAAAACGTGTTAAGTGGACAGATCAGTGATCTACCATTCAAAAGTTCGCAAAAATAAATAATAAAAAACGATTTTTTCAAATGTTGACACTATGTACAAGACACTCTAATATTTTATCAGAAGAAAAGGTATTTGAATTAAAATTGTCCTGTCATTAATAGTCATATTATCATTTGAGAACAGAGGCAATTATTGTAAGAAAAAGCGCTGTACTTTTTTTTCAAGACTTCAAACACACGCCTGCCTTCGATGAAAACTAAGCTGGCGTTGTGGCGGGAGATGGGAGAAAAGCTGTCTTATCTGCATCGCGTGACTCCCAGCATGGAGGTGATCAGGGCGTGGTGCAGAGACTACGCGGGCTGAAAACAAAAAAACTATGGATATCATGAGGAGCGAAAACGCGTGCTAACGTGTGTTCAGAGTCTTAACGTCCCCTACATGGACACTTTCCTCCTGCATTCTCTTCCTTCTGGCACCATGTGGGGTCTCATTTGCAACGCCGCCGAAGGCAGTCTTCACAAGGATCTGCTGCAGGGGGACCTCGTAAACGCTTCAGTTTTACGGTAGATACTTGTGGTCATTTTCAATAGGAAAATAGAGGCAGTGGAAGCTAGTCTTCATCGCAAACACCATCTAGTTGGGGTGGAGAAAAATGACTTATGAAGGAGTAGTTGTGTGTTTTTCTGCTAAGATGGCGGATGTTAAGCCATCCAAGCTTGTTTCCTTTGCAGTACTGGCCACACATTTGTGCTTGTGAACCTAGAGATGACTGCGAGTCAGGATCTCATACAACTGCTTCCCTCTCAAAGAAAAAAAAAAAAGAAAATTACCTGTTGAAGAAAACGGGTAGCTACCCGCTGCCTCGTTGTCGTAGAGGGGAAAGAGATTAATTTCAACAACATTAACAGTGTGCTCCAAGCTTGCAGATGCAAACAAATTAGGTGTCGGCCCAATAAAGGTGTCTGTAAATGGCTGGCTTCTCTGCCTCGTCCTCATTCTGGCCAGTGTGTCGTTAGACCTTATTTTACCCACGCATGTTAGCAGCTGGCTAAAGTTAGCGCTTGGCATTTCTGAAAGTCGCAGACGACAGAGGCGCGTCCAGCAAGACATGCTGCATGACGCGCTGGCAGGTGACTGAGCTGGGGAGGTCAGTGGACTTGTTTGTTTTGACAAAGACTACATGTTTGTTTTCGTGGGCGTTCGCGAGCGATCGTGACATATTGTTGTGAATCTCAGTGTCAGCCAAACGCTCCGACAGGGCAAAGGTGGGGTATGGATGACTTTTTGTTTTAGGGTTAGGTTGGGGGGAGGGAAAGATGGGAGAGGGTAATCATGATGAGCAAGCGGATAAGAACATTTAGGTGAAGAGCTCCAGCTTGTGCATGATCTTTCAATACGCATCCTTTCTCTCCTTGTTTCTCGCTAACCGAATTTCCACATGACGTTAACTGTTCCCGCTTGTCATGAAAGGACAACAAACATTAGTTTTCTTCAAGCCGAATCTGATCCTTATTTGTGTTGTTACATTATTATTGGGGGGGGGGGGCAGTTAGTGGCGCAGTGGCTAAAGGGATGTCGTGATTTGTATATCTCTGCTGCGACACGCGTCGTTTTCTACATGGGTCACTTGGTTTTCGGTGGTTTTCTCCGGGCACTCCGGTTTCTCCCACCCTTTGTGGGTGTGTGTGGTGCTATGTGATGGAAAGTATGCGTGTTTATGAAGAGAGTCGTACTCACCCGCCCAACAAGCCGCGATGGGACGTCCCTCGGTGTTTCTGTGTAGTTGTCTTTATGTAAAATGCTCTTAGCCCAGTTGGTGCTCAGACAAGGTGCCATGTAAATGTGGCATATTGTTATTACTACTACGTATATTTGTTCCAACAACTAAAGTTAGTCCATGTACCGAAGTAGTTCCGTTCACTGACGTGACAGTTTTTGCGCAGTAAGGATGTAGACAAAGAAATAACATGCAGTATCGGCTCTTCCTGTTCAGTGCACTAAGCTTGTCTTTTGGACAGCGAAGCACGTTATACAAGTGCACTCTACTGTAAAGCGCTTTGAGTCCTACTGTTGTTGGAGAAAGACGCTAAACAAATTGCCTTATTACAATTACATGATAGGTAGTTCTGCAGAGTGACGTAGCCTTCGCTGGAAGTGAGGAATTCTTTGTGTGACACAAACACACAGACACAAAAATTAACTCTCTGTATCTCCATCTCATTTGTTCCTTTCCCCTTGCTGTTTTTTCTGCCTCTCAGTCTGTCCCCACCCATCCCCGCTCTCTCTCCTTCCCCACCCCACTTCTCCCGCACCTCCTTGCCGGCAGGCGTTCGGGGTGCACGGCTCATCACGCACTGAGACAAAGTGCGCCACCCGTGTGCGTGCATGCAATACGAGTATGCGGTGTTGCGTGCACATCATCCTTAGAAGCCGACGCAGTGCATGCATGTGATTTGCTTTGTCGCGAAGACCAGAGGAGGAGCCAAGGGGACCAGTTTTGCCTGTGGTGATCTGTCGCCGCACCGTGGACGAGCTTTAACGAGATGAGACGGGGGATAGGCCGACTTTGGGTACCTTAACATGTCATTGACGTGGCGGGAATAAACGAAGGTTGGGAGACGGTCCGCGGGCATTTTACTCCCGAAGGCGGACGGAGGAGTCACACGTGACACAGAGACTCAGGGCATTGTGCCCGTAAACTGTAAAAAGGCATCACGAGGTCGACACGGTGAAGGAAGAGATATGAAAACACCTGAACAAGTACTGATGTGTCTTTGATAGTCATGGAATGTTCTTGCTTGAAATTTGGAGACAAAATATTTTTTCGCCGTAGCATCGGAAGAGGGTGACTGAGTAGTGCGCATGTGTGCTCCACTGTCGAAGACACGCATAATTGTCTGCAGACCTCTTCCGTTCATAAATCATGAAGTTGCATTTATTACTGCCAAACTAACAGTTATACGGGTTTTCTTCACTTTAACGTTCAAAGGTGTTTTTTTTTTGTTTTGTTTCGCAAGCCAACTGGGGATCAGTGCACAGGCAAAATTGAGGTGTGGACAGGTAACCAGCTTATGTTCCGCAACGGCGTGAGTTGCCTGTCCAGGCAGCATTGAGGATCAAAAGTGTCTGTCACAGACGGGCCCGAGGAAACCTGATGAAAGGAGAGACAAAAATGAAGAGGGAAAGGCTGATAGCGTGGCGTTGCGGACCACGTACACAGCCGTATCCCAGAGCTAATTGCACGCAAAAGATGTCAGTAATTCCCCCAGCTTGCCGCAATCAATCATTGGCTCGGCAACACGACCGTGTGTTGACGTCCCGGTTGCGTCAAAGGAAGGTCGAAAGTTTGAGGAACAATCGTCGGGGGACCGTTTTCACACTTGCCCATTCATTTCCTTTGGCAGAACAATGGGCGGGCGTTTTCCGAAGAGGACTGTTTCTGCACGGCCCCTGCATCACCACGACACTCCCGGTCAAAGCACTTCCACGGGACGTCTCCGCCGAGACTTCCATACCCTTCCCAGCACAGTCATTAAATGGGACAGCTCCCGAAAAAAGGCAACCACTAGCCCGAAGCATCTAGAGTAGCATCCCTTGCTGAACAGTCATGTCGAGGGCTCGAAGCTGAAATGCGCCCTCGTCCACTTTCCGTGACGGGAGAGTAAGGGGTGTGTGTAAACAAAAACGTGATCATTCATCAATATATTTAAAAGCACCGGCGTGGAACAGCAGGTCTGTTTTGAAACCTGACGGTCTCACTGAGAGATATGTCACATGACTAGACACCGGCCATTCGCCCTTGGTACCCTAGGGGGCAGATATTCTGCCAGGAACCAGACAGCGTCATGAGTTCCGACTTTGCACCTCCACAAACCTGAACCCCAGAGAGGCGATGTTTATAACTGGTTTTTAGATATGGCTGGCACGTGTATAATGCAGGTGCACATGAACAAGAAGAGTATTCAGCAGCCACCATGTGCTGTGGTAATGTCAGTTTCGGCTTGAATAAAAGGTGAAAATGCCATTTGCGAACAATGTTACAGTAAATAATAAAAAAGACCACATTGAAATGCAAATAGAGATTATGGTTCTTGTCAGTGTTGGTACCACAGGTAATACCCAGATATTACCATGTCATCTCAGATATTCAGTTGATGCTAGAAAATTATGTCGTTCGTTGTCTATGCGCAGTCGCAGGCTAAACTGCAGGAGGAATTATATTGACAAGCATCCGTTGCTGCTGTCGATTGTCTGAACACACATGGGGTGGGGTGGGGTGGGGGTTGCTTCTGTTCTCCACTAGGCACCTGGCACTTTAGTCTCCTCAACCTTGGTCCTGCCCCCACCTCGCTGGTCCAGCAGCAGGCGACGAGACAGTAACTGCGGCCAGCACCAGGCTTCGGCCCGGAGGGTCGATAGGGCTGACGGCGTCGTTTGACCAAGAGGAATCGCACGAGCATCACCGGCATCTGTCTTGCTCTGGGCTTCACGTTAGTATTGCGCCGTCCTCCCCTTCTGGTCGATAAGCCGGGGATAAATCACCCGTTAGAGGCCTTCACAAGGTCGTAAGCTTGGAATTTTAAAGGTTGCAGACTCTTTTTTTTTTGACTTCTCCCAATCCCCCTTTCTCTCCCTCTCTCAGGAAAAGAGGGCACTTTTTGTATCACGTCAAAAGCTGACTTTTTATTTTTAAATTTCCAGACCCCAAACTTAGTTTTGCTCTTTGGTATCAGCCAAAAGAAGAAACTATGCCACGGTGATCACGTGCACGTGCACGTGCTCGTGTGCACACGCACACACACATACTAACATACAATCACACACTCTCTCTCTCTCTCACACACACACACACACACAAAGAGAAAAAAAGAACACACCCTTCTTGATCGACACACAGGGTTGAAGAGCTTGTTAAAATGGATAGATAATGTTTACAACTTTGGTTTCAAAATTAGATCAGTCGCTTTGCGATGCTTTACAAGAATGTAGCACTTTCTCTTCTTTTCTCATGCTCGCTGTTGAGGCTCAATTTATTTAAGGGAACTTTTTATTACCATTTTTAATTTTAATTTTGTTTTTTTTTGAGAACTGTCGATTTCCTTGCCATCGGCAGCTGTTTCCCACCATATCCCATCACAAACCAGCATCTCCATCTGGTGCAGCTTGTCGTCGCCGTAGCCCAACTTCCAGGCTTCTTTATCAAGATTGTTTGGGGTTTGCCAATCAAACATGTTTTATTTCATAGATTACAGCTCCCAGAATTCTGCGTTCGTGCTGTGAGAACAATATCCAGGAAGAAACCAGTATTAATCGAAGTGTATACCCGGCGGACAGTTTACAAGAGGTTGGAGCAGCGCGACAAACAGGCTGGGTACCCGGACAACCGTGTGCCTCAGTACATTTCATTTGTACACCGATAACGCAAAATGGAACGTGAGAATGCAGACCATTTATCCTTTTCAGTCTAAAATCAAAAATGCAAACTGCAAAATTCTTCTTCATTTTCCGCTTCGCTTTTGAAACGGGAAATAGAATATCGACTTCATTTTCTATTTCCCTGTATAATCAGAAAATGGAGTGTTAGAAGGGGTGGGGGGACATCTGGTCTCTCTCTCGCTCGCTCTTTTCTCTAAACAGCTTTAATTTTTACGAACGGACTTTACGAAGGAACAAAACAAGTAAAGGGTTAACATGAAATGCAGGGTCAAAATCAATAAAGTGTGGTGCCGATAGAAGTTTTTCGCAATATCTTTTTTAACTGAATGTTCGGAAACGCTCATCTGCTGAAACCCGAAAAGGTGGGCTTGCCATCAGCGCTGTGTGACAGATGCTGATGACAAGCTCTGAATACAGAGACTCCGTCGAACAAAAATAAGGAATTAAAAACAGCTGAGGCTACAGCACAGACTTTATAAGCATCTAGTGGTGAATTTTACGTGACAGGCCGTAGCATGACCGCGTTAAACTGATTCTACCCATCTGAGACGGGAGCAGCTGCTGATAGGTTGATGAAGAGGGACCCCGACGTTTAAGTGATGGAAACCTCGCACGGTACAACACTTTCTAAAAAAAAATAAATAAAAAATAGGGAGGTTGAGGCTTTCGTGGAGGTGCTTTCGCCGGCAGATGTTAGCGTAGATATAGTTTCTGCCGAGTGCTCTTCCTTGTCTTGTAGCAGGCAGCTGGGTACCCGACAGTTTTCTTCACTTATCTGCACAACGAAAACGGGTGCGCGGGTTCTCGAAACTGGCTGGGCGCCGGGTGAGTGAGGGCGAAACACTTGGAGAAGATTCTCAAGATTTTGGCTGGCGTGAGGGCTGTGAGGTGAAAGGTGCATAGTGCATGGGTGAAGCTGACGACAGGAGGTGTCTATGAAGCAGAAGGTCGGGAGCTTGGTGCAGGGAGCACGCGGATAAACATTGCGAGGGGCCTGTCTCTGCCCCTCGTTATCACACTATCGATGATCACGCGCGTGCGAGCGCTGCACACACGTACAGATGCACATAATGCAGAGTAGCACATAGAACTGCACGCGCATGTAGCACTACATTCTCTTTGCTTCTTTGTCTTCACACGAGAGAGAGAGAGAGCATAGCAAAGGTAGATTGAACAGATCGAAGTTTGTCTCACAATTTACGAACTTTAAAGTCAAGCACAGCAAGTGATGCGGATTGTGTCATGGGAAAATCCCCGTAGTTGTGAGGTTTCCAGCTGATCCTCTTATGGCATAAACAGACTGTAGGAGGTATTTCTCTAAAAGTTGATTTGACCCCCCCCCCATCCACCCCAAAAAAGAAAAACAAAAACAAAAACAAAAAAACAAACATCACTCGAGAACCATGCCAACATTTTTGCGTTGAGAACAGGTGTGCTCAAAACACGTGTATCTCAGCCGATATGATGCCTGCTTACATGAAAGACACTTTGGCCAAGATTTCTAGAACATCTTTCCTGTGCGATGTTGTCATTTATAAGCAGTAATCTCTCCTTGCGACAGTAACTTGTTCCTTATCACATTTTGCTTTGGGGGATACTAGTTTTTAGGCTTGCGAGATGTCGACACTAAAGAAATCGTGTGCGCATTTGTATCTTATCGCTTGCTCCTAAGTATGCTTGCATTGCGCCAGCAAGCTTTTACATGTGTCTCGTTGAGAAAAAAATGATACAACACATTTCCTTGATTTATGGGTATTATGTCATTGCTTTGACGCTGATCTGTGAAAATGAAAACCTACAGCACATTCTGGTAAATATTACTTATCGACATTGCCTCTTCACGCCCTTCTCATCTGACAAGAAGTATTTCGTGTTCCATCCTTGCTTAAAGAAGAAAATATTCACAGACTTTTGGAAAAACCACGTCTTTAATAGAATAAGTAACAAGGGGAGCCAGCTTCAGTCTTGACTACAGGTCTTGATTTAAAGTAAAGGCATAGTTTAGTCGATGTCACTTTTCTTGCAAAATTTGCGGATGTAAAGCGTTTTGATAGTGAAATATGTGAATCGTGAAATATGTGTTTTCATATTCGTTGTTTGCATGTGGTCAGTTTTGAAACAAACGGTTCAACAAATTATGTGTTAGGTGGCCCAGGTATCGGTTTTTTCTGTTTTCTATAGCAGGGTATTTTTGATTCGGTCCAAGGCCAACAGCTTTTAGAACATGTGACACACCCTTTCCATATACACTTCTACCCGTTGTCACCACCCATCAGAGCTCGCTACCCACCCACCAACCTTCCCGCGAGGCTATGAAAGTATCCGCGAGCTCTGTCAGAGATGCCTCTACACTGGACGCGGTGAAGTTAAAAAAAAAAAAAGTAGACCCACCTCCTACAAGGATTGTTTCGACGTGGTCGGAGTTCGAAATTGAAAATTTACGTTAATTAAGCAGCTCATGAGTCATAGCGGGCAAGTTGTCGGGCAGTAAGATAGCTGTGTTAGTGCTCCACTGTAATTGTCGCTGACGCTTTGAGAGGGGACAGATTGAGTTTGAAAGCCACCGCCTTTTCGCTTTATTGCCCTTGGCTATGCGCCTGCAGATTACCCTAGAAATTTAATTAGTCTAATTTCGCCCCACAACCAGCCCATTAAAAATTGTGTCCCTTTGCAGTGGGTGGCTGTGAAAGAATTTAAGGTCGCTTCCATTCGCGTTGCAGGCTTGCCACACTTAACACGCATGCGTACACCACTCCCCTCCACTCACCTTTGGTTCAACCCCCGCCATCTTATTTTTCTCCTGTTCTTAAGGTAGAGCCCCCTTGTTTTTTCCCCTGACGTCTTATGATGTAGTTTGTGGTTGAACCACGACCTCCCGCTGTACTTTGTTACAAGTGTATAGTTTTCCCATTACTCTGGCGTAGTTTATGGGAAGACATGAGTAATTCTGTCTGTCTGGCACACACCAAATAGCCGAACTGTAGTCAGGATTGAGATTGGATAGGAGCGGATTGGAAATCAAACGGAGACAATTCCAGAGACGTATAGATTGGATTGCCAAAAATAAAAAGCATCTAGACGACTAGCAGCCATCACAGGGAAATAGGCCTGGGAGCAAGAAGGATCTGCAATGGCCAGATTGACCCGGAACTAGTTGTGGCATCACCCGGAAGCTGCCTCACGTGACCCTCGTGCAGTTACTTCGACTTGAACGAGATGACAAACCGAAATGACAGCCTGAACGCTGCACCAGAAGTATTAGGATGAGAAAGACGATAACCGGTTAAATTCTAGACGTATACCATTACCCCAGAATCAAATCAAGCCATACACTGCACGCAGTACCATGTGTTGGAAGATGGTGTGTTATAGTAATTGTGCAGACTTGGGGGAGCATGGATGGGAGGCGTGAGAAAAAATGTAACTTTTCTTCTTCCCTTTGTAAAGGAAATGAAATCTGTCTGCGATATCCAGGCTGCAACTATGCGTACTGGCTATTTATGTTGTGTGCTTGTTTGTTTGCTTTTTGCATCTTACATTTTGCTTATTCATCCTGTGTTTTGTAAGTTGTATTATTTGTCTTATGTACACATCGACATCAGAAGAGGCTTACGAAATTAGGAACGAAAAGAACAGGAGAACAGGAAGAATAAGATGTAAAAGAGAAAATAATAACGACAGCAGCAAGTCTTGACTGCACATGCCAATGTCACCAGTCTCTTTTCTTTCGTATCGATCGTACGTTTCCTCCTACAGCACCCTCCACAGTTTAGTACTTCTGTAAAATGGGGAAGATTTACTTATTTTCTACCTGCTTCACGCTTGTTTGAATGATTAAAGAGAGAAAAGTAAACCATTGAGACACTCGTTTTTCGGTAGTCTGTTGCTGTGTAACCGTAGTGTAAATTATTTTAAAACAGTTTTACTATTTATTTGACACGTGTGTGTTACCTGCGATTAAAAGAAAAGTGGGCTTCTCGGAATCTTATTGTTTTATCTAGACACGTATGAAGATCCACATCCACATATCGTTGATTTCAGATTTGTTCAGTATGGAAGAAGTCATTCGTAGTGGCGCTTAGACTACGCACATACATGATGTGGCCTCACCATGAGAAGGGGCTCTGACAAGCACTGATTGTAGTTGCGATTGTTTGGAAACAAAAATTGTGAGCATATTGGTTTATTGCTTTGCATACGCTTGCGGACGAAAGACATCACTAAGCTTGTAAAGCACATTGAATAAAGTCGCGGTACTGATGATGACGGATGTTCTTGATGGCGATTATGAATTTTTTTAACACGCGCACACTTGTATGCACATTTGAGCTGTAGGCGGACATTAACTCGCTCTTTGTGCACCTTTTATTCTCGTGGCCACACCAGGCGTCAGTTTTCGGTGCACCTTTCTGTGAGGACTGGTATCATGGGGGGTACACGTGGAGGTCGTTAATGACCCCAAAGGTTTCGCTGCGCATCTGGAAGAGCTGGTGTAGAAGTTCAGCTCGTGACTGCTGCTAGACAAACCCACAGGCCACACTTCACCCTCGCGTTTTCCTTGGGAGAGTTCGGGGTAGTTTTGTGCGCCGCAGGTCGGGTGCCAGTTCTGATAATGAAAGTATTTGTCCGAGCACGAGCCCTTCTACCTTCATTAAGGTAGACATGCATACAAGCTGCTCATTCGCACGCGCACACTCACAGACACCCTTTCCAAGTCCGGTTCCACAAAGAGTGTTGTTCTTAAAGTATGCATTAAGTCGGAGATGATAAATTGAAAATTCCCTCCTAGTAAGAACCAACTCCAAGGCCTAAGAAGTTAATATTATGTGACCATTCTCTCCTAATGCTAAGAGAGGTGTTGCGAAGACGACTGATTCAAGAAAGGGGGAGAAAAAGTGTTCCCGCTTACAATTTACGGTTACACATAATTCTGAACACGTGCTGAGTCATTAGTGAGCAGTTAGCTCCCCTTGGGATAAACATCAACACGTGCAGTGTTGATGAGTTCATCCGATGATGCGCCTGGTGAGTGAAATCGAGGGGAACACGAAACTCCTCGGTCGGCCCTTTAAGGCGCCACGCAGTCCTAAGCTTCATCAAGTTCAGATTCAGTAAATAACTCCAAACCATGTACTTAAGCAGAGCGATATGTGAGAAAGTCATTGACCATTTCCGATTTTTTGTTGGTTAATAGAAACTTTAGATCAGAAAGCTCACAATAATTGTGTACACAAACTCAAGTTATAACAACATACTGTCAAAATATTTAGTATAACATAAATTGCTGTGTAAAAGCATAGTGAGGTTAAGACAGCCTTGCCTAAGAAGGCTGGAGGCAAAGCTGTTTAAAAAAAAACAGTTGCTGATTAAGAAAATGTTTTTGTGCAGAAGAATTGAAATGTTATCTTCTCGGACACCCCTGAGCGTGATCATTCATACGAATGGCAGCTTTCTGAATAAAGGTCATTAGTGAGCTTACTAATATTTTTAACATTCTGCAGCAAACGTCTAATCTGGCTTTCGATAGCAGTCATATTACTTCTCTGTTAATTTTTTTCCACAGAAAATCACCAAGTTTCCGTTTCAATAAGATTGCTCCTCCCAAAGGTTGCTTAGCTCGTTGTTCGCAAATTAACTTTTCCGTTGTAACACGTTTTGTACAGATCGTGTTTTTACTGTTAATTTCTGAAGGATGCCCTGGTGTGAAGTGTCATTTAACACTAAGTGATTAGAGAGTGACAGAGATCACGACTAACTAATGGGATTTGTTAAAGGCGTTGTTACAATCAGGTGCAGGAACTTATGAGCAACGGGGTCTTAGAAGCAGCGTGAAAAGCACGCGCTCAGATAATTCAGCTGAGTGACGTCTTGATGGTGGGTGTTGTCTAGTTTCGAGGGAAAATGATATGGCACGTCGATTTCCTGAAACAAAATCTATGCTAGGCTTCGTCGGGGGTAGACAGGCCGTGGCATTTCCAGCCGACCTTTCAATTTTATCTAAGTGTCTATAGTACATTTCGGCTGCCGACTTCAGCGAGCACGGGTGAATGCACCCACGCGCACGCGCTGCAGGCGCGTGACAGTTGACCCATAGAGTTGCACATTCTCTAGCCTTGCTTTGTAACCTTGTGTAACCCGAGATTTTTGTAGATTGACCACATTACGAATACGGGAACACAATCTTAGAAAGTAAAGGTCGGACAAATAAGACAAATTTGTCAAAGTTTGCGCCATTATTTAAACAATATTTAACATGGTGGTTATATAAAACATTTTATAACATGATGGTTATATAAAAACTTCGTCAAACTTGGTCAAACTACGTCCGTATTTGTACGGTTAAGAAGAGCCTTAGTGAGCACAAATATTTGTCTATATATATGTCTAGTCATAACGACACGATAAAAGTGTGCACTCTACACATTAACGATACCCAGTTGAATTATGTCATGTGCAAATCCCTCATCTTGTGTCCATTGGATAGCTAGTCTACCCGCCTGAAGGGAAAATAAAGGAAGAAATAAATCTCAACTAAATATATATGTTCTCGGATTAGTTGTGTGAAGGACTGTACTTTGTTTTCGTAGGAAAAGCTGTCCCTAATTCTCATAGGATAAACAGACCCTAAGACTATGTATACATAAACCATTTGAGGTCATGGGGGCAGCTTGACAGCTCTGAGAAATAATGTCTTGCGTTATCCATCATTACAAAAGTGATGTAACAAAGAAATTTGCTTTTTTTGTGTGCTTCAGTTTGTTTTTTTCCTCACTGTCTCTTCTTTTTTCGTGAAGAGCCTTAAAGTAGAAATGTGCCAAGGCACCACACGTTAAGGTGTCACCTTCCCGCTGAAGCCGAAGCGTAAACAGGCGAACGGTCTCGTTCGATCTGCGGTTCGATTAGTCCTGACCGCGCTCTCGTTCCGCTCGGAGCAAATCGGGAATGTGCGAGTGGCGGCCTGTGACAGAGCGGTGACTCGAGAGCTCCGCCAAGGCCGTTAACTGCGAGATCCGGTGAAACCAGAAGTTGGAATGAAGTAGACGTGAAGAGACCCAGACGTACAGAAATCGAATCAGTCGATTGCGGTGAAGCAGAACAGGCAGCCTGAAAGGTGCGCCAGCAGTTCCGCGATCTTTGCTTTCGAAGACTTCTTTGGCAGTCCCCTTTCACTCGTCCTTTTCTTTGACAGTCGCTCCTTCCTCACCGGCTTCATCATTCTCTCCCACCACCATTGCTACTTCTCCTCCTTGGCATCCCCAACCGCCACAGACGTCCCTGGAGAGACTAGGCATTTTGTCTTTTTGGACAGCGTGCTGCAGCTCTCGACTTGCTCTCAATTAGGCTGCTTGCCCGTTGTGCTGAGGGCTGCTCAGTCTTCATGACACAGCCAGTGCACGCTGTCTGACCAGGACCACAGCATGTTCACCTTTCCGATACATACAGCTCACGCTGGTATCCCTCACCAGTCGACGCTTTCTGCTCACTCAAGCTCCCCGACGCCCGTGATGGCCACCCCACCCCTCCACCCCGACCGTGACTCTCTTGAGCTTCATTCAAGCGCCAGTTAGTCACTCTTAGTTCACGTGGTGAAATCAACTAAGCTTCAGGCTGCTCGGACTTAGCTAGGCCAGTACCAAAGGTTTGACCCATTGATAGCTTTGTTTCAAAGTATTGACCCTTCGATGAGCCTGTTCTCAAAGATTGGCGTTACGTGGGCTTGGTCTCAAAGATTAATCCCTGAATGAGTTTTGTTTCAACTACTGACACTAATATGATTCTGAACATAATGGTGACCCTTCGACAAGCTTGGTCTGAGAGATCGTACGAGCCTGATCTCTAAGATAAACCGTTCAGTTAAGCCTGTCTCAAATATTAAACACTTGATAATCTCATATCCTTAGATGAATCTGGTCTCAGTCCAATCAGCATCGGTTGCCCAGTCGTGGATCCTGTTTGACAAGATGAAGCCATGTACCCTTTCTGACAAAAGTTGTAGTGCGTTGATCCTCAAAGCCTCAACCTGTGTTCAGGTCCACGTAGATGTTTCTCCATATAAAACTCTTGCACGTGTAGTCGTATGGTTTCTCACTGAAAATACTGGAAACCGACATCTAGCGAGCAGTGGTAACTAGCCACATTGCTCTTTTACTTCGTTGTCAGTGAATGTTGTCGAAACAGCCGGCAGTTTTCTTGCTGGTAACCGGTGTGTCTCAGCTGTAACCGCCGATTTCGAATTGAATGGACGACCTTAGATGCCCAAACTGTTGTAAGAAAATAATATCTTTATTGTCATCATCGGTTCATGTTCATTTATTTCAGACACAAACAAGTATTAAGAAAAGTCTAGTCTCTATTTTCTCTGGCCGAGATGAGATCGCATATTTTGTCATTTTCACTCTTGTTGTACTATTAATAATTATGTCTTACTGTGCGCTGCGATGAACAGAAAAACTCGCAGAAAAAGATTTTTCACGTTCACAATATGATGCATATTGATTCCGTGGAGGTTGTAATCTGCTGTCTAGATCTTACAGATGATTCCTAAGAAATGACACGGAGTATTTTTTGAGGGTGAGGAGTGGGGTAGAAATAGGGAGGATTTTAGAATTAGAGATCGTTCAGAAAGTCTTAACTGCTCGGCTGAACCTTTTATCCGAAGGAAAAGACTTCATTCATGTATTCATTGGTCTGCGCATCATAGGAAGTGTAGTTAGGAAATAGGCCTCGAGTGTACTATTTTTAATTGTTAAGTAACGAGACCCTTTCTGTACGACCTCCTATACTTGAATCAAACTGAAGTCAGTACCCAGCAACGAACACACGCTCACGCATGTTCATGAAAGGAGAGGGCTTTACCCACCAGCATAAACGGAAAACAATAAACAGAAATAAAAGCAGTGCCGAATATATGGAAGAACTGCGCAGCAGAATCCTTTGTTACCGTGCTTTTAGCGTTGTCAACAGGGCGGAAAAACATTCCCGGTTACCATGCTGGCTTGAAATGGCAGCGCCGTGTTAACACGAGCCACTGTTGGTTATGGGACCGACCCACTGCCCCTAGGCTTTCTTGCTGACTAAAATGGCAGGGCCCTGGGAGGGGCGCCTTGCTGAACAACTTTTGCCGGCGGTGCAACCGGAAGTGCGCAACAATCGATTCCAAAACTGGACACATTGCATGCTGGGTGGGATCAGGGGGTCGCCACTCTTGTGCACCTATTGAGCCCCGAGGTAGAGTTCACGTTCTTTGCGCCCGAGTGGTGATTGTATGCAGCTTGCATGGCGGGATGGTAGGGTTGGCGTTGGTTAAGAGGAAGTGAAAAGCGAGTGGGGAGGGGGATGTAGATGAGTGTAATCGAAGAATGCACGCTGGGTGCGCGCAGGTCACGACAAAGGGGGAGACAACCTTTCCGACTAGGAACGACTGGGTTCCCTATGAATCCAGCCTTGTTCTCTATTCGCTTGGATGATGTCTCTGCCCGCATAGAGATCGTGATAGCAGGTTTTCAGGTCCCAGTTTCCAGATCTCACAGATTCATGCGACTGAGTACGGAGAAAACTGATTTAAAAAAAGAACAGATCATAATTATTTGCTCAGCCTATCCGTGTTAATAGCCGTTGCCAAAGGTATCGCCACGCAACACACAAAGTCCAGGATGTTAACATCGCCATGTTTAGCGTGATGGCTATTAGAGCGCTTCCTTTTGGTATTGGGGAAGAGATAGGGGTAGCTATTTGACTTGGCCCTCTTCTCCTCCACGCCTCATCTAATCTCGTCCCTAGCTCTGGAAGTTTTGTACTCATGTCGATAGGAGGATAAGGAAGGCTACAGCTATACCAAATCTACTTAGCGAGATGGCATATATATTTTCGCAAGAAATAAAAACAGATGAATGCACGCGAGCCCACACGTGCGCGAACAGTAATGAGGAACGAATGTGTGCGCGAACGCACGTAGTTACTCTACCAAACATCTTTATGTGTTTTGGCAGTATCAGATCTCTCTAGTCTGCCGCAAGAAAAACATCGGCTGTCCCCACCCCAGTCATTGACCATTGATCAGCTCAGCAGTCGGTTGAAGGAAAGCTCAGCAAAATCAACCCGCATGTGCCAGTAATTACCAGGAGAAAATGTCGGCACCCGGCTTTCTAAGACGGAATGAGAAACGCATGCCAATGGCTACAGGTCACGTGACCAGCACCGTGGACACACTAACAGCCGTCGTCGTGGGTACTTTGCGTCCGGGGTCAGGAAAGGCCGCTGCTTCACCGGCGGAAACGGGGAAATGGCGACGTGAAGATCGGGTGGAGGGATGGGGGAAACACGCCATCAGTCTGACGCCCAACCTGACGCCGGGGGTTGGCGGGCAAGCAGGCAAATTGCAACAAGTGCTTGGCAACCAGCAACAAAGCCACCCCGTCCCCTATCTCTATCCCACCTTCCCTCGCGTGCAGGGAGAGGTGATACAGTTCGTGCATGTTGTCCCCATCTCTTTCTTGGTGTACTTGATCCATCGCACGTGCGGCTCGCGCCTTGCCATGATTGACCGCACGTGGCCTGGCCTGACGCACTTATGTCCACACTGACCGCAGGTATAGTTTTAAAACCGAATCTCGGTACTTTCGTCTGCTTCCCAGAACAGAATTCACAAATGAGAACCTAGGAGAAAACGAAGCTTCGGCACCACGACTGCCGAATGCTTTGCTACGCGGTGAAAGTTACACAAACACAGAGGTCTAAAGGTGAGCAGGAAATGGTATTTAGTAGCTAAATCGCCATTAGGTGCAAACACTTTTCCATCAAAGCATTCAAAGGTAGCTTTTATCGGAAGAAGTAAAATATGGAAAGTGTATCTTTAATAGCTTTGGGACAAAAGGCGGGAATAAGATGTTTTGAAGTCGCTTTTGCCAGTTACGCGACTGGACTTGTGTAGAGGACTGTATCTTATGAAGCACGATACCAGTAAAATTATGGTTCTCTCTCTCTCTCTCACACACACACACACACACACTTTACACCAAAACCCCTAAGTGATTTCTTGTTGTAATAATGTCGGCGATAAAAAAAAAATCATCTTGGCAGTGAAGTGGAGAGAAGAATATCACGCTGCTTAGTCTATGTTACTATTGGTGGTAATGGCAGTGAGGTTGGCGGTGGTGTATCATTTCACGAAAACATCAGTTGAAAAAAAATGTCTTGATGTTTATTCCCGCTGCTTGCAAAAGTACTGCTTAGAGTTTGTCATCAAATAGCAAACTTCTTTGCATCTTCGTTTACGCTGGGGGCCATAATACCACAGCCAAGACTTGGGCCACCACGCATGACACTCAGCACAATTTAGCCGGCCTCCTCACCACCCCACCCCCCAAAAAAAAATCCTTTCACTCCCTTAAAAAGATCATAACGTGTGCTCCACTCATCGTCTTGCTGCAGATTAAGCATTGTATAGGATTGCGAAACTCTGCCATTACAGAATAATAATCGTAATCTGGTTGCTCACAGTTTCTAGGGCGACGGTTCCTATCAGAGCTTATATCTCAGTTAAAAGTCTCGCAACTTCTCTCAGTTTCTCGCGGGAGTTGAAGTGGCCTGTTCCTTATCCCTTATCTTGGTTGCCGGCACGCAAGGGTCCTCAATTTTCGTACTTGCCACTGTCTTTTCGCCGGGAGTGATCGCAGAGATGGCCATGCATATAAGAGGGGACATCCGCGAATAGATGCGGAGAGAGTTACGCCTCCCTGATTACGCATAATCCGCGTGGGAACATGGCTGTGAGGGAGATGGAAATGAACTGAGACTGCCCGCGGAATTCGCTGTCCAGACGCATGATACACAGTCGATTATGGCGTCAACCATTTTTTACTACCGAGATACGAATCAAGGCAGTTCATCGATCATTCTACCAGTAACTCTTCTTTCTCACGTGCAGGGTTCACTAGGGGTTACCGAAACATTACGACATTCACACGTGCGCACACGCCACTTCACAGCTTTGTCCACCACCTCCTCGTTGATACAGCACTTCATACATTCTCCATTATCGTTTCTGCGATGAACGTAAAATGTGCTTGAAATGGAGGAAGTGGTTTCGCATGCGATAAATGACTAAGGCCAGTCGGACACTTGCCGAAGCACCAAATATTAATCACTGAATTCTTAAGCCTACCACTTATCGGCGATTTGGTTAATAAATTATATTATTGTAGATGAGTTATAATTATCAAGACATGCGTAACAGACGTACATCGCAGCTTATGGCTTGGACGTCATAAACCGTGTTTATCCGTGACTTCACAACAAAATAACAATTTCGGTGCCTATGGAGGATAAAAGAAGGGAAGTGACTTGCCCCTTAAAATTGTTTGTGCAAAGCGATAAGTAAATAGATGCTTAAGTCGAGGCCTAGATGAATAACTCCTATGTACAGAACAGCAGCTACTGGAAATGCTAAAAACTTAACCTGAATGATACTTAATGAAATATTTCCAAAATCGTTGCTAAAAACAAAACAAAACAAAAAACTTCCGATTTCGAAATCGCATTTCTCACTTTAGGAAGGAACAAAGACCTCGTTTCCTCCCCACGACATCAAAAATGTCGGCATTGGCTGTGATGTAATTGTTAAATGTAATCTTTTCTTCGTACTTTTCTCAATTAATAATTGTAATAATAATTCACGTGGTTTTGCTAAACTAACGGCAGCTGTGTATTCTGTTAAGTTGCCAGCACGTTTGGCTTGAGGTTGCCTTTAACCCATTTCGGACCTGTCCGGCGTCGATGAATGGAAACCAGTGAGGTAGAAAACTGCCTGTGTGTGTTACCAGCGAGCTTTTTGCAGATCAGACGGCCAGCTACTGTTTCGATTGTGACGAAGACCGAGTGTGATCGTTTCCCGCCGGAGGGAAGGACCTTTGTTTCCCGTTACCGGAACCCCGCAGCTAGAGTTAGAGATAGTGAGACAGCAACGATCAACTGCGATAAGTTAATGTTTTGCCGACGAACGCAATTAACATGCCCTCGGAAAAAAATAATAAAAGTGTCACTTTAGGTAACTGCGTGGATGCAGGACTCCGTGACAGAGTGACTGAATGTGTGGGGTGGGGGGTGTGAGGAGAAAGAAAATTGAGAGCGCAGTGCAGTCTGTGCGTGTAACAGAACGTGCCCGCGCATGAAATCCCATTTAATTCGACAATGCACTCGGCGAAACCGTATTTGAGGTGATCGCGCTTCTCCAAGATAACCTAAGAGGATTTTTGAGTGTCTGGTGCAGTCTGTCACTGACAGCGACCACGCCTTTGCGCTGCCAGCGAAGCGCACCAAACAGGTCACGTGACAGCTCAGCCTGCTAGAGCTGCGGCCAGTGATTCACGGGACACAACCCACAACCGATGCCATCTTGTCGCAGGGATGTTTTGGCCTGGTGAGCCTTGATCGAAAACCCAATGGATCACCCACCCATCTGTTATTTTGTTTTGAGACCGTTCGTAAAACAAAAGTTGCTGGCGTCACTACAGTCTCTAAAGTGCTATCAGCTCCATTATATTTATAGTTTTAAGACGTTTGTAACAAAGCGGCTGGAGTAACTGAGGTATAACTAAACTTTTGTGTTGTCATCGACTAAATGGAGTATTAAATTGACATAAAAGACCAACCTGAATGGTTTGCGTTTTTTGCAGATGTCGGTAGATATATTATAAGCGATATGAGCCTAACCTGTAAATTGCAGCCTCCAAAACCCATCCGTTAATTATCCGCTAGCAAAGTACGCGATTCGCTCCAGCGATCAACGAGCGTCGTTAACAGTGTACTACGTCACACTAGTGCACCATTCACAACATTGTCAGCCGTCAACACCAAAGAGAGAGAGCGGCAGTTGGGATTATTCAGATGTTAAAGTCTGCTTTTCTCGTGCTAAAGTAGCAGTTTTTCAAAACCACGAGAAATGCAGACTTTCAGCGTCCGAATAACCCGAGCTGTTGCTCATTCTCTCTCTCTCTCTGTTTGGTGTTGACTGCTGCCAGTGTTGCGAATGGTGCACTAGTGTGACGTAGTACACTGTTAGCCGCGCTTGTTGATCGTAAGTACGAATCGTACCGGATAATTAACGGATGGGTTTTTGAGGCTAAAATTTACAGGTTAGGTTAATATCGCTGTATCTACCGATATGAAAACTTCGAAAACCATTCAGGTTGATCTTTAACTGCTTGCTGGACGCCTTTTGCTTTCTTCACAACTTTTCCAGCCAGCTAAAAACGTGCGTTAAAGTTGCTGAGCTGTAGCATGTCGCCCTGTCCTTGTA
The DNA here is from genome assembly GCA_004794655.1 of Marisa cornuarietis. NCBI lineage: Eukaryota > Metazoa > Mollusca > Gastropoda > Architaenioglossa > Ampullariidae > Marisa > Marisa cornuarietis. Next base: position 11,162,795 of record SMMW01000617.1, on the reverse strand, counting down.
CTAAATTCTCGAACGCCAAGATAAAAACCACCCAAAAACACGAGAGGTATAATTAACCAGAGAGGTCCTAACTGATTGTAATGTAAGGCCTCGTCTACTCTCTCTCCTCCACAAAGGAATGGGGACAGAATTCGGGAAAAGACTTGGGAACGCTGTTTCGCGTCTGTTCGTTTGTGACAGAAGCACGTGTGGGCGCAGAGAGAGAGAAAAAGGAAAGACAAATGGGATGCAGAGGTTCTTTGTTTCAGTGCGCATGCTTGACGGACAATGAGTGCGCGAAGGGGACGTGGATGTCAATTTTTATTTAATTCTTAGTCGTCAATAAACGAGCCATGACACGCAACACACGGAGGGGTGGGGGTGGGTGGAGATGGAGGTGACACCCAACCCCCCAACCCCAATCCCGGCCATCTCTCTAGATTCTCTGCTTGCTGTGTTTCTGCCGCTGGTGCACACGAAGGGCTCTGGAAGGGGCTAAACGAATACCTATTTCAGCCACAATTGTTGTACTGTACCGTCACTGATTTGCTTGTCACGTGTGTATTACATGTGCCACAAAATCACGTGATCTTACACTTGAGACAGAGACTTTAACAAAGCTAATGGTGAGTTCCTCCTCACTAACAATAATAATTCATGTACACATACACATTACATAGTGTAATGAGTTGTAGGTTTTATATTGTTTTGTAAATGTGTCCTGCGTCTTACTTCTCTGTGTGCTTCATTCGGAGGCAGATGAACATGTCTGCGTGAAGCCGCAAAAAGAAGACTGGTTGTTCGGAAACCATCTGGATGGTGTATTGTATGGCGGTGGAACTGCAATGGGAGTGCTGTAGTGTGTGCGTGAATGCGTTAGTGCATGAGTGTTTGTATGTTTTTGCAATGAATAATGGAACTAAAACGTGGATGGTGTGTGTGTGTGTGTGTGTGTGTGTGTGTGTGTGTGTGGTGTGTGTGTAAAATAGTGCGTGTATCGGTGACTGCAAGTGTGGGGACTGGTGATTGCCGAGAAAGGGGTGGCCATCATATTTCTCGTGCAGTTTCACTGGGCAAATAAAGTCTTATCTCTATAGTAGCAGAAGCAGTCCCCAGTTGTACTAGTAGCTAAATTGTCTGCGGTTCAGCCAGCTGTCGGTAAGTTTTCTGTTGAAAGTTGTTAATGGGATGGGGTAGATGTGGCGATAGAGACATTATATGATTTTCTCTAACAACAGGAATTTACCCGTTCAAGCAAAGACAACACACTCGGAAGCCTAACCAGAGTATCACTCTGGTTCAGTTTTCCTTTTGTCTGGGTGATTTTATTTAATCCAAGTCGCGCGCTCTCTCTCTCTCTCTCTCTCACACACACGAGAAATCGAGAGAAAAAATGAAACACGTACGACTTGCAGTAGTGTATTTACATGGACGAGGTTTCCTATTCTGTCAGCTTGAATAGGAAGTCAAAATACTAGGATTATTATTATAGTAATGTCTCATATCTCCAATATCACCTTATTGAGTTTCCAATTTTCAGCCGCTAGAGTGATTGCAGTGTCTGTTCAGCTTTTCCAAGTATCATCAGCGAAATGAAAAACAGCTGCATGAATTTAGCTTTTAAAAAAACCAACAAAAGCCTCATCTTATGGATCACAAGGAGGGGGAAAAAAAGAATAGTTAGGGAGTCAGAACGAGCCCCCACAAGACAGATCGATACTTCATTGAAATTGTCGAAGTATCATCAGCAACTTCAGCAGAAGTAGTAAACAGCCACAGCCCTTGCATTTTCCTTTTGTTCTTTTCTGTGTTTTCAGAAGATATGTCGGATGTACTGCTTGACCAGCATGTAATGGCAGTGAGATGTCAGCGTGCATTTCTGTGAGAAATGAGCTCGCGAGGGCTTACAGTGCTGCCGTGTGAAAGCGTTAGCTTACTGACTGAGAGACCCGGAGAAAGGAAACTGTACGAAAGCGGATATTGCAGCCAGACGACAGGAAAGAAGTAGATAAAATGGGTTGAAGTGGATACTGTAGTGATCATGTAGAAATGTATGTTCTTGAGCAACAAGACAACTGGGCTGGGTACGATGGCATCCAGCTACTGCGATTGTCTTTCCAACTCGCGGAAGAACATTTTGCTAGAAGTACCTAGGCAGCTCGGAGACGTATAGACATCAGGATGAGATTATTCGGATGTGGAAAATCAATAAGAGACTAGGCACTGAAGAAGTACCGACGATCAAAGTTTTTCTTGACTATATCTTCTTGTTTTAGTCGAAAAAAGCTTTAAGTTGGGATCATGGCTGCCATAATATACCGTATACCAGACAGCAGATGACCTTTTCGTACCTGAACTCTTCTCTTGTATTTGCACACACACACACACTTTTACACGAGAGACGCACATGCACACAGACAAGCACGCGACACGTACTGTGAACGCGCCATGACATAAAGGAGTCGACCTCGGCTCGAGCGAGGAAAATTGGGAGTAGGTCACGTGGTTTCAGAGGATAGACAACACTTCGACATCAGGTCTCTCTAATCAATAACTGTAGCTTTGTTCTGGCTGCAGTTTTGGGTCTAACCAGCTAGTGCCAGCATGTATACACATGTATCATCAGCCAGTCACATCGTGCGTCTTGGTGGGTGCGAACCGGTTGATGCCTTATCATGGAACTCTCGTTTCTAAGTCCTCTGTACTGCTGAAAGTAAGAGAGCAAGGTTCAATGCCTTCTTTTCAGATTTTTAAATTTTAGTATATCTTTATTTATTTTAGTCAGGTTTTAGCGAGGGTTTAATAGCTTTATTGTAGTAAGGTTTAAAACTGGTAGGAAATCTGCCCGCTTTGAAAAGTACATTGACGTATCAAACATTATCGCGGTTTTTCGACAGGAAGGTTGTCGGTGGGCTCGCACTGGGTGCCTTGTGCCTGTCAGAGATGTGGACAGCTCTGTTTAGTCGAAGGTATATCTGAGTTTGTCGGAAGACACCTTGGTGTCATATTGTCTCGTCAGACAGACATGTTTCTAGTTCCATGTGCAAACCCAACCTTGACATACATCATCCGGAAGTTAATTATATCCTGTTGCACTCGTGTAGCATGCATATTTTAGCGACACTTTCTCTTCCCTCTCCGTCCCTCCATTCTCTTTGCTGTGTTACGTTCGACAGTAAGGTAAGAACTGGGCTGGGAATGAGTAGTGCTTATACTAATGTACTTGTTTCGCAAGTATGCGAACAACGAAGATTTGAGTTGTATTAAGTTTCGAGTGGAAGAAACACCAGTCTTAGGTCTGCATTATGCATTCCATTACTGACCAATATTAATGATGTAGCTCTGTACTCTCTGTCCCCTAAGTGCGACGAGTCGTGGGGGGGGGGAGTTCATGATGATACGCAGCATTGGCAAAGGCGCGCCCGTTTGGGGGGTGGGTGGGCTATCCTGCACACCTCTCAGTAGGTTAGCACACCGTCGTCATTCCAAAAAAGAAAAAAAAACCCTGTGGTGCTGTAAATCCGGCGGAACTAGTCCTGGCTGAGTGTGCGCACTCCGTAATAATTGACTTTGCTAAGGCACCGATGCTAGATGCACCACGCCCCCTCCCGCACCCCCACTCCTTCGACACTTTCCCGTTACTGGGCTAAAGAAAACAAACCCTCACCCTCCCTTTCCCCCGCGAGTGCTGCACAACAAGTGTTGCGAGTGAAACGGTCCGTGCTGGTGACGGGCGCCTGGCACATAGGTGTGACTGACTAATCAATAAGTCATTCCTGGCAGTCACAATGTTGTTTTTCCTCTGGCAGTGGCTATCCCGCAGAGGGACTAGTAAAATGCTGTTTTGACCTGTCGTTTCGGTCAGATTTCGTTTCCTTCGCAATCTAGCGTTCGGCTTCAGTCTCTCGCGAGGGAAAGTAACAGGAACTGCTGAAAAGAGAGGTGGAGGTGTAAGAAGTTTGTCATTACCAAATACATCAGACATGCTGGATACCGAAAGGCACATTTGTCATTTGTGGTCCACCTGCTTTTCTACCTAATCAAAGAAATGAGAACTACTAACCTTAGTGCATTGTGTAATATCAGATTCATTTATTGATGCTTGTCGTCGACAGTGCCTGTCTGTCTGTCTGTCTGTCTGTCTGTCTGTCTGTCTGTCTGTCTGTCTGTCTGTCATGATACTTTGTCGATTGTAAGAGAGTAGTTAACCTCATGTTCTCAAGTTCTATAAAACCATGGGAGCTTGTTTACGAAACACACGAGAGCATTTTGTGTGTGGAAGGGGAGCTGGAGCAGGGTGCGTTGAAAAGCTTGACTGCTGCCTCGCTAAGTAGAGTGGTCGCAGCGAAGAGGAAGTTGTAGAATTTTCACACCCGTTGCCGAGACGCCTCAGGTATGGAGACCTCGCGGGTGTGTGTGTTTTCATACAAGAAAAGCTTTCAAGTGCTTGGTGCAGGAAACCTTGCAAGAATCATAAGCTGTAGAAATCGGCCACTGCCCGAGAGCGCATAGAGACCCTTCTCGCTGCCAGATTTTCTTTTTTCTTTTCTTTTTTTTTACTTTCCTCCTTTCCTTGTTTTGTATATTTGCGTCTTTTGATGTCGTCCGTATACATTTCAATACTTTCTTTTTTTCTGACATCTTTCTATTCATTATTTTATTTCAGTCTTCCTTTCCTTTCGTCTTTCTTTCGGTCGTCAATCATTCTAGATGAAAACGATGTGATCAGAACAAAAATGTAATCTGGACTTCCGTTAATTTCGTCTTCTTATTACGAGTTCACATCCGCAGCAGTGTCTTTTGTTGACAAATCTTTCTCGCATTTCGCTTTTATTGTATTAGTTCTATTTCAGTATTTATTTGCCTCTGTAATCATCGCGCTGTTCATTTTCCACCGCGGTGTCCTTATTGCGCCGTTAGAGCTTGGTGTGCTTGTGAACACCTCGTTGTCGTAATTCATGTTTTGCACGCAGGCATACACTCGCAACAACTCGCAGTCAATCTGCTGGTGCTACTCCCCACTACCCCTGTGAATGTTAATATTCTTCCGACCGTAAATTGAACGACCTTTTTATGGCACGTGCAGGGTGACCGCAGTAGCAGCGTGTCTGCTTATTAAAAACGCGTGCAAAGAGCACTGACTGAGGCAGTAGTCCTGGCGTGTTTTCATTTCTTATACCTCGAGCATCGCTTTTGACCCAAACTAACCGTAGTCAGGTTTGGTTACACAGTTGATGGAGGGAGGGACGAGAGGAAAGGTAGATGCTTGACGAGCGGAGGTTGATGGTGATGACATTCGATGATATTGTTTGACCTATAGTGTCCTCCATATCGCTCGATCTTGTTGTCTTAGCTATTATGTTCGTTTCCAGCCTCTTTTTATATTAATTGATCTTAAAAAGTCCCATTTAGAGAGATATGTCTATTCAAATCCTATCGTTTTTTTTCTCGGTTTCTTTCATTTAATTTTCTCCATAAAACTTGTACAACATCGTCTTATTAATCGAGGATTTCTCTCACTATTCAATCTATATATATATGCTCAACATCAAAGGTTTCTGCGACTTAATATTTTACACCAGAATATGTCGTCAGTGAAAGGGGTCATTGTAGCTTACTCTGCTGACAATCGTTTTATACAACAGTAATATTTGTTTTCTCTCCACCATTATCCTAAAAGCCATATTTAATCTCTTTTCTAAGCCATCTGCTGAACGTCCATCATTGCCTGCCAGTCCTTCAGCTCTGCGTGTCGTAGTCACAAGACAGCGCTAGTGCCTTCTCAATTCGAGGCAATTTCCGATTAAAATTTTTGGCCATTTATCTTCCCGTTAGTCTGGCACCACTTCCGTTTTCTTTGACTTCTCAGCTCCACCCACTGTCCACTCTCCCTTCCGTTTGTTGTTCTTCCACCCATCCTAGGCTTCTGGTTCGCATGTACTAGCCTGAAGGACAATAATCAAGATTTAGGTTTTCTTGAAAAGACTCATTACATGCGTCGAGAAAAGGAGAAAAATGGCAGCGATGTCTGAAAAGAGGATTTGAAATTGTCAGAGGAAGAGAATGTCGTAATTTGTTCTTGTTTGTTTTCTTTCTTTTTTTTTATACTTCTGTTGGTAGGGGGCAGTAGTGTGGGTAGGGCAGGTGGTGGTTATCTTACTCGAGCAGTAGTGCTTGGTAGGTACTCGGCTTTATTACCGTTAATAGCAGGTTTATGTGTAATTTATGTTGTGCATGTTTCCATTTCATAGCATGCTTTATGCTTGTTGAAAGAACTACCAAGCAACAAACGTATTAACTATAATGCGAAAAAGATTGAAAGAAAAAAGCAATAGAAGATAAAGAGTGAGTTAGAAGGCGGAAGAAGGAAAAGTGCTGGTTACATTTCTCAAATTATTACCAGCAAAGGCTTGTCCATATTTTCTCCTTAATAGATAACTATAGCATCTTAGCTTCGCCATCGCCCCTAAAGCAATTATGAAGCTTTTGAACGATGAGAATCGAGGCTTTTCCAGGGAAAGGCTAGAAATGAGATCGTCAGCCCCGAAATGACCAACATTAACCAAGCTTCTTTTCATCCTGCACGGCCTTGACCGTCGGCCATTGTGGCTCGTTGGAGGGCCAATCATGCCATCAATGGCGATTGACGTAGCAGCTTCGTAAACACCAAAGCTCCCCCGTCCCCATAAACTCCCTTCTTCCCTCCATCGGTTGCCCGATGTGGTGTTTTTGCAAAGAGGCGGATAAATAGCCGAGAAATTACTCGCCTTTTAACGAAGAAAGTGGGTCTTTGCATTGGACACAGCGCCTCAAACGAGGTCACCGGCAGATGTTATAGCCCGGGAAGGTCGGTGCAGTCCAAGCGGACACCGCTGTACATTAGCTTTCTCTGTGGCGCTGCCCATAAACATGTCATCAGCTGCAGTTGCCATCTCAGCGCAAGGGCAGCGCAAACTGCCGTCTACCGCTTGAGGAAAGCAGCTTTATTTCTGAAGGGGTTGCATAAACCGTAAGAGGAATGCAGGAAAGAGCAAATGTGGATGTCCCTTCATGCCTACTCCAATTCGTTATTCTCCTAAAAGGCTTATTTGCTGTTGCTAACCATTCGTATGCGAGTTGGTAAGCCATGCTATTAAAACTAACGTGCAAGAACAAGAATAACTTGTTTCAGAAAACTGATGAAATGGTGCATAAATATTTCAACTGTTTTCAATATGGCACGCATGAAATATTGTACCAATAACTTCGTGTGCTTTTATTGAGCGATTCATGATACTTCAAAAATTTATTTAATGCTTGGGCTAACACTAAATGAGGGTGGAACATGCACATCTTTAATAGTAGCACAATGATCACTGTAAATCACTGCCGACAATATAGAAAAACCGAATACAGCGAGGAAATGAAGACCTGTTGACCCTTCAACGCCCACCAAATTTCAATATTTCATCATTAGTGTATGTCATAGTTAATTTTTAATTGAAGTATTTGTGATTTCGTTAGGCAATATAAACATTATGTTATGGATTCTGTTTTTGTATTTATTGATTGGTGTGACGGAGTTTGTCGGTCAGGACGAGAAATACATCCGTTAGGGCAGATAATCTAATCCAACACAAGCGTTGTATACAGAAAACAACAATAAAACGATCACAGACCATTTTCCAGGGATTTTTCCATGGGACTACACCTGCTTGTGCAGCAGACAGAATTTAGGCGAACGGTTGCAGTGGATCCTTCGGGGCGAAGCGTTCTGCAGATACCCCCTAAGAGTATGGCATAAAATATCAGGCATACCCTTAATTTATGGGGTTGACCTTCCTCCACCCGCCCAACCTCCGGTTTCGCGTAATTTCCATCATCTCTTACCAGTGCGACACCCGATACAATCCTGTGTGCGGCCGCCCTGTCCACCCATTGTTTTCTCTCTTCGCATTTGGTGACAAAACTCCGTTAATTATTGCAGCTAGCGCCAGGACGTCCGAGGGAAAGGCCGGGGTAAGGGGAAGTCGCTGGGAACTTGGTAATGAGTGCAAACTCTGGCTTGATAAATGGGTAGCCAACTAATACCCAACACTCCCTGTGGGCAGAAGTCGATAGCTGCCTCAGTGGAGCCAATTGGGTAATTCAAGTCTGGTCCATGGCGGGTATACACACAGAGGAGGTATGGCTGGAGAAGGAGGCAAAAAAAGGATGTTTCTTCAGAGCTGATGGACTGTTGAAAAATGTGCCGGAAAAAACATTGTACGGTTTCAAAACATGTTATTGATAGAGTCTTTGAAGCCAATTTGTCACAACTACTTAATCATTTCCTAAGGATCTCCAGGTCAGATGATGAAGGGAGGAGCTAGGTTTTTTTTTTTTTTTTTTTGCTTCTTAACCATTTCTTGACATATGGCTGACGTCTTATCACGAGTAAACAAAATAGGTCTATGCTTTTTACTAAGTTGGTGTTTTATAGTGATATCAAAAATGGAGGCGTATTACTCTTTTTTTAACACCCATGTATTTTTTAACACCCATGTAAACAAGTGAGCCTTTGAGATCTTTTTCCATTTGGTCGGGATTTTTCAAGACCATATAGGCCAACACAGTCTTTGGTAAAAATAGTTTTCGGTAATAACAAAATCGCTGGACCAGAAATAGCTTTTACTCAATCAGTCGTCATGCTTCACGTAGGGTAATTAACAAATTCCACATTAAAACACAAGCCAAAGCAGGCCAAGTGCATCTTCAAAGCACACTGTCCACTGCTGAGTATCTGATCATCATTTTCGCCATATTATAATCATCATTTATTACTTGTGTTGGAACCTATAGCTTCGCTAGGTAAAGGAATTTGATTTAGCTGACTTCGAGTCCAAGTCCCAAATCATTGGCTGCTTTGGTGAAGCCATTGATGGTACCGTCGGTGGCTGCGACCAGACTACCGGGTACATGTAGGTCTTCTCAGTCGCTATGTTTGGTGGTGGGTTTTTTTCCGTCGCCGCGTAGTTTTGAATATTTATTCTACCGATCTGCGACGATGCATTTCTCATAAGTTTCAAGTTGGTGATTGTGTACTGAACGAAAATGTATTTTACTTTCCTTTACCGATTTGATTCTTTTTCTTTGTGTAGTTATCATCTTGCCTTTTTGCTGGTGTAGCCTTATATACTCTATTGACTAAAGCACCAACTGCCTCGAACGTTTGTACTAATCACACATGCTTCATTTTTGTCAGTTTTATTCGTTAAATTTTTGTCAGTACAATAATTGATTAACACTGTCAGTTTGATTGCAAAGCCTAGGGTGACTTAAGAGCTGGTATCTTTTTTATTCATACACATGCCCACAATACTTAAAAAAATAAAAAACGTTTCACTAAAAGTACATGACTATCAAACCATGTAATCCACGACTAATGGGCGCAGAATTTCATGAAACTCTTATCACTGCCTTCCATACCGCGTAAAGAAGCATTTGTCTACAAATCTGCCAGCTAGCCATGTAACCCACATAAATGAGATGATGCCAAGTCTGTGGTATGTACGGTTCGGAGACTGCGTTTGCCGCAGATGTCAATTGCTCGGTTTTGACATGCGGGTTGAACATTTGCGAACAATATCCTTCTTCAGCCTGGAGTCCGCTGAATGCTTACCTAAATTTGTAATGTCAACCGAGGACATAACTGCTTTCGTAGAACACAGATGTGAAAAGTCTGAAATCTAGGACCGCGAAAAACAACACAAGGCTGAATGGACTGTCCTTTCACCCCACAAGGCGAGGGCGGTCTGGTGGCGCAACGGTTAGTGCCTGTCACCAATACAGTGAAGGTTGGCTGTCCTGGGTTCAGCTCTCGTCTCGGGCACGCTATTCTTTCTCTGCATGTGGCATCTGTTTACCAGGATCTGCCTTGCCATGATATAGTTGCTGGCTCGCCGTAAAATACAAATACCCCCCTCACCACACAAGACAACCATATCCTCATTCTGCTGCTTTAATCCTATGTGTGTTCTTGTGCATTTCGTGCTGAGCTAGCTGCCTAACAAGGAAATGCGCTATATAAACATTTTTTTTACATCATTATTAATTAACATTTGATGCACGTGGCAGTTCATCCCTGAATCGTTGTCTAGTGCCTTTAATTAACTTTCAGAAATCAATAATATAGATATGAAATTCGAATGCTCATCATTCATTTTTTTACACTGCGAATTATTCAAGAATGTTCTTCGTCATTCATTTACAATGTAAATTTTACATTATTATTCTTTTTTACATGCCTTAAACGGTCTTTCTTTGCATGTTTTGTACTTTTTGAAAAAAGAACTTTTAATTTCATTTGCATCTGTTTGGTCCATTTCAGGTTGACATTGGATAACGATCCACTGTAAGAAGTAACTATTACACATCGAAGCCTCTGACCAGAAAAAAACTTCTAGAAACTCTCCAGCAGCGAGGTAAGACCACTTTTGTCCTTGAACTTTTCCTGTCAGTTATCCACCCTGATCAGTTTACCTTGATTATGCTGCAGACTAGAGTTACGACCGTTTTTCTATTGGCAGTTTAGTTTTTCTGTCGGACCGTGACTACTTTCAGGATCCAGGAAACAGAAACACTGCCCGCTTCTCTTGTCAGGGCATATCCCATTCTTTCACATCTTTAAATATTTTCAACGTCCGTTTCTTACCGATCTGCGCTCCATTCTCTCTCTAGCCCCGCGTGCTTATTTTCCGTTTAGCCTTTCCTGTCTTCGTCTACAGTACTCTACACCCTTCCCCGTACACACAGTCTCTTTCTTTTTCTCCTCTATTTGAATCTTCTTCAGTGAGCCTCAAATAACCATTTTTCGACGAGAGCACGCGTTCTTGATAAATCTGCTGAACAGTGAACACACTTGCTGCCTGCTTAGTGCAGTAGACTGTTGTTGACTTGCTGTTGATTAACTGCTGGGTGCTGAAGCCCCGCAGGTCAGGGCGCTGCTCTGCTGTAGACATCACCGCTATTACCAGTATTAGCACGACCAGACCGGGGATTTTTGATAAATAAGAGTGGCTTTAGAGGGCACTGGACCTCTAGGGCTACACTATAAAGAGAATCCAGCACACACTCCTAAGCCGACTCCATTGACTTCAATACAGCTTCGCAGACAAAGTCGATATTCTCCCCGGCAAGGCCTCAGTGGGGTTTTGTGATCCGCAATCTGCTTGAAACCATAGACCAGAGTGGACTTGTGGACAGGAATAGTTAAAATTTATGTCAGAACTACCGGTAGGTCGCAGACGCAATCAATAGTCGGCAGTCTGGACTCGTCCTTGCGGTCAGTCCTCCGTCTATAGGTGAGACTCAGGCTTGCTTGGCACGTGGTCAGTGGAGGTCCACCACGAAGACTTGCCAAAGACCGATAAAGTAGTTCAGAGTAAACACAGAAGCGCAGTGTTTGTGCAGTAAGGGATGCGATGTATTCACGCACTTCCAGGCCAGTTTTTAAGTAAAGGCAGGGGAGAGAGGTGTGAACAGCTTATTTTCGACAGCTCACATGCAGCCAATCCCCCCTACCCCCCCCCCCCGGGTTTTCGCTTTTGGACCGACCCACATATGTCTGGTTCAAGAATCCGCCGTTAGCGGGTGGTGGGGGGGAAAAGCTGTCAGTACCCTGACTACAGTGCCCCTTTCTGTCTGCCATCTTGTTTCCATCTCCCGCGACATCCCCTCCCTTATCCATACTAACTACGAGAGCGCGGAGTCACCTCCGACCTTCGCTGCCGGGTTCCTGGCGTGCAGGAAGGCGATGAAATAATGATGATGGATAATGGAGGACCTTCTGTTTTTTTTTTGGTTTTTTTTTGCACTTTTAGCCCTATGAGCGGAGGTTTCCAAAAATGCTTCGGTTGTGATCATTATATTGGGGCTACGTCAGCTCCTCGTGTTCCCTTTTAAAGGCAGAAAAAGATTTTAATTGCCTTACATTAGTTAATTAGTTTTTTATTCGCGAAATAATTTTAACACCTACATAATTTTTTTTACTTTTATTTATAAATACAATACGAACAAACGTATTTGGAAATACAACCTCGATATGCTTAGATGGATGAATGATCGGTTAGACAGCTAATATGAAGGCCGACGGGATTTTGCAAAATTATGTAATGGTGGCAATGGAGACAGCTGTTTTTAGGAGTACTATTGTGTCTTTGAAACGACTAACCTAGTCCTCGACACTTCCGGTTTACCTTCACGCCGCACACTCGCTTGTTTTGGTGAAAATGACCTTCAGTCCAAATATTCACGCCTGATAAAACGTTCTACTGATTTATGAGACTTAGAATGCTTGCAGGTTCGACCTCAGAGAGTCCTGCGTGTAGGGGGAGGTCGGGAGTAACCGTTACAGTGCTATGCATCTCATGGATTGTGTCACGTGGTACGTGAATTATCTACGTTCTCCGCCAGGAGTAGCACCGTAGCTTCCATCTTTGAGGCGTGACGCGGCTGTCTGCAGCTGCAGCTGGCGACAGAAGGGTGCCATTACAATTAAGGAAAGAGAAGCAGGCAGATCATTGATTACGACAGGCTTCTTGAAGGGCACGTGACAAAGGCATTTCGCTGTATGCAGGAGCTGACATGTTAATGTATGAAGCTAAAAATAAGCTTTGAGCGGTAAGTGCGTTTTTGTGACTTTCAGCCATTGATCTTCAGAGGCCTGCCACACGTGAGGAAGGAAACGTCGAAGGGGATTGGCTTAGAGAAAAAAAATGGCTGGCGAATCCTGAAGAGGGGGAAACTTAAAAAAAAATCGAGAGAAAAAGACAAAAATAATCGCACAATATCTGACGCAAGTTGTGGCAGACTTGCATGCGGATATGAGAAATCGTACCTTATGTGTTCTAATTTTCTAGCGTATATTTTCTGGCGTTTGTTAAAAATAAAACTTTCCAACAATAAGGCTTGAAAAAAACACGGCGACCTGGAAGTCCAAAACTGCCTCACACGGTTTGGGTGGGCATAGCAACAAATCCCAAATCACGCAGTGTGATACTGGTAATTTCACATCAGCGGTCTCTCTGGCCACACAATGCGTATTTATAATAACACGACAGAACAATAAAAGCGCTAGGGTCATATAATGCGTGAGTTCTAACAATTGGATGGATCGGTAACCTTTCCATCATTTTCATAACAAGAATATTTTGCCGCCATGTTCTAATTACACACCATGATGATTCGCACTCGGTGACGCTCGAAAATTTGTGGAATTTTTCTTGATTTTGCATCTGAAGGCAGCGTAAAGTCACGATGTGACGAATTTTGGGATCATATGTCTCCATTTTTGTCTTGTTTTTGGCGGTTTTTTTTTAAATTATTTTTTGCCTCGAACAATCAGTTCACTGTATACATACAACACCATACTCCGCAGCAGTTTACGCTTAAAGCATAGTGAGATAAACGAGCTTTACATGTGACATCTTGCTAGTCTGAATGTTCTGATCGATGAAATACGGAGAAGGAGGGACAGACCCCTAAAACCGGAAGTGGCCCGCACTGACCGCGCGCAGCCCGGGGTGGCCTGCAGGAAGCAATCGCGCCAATGACACAATAGAGACAAAAGAAATCGCTACCACTGAGCCACGTTAAAATCGGAGACTTAAAATCATAATAATAAAATTAACAGCTTCCCGACGTCTTCAGCGTGGCTGTTCTGGGAACTAGGTACATGGAAGAGCACTTGAAATTGCGACATAGCTCCGGAGCAGGCATGTCGGTAGTGCACAGATGCCTGCACATAAGCGTACGTGCTCACCGAGGCTGTTCTGATTGAGCGCGGCGGCGACCTCCCGGGGCGCGATTGACGGTTCAATATACCGTAATTTCCATCGGGAATTGGCTTAATGATGGCCACGATTTACTGGCAGGTAGGTAGGAAAAATTATGTCCGCCGAGACTTTTTTTTCCTTTTTCTTCTTCCTTCTAATACCAAGGCGTCTGGGTTTTGATTTATTGGCCTGCAGAAATAGTAAGGCAGGTAATCACGAAGGTAAATCATCCTTTCTTCTCAATTATTCTTGCAGATAACCAGATTCTGTGTACGTCCGTGCCAAGAACTGTATTAATGATAAGGTTTGGCCGGGTAAGGACACTGTGAGGTTTGAAGACTCGCTCGCCTCCAGCAAACTATCGGTTACAGTCGGAGTTCTCTCTTTAGGCTCTCGGCGTGCCCTCGCCAGTTCCTTCGTCCAAAACCGTCTGGATGAGAGATGCCTGCCCCCGAGTTGTCTGTCAGAGACGAGACTTTGCATTTGATTGCATGCAGAAATAGGTCTTGCCGTGAAATAGATAGGTATTTTGGGATTAAGACCGAGCAGCCCTTCTCAGATACTAATATGTCGGCTGCAACAGTGTCTCTGTTTATCGTGCTGTCTGTGATGTCTTTCCTTTTTTAACACATAAATAAATGAATAGAAACTTCTTTTTAAAAACAAACAGTCCATAGACACGAGACTACAGATCCAACCAAGAGCGATGTTTTCAGAATTGGGTAGGAAGCTGTCTCTTGTTGTCTCGATGTCACCTTTTCAGGAAAGTTGATATGTGACATTTTGGACTGAACTGGACTCTGAATTCCCTTTGTCGTGGAGGATGAGACGAAATCTTAAAAGTTTAGAGTGGAAACCCTTTTCAGGTAAAGGCGGGTTTGTGTTTATGGCTTTGATCCTGGAACACAGAAAATCAACACCTACTACCCTTCGAGCTTGCCCAACTTAAAATAACGGCTAGTTCTTTTCTGACCATGACATTTCTTTACAAATACAAGCACGTTTGGTAATTTGACTTTTGCATTCCTAAAATTTTATTTTATCTCCTAATTATCATGTCCTGTTTTACGAGTGCATTGGTAACCTTGCGTATTTATGAAAGCTTTGCTGTATGAACCATACAGATGGGCGTAATTCGTCAGCACATGAAGTGTCAGGATTTACCATCTCTGGACTGCTCTAAACTGAGAATGACAAGCACCCAGTAATAACACAGTTAATGATCCACCAGATCCGAGTATTACCATCAAGACAAATTTTGATCCAAGTAATCGACTGTAATCATGAAAATAATCTCGATGCTGGCTTCACAAAAGCCAGGAAATCATACAGTTTTGGCTGGGACCTGTTCCAGCTGTCAGTTTTAGTCAGTATTTCCTGGCGGTGTCCTTTTAGGGGGCGTAAGTGTTTGGTCTCGTTTTTCGGTCAAGCAGAACAGTCCAGAGTGAATGTGCCAAACCAACCATCCAACCACTCTAGGCAATAAAGAGTGGAATAAACGCCTAGCTCCTTTTAGTCATTCAATAATTAGCTCATTATTGCATTCATTTCATTAGCTAATATAATTCAAAGCTCCTCCAGCAGTAATTCCTTCCTTCCTGATTGTGATCAATTGTGTGCATGCAATGCATTCTACAGTTGCCACGGCAACCGATGCGTATGTCTCTAACGGGTTTGAGGGTACACCGAGGGAAACGCATTCTGAACCATAACATTTGTTGATTACGATCGTCACATTGACGAAATAACTGCTAAGTCGCTATGGCAAAAAAAAAAAAATTAGCTTCAGTACATGCAACTATGAGCTATGACTTTATAAAAGTCTTTGAACCGGCTGTGTGCCACAACAGCATCAAGATGATCCGTGCCTTTGTTAACTGTGCAGTATTGTAGCTCATGCTTGTGACTTACTTTCTCCAATTAAATGCTGCTTTAATCAATCTCACTTCCGTAGGAAGATGTCTCTGTAGAACAAGTCTTGGAAGCTCTTCTAATGTTAAAAACCTGGTTAACAGAGATAGGTGTGTTTGTTTTAAGTAATTGGAACTTTGTAGAAGTGAGTTATTCAAATTTCTTGTGAGCTAAGTAAATGTTTACCATCACTTCCAGGAAGACAATATAGGCTGAAGCGAGAAAGTCACATACGAAGTTAAAGGACGCAGAAAGACCGCTGAACTAGGAAACAGTACGACAAAATATTAAATCATAGTCCTTAACTGCAGAACGCGTATTCACACAGTCACACGCATGACAAAAGCACCTATGCATGCATTTAATGGTCAAGGAGGGATGGCCATAAATTGGAAACCGTAGGGCTCCTTTACGTTTTAAATTTTCACTTAGACGTTTCTTCGGGAAGAATGTCTTTATAGTTCAGTTTGCACCCACTTCTTTTGTCTTCTGTGGGTTTTTTTTAACTCAGAAAACAATATTGGAACAAATGTTCTGCGATGCGTGGAATTACACACTTTTTGTACTGAAGAACGAAACAACCGTTGATGACTAATGAGAGAGGGAGCTCGTTCACGCGTGGATGTGAAAAATAGAAGAGGAGAAGATTATAGCTGGAGGCTTGACCACAATCGCAGACGGTCTTCCAGAGAGATGTCGCACTGTCTGTGCCATACACCCCGGATTTTTTTTTTTGGGGGGGGGGTGAGTGAGGGATGGGCTGCAAGGGACAGGGTCTTCAACAAGCCAGCAAAGGACGGTAGATGACAGCACGTCAGGAATGTGGAACTGTCTACAGAATAACACAGCAGCTAGTTGTAAAGCAGCGAGATACTTTCAAAATTTACGTGCTGCTTCCATAATAGTTGATCATTTTTGCAGAGAGAAAGTTTGTAGCGTGGACTTCGGGAAATATAATATGTAAACGTTTTTCCTTTGTTCAAACCGCCACCAAAATCTTCAGCAGACATTCTTGCCATTCCATTTTTTCTTCAGCATGAGAAGACCTTGACCTTGTACGTTCCCACCCTCGTGCCTCACGTCCCTCACCTAGTTTGACCATCAGTGCCTCTTCCATTACCGACAGTTTCTACTCTCTCACAAAGGGAGAGAATATTTCATGTACTTGGCTCCCCATTGCTCCCAGACCAGTCATCTCTACCTTTTTGTTTTCTTTCTCACGAAAGTGTCGAGCGCCGACTTCCGTGTCGAGCGCTGACTTCCGCGTCTCTTGCGACTCGAACCTGACTTGAAGAGGTCGGGCTGGGTTGCGCCTCCTTGCCGCGCCGCGCGCGCGCGCGCTCGGCAACTGAGGGTTTGTTACGTCACAGAGCACAGTCCAGACTTGCCTGCAGGCAGTGACCACAGGAGATATGACCCTCGCTTACTCGGCGTGAAGACTTCAAAAAAAAAAAAAAGCCTAGCGGCCCGGCGCAGTGGACCTTTACGGCAACAACGCTGCGGTTTCTGTTTGATCGGCGCGAGCCAACCGCAGCCTGTGAGTGGCAGGAGCAGTAACCCGAACAGACTTGCCTGAGACAGGTAAGACTGCTGTCGTTCTTTTTGTCAGGTCATGCGACGTTAAGGGATGTGGGCTGAAGGGGTTCACAAGTAGTCTCAGAATGAGGTGGGGACAGTTGATCGAAGTCTTGCACGACAGTTGAGTGTTGCACAAAGACGAGGTCTGCTGTAAATAGGTGGGTGGGGTTTTGAGAGAACGACATCCAGGAAGACATGGCAGGGTATCTTGAGATGGTATTGAGAGTTTCGGATGGCCAAGACTGCGAAGATTGAGATAAGACAGGCAGACTTTTTTCCTACTTATGTTTTCCCCCCTTGTGTCACTTCTTTAATTATTTCGGAGATTTATTTCCCTTTCCTCAATCCGTCTGATCACTCCTCACTTTCCTTTCCTTCTCTTTCATTATCTGCCGTACTTTCAATTCATGAAGCAGAAAATTGTGCACAGCGTCCTTTGGAATCAACATTACATAGTGAAACCCGCTCGTACAGATTCGACAAAACGTTTATTATAATTAACCTGAGATGTTATTGTAACGGTATTCAGGTCGAGACTTTGCATGGAACTGCACAGGCTGCGCTTATGTGCCTAACGTTTGAGCAAAGTGCTGTATTATTTTACCATCCAGTGATCCACTATCTCCAATCTTTTCCTGCTTTCTAGCGAGTAGAAGCTTGTCCATTTCCCCCATTCGCCTGTTTCTTTTTCTGTTGCTGAATATGATTTTCTCTTTCTCTGCAATTTTCTTTTATTCTTTCCGTGTTTCGTTCTTCGCTTTCTTTCATTTCACTTTGCTTTTTCTTCTTTCTTTCTTTCCCGCGGGTTTATCAGTGACGTGGTGAGGGATGGAATCAAACATATTAGACATCTGATAGCCCAAGCAGGCTGATTCTAATGGGGAAAAAATGCACGTGACCTTTACAGTGACGTGATATGCAGCCCTCATTGAACGCAGTCTTTACAGATTGCGAAAGTTAACGTGCAATAGTTTGAAGACGAGGATCTAGCAAGGTTCTTTTGGTTGATAGTTCTTGTCATAATCATCTTTCTTGTAGCATCTTAAGGGGAAAGGGGGATGCACAAGAGGCGACCCAGACGTGACACCACATACGTTACTAGCTCCCTCAGCCATTAGCTCTGCCGCCTCGTCTTCCATATCCGGGTGTATTTCATGCGCGCATGCGCACATGTGCATCACCAGAATTTTTTTTTCGCCTAAAGAAATGTTGAGGAATGAGCTATGTCTTGCTTGCTAGGGTCCTGTACTTGTAAGCAGCAATGTCAATGCCACGACAAACTAAAGTTTGATTTTTCAGTGAGTGTCGGGGGGGGGGGAATAAAGAGAGCAGGTCTTGCACTGATGGACTCATCAGTTCTGCCCGAACTCGCTCAGCAGGAGGCTAGGGAAGTACGGCAAGAAGGGGAAGATCTTTGATTACGTGTGCCTGAAGACAGTCTTGCTGAGCGCCTGTCAGCAGAGCGGCGCGAGAGCCCGGCTCTGGTTCTTCCAGACACACCCAGCTTTATGGGAGAAAATTAATTGGCGTGCCGTGCTTCAGCAGAATACTTTTCCTCTCCATCTTGTAGCGACTTCCAACGTGATCCGCCACGACTTGGCGCTGGCTCTTCGCTGGAAGCAAAGCTGCCTCGTCTTTTCAACTTTTGCCGAGAGAAAGTCTTTCGGAGTGTAAGGATTTTCTCCCCCTTGCCTTCATCTTGCCCGGCTCCTCCTTTCACTAAGATGAGGTAGGAACATTTTTCTAATTAAGGCGTCATTTCCGCGTTTCATATTTCATGGCCGATACATCATGGTGTGAACCTGAAAGCTGGGAATAAGATGGATGGCTCTGATGCAGAAGTTTTAAAACGCGAGCCGCCTCATTGCTCGCGCTTTTCATTCACTCCATTTTCGCTGGCGTCATTAGAATGGGTTGAATGATGTAAACACTTTCTTAGCCACTAGCTTTTCCTGCCCGCATCATTCTTTAGACGTGCTGGTGGTCGGGTATAACAGGTTGCCAATCAACCGAGTCAGAACATCGATCTTAGGATGGGCTGGGATTGCAGTGCGGCGCTACCGTGCTTGAAGTAGCAGCTTGTGCAGAATCTTGCGGGGTGGAAATGTGGGGTGTGGGGATGATTTGGAATCGTGTTTTTAGGCTGCAGTTACAATTTTCTTCTAAATTTGCTCGAATCCGAGGGCAGAAAAATGCCTGTAGCTAGGAAAGGAAAAGTGCGCGCGCCCCCTTTGAATAAAGTTGTGCGAATCTCTTGAGACCATTCCAGAAGATAAACACAACAAGCTACAATATGGCTTCGTCCGCCAGTATGTTTTTTTTGTTAGATTGTACATTGGTTCTTGTGTTAGCGCTTGCGCGGTTTTTATTCTGTGTGTGTCTGTGAGAGTGTGTGAAGCTTCACATGCACAACAATCGTCGAGGGATTAACTGCAGGCATTTTTTTGTGCACCGAAGTGTAGTTCCAGCAAAGCGCAACACCCACCTGCACTCTTCTTCCGTGAAAGACGTGTACTGACGGCGAACAGTTCAGTGCCTTACAATGCAAAGAGCGGCCGATGATGCAGGAAGCATAACCGAGACTAGCGTTTGTCGTAAGAGAGAACACTTTGCACACCGAGGGTTGGAGAGGGCGTTGTGTGAAGGTTTCCGTTACGTCTGATGCTCGCGGCGAGCAGCGTCTGGAAACTTCCGCCGTTACGCGCCGGATGGCCTGGTGGAGCCACTGGCGCCGACAGCACTGCAGCACGGCTTTAATCAAGGCATCGCTATTAGTGCTTTATCGCGCGTTTCAGTGTTAACTCGGGACACGTGACCTCAGGATGCTCTTCCCAGAAAAAAGCAAGAGCGCTGTTGTTTCCGGAAAATCCTTTACAACGTCCCTTGTCATCTAATACACTAGTCACGGGATGACAATTGTTGCCACCGTAGACTGGTAATTCCGAAGTTTTAAACAAGCGAAGACTTGTTACTTGTTCTCACCAGGAAGTTCTTATAGTTAATGCTGACGCAGTTTCGTCTTTTCATTCTTTTGTTTTCCCAGTAACGTCTCTGACTCGATGGTGTCTCATCTTTCTTGTCATAAGCTTTTTCCAGGTTAATTTTAGGAGCACACTATAACTTTTTTTTATGCCTTTGAAGCACGAAATCTTCACGAGGGTGGAGAGTGGAAAGGGGCTTCAGTAGGTAATGTTGTATTTATGGCCTGAGCTGTCTGGATGATGTCTGGGAGCTTGTGCTCAAATTAGAATTTGAAGAATTCCTTTACTGAATGAAGTTTCCTCTTGACTTTAGATGGGTTTTCCCAGTCAGCAGTAAGTCAGAAGTCGAACACACCTAGGCAGCGGGCGAAAACGCTTGTAGACCTCAGCGGTGAGCTATTCAGTGCTAATGGTGGTAGTTCAAGTGTAGTCTGAGTACTTTGATGTGAGCACTTCATCCTGTCCCAGCCGGTCAATGGCGACCCCCTAGGGAAATTTTCTGTGCTCACAATTGCAGAGGCCTGTACTCCATGTCGCACTGGGGAGAACAGGGGAGGGTGCCTTGCATAGGAAGAGTTTGGTAGCTAAAGGAAGTGGAGGCTTTTCGCATCCCTTTCGCTGCTGAGAGGACTCGTAAATGAAAAGATAGAAGGCCCATAGGGGGCGCGAGGTGAAGTGGGAGAGAGACAATTAAAGTTCAGATGTTGATTGCAGTGAGAAAACTGCTGCTCGTGCAAGGCCGAGCAGGCCCGAGCTTTGCCGAGTGTACAATCTAACTTTGCTTTGAATGAGACGAGGGCAGCATCATCATATTTACATAAGTGTATGTGCAGCCACTTTTCGATACACTAGAGTGTGCTTCTGTTACACAATCTTAGCCCTTTATATATCTCCCCACTCTTCCCTCCACCTCTCGGAAGATATTATCAAAAAGGTCGCCTACTGCCTTGACCCAGCCCACTGTATCTGCTGATTTCTCATCACAATTGTTCTTAAGGACCTATTCAATTGTGTTAGCTACATTCAGTACATAAAATGGGTTTGTAAATGTAGGGTTCCCCCCACCTCAAGCACTTACGATTTCTTTGTATCGTTGTTACAGTTAAAAGTACCATTGTCAAAGTTCTGTTTCTATGTGTGTGTGTCAATAGTTTTCTTCTCATAGGTCACTCTTCCCCCTTCTTGTCCCACAAACCCCACCCTATTCTCGCCACTTAAGTTCACCATTGTTAATAATTTTACACATAATCTTAAACAAGAGGCGTAACAGTCATCTGTGCCTCTGTTGCATTGCAGCAGGTGCGAGTCATTAAAGATCACACCTCCACATGGAGGGAACGACTCCACAGCGTAAATAACTAGAACTTGCAGAAGGACGCATGTGCAGGGACTGACTCACTGTTTTTGAGAAACAGTAATGAATGATTAGATAATCGAATCAATAAAAACAGTTTTACTGAAATTCTGTTTATGCGTGTAAACAAAAACAAAACAACAGAAACAGCACCGATAGGTTGTTATGTCTAATTCCCTTACATGCCTTGTCAGCCTAAACCACAAATTTATGACCCTGATTTAAAACGACGCCAGTGTAGCACAAACATGCCTCTGTATTGCGTAGTTGGCGGCATCGGAGCTCAACTTGCAACAATTGTTCAGTCGTTTAAAAGATTTGACACTGAAAATGTCGGGATTCAGTTCTCTGGTGTGGAGCTTATCGAGTGAAGGATGTCGCTTAGGCTAAAAAAGCCCTAACGGATGCCCACCACCACCACGTGCGTGCACGGAACCGGAGACGACTGCCAGCCAGCCTCGTGATCCTTTGAGTACTGGAGGTAAGACACGTCTTCCCCGAAAACATGAGATTGTACACGTGTCCAAACTCTCGCTTTCTATTCTTATAACATGTTGTCAGCATTATTTATGTGCGTGTCTCTTTACGTCGAATACTTGCTCTTCTCATGATGGGAGGCGAGTATACAAGTTTAGGAGACTTGCACAGAGCACTGATTGCAGGAAGCAGTTCAAGGCGCTGGAGCGGTGTTTGAAGTCAGAGTTGAATTAGGTAGGCAACAAGTTGGCGTTTAGGGCGGTCCGGTGGCGCAACGGTTGTCGCCTGTCTAATACAGTGAGGGTTTGTTGTCCTGGGTTCAGATCTTCTTTTGGGCACGCTGTTTTTTTTCTTTCTCCATTTGCGTCTGTTTACAGTGCTGACTGCTTTGCCGTGATATAGCCTTAGTTGCTGGTTCGGCGTTAAAACACCAATCCCCCCCCCACCTTAGGTTGCCGCTTGAAACCATTTACATAGGCAGCCTTGTAGAGCAGAAATGGGGGAAAGTTCCACACAGAGCGATGGGCGTATACAAATGCTCGCTGATCTACAGAGTATGGTGCGGGGAATGTTGAGCCGGAGTGTATCAGCCGCTGCACGAAGTGGGCGGGACAGAGCGCCCGAGTCTGGAGGTTGAGACAGGAAGACAGGTAATCAGGAGCACAGTGACTGAGACATTTACATCAGACATTTCACGTCAATTGACGATAAACTATATCCATATTAGCCTGTGGATTTGTTTCGCCTGTGTCGATGTATTGCTTGCGTTCCGCTATTGGAAGAGTCCTTTCGGTCTGCTCGGTGTCGATTTTTCTTTGCTTGCATGCACTTTAAAATGGTTAAAAATTTCACAAATTGAATTAAGTCGGAGCCATGTGTTATTTGTTTCCAACCGCAAATATGCGTGCCTGTGGCTTAACCTTACACAATGCGGAACCAGAATTTGCGAGCTGACCTTTTTTTTATATATTGAAAACAGATCGAGCAGGCCCACATGTGGTGAAGCAAAAAAAAAAAAAATCGTATTTTGTTTATTTATTTTTGGTGTGGAAGTTTTTAAGAACAAAACAATCACCTTCCCCACTGCTACCTGTTCGATCACTTTCACGTGGTTACTGTTTTAATTCCGAGTTAGCAGCTGAATGCCCCCCCCTTCCCCAGTTAATAGATGAAACTAATTGCTAGGTGAGGTACTTAACCTTTCAAACACGTCACAACCAAAGAGAAATAAGGTGATCAAACCCCACTTCACCATCCTCCCTGTTTTGGTGACAACTGCTCTGGACTGCTGGGTGTTTGCCGAGTCGAATTAAGCCTCTCACAAAGTTGTAAGCTATATGGTTTCGGTGAATCTCTTAACAGTTTATTACCCGGAACCGCGATGACATTCCTGAAGTCAACAATAAATTTGCAATAGCTGTTATTTACTTTTTTTGTTTCTTATCAAAGGTTTTTGACCTGTACTTCCAACGACTTAGAGCCAATAAGTGAAAATCCAGCAGACAATAAAGCTTGAGCTTTTGACTGTCCGTCAACACTAGAGTTCGCATCGTCTGCTCATCTTCTTGGTGCTGAGAGTTAAACAGGAGGCAAATTTGTGCTTTGGTCTCGTTTTAGAAATTAACGTAGAAAATTCGTCTGCAAACAGTCCTGAGATATATACGTTAGTGGCATTACCATTGCACCAGTGGACTCATTTAACTTAATCACCGCACACGCAGACCCCCTCCCCCCCACACACACAGCGCGCATGCACGCACGCACTTCTGCAATCACCAGCGTGTGAAAGGATCATGGGAATCGTGGTAGAATGGGTCCAGCGTGCCAAGTTTTCTGGTCGGGGAGACAACCACTATCGATCTTCTCTGCCCCTGGTGCACAAAGCGCCAACAGTCGAGGCTCGCTAGGTAATGATGTCAGGTACAGTATTCTCTCAATCGAGCCTTCTCTCGCCTCAAGTTTACGGGGGGCCTCGACCACTGCGACGAATGCATCCTTGTTGAAGCCTATTAGTCTGTGGTTGAAGCTCCCCCGTATTACCGGAAGTAGCCGAACTACATCGTCAGATGTTGAAACTCCGCCGCTGAGTGAAAGGGCGTTCACTGGATAAGGTGTAGTTCAGTCGCTGTCCAACCCACCTCACTACCTTTTTCCTGCTCTCGCTTTCTTAGACTTAGCCTCTCCGCTTCAATCTTCTTCCACTACCTTTGTTCTGCTCGTAAGTTTCTCCCGTGAAAGATCAACACGCGGATTTCATTTTCTTTGCGATTTGTGATCCTGTGCGGTAGCTTCTTCGTTTTCTCGTTCGACGCCTCCCTCTCTCGCCGTCCTGTCTGTAATCTGTTTTGCATTACCGTCTGTCGGCGAGCGAGGAGCTGTCCCCCTCCTCTCACCCACCCCCTCCCTGCCGGAGTAAAAGGAAAGGGGAGGGCGGGGTGTGAGCGAGAGCCGACAACGTGTGAAAACCTTCTGGTGGCCATCTTTGTTACAGACATCATCGCAGAGCCCAGGTTTATTTTGCGGTCTCGGCGGAAGTGACTTGTCTGTAGCGCACCGTAGCCTACGAGATGCAGACAAAGACTGGAGTACTCAATCTCACACCCGAACCAGATGGCATCTTGGGAAGGGGGGGGGGGAAGGTCCCCCTTGGAGTTTCCGCTTGTAGGTCGTCTGATTGAAAGATAGAATCTCAGTCTCCTAAGGGACGGAGGGGGAGAGAGGGACCACCTTGATACACTCTGGCACGGAAGTGGTTGAGACTGGCGAGCAGGCTTATGGATTCGGTGGCAGCGTATAAAGACATTGGGACACCCCTTACAGCTAAGCTTGACTTGGCACCGTAGATTGGAAGATTTTGTTGATATTGGGGTGCAGTCGGTCTCTTTTGACGCCGTTGGACCTTCTGCGTTGACTTTCGGTTAGCTAGAGGTTGGAAGCCGTGATTGGCTCATGTTTTTATCTTCTTATCTGATCGTGCACATTACTTATGTGAACGTCACACATACTTATGTCAGTCACATTTCATCAGACATGAAGTCTCGACACGAAGTCAGGCCTTTATGGTAGAAAGCAGTGGCAGGATCTCTCTGTTGTATAGACAGTGTGTTCGCCAACAGTGCTGCGGCGTCTGTTTTAGCTGGCTTCTTGGCTTTCATGGACCAGTTTGCAATCTGTTTGTATGGCTGGCAGGGGCCGTGCAAACTTAGTTTTCCAGTCTTGAACCCTGACGATTGTGTGTGAACCCCTGTACGTACTTGGCGTTTCGCTAACTGCACGTGTGCGCTCGCACCTGTAGGCCGCACGGATTGTTCTCGTTTCTTCACGCTTATCTCAGAGAAGGGAAGGTTTCGCGAGGAGAGGGAGAAATAAGTAGCTTGTGCGCGGACTTTGGAACCGGGAGTGAAGGCTTTACAAAGCAAGCTCCACCTTGCTGCTTCAGAATGCGCCCTTGTAAGCAATACTCTCAAGATACGGAAGATGTCGACCACGTTCCTTCTAACAAGCACAAAAATGGCAAAATCCAGGTTTACTCAGGGTGATGGGAGCATGGGAATGAGTTGAGGGATGCTCGTTCACATGTGAATTCGGCCATTGAGTATGCAAGAGATGACGTATAGCTGCAGCCCGGCCGGCCGCGGGGGCCGGTCGATACCGGGGAGGGGGGGGAGCACAGTGGTACATGCGTCGCAACAATGGCTCTCCCCGCCATTCAATTAGAGAAGGCCCTGCTAAAATAAGACATGGCACGTAAAAGGTGCTGGGCTTGATGGGGAGAGGGGACAGAGGGGAGAAGACCTACTTCTCGGGGGTCGCATCGATCGTGTGTCACGAGGGACCCTGGGCCTGCGACCGCCAGAACCTCGAGACCGGATCGGCCTTCGTCGCAGCTTAAGAGTGATCAACGGCAGTGAAGTGAGCGACTGGATTTTTTTTTTAAGTTCACTTTTGGTAAGCGACTGGTTCAAGCGAGAAAAGCATGCAAACCAATGCATGCTTGGTGCGTGCTTTTGATGACACGCCAGTGTTTCACTTCATGCTTCAGCCGTGAAATACACTAGTGTACGTTTGGTGGTGCAGTCTGCCATTCACTCTACTACACCATCACGACTCGTTGGCAGACTACTGCTGGGGGATGGGGATCAGTCCACAAGTCCAGCTGTCGCAGCTGACAATGTCACGAGGATCATCACTACTGCCCTTGTTATACACGAACTCATGATGGTGGTGGTGGAGTAGAGACGGTTGTCTGTGATACCCCCCCCCCTCTCGTAGTTATCATGTCTGACGATGTGCTCCCGCTTTTTTTTTTTAAAATCTCATCAGTGTATTCTTGCCAGTTTATACATAAAGACAATGATTGTTCCCCCGTTCGACCTACAGCGAGCACTCGCAGTTTTTGTTTTCACTGGGAGGCCAAGTGAAGGCGGTATGCACTAATCTTCATCTCTTTAACATAAAAGCTTGACAACACACACACTTTCCAACATTTTTCTTTGCTCATAAATCACCTTGCTGTTCTTCACCGTCATGAAGATCAGCTTAACTTTTCGGCTGAACCAACAAACGATTTTACCTCATGTTGCAAATTCCATTGGGTCGATTTGATTCTTTGTGGGTTTTTTTCTGGGAAGTGGAGGGGGGGGGGAAAGAGGATAAAAGAATGTTAGCGCCCCGACCCTACAAACATTACTACCACTGATCGCTTGGCCTCACTGCCATGCTAGACTCCGGTGGGACAACATTTTGCCGCAGTCACCATGGCACTGACAGATGCGTCAAGCTGTGACGGTCAGCTGCGCGTCCCGAGGGACCAGCGACGCCCAGGAACTCGATGGCGCTTCAACGAAACGATTTTATGTCCTGACTGAAGCGGCACGTTCCGCAGCGGCTGTCGCACGCACGTGCAAGTGACGCTTGAGGAAGCTGGGTCGTAGTGCCCCAGCTAGGAAAGCCCAAACCCAACATGTGACCTGGATAAGGCAGGCAAATGGCGGTCCGATGATATCCACTGGTCAGCTGCCATCCGCTTGATCTGGTAATCGTCACCTCTGAGGTGCATACCTTATCAAGTATAGATACACCGTCAGGTGTCCAAAGATCATATTCCCCTCCTCCCTTCTCCTTCATCCCATGTGAGTTAGTGAAATAAAAATATCTGACACCGTTTGGATGTTGACTGAGATGCACGGCTGATAAAGTTGCTGAGCGCTCGAACGCCTTACGAGGAGCGTGGGAATATCGTAGCAGTTCAAGCTCGTCCCGCTTTACTGCTCAAGCTGCTCGCTTTATGTTGTCGTGCACGTGTCCTCATCGTACAAACAGCCTTCTTCCGCTCTGATTTCATTTTAGTCTATAATCTCTGGGACTTTTAGTGAGACTGCTAAATCTTTCGTTGGTTGTGATGGCGTAGAAGCAGGTCAGCAAACTTGTTTGTAGGTTTTGTTGTTTCAGGTTGGACAACAGGAAAAGATTGGATTTAATTGTACTCGATGTACCACTCGATTGATAACTACTGTGAGCGCACTTTCTAGCACCGAATGCCAGGCAGTGAAAGAACAATACCACGCGCTTCTGCCAGCCTTCAGACGGACCATGACCTTATAGGTCATACAGTGAGAGCGGTTGGTAATCCAAATGAGCATGGATTGATAATGTAATTAGCCAAGCGACATTTTATGTGTGTGAGTGTGTGCAGTTTTCTCATAAAAGGAGTCTGTTCAACGCCATGCCGGGTGATTAAAACCAGAGAGCTGTGGAAGTGTCAGTTGCAGGCGGGTTGCTGGTGGCACTAGCGCCACGGTTGCCGTCGGAAAGCCTCACCAGCGTCGTTTCTCACCTCGCGACTTTATAACGAAACCAGCAGCGATCTCTCCGTGCGGTCTATGGCGATAGGCTGGAGAAAGATGGGGGAGGCTTACACCGAGATCTGTTTGCCGTTGCACTGCTGGGACCAGAGACAATTTGTTTTCCCTCCATCTCTCACGGGACTGGGACGCGCTAGAGTAGGCGCTGGCCACCCAGGAGGGGGTTAGTAGGATAATCCGTTCACTGCTATTAGAATGCACAACTGTATCACCCTCCCCGGTTTTTAAAAGTAGTTGACATGCATTTACGCGCAGCAGTATCAAAACCATAGTAATTTTTTTATGAGGCGCTCATGCATGTTTGTATTAAAGGATGTTGTGAGGGCCTTCACGACCCTCTATGACTCACTGAACACGTGAGGTCATTTATGACCATCAGTAGGGCGCCTTAAAAACCGTCATGCTGTTGGTCGTTCTGTGCATGTTGCGGTTGCACCCAAACAGTAAGAAGTTACTGTGACCCTTATTTAGTGAAATACTTGTGCAAATACCATTCAAGTCTTAATGGCTGTTCCAATCTGTGTATCTAGGTTGGAAGCCGAAGGAACGCAAAGAAAAACGACAGTCAGCAATCTCCGACGCCGATCTTCTACGCACAAAAGGGTGGGGGGGTATGGAGGAGGTAGCTGTCCGGACTCGTACCCACGGCAAGAAGGTTGTCGCCTCATGAGAGGCCTTAGTTCACTTTTGTGTAAGCAGGTCAGAAGAGGCTGGGAAAGATGAACTGGCGTTTGAGAACCCTGTGATTTCTTTGCAGATAGGGGTGCACGATGCACTGGAGTTTAAGAGGGACTGGTGAGTGGGTAGGACGGTGGGGGAGACAGGAGCGATAAGATTTTTAAAGTGTTCCGTCGATGTAAAAGTAAGGGAGTACTCACGGGAGGATTACGAAGTTCTTGCTAACATGCCTGCACGGATGCCTGGAAGTGCCGTACCAGAGCCTTGATGCAAAACATGGCTGCGGGTCGCTTAGAGAGTGTAGAGCAGCCCGCTTCTTGTTAGCCGCGATGTGACTCGGGGGAGTTCGCTGATGGTGGAGGGGGGAGTGCGGAGAAGGGTGCGCTCGTTGAGGCGAATTTCCACAGTGGCTGTCTCTTCTCGCTTTCTCAAGAACACAAACATTTCGTTGCCATCCTTCCTGAACCATTCGCGGCGGGCACGTTTGGTTTTTATATTTACTGTTCTCTAGCAGCTTTTTTGGTCATCATTTGAGAGTTTGCATTGTTTGGCTTTAAAGCAGTCGGGGCCTGAAGCGCATTTTCGCCGCTTTCACACAGGCATGTTTGACTTCCACAAGAGAAGCAAAATTCAGCTTAACGGAGCTCAAAATGATAAAAGGCTACCTTTACCCCCCCCCTCCTGTCTTCGTGTCCTCCCGCTTTTTTCTCGAACTCTCTTTTCTCCTCTTCTACGTTGGACAAAAGCCTGTCAAGCGCAAACTAATGCTACACGTGTCTGTTTGAAATACGTCGGACTGTTTGTGAAGAAGGATGTACCTTGACTGTCATTCTTTGCACATTTAATGACTTTCTGTCTGAAGCATCGACATTTTGTGCTGTTACCATATTAGATTATAAAAGGTATCGAACACCACATTGAAAAGAAAAAGGAACAATTGTGTTTTAACCCCACCATCCCCGTCTGTTTTTCGCCAGAGGTGTTTTTCAGAGATAAGCGAGATGAGTGCAGAATCAAAAGTACTAGCACTTGCAGGAAAGGGGCTTTGTTTTTGTCTCATTCTGTTGGTTTGCGTGCCGCAAGATGAAAGGCGTTTGCCCATTTCATATCTGAAAAAGCGACCATGCTCTCTCACTCTGCCCCCAGCCGCCCACCACCTTCATCGTTTGTGTAATAATGAGTGAACAATATTTCCAGGCTGTCATCCAGTTAATGCCCTTTAATGCCTCCGCGGGTAGGGGATGAAGTGGTGGGAAGGCAGCAAAGCTGTTTTATGCCTTGTGACTCGGCAGCAGCTGGTGAAGTCACACTACGCCGCCGAGGCTTGTGGGGGCAAAGATTATCACTTTTGTCGTCAGGCGTTGACCAAGCCGTGAAAGCCACTTAAAAGATGGGACTTAATTACTGCTCGGCAATCGAGCGAAATTATTGAATGATAAATCGGTGGGTGGGTTACTTCTGAGAAGGGCAGCTGGCTGGAGGCGATTTTCTTAAGGAGTTGAGAAAATTCGCTTTATTTTCTTCTCATTCTCGTATTGTACTCATGCACTCATCCTTCTTCCATACATTAAGACTAAAACAGAGAAATTATTTTGTAGAACTCTTCAGACGCACTGTTTTTGTTTTTGTTTTTTTTAGAACGACAATAGAGGCGGGGGTGGCGACTGATGGCGGGGATTTTATTTTTCATTGGCGCAGTTCATGAAAGTAACTTAAAGACGTGGTATTACGAGGCATATTCCCACTGGATGTGGTGAACTTACGGGGACGCTGGTTTGATACCCATGTGACGCAGCGAACTCTTCCCAGTTGACCCAGCTGTCGGGAATGAGTACCTGATTCCACAGGGCGTTGGGAAAGTAAGGCAGCGAGGGAGAGTTGATGGGCACCGCCTTCACAAAAAATGCTGGCGCAGAGAAAAGTGAGGTCTTTTAAACACCTCACTCCCAAGCGAATGACGGGGCGATTTAAAAAAAAAGCCAAAACAAACCATATGCCTGCCTCAGCCAACGAAAGGAGGAAATAATTGCATAATTGCTCTTCTGGGATAAAAATATAGTTGTATTGAAAATTGTATTTTGTGCAGCTCTTGTAAACGTCGTACTTTGCTGAGAACTTATGGGTGGAGTGGGAATAAAGTGGAGGAGTGAAGGCTTCGGGCGTCTTGAACTTCACTTGATTCGATATTTAAAAAAATACATTTAGGCAGCCGTATCATGGAGATGCTGATGCTATTGCACAAGACGGCGAAATGTGCACAGACATTACCGCTCCATTGATACCTGCCGAGCCAGTTATTTCTCCTGGAGAAGACGAGATTGCCGAAGAGGGCCTCCCCACCCTCTCCCGACACGTGCGAGGCTGCAGCGTGGCTATAATCATAAGTCATCTGTCTTTGTGATGCTGATTACCATTAGCAGGCCTTTCCAGATCCTACCCCCTCCCCCTCGCCAGCGCTCGGCCTGGGAGTAAGGTGTTGAACCGTTTGGGTCTCGCCGCGCTTATCTTGCCAGCGTCTGACGTTAACATGGTGCGCAACAGATCTCAAGATTTTTTTTAACATTTTTTTATATTTTCTGCTCTATTTTTTGGGGTGGTTAGTCTGTCGAAACCATCACTTTCACGAAAAAGAACAAAATTATGCTTGACATTTCAGTAGTGCGAATCGTGCCCTGACGGGACCTCAGTGTCTTCCACTCGGGATGAGTTAGTCGGGCTGTGGAGGGAAAGGGAGGGAGGAAGAGGTCTTGTGAAGAGGCAGCGAGTTGAATAGCAAAGCAGGGAGCTGTTACTTGCTTCTATCATCCTGATCATGAACATGAGGCGGCCGCTATCACCACCAGGTGTCCGTGTTCCAAAGATCTGGCTTCAAAACACGTAGTTGGCAGCAGCGTCCCGTTCCTGTACCACTTGATAATTAGACCAGTTTAGATTTGGGCAGTGTAGGAATTTGATACATGTGACAAAAGTCAGAGAAAGTGTCGTCTGCGTAATTTTTTAATCTTCACAAATCTCTTCATGTTAGCCTTAAAGGTACATCCCACTGAATCAAACTTTTCAAGGGGATAAGATCGATGGTAGCGTCAACGTCGCCGAGCATGCATTATCAAGTTCTATTTTTAGAAACAGCATTAAACTGATAATGGAGTATCGGAGAAAAGCAATATGATGAAGGTTATCATCAAGACCAGACTGACCCTATCAATGGTCGTGTCTGCCATCACAATTCACTTTTACTTCATGCGGAGAAGGAATGTATTTTTTTTGCTGTGTATTTTTTTTCTTTTTATCATGCCCGCAGGGCTCCCTTACTTTTTCTTTTATGTCCAGCTCTCTCTTGCTACCCGGTCTTTCGGTACCTGGCGTGTGTGCGCGCGCGTTTACACGCGCTCTGTGCATATCTGACATGCCAGCATAGTTGCGGGCTAAGAACAGGCCATGTTGCCAGCGGGGAAAAAAAAACAACAGAAATACTACCTTCTCAGCAGCAACTCCAGGTTCACTCTGAGCGCCTTATCGTGCTAAGCCGCTACAGGCGGAGCTTTAATGTGTGAGACTAGTGGGCGAGGGGTTGATCTCTGCATAAATCAGCATCCACAGTCACAAAAGACAGCAATCAGCAAATTTGCGAATTCTTTCTTAAATCACTACCTGCGTAAAACTACTGAAGGCATTATCGTTTGCCATGAAACTTTACCTCATTATAGATATTGAATGTTATAACGGAATTTTAGCAAAAATATAATCACGTGCAGTTTTTTTTATTTTCCTCGCTGTATAAGACAAACTTAAGTTCTGTCTCTTTATGCGAAGGAGGGAATGGAGAGAAGTAAACAAATATTCAGTCTTCTTTTCGAACCCACCTTTGACGGGCATCATTCGTAGAATTTTTTTGCTCTGGATAAAAGACATTGGGTACAAGTCCAGTAACATTTTTAATTATCACTCGTTTTTGTGTAAAACTGCCCTCCCCCCCTTTTTTTTATAGCAAATTACTAATGTGGTCCGATGCTATAAGCTTCAAAGAGCTCTGAAAAGGTCATCTGTCTCTGTTTGGAATTACAGTGGCTTTTCTTTTTATTGTAGTTACAGGCAGATATTTTTTTCCATTTTAACCTCTCGAGATATGAGAACCAGTTTCAATGCATTATTCAGGGATTACAATGGCAGCACGAAGTTAGTGTGGACTAATCTCTCGGGCAAATGGTCTTGTTTTCCGAGTGTTTTTTTTGTTTTTTGTTTTTTGCCGCACTGTTTTCTCCGAAGTCTGCAGCAGTTCGGCTTAAAACAAGTCTTGTACATTCCTTCTTCACTAAAGATTTCTGCGTTTTTAAAAATTCTTTGTCCCTGAATAAGATGTATGGGGAAAGCAGGTATTTTGTACAACGATGGCTTTCTTGTGAGGACGAAAGCCTGCAAGATTTTTAACTGCTGGATAAAATGCATGTGTTTACTAAATTATGTCTTCTCGGAAGAAATTGCTCTGTCCTAGATAAATAGCAGGCTTGCAATAAAAACCTGATTGCATAGCTTCATAGGAAGAATCCTTACAGGTCAACCCGAGATTAACATGAGACTCAAAACTTCGAGTTTATTAGTTTATTACAATAAATGTGTAGTTAACTTTTTAGTTTTGCGTAGAACAACACGCTTGAGTTGATGGACATTTCGTATTTTTCACATCACCTTTGGCCGCAACCAGTGCGACAGCTTGAGGATTTACTAATGAGTCGTTGTGTCCAGTTGTCTAATCATTTGTGATGCCACAAGATAAGAAAGTATCAGTATTTTGAAACTAGTGTCTCGCAGTATCCCTCTCGAACATAATTTTGCCCTTAAAATATTCCGCAGCTTGTTTTTGGTATAAGTGAGGGCATCCTTTGCTCATCCAGAAAAAACTGTAATACTACGTATAAACAAAGCTTCAAATAAAGTCCAAATTCTAGACATACAGGTCGCCCCTAGGACAGAGTTCTAAAATCTAGATAAATACCAAGTTTCAAGTAAAAACAAAATAGGCTAAAAATAGATTTCACTAAAGGGTTGTCAAACTGTGATAATGTTACCTGAAAGTCTAAAGTGGGAGAAAAGCTTTCTCCTCTAGCGATGCTGCTAAATCTGACACACATTTTGAATGTGAATGCCAAAAAGAATTATGGACACAGAGTCATTTGCAGGCAGCCTTGGGTGGAGGATGTTCGGAATCGACAGGGTGCACCTACTGTGTTTTTTCCTGCTAAAAGGCACTTACGGCTGGCAGTTAATTAATTCTGTTGGCCTTTTGTTCTCGGAAAACATTGTGCACGGACAGCGTACTGAGTACGAGTTTTTAAGGTGTTTGGAGTTCGCATACTCCTTCTTCTCCTCTCTCTACTCCTTCCATACTTTCTTACACCACCGCGTCTTTTCTTGATGACAAGATCGTCTTCCGCACCCTACCCACTCCTGTAGGCAGGGCATGTTGTCTTCTTTCTTCAATCCATCGTCGTGAGAAATTTCCAGGCTCTAATGGAACACTAGCATAAGGGATGGTCGGGAGAGCCACTTCTCACCATTTGGTCTAATATTTCGGAACTTTTGCGCTGCATTCTGGAATCATTTCTCCTTTCAGTATTTTTTTGCTTAGTTTTACATGTTGAAAAAAGTGGAAGAGGATCGGGAAACGGGTTAGAAAGTCTTTGCCACTTACACGCACACGCAAGCCGAATAGAAGTTTTTAAGTACGAAACAGCCTGACAGAGGAGCTCGTTTCAGAAGAAATGACTTTGAAAAAAAATCAAAGCCACAAAACGACACAATTATCAAAGCATCAAAGAGAAAATGGTGGGTAACTGAACGTACAGCGTGCAGTCTGAAAAAATGAAATAAAAGAATGAGGGCAGACGGTAAAAACAAACAAATGATTAGTCGAACAGAAGGCATAAAAGGTGACTGTAAAAGGCAGAGAAGTACGGCAGAGATTCCTGCGCCAATACATCGTCTTTAGTCGTTTAATCCGACTGTGCTAAATCCGACAGTGCTAAATAAGGATCGCGAGGAACAAAGGGGAGAAAATATTTCAGAATAACCAGAAAATCAGTAAATTTCAGGGGAGAGGTTGGAGCGAACCCGCAGAAAGTGGGCTACGAAGATGAGTATGACTGGCAGGTGGAAAGAGTGGTGAGTGGGAAGTATTTGAAAGATTTGAACCAGGGACGATCCAGTAATGGGCTCTAACAACAGGCACCTGTCTGAGATCGACAAAGCGCAGAGCGTGCGCGTCTAGGGACGAAGAAGTTCGTCTCTTACTCTCCCTGCCCCCACCCCTTTCTCCACTTCGCATCATCATCGCCTCCAGCAGCCCGTGCCCTTCTCCACCTCCTTTCAAGCAGTGGCGGCGCACCTTTAGTCGCAGTTTATGAAACACATTAACGTGCAATCAAGCCGCCTACCCTGGCTCTCTCCGGGTAATCACGCCAAGCTGTAACCGTGCTGTTTGCTGTCGATACCCCAAACATCTTCGCTGCCGGGTCGCTTCCGTCGTGGATGTTTAGGCTTTGCTGCCGGAGGGGCTTGCGGGTGTAGGGAGCCAGGCCCACGACACGCAGAGCAAGGCACGGGGGGAGGCGGGGTGGGGAGGGATGGAGATGCTGCAAGGTGTAAACAAGTACTCTCCTGCCTTGTTTTGACAGATGGCTTAGTTTAGCGGAGCTGCAAGTCCAGCCAAACTCATATGAAATGCAAATATTTTGGCAACGCTACCCCTCGGCGAGCTCTCAATCCCTGAACAGTTTTGTCTTACGCATTGCGCTGTGGAGGTGGAAGATGGGGGAGGGGGAGAGAGAGAAGATTGTTGAAAAGGAGACGTGGAGGGTGAAGTCACGATGTCTCACTGAGGAAAACTCAGTCTTGGTGTATGCATTGGCAAACCACTCCTACACTATCCTCTCAATGAACTCTGCAAGTCAACAAGATCATACATATCCAGCCTTTCTTGACGGCTGATCCTGAGAAAAATGCCTGTGTGCCTTTGTTTTTATCAGTTTAGAAGACAGATAATAACGTTTTAAAAAAATAAGGAGCTTATTGGTTCATCTCTTCAGCTGCTTCCTGGCCAAGCTTCAGAGACCTCCGAACAATATTGCGTGCGTTGATTTTGCGTGCTGCGTATTTTCCTTGAGCGTAGCACGCTGAACCGTACACCCGAGAGCTTGTCAGTTCGCGGTTTGCACACTTGGGTACGCTTCAAAACTTCAAGACTGCTAGACTAATGGACACCAAGATCACTGTATTGTGTCTCCTTCACGAGCTTGGCCCAGCCTTACTGCTAGCCAGAACTCTTGATGCCTTACTTAGTTAAGGTTCTTTTTTGCTCTGCTTTACGCAACCCCACTTCTAGCAGCTTTACCCATATTTAGTGTGTCGAGGCTCTCTTTATCGTGGTAACAGACTTGTAACGTTTAGAGTGGCTTAACCTCACGTTCAGGTCCTACCACCACCACCACCATCATCATCATTAATTTGTTATCGTCGTCATCTTTGTCGTCGTTAATGTTCACTACAAACCTTTTCAGAAAACGTTAACGTGTTCTCGCTGGTTACAATTTCCGTCTTACAGTACAACAGTCTTTGACATTGCAATCGCTCGTTTTTTGCTTATTGTCGCGTGAGGTCATGTCTACAACAAACCCGAGTCGTTCAGCGCCTGGCGGCTGCTCACAGTCTTGTGTGTGATCTCCCTTTAACTGCCGAGGTTGTCATTGCGTGCAGGGTGGAGCTGTAACACCTCGTACTGGTGAAAGCAGCAGGGATTGATCCTAAATTATTTATCACCCATGGCGTCAGCTTTTAGTCTACCGGACAAGGAGACACCCTCATGTAGTAGGAGAGATGGGGTGGCGAGAAAATGAGTGGACGGCGATAACTCGATAGGGTGACGGAAAAATTGGGTGGACGTTGGAAAAGTGGGTCGATAGTTTGAGCGACCTAGAGTTTAAATGGTGTCAGCTGTGTTTTTTGTGTTGGCTGTGTTTATTAATCGTTTGTAATAAAAGGTATTTAGGAAACGCTTATTAGTTACCCTACGTTGGGCGTTGTGGAAATAATAGTGTAAAAATTACACGGCGAATATGCTTCCGCGCTCGCTCGCGCGCGCGCGCGCGTGCGCGTGTGTGTGTGTGTGTGTGTGTGTGTGTGTGTGTGAGAGAGAAGTGGTAAGTGAAAGCAAAGTTGATTATATGGTCGTTGAGTTTTTTTAAAAACACAGTTATATATCAATGGCGACAGGAAATTTTGAGTCAAAAGACAAGACAAAAACAGCACCAGATGTAAACGTTGCTGATTTCTGTGAGCAGGTGACTCCTGTGCATTCTGCCGCAAGTCTTCACACACAATACGGTTATTCTTATCTCATGCAAGAAATGAACCTAACAAAATACTTCTTTTCCTTAACCATGTAAACCACGAACCGCTGTAAAGGCTAGGGGCAGGGGTGACACATTGGGCTAGAGACAAGGGCATTATGGGATCTCATGATACTTGCTAATGATGCTTGTTTGACAAGATGCATTTCACCAATACGTGTCGCAACAAAATCCTGTTCTAAATATTCGTCAATTATTTTGAAACGTGTTTGCTACTGCTAATAATGGATGTAGAAAAAAATAGCTTAAAATGCTTGTGATGCTTTCTAGCCTCTTAGGCTGTGGGCGGTTTAGGTCAAAGTTGAACGTGACCGCTACAGCTCGCTCATTGTAAAGGCGAGAGAATTTATATAAAGGCCAAACAAGCTTGATTTATTTGCATCTCGGCTTCCAAACCCAGGCTTTTCCACTCGCCTCCTTATATGGCGTGCAGACTCGGAACAAGCACATCATTCATACTAATGGGGGAGACGATCCAGTCTGGCCCGCTGGATGGAAGACGCAGGAAGACTTTGCAGTCACCCAGATAGGTCCCACTTAGACCCCACATGAATATTACTTTGCTTTCAATCGAATTTTCGCAGGGAACACGGGGGGGGGGGTACCTGGGACATGGGCAGAGGGAGAGAAGCAAGTGTGCCCGATACAGAAAGTGAAACTAGAAATAGTTCGCACTTGCTTGGAATGCGAGTGTCACACTTCATTGTCCTGGCACAAAGACAAGCGTTGTTTTCAGTGGTCAACATGCCACTTGAATCCTTTTGTGAGGTTTGTGTGTAGGCACAGTGACACGTGTTGTTCACATGCACCTGTCACAGCTTCATATACCAATTTTTCAACTAGTCCTCGTTGGCACCAGCTTGACAAATGAGATTTCCAGAATGAGCTGGCTGGATGTGAACGTAGAATACAGACGATAGAACAGATTTCGGCGGAACGATATCACACGAAACCAACAAATGCCAACCGTCTGAAGCGCACAGCCGTCAATTAATCATTGTCTGAAGCCATAACTCGGTTTCCGGAAGTGCTACGTGATGCTGTATAGCGCCCAGTCTTTAGAACAAGTAAGCAAACGTGCCCTGATCTAAGGCTCGTGGTAAGCACGCGCAGATCGCGGGGTCAAACGTGGTGCTGAGGTCAAAGACATTGCTGGTGCCATTACCTAGACGTACATGTAATCGTCGCGTGTATTAGAGAATGCGCCTGAGGTCGCTTCTGGGCAAGATACTGTAGGAGTAAGAAGACATTATTGTAACTATTTGTGGATAAATACCCCAGGCAGAGCTTTTAGTGGATGAGGTAAGAACAGAAAGACTGATACGTGCTTGCTGTTCCTTTTCCTCCGGGTAGGAGAAGAGATGAAAGGGGTTTCATCCCGGGAATTTATTTGTGCAAAAGCTGATGGGGGACGAGTGTTTGTTGAGACTTGGACTACAGGCCTGAAGCACTGGTTGAGAACTCATTGGTTCCAACTACCAATTTCTTAGAAAACGTTAATATCTTATGAGTCCCGTAGGTCAGAAGGCTAAGAAGCGAACACTAGGTATCAAAAGTTCGCGTGTCAGCCGTTTGAGAACCAAGGAATATGAGGGAATACAATGCCGTATCTGATTTCTGCCAGAAAAAAAACTATCGACATCCAATTTGATATATAGCTCTTTTTCATACGTCGACTTAGATGATATTATAGACATTACGAGCTGCATGTCTAAACTGTGAATCTTCAGTCTTGAGCTGTGTACAAGTGACACCAGACTGAACAGATAACCCAGGCTCCTCCTTGGGGCGGTCCGGTGGCGCAACAGCTAGCGCCTGTCACCAATACAGTGAGGACTGGCTGTTGAGGGTTCAGATCTCGTCTCAGGCACGCTGTTCTTTCTCTGCATGTGGCATTTGTTTACAGGGCTGGCTGCTTTGCCACGATGTAGCCATCCTGGCTCGCCGTAAAAAAACTAATTCCTATGACTCCTTTATTTCAACTCACTGGATTTTTTTTATTTTTGACTAGAACGTATTGTGACCTTTTAATGAAATTTTTTGTCAGCACAGGTAGGTACCGACGTCTTCCCTCACTCTAAAATCCCTTTCTCACTGTTCAGTCGTGTCATTTTGGCTGCTTTTACTCCCCCCTGCCCCCCTTTCCCCTTGCGAACGGTGCTTCTT
This sequence comes from Marisa cornuarietis, assembly GCA_004794655.1. Classification (NCBI taxonomy): domain Eukaryota; kingdom Metazoa; phylum Mollusca; class Gastropoda; order Architaenioglossa; family Ampullariidae; genus Marisa; species Marisa cornuarietis. The sequence continues at coordinate 11,123,612 of SMMW01000617.1, read as the reverse complement.
TGTGATGGAAACCTGCCCTTTTCGAGAAACTGTCGAATCCAGTCTATAAATTTGTCGGAACAGAGGAAGCACGCAAAGTGAATTTATGTGGGTCTCTGCAGTGGGCTTGAGTCCTTTTAAAGACAATGTGTAGCTGGAGAGATTAACAAGGATTGTTAGCAATACAACCCCTTTCCCCCTTTCTCAGTTTTTCTGGCGGAAAATAGATATCACTACCTAGACACTAAGCCGTAATTGGTGGAGGCGAGAGCAATTGGCTCTTATTCAAGGCAACCATGACGTGCTGTTACCTCCGTGTGAAACTGACAAATACAAACCAATTGGCACTGCTGTGAGACTGTCTTTCTTTATAACGGCGACAAAGAACACTTAAAAAGAGTAGCCACACAATCCAGTCGTATTCTCTCCCGTCATTTTCGTAACGGGATGTAATTCGTTGCCATCTTCTAATTATACAGGAGAGTGGCAAAACTTTGTGGCCAGAAAATACCAGTCGGGGAGATAGGCAATTTACTTTTATCATTTTATTTTATATTTGCTTGTCTTTGTGCATGCTTTAGAAACAGTTCCTGTTTTTAGCTTGTTTTTTTATATCTTTTTTGGAGGGTAGGGGTGGTTGTTTCTGGGTCTTTGGGTTTTTCGGGCATTATTGTGCAAGCAGTCATTTGGCTTACTTTCTGTCTTCCCCTCTTGGTGACCTCCCCGTGCCAACACCTACATGTCGACTGGCCAGATACCGGCAGGCACCGGGTTTCGCTGCACTACCCATCGGATGGAGAAGCCAGTGTTCTGGTGCTGTTAACACGTTGCACGGTGACTCATGCTGCACTCTGCCAAATGCACTGGCGCTTACAACGACTGCCTTTCACACTCGAGACGCAAGCAGGCGAGTTAATGATCGCACTGTCGTCTGTCTTTTGTTGCAGCAGGAGGGAGACAGAGGAAGGAGGAGATGGTCGCCACGCTATGCACAGGGGAGGCGGCAGCTCGCAGCTAGTCGGCAACATCATCAGAGCGGGGACACAAGCGTAAAGAATTTGTGTGCGACAGCCTCTAACCACGGTGCAGCTGCCGCAATGATGCTCAAGGCAGCTGGCGTGTTTGTCGTCGTCGTCGTTGTTACGACGGCCCTTGCCTCGACGATGCCGGATATGAAGACAGTGTACCTGGGTCGTGATCTCGCGCACTTGGTGCTGGACAATGAAACAGGTAAACACAAAACAATTAAAATAAACCTAGTTATTGAATGACTGACTGACGCTTTGAATAAAAACTCGTTCAATACTCACAAAACAAAAGTACCGCCCGCAATTTTCAGGAAAGGATTTTACACAGCTACCCCTCTCCTTCTCCCAGACACCCAACCCCGCGCACGTCTGTACTGCTATTATGCCCCTGTTCTTCCAGAAGCAACAAAACTGAATTGGAGAGTTTTTCTTTTGAAGTTCTGAAGAGAGTGGTTAGCGAACTATCAAAGCCACAGAGACGGACGCCTATATGAGATTGTGATTACCCAACATTTTCCCGATGCTTCAATAACCGACTCACAAAACGAAAGAGGAACAATCAAACTAGATCGTTCTTCTCCTTCTCCTTTCTGTGCAGTTAATTTAAAAACATATTTATTGGTAGTGCTTTCTCCCTTGTGGACATAACTACGTACGTGTGCTGGACATTCACTCACAATGTTATCTTTCTCGAGACTGTCAGCCGACTACACAGATTTCTATTTAAACAACAAAATGGTTAGAAATCCAGCATTATTTTTAACATTGAAAATAGTGGGATTCGAATATGTTTACCTCGTTTTTCTTTGTTTGAACATGCGTAAACATTCTACTGTCGCTATGAGGCCTGTAAGGTTGACGTCATCACCTGCGAGTGACTTCCCTTAGTTGGGGTAAACAAAGCCGCCCACAAAGCCGCCAGCTTCGTGAGATTCGAAAACTATAAGACCAAGACATTACTGAGCTAGTGTTAAAAAAATCTGAATTCGCCATATGCTAAATATGGAAATAAATTAGTAAGTCATTCGCATTTTTTTCATTGTTAAGTCATGTGTGCTAGTTCTGTTACTTATCCAAGTGCAAAACTATGTCAGTTATGTTTACAACAGGTGACAGATGATCGAGTGGCCTATACCGAAATCACTGAATCAATTCTTTAACAATGCCTTTGCACCATGGGTCCTCATTAAGCTCATATTCATATGTCTAACTCTGTTGTATATAAAGATGATAATATTTTATACTATGATATAAATATCTTACTTAAAAGATGTATATTATCCATCCTGTTTTGTGGAAAAATATGTAGTAAAAATCGGATGAACTGAATTTTAGATGTAAGGTAAGGTCTACAACATTGTGTGTTCTTGTTTTGTATTTTTAACAAACATTGATAATCAATATAAATTTATAATATAGCATTATTAATAGTTCATCACAGTTTAGATTGTCATATATAAGCATACAAATCAAGATATATATATATATACAGGGAGACACAAAAAATAGAACCCTGACTTTTAACCTACTGTAATTAAAACTGACCCATGGATTTTAGAAGTTTTTAAGTGGTGGATGAACATTCAATTAGAATATTCTTATCTTAAAATTAATTGTAAAAAATGATATGATATAAGACAGGAGTACAAATTTTCTCAAAAAATAACTGATGATTTTAATAGTCCTCCTAAAGCTTAACTTAAAGAAGAAAAATTCATAAGCCTTATCAAAACCGAAAGCAAAATGGTTAGTTTATCCTAACTGCAGGATTCAAACAGATGGGAACTAAGTTCCAGGCTTCTTTCCAAACATCTTTTAACATTTCCTAGACATCTACTTTTACAATAGACCATAAAAACAGTACATTGATGATATATGATTTGAACAAGATATCTGTAGCATCAGAGATGCTGCTCTTTCTGTCAAACAATACAAGTGACAATTGAAAAACTAACAAACATCTATATGTGTAAATGAATATCTTGATGAAGATCTATGTGTTTCTATCAACCAGTGAGTGTGTGTGTGTGTGTGTGTGTGTGTGTATGTGTATGTGTGTGTTGCACTGAGTGTTGTGTGTAGTTTGTTTTGCGATGTGTGTGTGTGTGTGCATACGCAAAAGTAAGAGACAAATAAGCAGCATAAAAGTGCTAGGTAAAAAACAAGCTAAAATATCTTTTCAGAAGTAACCATAAATTTTAATTTAGCTTGATAGTTTGCAGATAAGCATTGAACCCATGCACTGCAAACTGTCCAAGTTTATGACCTTTTTAGACTTAACAAAACTCTGCTTGAATCTTGTGCTAGTTATCTCTTTGCCTTGATTCATTTTCAAAAGTCACCAAAGTGTTTTATTTAACAATAGTGATTTAACATCCTTAAAATAATTCGTACCCAAACAGACAAAAAGAAACTAAGCTTATGACTTTAAGGATAAATGTAGGTTTTTGTAACTTTAGAGAAGTAGTGTGAATGAAAGGACCACTTATCAAAATTAATTAAAATGATATGTTAGTATTTTATATTACCAGTTTTTACGAGATCTTGCAGTCAGAAAAATGACTAAATTTGGGGTACTGCATGATGAAGTCTGTAATTAGTTCTTTTTTCTATTTTGTTTTTCTATTTCCTTTCTATGAAATATTTTATGCTTGTTTTGAACAAACTGTACAAAATGAACAGCCTTTCCATGAAATATAATATAATAATAATAATAATAATAATAATAATAGTGAAGATTTTTATAGCGCATATTCACACTCATAGAGAGCATGCTCTTAGCGCTTAAAACGAGGAAGAGACGTGGACTAAGTAGACACAGAACAAAGGGGACGAAAGAAAACGACAGTACTGACGAAACAGAAAACATTAAAAGGCATCAAGTAACAGGAACAGAAAAATATAGTGATTCTGCGAGAAAGATGGGTAAAGTAGCAAGAGGGAAGGGGGCGGGGTTAAGAAGGACGAGCATTGTGCGGACTGTGTTAGGAGAAATGCTCAAGGAAGAGGTGCGTTTTCAGTGCAGATTTGAAAGATTCAGTTGTAGGAAGGTGGCGGATACGGAAAGGATTCATAGAATAAGTATTTTTTTCGACTGTCATTGCTATTAAATAACAGGCACATGCAGCTGGTGTGGCCAATATTTTGACTAACCTACATAAAAGTCTTGAAGGCAATGAGACGATATTCTTTGAGTTGGCGCCACTATCAGTAACTATATAAGCGAATTACAACTGTGACAGTATAGGGACTTTTAGTAAGTTGTGTTGATTTATTAGTCAGCTCAAAAAAACACACACACACAAATGTATGTAGATTATTCCACATAATATGACCATGTATTTTTCACAGAAACAAATCGTGTGAAAACAGCTTTTAAATGCTTAAAAATGCGATGCTGTCTCACTGACAGCACACAGCCGCTTAGTCTTGATCGTTTTTGTTTACCTCAAGTAAGGACAAGTAACTCTCGCTCACATCAAACCTTACAGGCCTAATTTTTGTTGGCTAATGAATGCTACCGGGTGTGCTTGTGTTGGGTGTTTTCAGGGGTCGTATACGTGGGAGGAGCAAACCGGCTTTACCAGCTGGACGAAGACCTGAATCTGATGACCGAGGCAGTGACTGGACCCAAGGAGGACAGTATCGAGTGCCTGCCCCCTCCCGGCGACGTGTGTCCCAGCGGCCGCAACCCCACGGACAACTACAACAAGGTGCTGCTGGTGGACCGTGTCCAGCGGCTGGTCATATCCTGCGGCAGTGTGTACCAGGGCGCGTGCGAAACGCGTTCGCTGACCAACATTTCGCACGCTCAAGAGTACTACCACGCTGACGATGTAACAAACTTCGCCGTGGCGGCCAACGCCCAGAACGCCTCCACCGTGGCCTTCATCGCACCTGGACCTTCCACCCACTCCCACAGCGTGTTGTACGTGGCCACGACGTACACGGGGCACTCACGTACCTCCCGCATCTACCGCGACCAGGTGCCAGCCATCAGCAGCCGCAGCCTCAAAGGCAGTGACCGGTTCGCTTTGGCAGCCGTGTCCAACTCCCTGCGCGGGATGTCATCGTCGCTGTATCTCAAAAGCGAGATCAGTCCCAACTTCCTCATCCACTACGTCACAGGCTTCAGCTCGGGCGGTTTCAGTTATTTCCTAACTGTCCAGAACGACTCCGTGGAGGACCGACCCGAGAACCACAAGGTCTCAAAGATCGCGCAGATCTGCCAGAACGACATCAACTTCTTCTCCTACGCTGACATCCCCCTGCGCTGTGTCCGCGACAACGTCGACTACAATGTCCTGGAAGCTGCCCAAGTGATCCAGCCCTCTCAGCGGCTGGGGGCGGCGATGGAGTTCCAGGAAGGTCAAAACGGGGATGTTCTTGTTGCGGCTTTTTCGCGGACCGACTCCAGATGGGGGACGGCGGATTCGGCCGTCTGCCTCTTCGCTATGGAGGATATACGCACGCGGTTCCTTGAGAACATCAAGCTGTGCCACCAGGGCAACTCCAGTGTTAGCGGAGGTGGATACTTACGTGTGGGGCCGCGCGGAAATTGCAATCAACAGGTAAGCATTGCACGGTGTGAGTCCCCTAACTTCTTCACCCAACACCCAAGCATCAGTCTCGCACTGTTGGTATCGCAAAAGCCATCGATTAAGCCAGAGCGCGTGGTCGTAAGCGTTTTGTAACGAGAACTACTTTTGCTTGATGTCATCGCGCGGATAAGATTGTTAGTGCTATGCGGTAGGATATCGGTCTTCGCGCAGTGATACACTACTCTTACGAATACAACTGCTTGCTAATGAAAAAAACTCATAAAGTAGCATGGAGATCGACTAAGTCCACAGCAACCTTTCTTCTTTTCCTCGAAACCATTTCTAGCCCCGAGCCTCACTCGTTATTGTCCTTCCAGCTGAATTTTACTGCAAATTTATGCCGAAATTGTAATTGTTTGTAAACGATGCTAATTTTATCTGATACCCGACAACGTTTCGGTGCGTTAACAGTCATGAAGTAGCTGAGCTGAGGTCTCTCTCTCTCTCGCCCATCAGAAGTGTGTTTTATAGTGTTGTTTTTGGAAGGAAAGGCGGTTCGAAGTGTTTCAGTTATTCTCAGTGTGCTGCTGTTGTTAACTGCCTGTTATCATTGTCGTCATAAACATTATAGTCTTTATCCTTTCACATAATGGTCGCCCTGTCCCGAGGATAACATTTGCTGATGTTGTCAGCTCTTGCTTTTATATTAGTTACAAGCATAGGGTATTTTTATTTCCTGCTTGTAAGTGAATGGATATCCCGCGCAAGGATAAGGGAAGGTAAGTGTTGTGTGTGTGTGCGCGCGCCTGCGTGCGTGCGTGCAGCATAACCAGCGATGGCTTGCTGCGTGATCAGATTGTTCCTAGACGGCCGCACGTTTTTATTTTATTAGTTTTTTTTCAGCTTGCGTTGCGCGCAGCTCTTGCAAATCCCGAAAGAAAATCGTCTTGCCTGATAAAGCCATAAATTTTACGTGTCAGGCTCCGCTCGCGCAAATTGCGCGCGGAACATGGGGTCCCCCTTTCCGTCCAATTCCATTCGATGAATCACACGAAGCAAAGCGAGACGCCAGGCCGAGCTCTGCCGCCAGTTTGCCAATCGATGTCAAGTGGGTGGGAAACTCGTTAAGTTGTGTCCGCGCCAGGGTCCACTGGTCGCTTGCTGTCTGGTCCACATTCAAAGCCGCAGTGGACGAGCGGGACAAGAATTTTGTACCCAGACTGTCTTGTCGTGAAGTGAATGTGTCTACATCCTTGGGTCAAGAAGTCAAGGTCCAAGACGCTCTCGCTGATTGGTCAGGTCGCAAGTCTTGTGAAGATCTGTCCCCTGGAGACGCAATGGTTGCCGCGCTGGACAGGGAACTGAGGTTGGAAATTGGGGATTTTACTGACCTCACAGTGGCGTGCCACTGTATCGCCTACTAAATCACAAAAAATAAACTTTAAAAATACAGCCTAAGGAACTTAAAAACGCGTCACATCATTCAGTTATCCTGTCTCTCTCTCTCCCACTCTCTCTCTCACACACACTGCGTGAGCGCGAGTGATGGTATAAGATCGGTGATGGGGGATAGCCTAAACAAACAAAAAGAAAAAGAAAAAAAAGATGTACCCTCCTACAAGCACTCAACCCCCAAAATAAACGCCTTTAGCCTGTTATTTGGACTGTTACTATTCTCACACCTTAAGATTCAAGGAGAGGAACAGGTCTCTCCGTTTGTGTACAACTGACGGTTACAGGACGGTCGGACAAAATTCACAGACATGCGCTCACACTCTTGTGCTCGCATGGGTCCAGCGCTACAATTGTTGTCGCTTGAGTTTGAACCTTATAGCTCTTACCGCTATAGTTTATTTAGCTCTACATGTTTTAACACCATAGCTCTAACTGCTTTAGTTTAGCTCTACATGTTTTAACACCTGAGCCCACCGTTCCAAACAATGCCGATCAGCGCTACAATCTTCCGTCATTGGTGGGGACAACCGTTCTTTTTTGTCACGATCACCTGAAAAGTTCTCGAAAATGCGATTTTGCGATTCTTTGCCGAAATAAGCAAAAACAGTCCGACAGAAAAATAAGAATGAGAGTGGTGATGTTCGCCTAACTGACGGGAGGATGACCGCTCTCCGTCTTTTATTTTTTCCATCCTTCGTCTTGTTTGTGCCTGCGCCAGCTGTTTCTTGATTATGATGTGAACTGTTCTGATGTACTTTCGTTCTTGCTGCCTGCTTTTGTTCGGGATTGCTTTTTTATGCCTTCGCCTGCTTCTTTTCGTCGACTAACGGTCATATATACGCTATTTCTACTACAGATCAAATCTGACACTTTCTGAACTTGAACCACTTAATTTACTTGCTCGATACATCTTATATTGAATCTACGAGTGTCACCTGCGAAGACTGAAACTCTTTGGCGCTAGTTGTACAATGTGTTTCTAAAAATTAAAACTGTTCTATAGAAACACATTTAGAAAATTTTCAAAAATAGCTCCTATGCCATTTAGTGTGCACAACCATATACAGTACAAAGATTTGTGCTGACAGAAACGAAAATCTGGCTTAAGCAGTCGTATCTTTAATTAAGCTTAAAAAGTTTTAAAATTGTGTTGTGCACTGTTCTTCTATAAAACTGATTCTCTAAACAGATGGCCTAAAAATGCTTAAAATTAGAAATGTGTTGTGCAGGTGATGGTCTCTTATGTACTGTTCTGCATTGCTGTGTTTGTGACTCTATTCCCAGCAACGTGTGCATCCCAGACATCCACAACCATGTGTCTGCATGTTTTTGTGGCCGTTTGGACGTGTATTCATTAACACTTGCATTGGGTGTCTTAACAACTGTTACCTCCACCTCATGCCATGACTGCCAAGCATTTCTGTCAACCTTTTGTTGTAGTGTTGTTATTGTTTGTGTGCAGTATTGTGTTTTCTCCATTGCACGTCTGTCTGTTGCTATGTCTGTTTAATTTGTTGTTGATGTTTGGTCTTTGTTTGGGGATATTCTGTAAGCATTTCAAATATGTGCTTAGATGTTATTTGTTTTTGATTTGTGTAAAACATATCGAGTCTACAATGGAGAAATGTGTGTGGAAGAAGCGCAAAATAAGAAACTCGCAGCAGCCGAGGCTTTGCGGAAGCACGCTCTGAGAGGCCCGCCTGCGCTAGCGTCTCGTGAACTGGTATTTCGGATTCTGATTGCTTTCCTTTTGGATTTCGGCTGCGTGCTTTCGTTGGCATATGCAAGTTTCCTGTCTCCGCGGTCGGTCACTGCAATGCAGACCCTCCAGGGTTCCTTGACAGTGTTGGTGATGTATCCTGTGGTAAAAAAAACCTTCCAAACTCGTGGTGGGCCATCGGAGATGTCAAAGGTCATGGGTTTCTTGTTCCGTCCGACGAGAGGAATAAGTGTTTCAGACCACATGTACCGCCAACGTGCTTTTCATCAACCATGCCGAAGTCGTTCTTTTAACGCTCACTTTGCGCCAGCTTTTCCGAACTCCTCCACCTCTTGCTTTCTTGTTGGAGTTGTATGGTGACATTGATGTTGAGCAGTATTAAATTTATTATGTAAGTGTCTATGCATGTTACCTAGTCCGCTCATCCACTGTCTGCAAATTTAAATATTATTCGTTGCCGCGGCAGACATTTTTGTGCAATGGCTAAATTTTAGTCGTTTTTTGCTTCATCGTTCAGAATGCTTAGTTTTCTCCAACTGTGGTGTCAACTTTGTCGATTTTCGCGGAACCTGATAACCCCTCCCCACTCTCTCTCTCTCTCGCTCCCTCGCTTGTTCACGAAGGGGGTGGGGGAGCGGGAGATTGATGTTTTTATACGCCGAGCCAGCAACTAAGGCTATATCACGGCAAGGTTGCCAGTCCTGTAAACAGATGCCACACGCAGAGAAAGAACAGCGTGCCCGAGACGAGAACCGAACTCAGGACACTGTATTGGTGACATGTGCTAACTGTTGCGCCACCGGACCGCCCAGCTCGTGCGCGGACTCAGCAGTACTGCCACCGTTGTGAAATGTTTTGTTTCATGAATCTAATCTTCTTCCTTATCTTTTGAGGATATATAGTTATATTTGCTTCCGCTTACGGTATCACGACTATTCCACAACCTTTTCTGCCACAATCTCTAATGTTTACTAGGGGCAGCATCATTTCAGGTAGGTCGTGAGCTGCAGGATGCCTGCCTGCTGTTGTCAGTTTGCATCACGGACAAGTTTCGTAGCAGTGCTTGTACTTTAAAAAAAATTCCCTCAAAAATCTCGTGTTAAACGTTCAGCTGGCGAGAAACTTGTGTTGCGAGTTTAGCTTTGTTTACTGTGCTACCGTGGATAACTTTAAAGAACACTGACTTCTGAAACGGTACAGCTAGACCAGGGGTGTTCCTTCAGTCAGCCAGCCCCTGCCAATTTCCCCTCTCCCTCCTCCATTAATAAACGCTTGGTTGATAAATGCGGCTTTGCATACGATGCCTACGATGTGCTTATGGGTAGAGGAGGCCGGGGTGGGAAGGGGTAGGAGGGCCGGAGAATCTGAAGGGAGACGTAGCGGCTTAATTTGTCAGGAAAAGATGAAGAATGGTCTTCATCTACAAGCGCATAGGTCTGTGGTGCGTCTGCATTGGAGTATGAAATGGGAGGAATCTGTATTAGTTCGGTTGGGCGGCAGTGCATCAGTTGCGTCTTTGATGTCGGCTCATTAAAGTACTTCACGGGCCCGTGCAGGCGGCGGCTCACCGTGGAGATGAGAAAATGTTGGCAGCGGTTTACTTAATGAGTGACAGAATTGTCAGGGTCAGCGCAGGTTTGCTTATTTCTCCGGGATCAGTTCTGCTCAAGTCTGGCTCGATGGACGGTTTGTTTGATGTACAGTGGGGGCGGGATTGGGAGGAGGAAGATAATCTAACGGCAAAAGTGGTACGGAGAGAAGCGACAGGAAAATATTTTTTAATCCGTTGGGCTTCTTAATAAATGAGTTTAAAAAAGTCAGTACAGGCTGGATGCTAACATGTGCAACTGTTTTCACTGTTATATATTATAATGCTGCAACACTGGCTCTGCATAAGTTGGACATAAGTGTGAGAGAACCATACATTCGTTAGCGGAGGAGGCGCTACCTGATCCCCTTTTGAGGTTTCGTTTAAATGCGTTAGTATTTGATTTTTTTTGGTCTGTAATCTAAAGACGGTCTTGCAGTGTTTGCTATCTGGTGTGTTTATTGACTTTAACGAATCTGTCGGTAGCTCGAGAGACGGGCAGGGCGGGTAGCGTAGTTAAGAAACACTCGCTTGTAACCGCTTGCAGTGAGGATCTAGGTTCGGATCTCTTCTTTGGACCATGGCCACATCCCTTTTATTACCTGGATCCCCTATAGTGCGAAATCGCCATTAGGAATAAAGGTCGTATCAAATAAACTAACCAACTCCAAATTTACATTTTTTTTCCACTAGAGAGAGAGAGAGTTTTTTCGCCTGATAACCGAGTCAGTTTCAGTGTGTGTGTGTGTGTGTGTGTGTGTGTGTGTGTGTGTGTCTCAGTCAAAAGATCGATTGTTTTCTCACCCTACCTCAGGGTCAGGACTCTAAGAGTCTTCACACAGTAATGTGAAGACGCCGAAATAAATGCCAGCCATGCAGAAATGAGTAGGAAATCTGCTTATGCTTGAAGAAATCGGATTCGCTGATGTGTAGCAAATGCGGGCTGGGATAGGTTTTAGCTACGGAGTCTCAAAAACTGCCAGAGTGGAATCATGGGATATGCTGGTAGTGCCGCACATCTCTTTCGGCGTCTTAAGGAATCCTCGCCATCTTGCAAGCAGCCACTGGGGATGGGGGACAGTGGTGGGAGAATGGCATAAAATGGAGGTCTTCATGTACTAGGAGACCTGTCTGGAACCAATTGTAGTCCGGATATTTGATCCCGTCACACAGCTGCTGCTTGATAATTTCTGAGACCTGCGCAAACTAGATAGTATCTTTGTGTGGAAATTTCCACACGTAGGTAGGCAGTAACTCAAATTTAAATTTTTATATCTTTAGGTTGTCCTAACGTCCTGGGGTCAGTTGCATAACACATTTCTAATTTTAAACACTTTTAGGCCTTAACTCTATTTAGATAATTAGTTTAAAGTGCACACCACAGTTTTCGAATTTTTAAAACTAAAACTGCTTTAAGTAAGATAAAGTTGTTTAAGTCTGACTTTCCGTCCTGTCAGTACAATTTTTTTATATATTTTACTGCAGAGAATAAAAATGGCTTAGAAGAGATTTTGCCTCTTTTAGAACAGTTTTAAGGTTTAGAAACGTGTTGTGCAACTGGCCCCTGACAAAGTTCGTTGAGTGTTAATCGTGTTCACATGTCACACTTTGACATGACATTCTTATGCTGGCGTGATCTTGTGGAATAGTTCAGGTGCGACAGTACCCGATGAATAGCTGACAGCTTGGGTCGAAAGAATTTAAAAAGCACACAAAATTCATTTAAAACGTGAGGCCGTTAAGGACAATACAGATGTCTTACTTTCGTGAAGCTAGCTGAGCTGGAAGCGGGTTATTTCGGGAAAGAAATAGGCGCTAAATAGTGACTGCAACAAAACGAACAAATGAGAATAGAGATTTGGCTTAGTTGCGCGGCCACAAAAATGTTGCCATGTGTTGAAAACAGTCGTTGTAGCCCAGTCAAGTCGCAAGAATTCGGATTAGAAGGCTACGTGAGCAAGCGCTATGTAAACAACCTGTCAGGCCAGCCTCAACCCAGGGACAGGTAGTATAGTGCCAGTCACACCATTCCACTCCCCAGGTGTGTAGACTGCTCATTACTGCTGCGACCCTTTCTCGGCTCGTCTCGGGAGAGTCTCTCTATCTCTCAAAGAAAGTGTAGGATAACATTCAATTTCGTTTAACTCTCGTTGGAAGACGAAACAATGCAAATGGGGAGATAACTAATACATAGGAACTGTTTCCCCCTCCTCTTTGCAGCCGTTGCTGTCAGGTGTGCTTATTTACTTTTACGAATGTCACGTTTTCCGCACCATCTTGTTTTTCTAAGTTTACGCTGACTCCTCGTGGGAAGTTTTAAATACATAGCAATGCATCTTTTGCATTCCCACGTGCAAGAACGCTCGCGCAAACGCGCGTGTAAGGTGTTCTCATCAACGTTTGTGCGGTTTCTGGACACCATGATGGCGGCTGCAGCAAACAGCCGCACCTAGGCGCCGTCTGCTGAAATGCAGTCGATGGTGAGACCAGGCATGTCACTTTTCAAGTCGATTTTCGGTGAAGAGTTGTCGACCTCCCCCCAATCCCTCGCGTTGTGTTCAATGATCATGAGGCTATGATGGGGAAATGAGTCTCTCTGTCTCCCATTTGTGTGTGCGTGTGAGAAAGAGAGAGAGAGATGGTGGTGGTTAATTAACTGCCATATTCGATATACAAAAGACTCAATACTGTTGCTTCGTCATGCTTGTTTTCTAGTTACTACCGATCCCTAGGCTGCCCCTCTCCCCTCTCTCCTCTCTCATTCCCTCTTCCACGTCGTGGCTGCTGATAGGAACTTTTTGTTTAGGCGGCGAGTGATATCGTTTTTACCACACTCACGTCCTGTTAACATTTGGCACCCATCACCTGCTCTCCATCCCCTTGTGTTATTTGAATTCTCCGGGGAGAGAAGACCTGGTCTGTTTCTTAATTTCGTTGGCCTTACGCAGTTTGCTAGCCCGACTGGTTTTCTCGTGTTTATTTTTTTATTTTTTTTGTGTGTTGCTCTTGTTAAAAAGTATAAAAAGAACATTTGCAGCGCGAATAGAAGGAAATCCAGCACATCTGTTTGGAGGACCTTTTTCTTTCAACTTCTCGCATAATCAGAGAGAGAACTATTATATATCGTAAACCGATTTGTAAATTTGGCCAGAACATTATTTATAAAATACCGCATTAAGGAGAGGCACTGTCTTGGGAACCTGACTTGTTCGTCGTTGGTGTTTATTTATAGTGTGTGATGATTTGGTGCAGGTCGAAAGGTTCGTTTAGAAAAACACCGACTTTGACTCGGAAAACATTCTTGTTGTCCTTTAAAGCACTTTTATTATATATGAGACGGGAAGGACGTAGGGGATGTGAAAGGGCGGTGTAGTGAGAGTAGAGAACTGAGCACTTGTACTTGCTTTTCGCTTACCTCTGAAAGTCTTTCAGGAGCAGGACAACACTGGTTTTAAATAATTGAGGAAATGACTGAACGGTGCAAGTGTCGAGTACTGAAGAAAGCCCCGTTGACAGGAATGCTTGCTTTCCTTTCACCGTTGTCTCTTAGAGCTGTCCTCTCAACCACCAGTCTGGCGACCCCGCCCAGCCTCCTGTTTTTAACCCTCATCATCAGACTAAGCTCGAGACAGGGCTTGTCGCAGAGCCAGGGACAGTTCCCCCGTCTTCGGAACACTCCCCACACCCCCATCCTCCTCCACCGATCGGCTGAGGAGAAGAAAGAAGCACAATGTTGTGTATAGCCACAAGGGATGACAACTGGTAGACTAGAGAGAGAGTGTGTGTGGTGTGTGTTTCGGACACTTTTTCTTGTTCCGTTAATCCGACAGCATCTGCCTAATGACTTGAGTGCCGCGGCGGTCTCCCAGCAGAAAGTGGAATCAGCTCGTCGCCTCTTGCTATTTCAGTCCTCGTCTCTCTCTCTCTCGCCTCTCGCTGTCCACAATTCTGGGAGCCTACTGTCGATGGCGACCTGGCAGAAGAGGAAATATCGGGAATGGGGTGAAGGTTCTCGCCGAACCTGAATGCGAGAGGACGAGAAATTAGTAAACCGTACAGGGGAAAAAAAAGCAACAGAAGTCCCCATTCAACCCCCCTCCTTTTTCTTCTTTAATTTGTTTGCAGTAGCGGCATTGTCAGGTGGAAGTTAAGCCGACTAACTAGGCCGGCTTCTTTCTTTCAAATGTGTCCAGCCCCCACAGCAAATCAGTCTTTGTGGCTGCCTGTTGTAGTAGCTGTGTCCCGGTCTCCTAGTTACAACAAATGATACATATTCTAGGGTCTGCAGGTTGAGGAAGTACTCATGTACTACCGACGGGATATCTCGCAGACGACAATTACAGGGGATGTTTGATGTGTTTATTGGTGTTGGCTCTCATTGGTGAATAACTGTTTGCATTTTCCCACTCACTCACTGATTGGTGGCGTTTTTGCAATATCTAACCAATGAAGTTGTGAACTCAACAACATGAAGTTTGCTTTAGCGGTATCTTTCAGTCGTTTTAACTCGATTGGGTAGCATTCACACCTGTGGCATAACTGAGAGAATTTACAAGATACCACCAGCAAAAGTGGACGAGTATCAGAATACCTAGATTGTAAAATCTGACCACTAAAAGTAAACCATACATATGAAGTCTGACATCTGTAGACTACACTCGTATGATCTGACCAATAACAGAAGAATACACGTGTGAAACGAATACGAGAATAAAAGGGAAAAGAGCAGCAGAGAAAAGTTTGCTCCCAACATCAGCAATCAATACAGAGCTAAACATAAATTTTGAGGCGTCAGGAGTCTATAGATAATATAGATATAAACGAATGCAGCTGTGGATACTGGAGTGTATTGATGATGGGTAACAAAAAGGTGACAGTGTGCTCGTGTTGTGTCATAGCGACACAAATTCACTTAACCGAACATTGTGCTCGCGGTTTGTCATAGCGGCAAGAGCAGACAACTTATTAACATATTGTCACAAAGTTGCGTTTGCGTCCCAGACATTGTGCTAGCAGTTTGTTAGCCTCAAGAATACAGTTACACAAACTTTTTTTTTAAGGTAGTGGCACAGAGTTTGGTCTGTGTCCTACGTGCTGTCTCTCTTTTTTCTCCTTGACGCCAAGTGCCAATCAGCCTGCTCCTTAGAGTGTTTTCCTTCGCGTTGTTGAGGCACCGGGGGCAGCTTCTTGGCCTCCCAAGTACCAGTCAAAAGGGTTCAGAAGCATTCACGTCCGTGTGGTCAAGGGTCGGAGGGCAGAGTTGAAGCCAGTGCGTGGGTTAGAGTGGTCTCAACAGGATGAGATCATCTTGACATGAAGGGTTATCGGCCGCAAGGATCTCGAGTGACACCGTCACGCACTGCCAGTCGCGGATCCCTTTTTTTGGCAGGATCCCTCCTTCCCTCCATCGGCTTCAGCCCACGGGTTTGTTTGATTTCAAACTCCCTACTTTTTTTCGGTGTAAACACTAGTGTTCTGCAGTAAGGAGGTTTTTAAAATTATCTTCAATCTGTCCTTAGAACTTGAAAAAAAAAACTGAAATTGTTAAACCAGACTTATTTCCTGCCAGCATAATTTTTCTTATTCGTTTGCGCAACGCAAATTAGTGATGTGTGATTTAAAAAAAAACAGTTTCTAAATTTTCTTCTTTAGAACAGCTTTAAGCTTTAGAAACTATTGTGCGAATAGCCTTCTGTGTGTGTGCGCGCGCGCATGTACTTGTACTACTTTCTGTTAGCCGTGTTCGCTAAACTGTTTCAAATCTATCCGTTTCCTGGCTAAAATAAAATTTTAGGGAGGAATCGGCTGCAGTAGAAAGCATTGTGCTCACAGAGACATGTTTACTGCTGAGAAGGACCAGCCTTTCTTGGCGACGGAAGCACTGTTACAGACGGGGGCATCCATCCTCCGCACCCACCCACCCCCAACTCCAGCTACAGCTGCGAGCGGCGCAGTTAAGGGCGGCTCGAGGGGGTGTTGACACCCTAGGTTCTAATGGATTTTTTCCTAGTGGCTCAAGTGCTGACTGGCACTTCTCACGATCACCATTGTCTGCTTGACTTTCCCTCTTACCCCGCTTCCAGATCTCCTCCATGAGTCTGATGAGGATTTAACGAGTTGCTCTTTTCTTTAGAGAATATGTTTGATGAAAGGTTATTTTAAGCTGCTAATGGAGCCTGAAAACATTTTCTTTCTCTCTCTCTTTTTCTATGTTTCATTTAGACGTTCATGCATGAAAATGGCAGCATGAGAAAACCTTTGGTGTCGAAAGAGCAGGTTCCCCCCCCCCCAATTCTGATTGAAGTTGGAAAATTACACCACAGGGCTTCGCTTATCAGATGTTGCACATCCGTTGAAAGTATTTCGGGTCGTCGCATACCACCCCACGTACTTACAGCTGCTTCTTGTTTGCTGCACTTTTCCAAGTTTTCTAGCTTACACTTCTACTCTCTAACACTCTTTTTCTACTGCAGATACCATCTGTACACCAGACAATACCTGTACATTAGCATTATTGCCTCGATGGTGTTATTTTTAGTTTTATTAAAGAGTAGCCATTGTTAGAACAGTTCTAATGACTGGCAACACTTTCTAAACATTTTCTGTCTACTGGCGCGACATTTCGTTCGAAATTTGGCAGATGCCTCATTTCTTCTAGTCCCACCGTTTGTTAATTTTCTCTTTAAACTTTTTCTAGGTTTGAAACTTTCAAGTTCGGCCTCAGATCCCACCCCTTTAAAAAGTGTTTTGCTGTAATCCAACGAACTCTCTCCGCTCATTCCTCAATCCCCTGTCTTTGTTTATACGGTTTGTTCCTGGTGTCACTTCTTTGATGTTGCTTTTCTTCATTGAATAGTTAAATTTTTCGGCTCGCTAGTAGTCTCTCGCACACACAGCGGATTAAGCTCGCCTCCACAGGGAGAAATGTCCTCAACAAATTCGATAATTATTGTTATGATGATTGTTAAGTCGGTAGGATTTCATATGTGTGTGTGTGTGTGTGTGTGTGATGTGCGTTCTGGCTGCTTGCTTTCGGATTGTATTTCCTCTCGTCGCGAGATCCGCTCGATTTTTTTGTTTTGTTCGGTTGTAATCTAGTCAAGAAATACCTTTTTCATTACTTTGGGTGTGGCGCTTTTTTTAAAGCGGCGTTGAGACAAAATTAGCTTCCATTTTGGGTTCAGTAACCACAATTATTGCGAAAGAATACAGCTGCAGCTCACGCTCTGCAGAGGCATGCAGCGACGTGTCGCAGCGAAACCCATCTTTGCACGACCCTTCGGACCCACAAAGTTTCTTTGAACGAAGTACAACGGTTGAAGCAAAGTCGATGCCCACCCCACCACCATCCCCCCCCCCCATTGATTTGTGGCGTTTAATGCGAGAGCTGGTTTTTCGAATAGTGGCTAATGATGCCACAATTTCGCTCTTCTTGCGAGCTTCGGACTCGATCTGAAGAGATGGATGCTGTTGCTGGGAGACGAGAAAGGGAGGACTTTTTTTGTCTTCCCAATGAATGAGTTTCGCTTCTCGGTAAGGCAGTTTCACTTGGGAGAAATTTGTCTTCGGTGGACAAGCTGGTGAGGGGGAGGGTGGTGAAATGGCGTTTTATCGCTGGCTTGTCACCCTCTTTGAGCAGGACAATGACAAATCGAGTGCGCGGAACGCCCGTTCGAAGCATGGTTATGAAAAGTATGGGGAAGGGTGCCGGGTGGGGAGTAGAGAGCCACAGTGCGGGACCCTGTGAGCGATTTCCGCAATGAGGTGGCCTTGACCCGCATTGGTCTTTGTAGGTCGATTTGCGGTTCCAGTCTCGTACGTACGTTGAGAGCTCCGCCTGTTCTCAGACTGCTTATGGCAACATTGGTACCCGAGGTTAAAAGCTCTTCTCGCAAGTATAACGAGGAGTGTAGTCAATCACTGGGTTGACCATGAATATCACGTGACCATTCTCCCTCTCTTGTTGCACGTAAGGGGGCAGCAATTCATTGCCTGCGTATATTAATGTATAACTACGCACATAAAATAATAAATATATTGTAATTTAGTCTTGAAGTCTGCAGCAACAGCATGTATTAGTTATGGCAGAGTCTCATCGGAGTGGTAATACCCAAACCCTAGTTGTTTCTCCAGACGCGGTCGAGTTAAAGCCCTCCATATGTTCCCAGTACGGTACATAATCCCTCTAAGTCTGTGTGAGCCGCGAAGTGTTTTCGAGTACTAACAGCCGCAACACAGTGCTGGCACAGGGTGGCTTACAACGAGGGAGCAGTGTAAGTGACCAAATGCTGTTTGAATACAGCCAGCATTAAAGGATCCGGACAGTTTAAGAGCTGCCTCTCAGCGTGGCGGGGGCTGTAGCTGGTTTCTATAATCGGTCCGAAAAGCAAAGGTAGGCGCAAAACCATCTGCGAATCTGTCATCGCTCAAAGCTGCCAGCCAACCGCAGCGAACACCGGGGCCAGCGATGGAGTCGGATACAGACCGACAGCTGAGCACGTGCATGCGTTTAGATCATGCGATACAATGTCCGCCATGCTTGCTTTCATCCTCGTCAGCCTGAGTCAACGCCAGAGTAATATTTTCTGTAGGTGGGAGTCTGCTCTAGTCACTTGCTTACTCATGGGAGTATGCATCGAGGTTTCCCTACCATACCACATCGTTCATATGTATAGATTCTGTGTACTGAAGCGAAAGTGCAGTAGTTTACATAAGCGATTATTATTAGTTGTGGTATTAAGTAAGCATCTTGCGAAAGAATGGTCATGCTTTTACACTAAGAGCGGGGAAGGAGTTCATCGGGTCCACAGTGTCTGTGACCTGCGAGACCGCGCACCCTGGACAGAGCCGGACTGTCAGCCACACAGACCGATCACATGCAAAACCAAGTTTGCCTATCTGACCAATGAGTGATCGAATGTTTTATATATCTATATATATTTGCATGCAGTGGGACGAGAAGATCATAAAACGTCTCCTCAGTTTATTCATCCATGTATCGTAACGTGCAGCAGGTTTGAATGTGAATGTTCAACTTCATCGGTCAAAGGGCCGAGGAAGCGCCGAGCTCTGTTTTCGCCGTGCGCGCGCACGTACAACTGATGCTACGCGCTGTCTGGGACTCCGCTTAGCGTGGTGTTTCTCGCATACACATTCCATGGCGCGAGAACATGATGTTTATGCAAGACGGTGTTAAGTGTCTTACGGGGGCTGTCGGGTCATCAGGTGCGGCGTCTGTGGTAGAGAGATTTGATTTTGGGCGTCGTTTGATAAATAATCGCTCGCTGATAACAAGGGTCTGCTTAGTTGATGCCAGAATATGGCTCAATTATGGTTAATTTGGAAAACTTTGATTAAGACATTAAAGACCCGGTAAATTCAGACCGTTAATTTGTATGACACCTTTATCAGCCTGCTTCCTGGGCCACCGCACTTCACCCACCCACTACAACCACCATCACCATGCGAGGTTGGATGGGGACCACTTAGGTAAAGGTAGTCTCCCCTAACCGTCCAGTCGTTTGGATGATGCGTTGAAGACCCACGTTTTCTCGCGACCTGGTTGTTGTAACGGCGGTGGCCATCAGCCCATCTTTCCCTCACTATCGTATCATCCCCCAACTCTCCATGGAATAAGGTACCTCATTTCTGACAGCTAAGTCGACGTGTGTGGAATGGGGAGTCGACCACATGTATCGAACCAGCGCTCATTCGGGTTCGGACGCTAGAGCTCTAACCACTTGCTTATCAAATGCTGAAGAACGGGATTCCCGCCGTTTATAAATTTATCACTTTTATTATTTATTATATATTGCATTTTGTAGTTATAAACATTTTGGCCATCTTTGTCATATGTTTCATTTGTCGTGGTAGGGTAGCCGAAAAGTCAGTTGTGTGATCGAAACACTTGTTATTGTACTGAAACTCTTCATAACATTGTGAGTCACTTGAAATGTTAACACTTTAACCATTAATACTTCTTAACCATTCTGTTTTCTTCATCACCGTCCTCCCACCCCCAATTGTTTTTGTTTGCACATGCGTCGTGACAAGTGACTGAAAGAAAGGGGGATATGGAGAGAGGGGATAGAGCAAGCCAGTCTGGAAAACAAAAGTGGAGAATTACTATCTCATCAATACGAAGAAAGCCTCTGAAGATTCGAGCAACGTCCAGAAGTCATTATCTTTTCCAGATTGGACCAGGAACCAGTTCGAAAAACATTAGATGCTGGTCGGAGTGGATGTTGGGGGGATGGTGAAGAAGGGGTTAGAGAAAATCAAGTTTCTTGGTGCATCGCATTGTTCTCGCGTTTTCTCGCGAACAGCACCACTAATCAGGGAACATCGCGTTCGCAGCCTCTCAGGTCCAGGGCATTGACAACAAAGCTCTCCAGTGATGGCGACCGGAAATGAAACCAGCGCCGCGCGCGCTTCATGCGGGTCCAGGTGAAATCACCGCGGGAAAAAGATTCTCTCCATCGAAGGTGTGCATTAAAGACGGCAGATCCAGCAGCCTGTAACATGATGCAGGAAATCAGATGGTGCTAGGCTAATCAGAGTCTGTGGACAGAGAGCCCGACTCAACCTGGGGCCAGCTCGCGTTGTAAGTACCTTTCCAGCCCAGCGCCTCGTCTGCTGAGCTCATGTCGATCACAGAAGACGGGATTCTGTACCCAGCAGGAACAAGAACTGAAACCTTCCAGAAGCTGCTAAGGTGGGAAGGGGCGTGTGAGCGGGTTTTGGAGGAGAGGCGATGTAGCTGCATCAGCTCCTGCAGCTCACTGTCCATCCCAGGCCTGCTCCGCAGCCGCATAATAGGAGATAACCAGATAGGGCACGACACAAACCGTGTCACTAGGGCGCACTACCTGATGCAAAGCGTCGCTTTCATTTGTTAGCGGCGGATAACTCAACTGACAGGGGCGGATCACTTAACCGACAGAAGGAAGAAAGCTATTTTCTCTT
This sequence comes from Marisa cornuarietis, assembly GCA_004794655.1. Classification (NCBI taxonomy): domain Eukaryota; kingdom Metazoa; phylum Mollusca; class Gastropoda; order Architaenioglossa; family Ampullariidae; genus Marisa; species Marisa cornuarietis. The sequence continues at coordinate 11,102,336 of SMMW01000617.1, read as the reverse complement.
TTTTCTAGAAGCCTGCAAGGAGCTTCTTGTATTGTCGAAGAACTGTAGCAGCTGCCCTGAACTCTGCACCCTTGCTAAAAAGTGCACTTCTAGCCAACCCCCCCCCCCAAGACTGGTGCTACTGTGGACTTGGTGCTTCTATTGTATCTAAGACTCACATGGTCTTGAACTACTGCCTATAATTATATTTCTTATTGTTGAAGAGTGCAGGGTCTTAAATGCCCAGTTGTTGTGCTCTTATTCTGCTTTTATGTTTGGCAAATGACCCTTAAATAATACTTAATAACCAAAAATATAGGGAACACAATTTTACAAGAGGTTCCACCACCCTCTTACCTCGGTTGGAATTAGATATATATCTTGATTGGCATCCTTGCAAACTGTGAAAAAAGATCAGTTCATGGTTGAAGGGTGGGAGCACAAGTCCATGGCATTCAGAGTGTCTAACTTTACTACAGTGTGAAGGCTGGCTGTCGTACTCCTAATCTTTTGTTTAGGACGGACAGTAAGGGTGGTGAATTGGTGTTGTACGTACGCACGCTGAGCCAGCAACTAGAGCTATATATATATATATCACCGCAAAGCAGCCAGCAACTAAGGCTATATCAAGCAGGACAATAGGGGATAAGTAATGAAATGACCAAACACTGTTTTCACAGCAGCTTGGGTCCTGCTTACACTAATGTTAGCATTACACGGAGAAGCAGATGGCGACAGTCCCCCCTCCCTACGTCCACCTCAGCTCCACTTCAATAGAAAACTCGTAAATATGTTGCTGTGTGTAACAGCCATAGACGGCAGATCTCTCAGACCCCGAGACAGAGAGTGGTCGAACCTGGCCTGAGCCCCCTACTTCCGGGGAGAGGAAATATTATGGGATGAGTGTCTGGCTGCTTTATGTGTATGCAGAGGGCTGATCTCCAAGGGGCGCTTTCAGAACAGGTCAGAAATGTAAGCTAGCTCTATCTGCCTCATAGCCCAGCCGCGAGATTTACGACCCGGCGGCTCTGCTTGGATCAAGGGGACAGCACTATGACTTGCGTACCGTTTGTTTGCCATGGCAACCGAGTGGCAAAATTAAGGGAAGAAAAGAAGAGGGTGAGATTCTGAATTTGGTGCAGCCTCTTGGGTCATTCGCTTGGCGGCAGTCATCTGTATAAGCTATAAAGAAATGGTACCAGTTTGCTCAACCATCATACATCTTCAAGGGTGATAAATGAAATTGCGTCCCGCACGAAGCACACTTTGTCTTGGGCAGATGCGTGAGTCGCTCCAACGTTTCGCAGCAGAAAAAAAGGATGACTGTGTATGGTTGGGTTGGGCTCGCTTTTTTGTGATCTTTTAGTATAAGTAAAGAGAAATTTAGCATAAGATTCTCTAGAAAGCAGAGGCGCGAATTTCCGTTTCTGCAACATACCCCCACCCCACCCCCCAACAAGAAAAACAAAGCAGCCGTTCTGCTTATGCGCCATGGTATTGCGCAGTGCAGACCTCGCCTTCGTTAAAAGAGCTAATTGTCCCCGTTTATGTTTGCCACCAGGTGGACCGCATTTGGAATGAAAGTAGAGGCAGTGTAAATTTTGTCGAGGGCAGACCAGTTTCCATGGAAACACAGAGAGGAATTTGCACATGGTGGTGTCCATTTCTTCGAGACGTTAGCTGGGCATCGTTCCAAATTTTGTCTTCCCAAGCTTCTGTGCCTAGCGAGGTCTACAGGGTCATCAGTTCCACAGCGCTAGCTTCAAGAGGCGTTATGAATTAAGCCTTCTGTGTAAAGGGCTAGGGGGTAGGGTGCTTTCCTGTGCGTGTGCACGAGCGTGCGAGAGACTATTTGCATTTTGAATTTTTTTTAAAAGAGGTTAGTTGCTTTATATTGAATCAGCGGGTAAGAAAATGTTTTCGTAATTGTTTCTTCATTCGTGATGTTGATAAGTCATCATCTGAAAGTAAGAGAAATACCACATTCCCATCCCCATTGAGTGCCAAAGAATATATTCCTTTTCGTACCTAGATGCTACGTTAGGCCTCCATTAGAGACCTTCATTGTTATCTATTAGTTGTTCCAGGTTAATCTTTGCTCCTTCTAGTTCTCTCTACTGATCTAAACCATGTTTTTTGACCGACCACGTTTCCTCTTGCCATCAGCTGCCCAATGATGTGGCTATTTTGAGTGGGGCATTTGGTTTCATTCTCTAGCCCTAGCCATCTCCATCTTTCATTGTTATTGGGGTTTTTTTTGTAATTTTGGTTGCCGCTAAAGGAGATAAGAGTAGAAAAGGCTTCGTTTATTTTAAATTGTTGATTTCTTTTGATTCATTAATTGATGGATGCGTTCAATGTTCTGAGAACATTGTTTCTTACATTTTCCATTCTCAAGTCTTCATGTGTGGAGGTCATCATCGGACTACGGAGTGAGTGAGGGGGTTGGTGAGGGAGGCAGCCTTGAGGGAGTTCTAAACTGTCTCAATTTTAAGGCGATTAGGCCAGCAATCAAAACGAGACCAACTCCGATCTCACAGGAAGGAAAAGTCAGATGTGAGACCGGCAGTCCTTCGGCCATCCTTTCAGATCATGGTGCACTGGAAATTCCTTGTCTGTATATAGATCACCTGGGAGGGGTGGGTATTGGCAGAGAATTTAGGGGCAAATTTCGCCAGGGATGTTATCGCATTGGCTGCTTGGGGATCTTTGTGTGTGTGGACAAATGACAACTCAATTGAGAAGCTTCTTTTCTGTGTCAAGGGACAGAAAAATCACTGTAGACCATCAAGGGAAAGAAGAGGCACGAGAGACAGACATGACAGAGAGGTAGTTCTACTTCATTTGCAGCGAGATAGCCTCTTAAAACATAAAACTATCGTGTTGACAAAAAAGCATAAATATCGGCACACGAGAAACAACAACAGATAAAAAGTACTGTTTAGGTTCAAGTTTATGTGGCAAATAATGCATGACAACAAGTTTTACTCTTTCATCATTAATATAATTTTGGTTTACAATCCCTTCAGGAAGGTAGTAGCCATTTAAATCACGTGAGTTTTTTTTCTGACAGTGTCGCTGGAATGGGGTGTTAGACAGATCAGTTAACTGTGTGCAGTACTGCGTGTTCCGTTAGTCACCTACAGAGCTGACGCCTTGACACTTGGCTGCAGTGAAGGTGCTGGTGGTGTTAGACTAATCAGCAAACACTTCGGTGCAATGCATGTAGGTGCCGCTCGTCAGGAGTGTGTGTCCCTCTCACTTTGTATTGCTACTGAAAACTCGCGCTACACCTGTTAACACTGCACCGTGTGGCGTCGGTCTTACTGGCTCGTATTATTAACTTCTAGGGTTAACAACATTTTAACACTTGGCAAGAAAAAGTGCTACAAGAGCCACCGTTTTCAATGCGAAGGAAGAAAAAATACATACAGACTGGTACATGTTCACTCAACTCCGAGATATTTAATAGAAACTGGAATGCATGAAGGATTGCAGCTCCTTTGACTTCGCCTTTCAATAACAGTTTGTGATAGTCTTCCACGGGTTTTTCCAGGGCTCCTAGCAAGTCATGTTTATGATTGGGCGCTTGCGCGTTTAAATCCTTTTCCTACGGAAAGTACTTTGAAACATTTATAATACCTTTTGTAGAGGGTCGGCAAGAGATAAGTGGAGAATGGCAGAGAGCTCTTGTCTCTCTTTCTCTTCTCTCATCTTTAATTATTAACAGGCGTGGAGGCGGTGTCCGTGGCAGTCACATATCCAATTCAGTTATGAGTTTTATTGATTGGCCTGACAGAGCAAACCGTTCCCGACCTGAAGGGACGGCCGTTTGTATGACCACTGTTTTCCAGTAGGAAGGCGCGAGTGGAAAAACTGCGCCGACTGAGGAAAGTGGGGGGAGAGGAGGAGTTAGTAAGAAGGCGGCGAGCTACAGAGAGCTTTTGGAATGGTACCAGATGGGGTGTGAGGAAAGTTCAGGAGCCTACAAGACGAGTATGAGTGAGGCAAGGCGTTAGCGGTAGACTTGCAAAAGACAGCTTGAAGAGGGAGATACACGGTAGATTTGCCGCTATAAGATGATGAGAAGAACTGTGTTGCAAGCGGACAGGATCAGACAGGTATGAGAACTATGTAAATAGTACGGGGCAAGAAAGGGTCAGAGGGTGTAGCTGTGAGGAAAAACAAAACGCGATAGTAGAAATGAACCGGCTTCCATACAGGTGTGCAAGGGAGCTGGAAATCAGACGGGAGAAGCTGCTCGTGTAGTTTTATGGAATATACTGCATTTACAGTTCAAACCTGCTTCTTATAAGCTTCAGACAGCGGTAAAACTGATTGATATGGATGTGGACTTTCTACTATCTTTTTGTGTTGTGGTGTGTGTGTGTGTGAGAGGGAGAGACTGGCGCAGTGCGTGTATATATGCTCGTGTGACTTTATGAATGTAAACACACTGAGTCTGCCGCTCCGTAAATAATCTTTACTATATTCATCAGTCTCCTAACGCTTTTTCTCCGCTGTATGAGACTCAGTCTCTCACAACATAACTGATTTTTTGAGTGAAATAAAGTTAAAAATCCAGTTTTAAAAGGCCCACAATTAACGAAACAATTTACACACACACCTTTTCTTCTTAATTCTACAAGATCGACAAAAGTGTTGTAGCAATTTTCTAAGAACGCATTTAGTTCAGTCTGTGTTGTTTGCTTGCCTGCTTTTTTTTTTGCAGTTGCCATTAAAAGATATCGAAATTGTGTGTTGAACGTCTTAGCAAGTTGAATTGTGAAAATAAACCGCCGACGACCAGCGAGATGTTTGTAGTGGCGACAACCCCGTACGACAACCGTGCAGCGTGTGGCAAGAGTTAGTTCCCTTGGAGGATTAAACCCAGTCTTCGTTGCCACGTGTATTAATGCTGCTTGTTATTAGCTGGGAGCAGTGCAGAGGGTGACAGGGGAGGGGAAAAGGCCCGCGGATTGAAAGAGCGAGGGAACGAGCGGGGTAGTGGGGACTTGGTGCCAGAGTTGCTGTCACGGAAGTCCATTAGTGAGAGAACTCGACACTTTGGACAGGAAAGAGCGAGGCCCTAGGTTAGTGCGAGGCACAGCACAACATTTCGCATGTTTTGTCACTAAATGTAACTCGAAGTTTAACTCTGTAGCCTCAGCTTTTACTGAAGCAGTCGTGGCAGCAGATCTGATGGAGTGTCGTGTTACTTGCACGCTACAAACAACTGTGCGTGTGTGCGTGCGTATTGATGCGAATGTCTGCAGTGATTTGTGGCAATAAATCCGTGCACATTCGACCATCCAGCGTCACATGACTCTAATACACGTTCTACAAGACTCCGCCGCCAGCATGATGGCGACATTCTGTGCGTTCCAGTTACTAGTGCATTTTCCGTTTTAATCTCATTGAAACTACCTTCCGCTTCCCAGTTTCCATTTCCCGAAAACAATTCAGACCTTGAAAAAGGTGTTACGATGCATGGTTTTTGTAGAAGCCTCAATGATGTAGGATATTACCGTGAAGACCATGTTGTTGAAATAAACTGTCCTTTAGTGGCTTATATTTTTTTTAATTCTTGTGATTGTAGATGAGGCCCTATAACTTGTTTTCTTCTGAACTGCTTACATTATGCTGTGTGTCAAACGTGCCATTCTTTTATCATCGTCATCCTTTTCATCATCGTCATCATCAACCCAATACTTCCCTACAAACTGCTTTTAAATGATGTTAGCTAAACTGTGACGCTATGGGTCGAACGAATAAAGAAACAAACATTCACAAAGAGTAAATAAAACTGATTATACAAAATGAAATTGTCTTGTCATTCACTTGATGCGTTGCATAAAATTAGCAGGGAAACCGGAATGAAAACTTTTGTTTTTTCTAACTTGTCGTTTACATCACGACGATTGAAGAGTCTTTGGAATTTACGAGTTGATCGAGAGCTTTCACAAAAGAATAGACAGGAACGCCAGTTTTAATAAAGTTCTTTGTCTGTTTGTCAGTAATGTGGGATTTCAAAATCGTCGGACTAGTTTAGAGAGTTTTTTTTTTAAACGTGGCAGTGGGAAGGAAAAGGAATGAACGAGTCCAATTCTAGGGGATAAAGTTTTGTACGCACTGCTTGCTTTCCTGATGTTGGTAGTTTTACGCATGGGATGCTCAAAATGTTTTGTCTTGTCTCTGCGGTCCAATTTCAAACCGATTGTTTCCAAATTATCTTTATCACACGCACACACACATACGCGCGTTTTTCTAACATGGAAACACAGCCACCTGTAAAACGTTTGTCGACTGAGAATGTAGTTACCGTGAAATCCAAGAACCATATTCGTGAAAGCCGGATGCCGGAACTATAAAATTAAAGAAAATTGGAATCGCTTTACTATTCTGGAATAAAACAGGCGGAAATTCGTCAGCTCTTAAAAATGTTAAATGGAACCTCTCACATTTCCCGCATAACCCTAATTTTCATTTTTCAAAATGAGAGGCTAGTTTTTATCTCACTAATTTGTGCGTTTGCTTAAAGGCTTACCTTAGCGAAGCGTGGAGCCCACGCATGAATCCAGCTTGTTGGGGTTTGAAAATTTAAATATATTCTATGAAGAGCCTTGGTCAGTAATATTTAATGACAATTTTTTCTTATTCTCGTTCATTTTTCTCTCAAGTTTTTTTTTTTTGCTTCGTTTTAGAAGCACATAAATTTTCGTTTTTTGAACCTTTCTTTCTCTCTCAGTTTTCGTTTGTCATTAATTATCTTTACCACGGTTAAATTAAATAAGAGTACCTTACTTAATTTATGACCCTCGTTAGTAAGGAACGAGCGTTTGGTGCATTTATATTTTGGAGAGTCAGAGTATCGTGTAGATAATTAAATAAAACAATGATCACGTGTTGCAGAGTGGTCTGGTGATCCACAACATCGAGGACGCCCACCAGTACCTGTGCAACATCAACCTTGAGAGTTTCTCAAATGTCGTTGGCATCACACCTAGCGTTCGGCGACCGGTTATCGAGTTTACGGGTCACCGTGTGACGGCCATCAGAGTCACCACTGTACACGAGAACACTGTTGCATTCCTGGGCACCAGCTTTGGTCGCCTGAAGAAAGTAAGTTGTTAGCAGGAAGAGGGGGGGGGGTACTTAAGTTCGAGAACATTTTGTGACTTGCTGTCTTAAAAGACCAGTGTAGTGTAAACTTTTTGCTCACGATTTGTAGAGAAAATATTTCTTCAAACCTAATGAGTACGCCCCTTCAGCTGTCTTCAGGACTGCAAATATCATCATGCACACAAAGAGGTCAATAAATTTGCTTCACGTTTGTACATATTTTACATCCGATTAACATGGGCCTTGCTCGCCCAACCGAACCTTTCCAACATAAAACGGATCCACGTAGCAACTTCATGTCTGTTTTGTTGACCTTTTTTCTGCATGTAGATATTTGTAGGCATGTATCTCAAGAATGGAAGGACATTTCCCACCTTACCCCCCACCCCAAAGATTTGAGGAAATAATGTATTGCAAATGTACATCCCACTAGTTATTAAAACAGACATATATATTGTGTAGAGTATGTGGCTTTTATTATTATCTTCACGCATAAAGAATGAATTTCTAAATTACTTAACATCGGAATTCAATTTATATTGACCATTTTTCACATATGGGGTGGGGTGGGGGAATAACACTTTGTTTTCACACCACTCCAGCATTTTTGCTTCTGTTTTAATTTTCGATATTCCAGAAAATACGATGTCACCATAATTTTGCTAGCCCTAAGGTTCTACTTCTTATGTTCGTACTTGAACGCGGAATGTCATATCGCCTCTTAATTTTAACTTAAAGGATGAAAATGCCACTTCTGTTTCATTCCCTTCTCTTTATCTTGCCTGAGGATGCCATTTCCGTCTGAAATTTTATCTTGCCTGGATAAAGGTGTCATTACTGCTTGTAATTTTAAGTTGCCTCACGAGGGACATTTCCGTGCTAGAGAACCGTTGCAGCCTTTTATTTATTTTTCTTTGTGTGCATGGAGATCTAGAGATCTGATAGGGTATATAACACGAAGCTAGATGCAATACTAGATATATAATGCTAGATATAGAATATGGAACGAAATGCAATTTTTGAGAAAATTGTGGAAAAAATCATAGTTTTAGGAAAATAAATAATATAAAACTGAATTATAGATCACGCATCATTATCTTTTTAACAGCACGCACAAACACAGGCTCACTGTCTCTCACTCACCACACACACACACACACACACACTGAAAGTCGTGTGTCCAAGTGTGATAGAACCCAGTTTTGTTGACGTTCCTGTTCGCTGAGGTAACTGTCCAGATCGTGAAGAACTATCTTGTGTTGTAAGTACTGAGTACGAAATTAGCAGGTGCACGGATGGTCTTGTCCTCTACTATGTGACAGCTTTGTGTTTATACAGTTGATACTGTGTTTATACAGGTGATACTCTCCATTAAAACATGACAGTCTTGTCTTTATACAGGTGATGCTGTCCATTACAGAGTCTTGTCTTTATACAGGTGATACTGTCCAGTCCACTGCAGGCGGAAGAGTACGCGGAGGTCACGGTGAACGATGGCCACGCCATCAAGCAGGACATGATCTTCGACCCCAGCAGAGAGCACATCTACATTCTGACGGATACAAACGTGAGTTACTGAACATTCTCAGATCGTCTGATTCTCCTTTAATCAGTTTAAGCTGCCATTCAATCAAGCTAGCTGTTCGTCAATCGGGTCAACTTTATATTATTTTTCATTCAAGTAAACAATCAGGTAAATTCATCATTCGGTCAGCTCCGACTGTCCTGCAGCTAGCTCCATTTGCCCCTGAGAGATGCCCATGTGTCCATTCGTCATTCGGTCAGGTTTTGCTGCTCTTTTGTTCACTAGTTATTAAGAATCCACCCAGGGCGTCGTGTGAATTCATCAACCGTTGGTGAAATCGTCGACTTCAATGACAAACCCTGCTTGTGCAATACACCTACTCAGGGCGTCCTGTAGTACATCATAGTTTCGCTTATGAAAGGGAAGAGAGAGTAAATAAAAACTGCAACGAAAGATGGAAAAGTCTTTGTGCTCCATGGAGTCCCCTCATCGTGTCGTGAAATAGTAGCTCTCTAGAGACGTCAGAACACTAAAGAGCGAAGAAGCGATGGGTTTTTTTTGAAAAAAAAAAAAAAAAAGAGAAAAGGCCGATGCAGTTTACATTCTTCGCCGCCTTCTTAATGCCACTGTTTTTTTTCTCTTTTTATCTCTTGTTATTGCAAATGTCTTTGTGGCTTGGCCTGTTATTATCGACAAAACGTACCCGACGAGGGTAGTTTAAAACAGTAAAAACAGGAGAAGATCGTAGTCTGGCTGCATACAGGGATGAAATCTTATGCCTCAAATGTGCTTCGCAGACCTGCCACAAAGTTTCCGTTCTTCAAACACACGCCGTCAATACTGTAAATTTTCGTGTCGCCACATTTGCATGCATTTGCTGAACAGTTTTTCTGTTTATCTCATCTTTTTATTTTATGGGGTTTTTTTTAATCTGTCATGTCAGAGATAGCATTACGATGTCGGTTATTTTAACCGTAACATTTTTTTTTAAATCTCGCATCTCGCTTTCTGCAAGCTTGGAATTTTTTTGGGACACTCATTTATTTTCTTTTGCAAGTGTCGGATCCCTTCACTTTCCTCATTCCCTCCTCTACCTCGAATTCTCTGCAGCTTCTCAGCTTGAACAGTCAATTACGAAAGAGGATTGTTGAAAAGCCCCTGGAGTCAAATGACGTTGACAAAGATCTTAGCTGAAATTCCGGCAGCCTCTAGATGGCCGTCCACCGTGTTCTGCGCAAAAAGAAGGTTGGGGGAAGGAACAACAACCTAAAAATAAAAATAAATGAATAAAAAAACACACACACACAAGAAAAGGCCTGTAGTCGAACAGCTCGGTTCTCCTCAGAAAAAAGCAACTCGTGCGTTCAGTTATGGTTGAGGTTTAGTATACTGCCGCAGTCTCTCTGTTTACTCCTCCATCCTTTCCCTTTCACACTAGATTTCCTTCTAAATGTGAAATATCACATCCTTTTTTTATTTTTTAGACTCTTTTGAATACTTTGTTTAATGTGCACGACGCTGACCTTTCGTAAGCAGGACGATTTATTTGTTTGTTTATTTGTTTGTTTGTTTCTGTTTCTGCTTCATTTTCTGCTGTCATTCACCTTCCCCATCACTGACGGGTGGTCCGGTGGCGAAAGGATTAGTGCCTGTCACCAATACAGTGAAGGTTGGCTGTCCTGGGTTCAGTTCTAGTCTCAAACACGCTGTTCTTTCTCCACATGTGGCATCTGTTTACAGGGCTGGCTGCCTTGCCGTGATATAGCCTTAGTTGCTGGCTCGGCGTACAACATCAATTCCTCCCTCCCCAGCACTGACCTGTTTTTTTAAAATATATTTTTCAAATATATGGAATGCCTTTCTCGCTGGGCTTTTCTGTGAATTCATTTCCTAATCAGGGCGTTTGAACACAAAGGATGTTTTAACTGACTGAAGTATCAAGTTGTGTCAAGCAGAAACATTCTTACATTTTTCACCAGTCATCTCAGGTGGCCTATATTTAACTTAAAAAAAGAGTCTTCTCAGTGCTTGATGTAAGCACTCACCTCATAGCTGTAGTAATCACACAAAAGTACATATGTACAGCTGTGCTTTACTTAGCTGTACATCTTGTCATTTCCCGTGGTTTGGTCTCTTGAGGCATCAGTGCGCCTACAAGATGTGGTTTATCCAGTCCTAAAGACCATGCTGATCATACATGATTACCTTTAAACTACATTAATGTGTCTAATATGATTATTTATGTCACGGGAACACGCCTTCAGAAGCAGTTGCGTTCGTCTAATTATTTCAACCAGATCACAAAGTGTAATTCCACGTGGTGGGACTACAATTTTTTTAATTCACGGGTCGACTGACCCTCGACTACACCAGGGGTTAGTCCATGCTTGCGCGCGCTTTCACATTTGCTTATTCTACATTTCCATGTTGATAATTTTGGGGGGAAGAAGTGAAGGGGGATCTCATTTTGTTTACTTTAGCAACTTCCTCCCTCTTGAGAACATGAATGGTGTTTATTCACTTGAATCATGTAGATTTTTTCAGTAGAGGGTTTCTTTTTTTTTTTTTAGCTGGTTTTAGAGACCTCTGGTTTTAGCCCAGAAGAAGGGCTGTTAGGAAATCAGATTTCTTTTTGACTCTTGTCGTACGTAAAGGGAGCATTCGCAGAATGCCTCCCCATTTCCGCGGATAACTTTCCCAAAGATGGTATCTTTAAACAGTAGCGCCCTTTATGGGGGGGGGGAGAGAAAAGCGACTTGAAAAAATGATCTACCCAACCCAACACCACTTGATAACACTCAGAGAAGACGACCTACTGCCCAGTGACCTAGAGATTGTGCTACTGGGACATCTGTCTTAACCTCGTTTAGCATTGTCTTTTTATTTATTTAACGCTGCTTTTCATTTATATTTATTACTGCGCGGTGAGGACCAGGCAGCAGTGACTGTTCCTACAGAAATTCTTGGTGCAGGATTGATTTCTAATCAGCCAGCAGAAAGGGTTAAAGGCTCTCTTCCCGTCCTTACGTCACGGGGAAGAAAAATAGCGACGGCAGACTATAGCAACAACGACCCGAAAATCGGATTAGGAGAAATGTCACAAGTAGAAAGCCGGGTGCGCGGCATACAACACTGTTATACAGGCTGACGTCGCGTGCAGCCCAATGGCGGTCCAACCCTCGACGGAAAACGCTCGGCTAGCACGCAGGCCCCTCCCCAGGGCACGTCCCAGAATGCCTGGCTGTGCTTTCCGTTAATCCAAGAAACGTTTTGTTTCGAGAAAACTTGAAGCGGATCTTGTTCTGCTGCTTTGGGCGGCAAGGTCGCTGTGTCCTTGGATCGCACTGATTGTGCCAGTGCACGACAGGAAGGAGGGGCCAGCCCTGTTCCGTCTCCTTGTTAAGGGACGTAACAACAATGCATTGCCTGCTGGGGGACGGAACTAGAGTGCGTTACCTCTGTGCGAACTGCTAGATTCCATGCTAAATGTCTTTTTTGCTCTCTTTCTCTCTTTTGTGCTTTTTCCAGGGTTTTTTTCTGGTCCATGCGGTTTTGTCCTCGAGCCTTTTTTTCCGGCAGGTTCTACCGTCAATGTTTCTAGTATTTCAGTTGCTGATCCAGAACCGGCGATTTAGCTGGACGATGCTATTCTCACTAGCATTAAGGGCTGTCCCGGTACACTCGCTTGTCGACCCTGCAGCTAAGATTAGAAAGTAATGGGTTCACATCTCGTCTTGCTGGCCACGGATTTCCGTCTTGATGCGGCACTTGCTCACAAGACTGATCCTCGGGAATTTCTTTTCCCCATACCTCATCCCATACTGCGAAATCACCGCCCAATAGAAGAAGTTTTATATCAAATAAACCAACCAAACATGAACGGACGTTTTCAAACATCACATTCGTGCGGTGCACTCGCTCCTATTTGCTGCAATGTCTTAATGGACGCCGCACGCGATCTCTTGCTCTGCACTCCTTGTTGCTGCATTATCGTCAGGCTCATTTAGCTGTCACGTGTTGACAAAAAGGACCATCCATCAGTCGTCGTTAACAGGACTGCCTCCTCAGTTTCCAGTAAGAGATTTCAGACCTGCAATGGGGGGATCTTAGTCGATGGTGGATTGTTCAGAGGTAGAAGGGGAATGTGAACCATGAAAACCTTTTCTACATTAATGCTGGAGAAATTCATTTGGTATGAACTGTGCATTCTGCTGGTAGACTAGGATACCCCTTTACACTCCACTCCAAACATTTTAAAAAGAACTTTTAAATGCCCAAAGGGGTAACCATTTTTCTTTCTAATGATTAGGTAAATCTCAGTGCAGGATACTGTTATCAAAATCTGGGTTTTTCCTTCCACTCTCGAGAAACACACCTGCAAACATCACTATTCGCAAAAAAAGGTGGTAAATGTGACCACGTTTGTACGTCCTAATAACTTCTGGTCACAGTTCTTCTCTTATCTGTGGTGTTGACTTTATCCTGTGCATGGTAATATTTTGCAGGCGTCTTTTTTCCCCAATTTTGTGGAATAGTATCTAGCGCTGAGCTTTATCCAATCATGAGAACGCTATCGGGTAAACCTTTAAATTGTTGTAATTCAATTGTACTTGAATGGCTTCCCTGCATCTTCACCCACCCCCTTAATCCCTATTTTTCATCCTCCCCACCCACATACGCATACGTGGTCGCAGAACCAGAGATTGGCAGCACCCTGTAAAATAAACACCGTTCATTTTATTCCACCAGGGATTTAACAGTTTTAAAAATTCACGATTATTAAGTTCTGGGGCGTTGTGCAGTCAATATGACCAAAGTTCTCAAAGCTGCTCCGAGGGAATATATTGTTTCAGCTTCCTCGCGCCGCGTGTTTTGCTGAGTACTGTTCACCCCTTTTAGCACTTAAAGGCCTTTTTAGAAACATTTTTTTTAAAAGCAAGAATTTATGGTTCGTACGGGAGGACCATATTTGATAATTGTTCCATCGCTTTCGAAGAAAGGAGTTTTGGACAGGAGATGGAGAGGAAATGCTAGTGAGGAAACGATAATCTAAAGGATTGTACTAAGTCTTTTGGGGTTGCCACAGCGCCGCGCGCCTGGGTGGATTTACTCGTTTTGTCAGCTCTTTTTCGCGGAATCTGTTCTTTGTGTTTCGTTCTCGTTAAATTTGCAGGCTGCACCTTTTTTTCACCCGCTTCTCGCGTCTTCGAAGAAAGACAAACACATTGGATCGTTCAATCCAGATTCATTGTGCAGAGTGGCAAAAATGGGGAGACAAGTGAAAGATTGGGGAAATTTAGCGGAGGATTTGTTGGCTTGCAAACAAGAAGGAGCTTCAGGATAAGAAGTGCAGGAGCCGCTAGTATCGATTTTGTGGCTCCCACAAGTGCTGATAGCACCATAATCTGATTCTTTGCATCTCTGCACATACGCCGGACGCCGTGGCAGGAATTAAGACGGGAGCTAAGGGAGAAGAAAAGTCGTACACGTTCTGCTGTCTGCTTCCTTCTTCGCCTTTCCTCCTCCCATCACCACCCACCCTGCCTCCTCCATCTCGGACTCATCCATCTCGATCACACTGACACATATCCACCCGGTCCTCCTTCATGGCCCGTACACCATTTGTCTCACGTGCACCGGATTGTTTGCCTGTTTGTCCCGGAGCGAATGGTAGCAGGACCAGATACCAGAAAATGTAGGTCCGTTGGGACAGGATTTGAATTTTATGGTTAGTTTGTCGGGAACTAACGCTTAGATTTGTTTCGATTCTAAGTAGAAAACTGGATTTCGTTCTTCAAGCCTTATTTTGCATAATCCGCAGATTGTGTTTCCTCTCAAGCTTTTTGTAAGTCGTCTCCTTAAATTGTTCGTTTATGTAATGTCTCTTGTATTTTAACGAGTATAAAATGGCTTTGGCTCTTATATTCATGAAACGTATCTTCCTTCCTCTTGGATAAACAGACTTTTTGAAGCTTTTTTGCACGAAGGAAATAATTAAAATAGTGTTTTGAACATTAAAGACTTGCGTAAAGAAAGTTTGTTGTATTTGAGTGTGAAGCGTCCACTTAATGTAGTGGGCCACAATGCTGCGCACCAACACTAAGTAGTGAACAGACCAGTTCCTTTGAGAGAGGGAGAGAGAAAATATGAATAATTGATAAGTCATTCCTTTCTTGACTGTCTGGCCAGGTGACGAAGGTTGCGGTGGAGACGTGCCGCCAGTACGCCAAGTGTAGCGACTGCCTGGTGGACCGCGACCCCTACTGCGGATGGTGCTCCCTGGAGAAAAGGTGAGGCCCACTTGCTTGACTCAGTGTTTGATGTTTTCTTTGACGGCCACTGATGCAATTTTTTTAAAGCCACATTGATTTTTTTGTGTTATTTTTCGTGGGTTTTGTTTCTTTTTCTTGTCTTCTCTTCCTCTACCCCCCCCCCCTCACCCATCTTTTACTTTTATCTTCACTTTCCTTTCAGCCCTTTTTTTTTCTCCAACATTTTAATTCAGGTACATTCATATTTTCGGTTCCTCCTGAATTTTAAAATTTTTACTGTTAGTCTAGCATGTTAAGTTTGCAAGTTTAGTAGTGTCTATTTAAAGCATATCGTGACTTTAAGAAAGTAAAGAAAATAAATAGAGGTGCCAATCGATCAGCTGAGAAGTCGGGGTGTCCTCCACCCGGAACTAAACCTGAGTTTTGTCGCCGAAGAGGCTTTGATTACGTCACCGCCAACATCTATTGTAAGACTTTCTTGCACTTTGTTTGCCGTGAATATTGATGTAGCAGAAGCAGGGAGAAAATCGGGATGAGAGGTCTGTGTCTCCAGGGTAGGAGGGGTGGTAGTTTTAAGCAGAGGTAAGGTTACCTCAGGTTAGCTACTTGCGGATACTGCAAAGCCTAATAGACTGGCTAGGTCTTTGTGTTTGGTCTACAGCTATGACTAGAAAAGGTTGCTGTGGCTGTGAATATTAATAAAGAGGAGGATGGGTGTACAGATGAGCCCGTTTCACAACTTTAGCCTAACCCATGGAGGCGAATATGGGGAATGACAGAGCCTTATATGCACCGATCAGAAGCTAAACGATAGACTGGCTGGCTCTATGACTAGCCTCTACCTTGCTGCCTATACTGTCTCACTATTCTGCACGCCTCGTTTTGAATGCACTGTATTTTGGTACTTTGACATCGTAATGGAGGAGAGGTGCGTGCCGGTCTGTTTATGTTCCATGCTGGGATGTATAAGCTTTATTACAGCACGCGCGTTAGATCTGTCCAGTAGACCTCGACCAGCGCTTCCAGTGATACCATTGTTCTTGGTCAATAAACAGCGTGTTGAGAAAGCTCGGCAAAAAGGGCAACTAGACTGCGCCATTTCCAGAACTGACACATCAGCCTCCTCCGTTCCATCCAGGAAGTGCGCCCCGTTGCGGCGCTTCAGCACTGTGTGCACGCGCACTCTTGACCACGCGCTGGAGGCGCCCTGCCTGACACTCGTGTGTCAGCTGGATGCACGCTACTTACTCCAGCTGTTCTCACCAAGTGTCGCAACGTCAGCTCCTTGTAGTTCAGCTGTATGTGTCTTGCGGAAAGATTTTTTTTCACAAGAAATGCATGGTAGGTGGAACATGACCCTTTGTCGAACCACCTGCAGTCGAAGTCCTTGCCTTGTATTAGAACAGGAAGCGAACAGCTCGACCAAATGGCAATCGACGGATTTTGATTGCTTCTCCCCCTTCCCCTTCCTTTTCCCCTACTTCTGCCTCCCTGTCTTTGTGAAAGGGTCAGACAGGGCTCGAATCGACTGGCCAATCGTCTAAGTTGTTAATTTGGTGCACGGGTCGTCGGACCAACTGGAAGCAATGTTAATTAGGTGCACGCCACATTTGTAACCTTTTCTGGCTGCAGTTTGTCCTAATGGAATTTTTTTCAGGGGAGATGGGAGCCACGGCTGCTTTGTGTAACGAGATAAAAGGAACTAAATTTGTAACAGAGGTTGCCTCCAAATAAAAGCCGATGATTTGAGCGTGATAATATGACCCGTAACGCAAGGGCAGACAATCCAATCGCCGCGGTTCTGCGAGGGACCGGAAACCTTGCCGATCGGTGCTCGTCGAGAGCAGCCCAACCTTGTTCACCCTCGTGGAAGGGCAGCTAATCTCGGGGCCAGGGGGGGAGGTAGCTCTTGACCTACCTCACGCCCAGGGACTTGTCGAAGCGAGAAAAGTGGAAGATGCAAGCTGCATGTAGTAGTATCTACGAACCATACAAGTTGGCTGCTCCGCTGGCGTTGTCGTCATTAATTTTGGCTGCCAAGTTTCCTCGCCGATGAGTCAGTGGGTTGGCCACCTGATCATCAGCGCTGCCCATTGTTCATCTGCCTTGTCAGACGTCCACCTGCCCTCCTCCTCTCTCCTAACTCCCCTACCCACATCCTCCACCCGCACGAGCCAGTCAAGACAAAACTTCAATTATTAGTAATCCAGTTAGCCGCGCCTCGTTTTGAGGACGCCAGCGATGCAGTAATACAACGGCGCCATCCATCATCGAGGATAGTCATTTGTCTTCGTCACTTCCGCTTTGAACTATTTTCGACAAGTGGCGCTAGCCAATGCGGTTTTAATGATTTCCAGATCTGGCACCATGAGGGGCACCAGACACGGTGCTAGATGTTGGTATGGGGTGGTGTGGGCGTTCAACTGTTACCAGAACAAGTGGGTGGGTATTGGGGAACTGGTAGAGAGATTAGCCCTACATGTTTTGATATCGCTGTCTGCTTCTCTGTATAGAGATATATTTATTATTCACAGTGTGTCTATGAATTCGCACTTTTAAAAATCTTCGTGCTCTCTTTAAAAGATAAACACGTTTAATAAAAATACCCCCCCCCCCCCGAGTGGACTAATTTTTATTTAGGGCTAATAATAAAGTGTGTTAGGACAAATATAAGATTAATGGTTATGTAAACTTATTGTTGTCTTATATGCACAGATGTACCTTGAAAGGGATGTGTCCGAACTCCGACAACCCAAACGAAGGGCGTTGGCTGCACGGCAGTCCCAACCAGTGTATCTACATCACAACCATCTCCCCAACAACAGCATCAGTCACTAACGTGGAAGAGGTGATTTAAAAAAAAATTTCCTACGTTTTCCTGTTTGTGTCAACAGCCCTTTTCCTGGTGCTTAGAGGTCTGTGTTTCCACGTTCAGATATTTTCCTTGTTGTGTCTAGAGACGGTATGAGAGGGACAGAGTTGTTATTTTCTGTAAGGTCCTCTAATTACCGACTATCTTATATCGAAACCCCCCCGCAGTGTTGAATTTTTGTTCAAGTTTGGCAAAGATTTATCCTAGTATAACTTTCCTGTAAAAAACACTTTGCCAAACTTGACCGAACTTTGTCGACATAGCCCGGTTAATAAGAATATATATACACGCACGGGAAACGCTAAAAGAAACCCTTTCTTGGTAACCCAAAAGACCGTGGAAGCTTTGTCTGGCTCTGCCTCGTAATCCGGCACAAGACGTTGACACTGTTCCTCGGGGCTTCCTCGAGGGAAGCTGTACCGAGATTGTAAAAGATCTGGCAAAGGTCTCTGTGGAGAAACTAGACAGCATCCGTCCAGTACCTCCGGATACCAGTGCAGTCTGGAATGGGCCAAACGCAGCCCTGTCATACGCTGCGCCTGTCGAGTGGTCCCACCTATCCCAAACTCCACTCGGATGACCACCACCGGCGGACCAGCGTAACCGTTAGTTAACTGACAGTCAAGGGACGACCGATTGCGTTTATCACTGTCATGTGATCACAAAGTGAGGCTTTCATCTGTTAAGCGCTTCTTCTAACCCTAGTTTTCTATAATGGTGGAGCAGTCGCACCTTAGGGCCATGCCACCCACGCAGATATGAATGAAATACGCCCACCTGTGTTCGGATTGCGCACGGCCCCCCTATGTCCCAGTTGTGAAGTTTCTATGCAGTAATGAAGCTTGAGTTAGATGAGCTCAGATTACCCCCACTCACACATCCCCCCCCCCAAACCTTTAGTGAGAAAAAAAAGTGTGGTGGAAAATAAGGGAGACATCAAAGTCTCATTTATTGGCGACTTAACAGCCGCCAGGGGAGGCGTTACGGGCTGCGCGGGATCACAAGAGCCGACTCCACGCTTGGTTATTACGGCAGCAGGTAGAAAGTGCGAGAGGCTGTACGCAAGGGAGACAACATCAAAGACCCAGCAGCGGTCATTTACGAGCAATGGAGGAAGATAATCCTGCAGATGCCTGGCGCTGGATGCAACACTGATGTGAGAAGAATTGCGGTTCCTGGCAAGAAGATTTATTAGCACTGATCAAGCTCGATGCCCCTCCGCCCTCCACACACACACACACACAACCCCTCATTTTCCTTCCTTTCTCTCCCTCCCCCCCATCACTCCCGCCAGCCACCACCCATCTATCGGACTTTTTTTTAAAGACAATGTCCTGTGTATTGTACAGATTATTTATGGTAATGGTTCAAGCAGACTAAGGGTGGGTTGAAATGGGGATCAGGTAAAAATGAAGACATCAAAGAAGCGAACATTTTTGAATTGGGTGAGATGAAGCAGAACAACTGCGAACTAACTGAACTGCACAAGGCTCTCGGACTCCAACTGGCTTTTCTGCAGCAGATAAATGACCTGCTCACATCCCCATTTTTCTTTGTTAGCACAGGGATTATCGCTGTTGCAAGCTTCTCTTCCTTCACCCCATTTTTACTCCACCCTTTCCCCATTTAAATCGCCACTTGCCTTATTCTCTTGTTATTCTTCCCCTTTCCTTTCTCACAACATCCTAATTCACCTGTTTACATGGATCATTGTTTAAAAAGTCATGAAAACAATTTAAACATCAGCCTTTACCCCTCCTACACCTCCCCCTCCCAAGCACACACACTTTACCTCTGCTGGCTTCATGAGCAACAGGTTGCATGCCTGCTAAGGGATTGTCTTCTTCTCTTTTGGGGTGGGAGTGAGATAAGATAAGATAATACTTTATTTGTCCCAGAGGGCAATAGTGTGGCAGCTCGATTCAATTTAACACAAAAAACACACATATACACACACACAAAACACACACACACACAACCTACCCACACCATACAACACACACCACACAACACACATACATTTGTATGCACCAGACAGGCTTCCCCATTCATGTTTCATTCATTCGCACAGCACCATTCAAGAGACGTACGGCAGAGAGGCAGCATGCAGATTCTTTGCTGCTAGTTGAAGGTTTAGAGATTAGAAGTACGACAGTTGTAGTGGAGACATTGCATGAACTTTGACCTGCACTTAAATCTCTACAGTCTGTACATATGTGTAATCTTGGGCAAGGCTTGATGCCTATATCATGTAGAACTTGTACCACATCTAATTATTATATGTGAGAGAGAGAGACCAGAGCTAGAAACTTTATTTTAGAATTTATTTTTACCCATTTACATTCCATTATGGTCTGGGTAGCTTTTTGATAAAATTTTTTGTCAATCTGAACATTTATTAAAGAACAAATATCTTACTTCCCAGCTGCATCTGACAATCCCACAACTGCCAGTGCGCAGTTCCTACAGCTGTGTCTTTCTGGACCTGAATTGGAGCTCACCAGCAGACATCTGGTACTTTGGTGCTCGGTGCAATACACCAAACTTCAAGCAACTAGGCATGTCCTTGGGTTCTGAAGGTGAGAATCTCAGCACGATCCAGAATTCTGGTGGCTTTTTAATTTCTGCATGGATGAATAAAGTATTCCCATTGTCATAGACAGTTTATGTGGTTTTCTGTTTTATTGTACTGTGTGATATTTTTAGACTGTCAACGTTTTCTTTTTGACAGGTTTCCGAAGTGTGACACTTGCACTCAACTCTAGCGAAACTGGGAAACTTTTTGTTACCAAGAGCTTTACTTTCTACAACTGCTCAAATTTTAAAAGGTAAGCAGACGGAAAACACTGATTGGCAGTCAATGAGAGACAACTCATCCATGGTAACATTGCTTTATTGCCTCCCCTTAATTTAAATTTCCCCTCCCCCCTTCACTTTCGTTTCCTTTGTTTGTAGGATTCAGAACTCTACCTCTTTTTTTCCCCCTAACAAATGCACAAGTAGTATTGTATACCTCTATCACTTTTGATTACTGTATGATGCATATAATACATGATATTTTGATTATGATGTGTATAATACATGACTCATACTCCTCCCTTAGCAACCTATTTTCTTATTTTCAATGGCAACAGCTGTACAGAGTGCACAGACTCAGCCTTTGAATGCCACTGGTGTGTCTATGACAATGGTTGTTACCATGACACTATGGCCTGCCAGTCGCACATTATTTCTGGGAAAAGTGTAAGCATTTTATTGAGTAGCAACAAATTTGAAGCAGGGTAGCACATGCAAGGATTTTGCACTGTGTTAACCATTTGCTTTATTTTTATATATATATATATATAGAGAGAGAGAGAGAGTGCATTAGACTTCATATTAGTCCAAACTGTTTGCATGCAAAGTATAACTGGCATTCTAAGAAAGTCAAAACAACCTATGCTGCATTAGTTTTTGATAATACAACTAGTGTAAAAATGATTTAAGCCTTCACCAAGCAGCTGCTTGTTTTATAGTAAGTTACTAAGATAGATATCCATCTTTTAACGAGGAGAAATTTGATTTGTTTATGCTGAATTGCAGAGTAGCAAGCCAGGCCGTAAAGGACCTGTCCACTGTCCACAGATTGATACAGACCTAACAGAAGATATTTTCTTGCCAGTTGGAGTGCGCAAAATGGTTTTACTTAAAGGATACAACCTTCCAGAATTAAAGGTTAAAACAAATTTGTATAAATTAAAAAATTTAATCTAGAATGACATTGAAGAGCTTCCAGTCTTGCCCTTCATGAAATTTGTCTCTGTGTACATTTCTTTTAGAGTGGCCACTTATTTTCACAAGAAAATTGGTCACTTTAGTGACCTTGTTCTTTCTTAATCTCTGTGTGAACTAAGAACACAACTGTTAATGAAGCTTGTAAACTTGCTATTTCTTTATCTCCTTTGTCTAAGAACATGTAAGAACACAACTATTAATAATGAAACTCCACTCATTTCCTTCACATCCTTTGCGACCAGAAAATAAAGAACTTTTTTTTAGACCATGACTAAGAACATGTAAAATTTTTTATCAGATACCTGAAGCTTAACAATTGACAGTGTTTGTCATGTGATATTTGTTAATATGTTCTTTTTATTGACAGCCCAACATGCCTAACTATAAGTGTGTGGTGAACACTGGATCAGCCAACTATGAGGCCCCAGCGGAGCTGCTTGATGACCGCCACCTCACTTGCAGCATGCCAGAAGTAAGTCTTTTACATATCTCTCTTCACAGCAGATACAGACTTACCCAAACAGGAGCATATTCCTGACATAAAAGTGTGAATCATTTGTCATCACATAACGTGTAACTGTCTCAATCACATGGATACCTCTTGTTTAGCACATAAAGCTCATCCTTCACAAACTAGATAAAGAACTACATGAAACTATAATTGTATGTTACACATTACAGATGCATTATACCGAACAGCGGGGTATGCTGCCTGCAGATCTATCAGTCTATTGGGGGAATGATTTCTATTTGGAAAGTACCAGTAGACTTGTCGGTAAGCATAAATATAATGACACAAATATATCTATGGCATATTTATAAGTACATACTCAATGAGTAAGAATATTTTCAGCTTTTAATATTTTGGTGCATATTTGTCTCATTACCAAATAGTATAAGATCCCTTATGTAGCAAAGTGTAGAAAATTCGTACCTTTCTTTGTCTTTAAAAAATTATTGAAATGAAATTTTATTTACCTGGCAATGTTTTGTTGATACCAGAGGCAGGCCCTAGTAATAATAATAATAATAATAATAGTGAAGATTTTTATAGCGCATATTCACACTCATAGAGAGCATGCTCTTAGCGCTTAAAACGAGGAAGAGACGTGGACTAAGTAGATACAGAACAAAGGGACGAAAGAAAACGACAGTACTGATGAAACAGAAAACAAAAGGCATCAAGTAACAGGAACAGAAAAATATAGTGATTCAGCGAGAAAGATGGGTAAAGTAGCAAGAGGGAAGGGGGCGGGGTTAAGAAGGACGAGCATTGTGCGGACTGTGTTAGGAGAAATGCTCAAGGAAGAGGTGCGTTTTCAGTGCAGATTTGAAAGATTCAGTTGTAGGAAGGTGGCAGATATGGAAAGGAAGAGAGTTCCATTGTTTTGCAGCACAGTAGCCAAAAGTCCTGTGACCATATGTTGTTGTTCTGGTGACAGGAACAGTTAGGATACGGTCGTCAGACGAAGAGCGTAGTTGTCTGGACGGAGAGTAGTTCTGTGACACAATGCTCTTTATGTTAATAGCCCAGCTGTACAAGTGTGATGTGCTGGCAAATGCTGAATGCAGCCTTTGTATGAACCTCAACTACACACAGCCAAACCTGGAGTGTTTCTGGTGTGATGGACGCTGCAGCTACATGAACAAGTGTGACCAGCGGGCAGCTGTTGCATGTCCAGCCCCAGAAATCCTCAGTGTGAGTCTCCATTTCTAAAATGCTTTCATCATCAGTTTCTAAATTTATCTTATCTCCAATTAATGTGAGTTTTCCTAATGAAAATTAAAATTTAGTTAATGTTTCCAAGGCATCTTCAGAACATGATTTCATGAGGGTTTTTTCACATTTCTGTCATATGACATGTGAACTTTGTATTTTTGAAAAGATGAGATGAAAGGGGGTTTGTGATTGTCATTTATAGGTATCTCCACTGTCAGGACCTGTTCAGGGCGGTACAAACATCACCATTGAAGGCCGCAATTTAGGCTCAAAGTTTGAGGATATTGAAGAAGCTGTCCACATCACGAATGTTCGATGCATCCCCTTTCGAAGTCTCTATTCTCCATCCCGCAGGTATGAAGAAACAACAATCATTACAGTAATTATTTGTTTTTTAAAAAAAGAGTATGATCTGACCAGCACCAGCTCAGAGACAGTGTTTAAAGATTAATTATGCAGTTTGTCTTTGTACAGAAGCATGCTATTTTAACATATTAGCATGGTACACCAAAAATATGTGGTATGTGAGGAATGCACTGATTATGTTTTACTTGTGCACTGTACAAGTATTTTCCCAGCCGCCTTGTAACTTATGGCCAGTAATGTATTTTGTGAAAGAGGGTGATCATTCTTTAAAAATTATGCAAGCTTTAAAGAAGTTCCTGCCACCCATCCCAGGAAGTTCTAAACAAGGGTATTGAGACAAAAATCAGTGCAATATCCATTAAACATTATTTCTCATGAGGAAGATACTCAGCTATGATTTCTTATCAAGTTAGCGCCATGTAAAGTCTAAATTCAAACCATTTCAGCTTACTTAAGAAAATTACGAAACCAGCTTATGATTTCCAGGAATAAAGTGAGACATATTTTCGGCTTTATAAAAACAAGAGATATCCTAGATCTGTTTTTCCACCAGAAAACTTTCTTGAATAATCAAGCAGTAGAAGATGTTAAGGACATTTGTTGCTGCTTGTGGCAGAATCGTCTGTCAGACACAATGGCGTGGTCAGATTGCTCAAGGCCCAGTAGAGGTCAGACTTGGCTCTGCAACTGTACGCTATACTGAGGATTTTCAATACAGGGTGTGTATTTTCATTAATATAGGTATTAATCTATAGCTAAACATACAACATATAGTTTTTCATGTCTTGTTTTCATTTTCACTGTTATGATCTTGCTATGTTATTCACCTTTAAAGCTTACATCTAGCTTTATGTTGGGAGGATGTATATGTATTTAAAGTTATGCAGC
This sequence comes from Marisa cornuarietis, assembly GCA_004794655.1. NCBI lineage: Eukaryota > Metazoa > Mollusca > Gastropoda > Architaenioglossa > Ampullariidae > Marisa > Marisa cornuarietis. The sequence goes on along the minus strand of SMMW01000617.1, from coordinate 11,077,818 downwards.
ATTGATAAACTGAAAAACCTTTTCTTCTAAGGTCAAAGAGAAGGGAAACTTGTTTCAGCAAAGAATTTCTTTAACATGCAGAGTATGAAAGGGACATTTTCTGAAATGACAAAGAACAGCAACGTTGTCTACTCAAACATAAAAATTTGGTTCCATTTAATACATTTAATATTATTACCACCCAATTTTAGGCCAGACTATCCTCACATCTTGTTCAGTAGCAATAAATACTTAACACATTATTTATTTACAGAGTCCTGTGCTTCTTGACATCCAGCCCCAAAATGGCCCGATGTCTGGGGGGTCGCGGGTTACCATCTATGGGCGTGACCTCAACACAGGTGGAGAGATAAAGGCTGTGCTGGGAGATGTTCTTTGCATCATAGATGTGTATGTTGGTATTTTCATACTATTTGGGCATTCCTTTTAAAGCCTTTTGGCAATGCTGTTTCCTGGCATCTATTGGTGTGTGTACATTTTAAACCTCTAATTCAGGCCTGGGGGGCCCCCACTCATGGGAGGTGCAAGATGGAATTTTAGGGTGTGTGAGACAAAGAGTGTGTCAATAATTTTTTTGTAAATAAAAATCTAACTGCTCATTTTATATTTGCATTTTATGCATGGAGTTAAAAACTCTTGCTCACTTGCAGTATTTTATGTGGAACTATTTATGATTCAAAAATTAAGACTGCCTCCATCCCCAAATATTATTTGCATTATTAATCTTATTAATGATTATTAATAATCTCATTATTAATATTAATCACACTTTCTAGGGGTATGAGTCCTATTTGAAGTCTTGAAATACTATTTAACAGTTTTAATCTTATGCAAGTGTTCCATTTTATTTTTCACAACTTTTTGTACATTAGTGATAGCAAATCCTAGAAATTCATGCATTTTGACAATAACTACATGTGTAATTAAAGTAGATCTCCACTAATATATATATATAGGGAAGTGAAATAGTTCAGATACTTTGCTGAATTCTCAGCGGTATGATGGAACAGAATGTTGATGAGATGATGTTTTCTATACAGCAAAACACTGACAGCAGAGTCTGTGGTGTGCGAAACTACGCAGGTATGGCAACCAGAGTCAAAGTCCCCTATAAAGGTGTTTTTTGATGGCTTCCGGATCATCCTCGATCGTGAATTTGTGTATCGTCCAGATCCAGTTATTACACATATCAAACCACTAGAGAGTATTATGGAGTAAGTAATATGGCTCCAAGGCCCTTCCTTATCGTACACTCTCTTTCCCTGTTAGTAGAAGTCTGTGTCCTGGATTTATTTTAAGGCACCTTTTAATACAAAAGTTACTTCAGATGATATAACATGAGTTCTTTATTTAAACTGCTACAAAGTGTTCACAAAAACTAAAAATGCTGCATCACTCACCAGCAAGGTCTTTATTTAGTCACCAGATAAATTGTAATGGCTGATTTTAATTGTTACAGATAATTATAATTCTGTCCACTTGACATTTGTCTTTTCCATTAAAAGTAAGATATCGACTGGTATAGGCTGCAGTGTTGTTTGGAGCACGGACCTTCATTACTGGATAAGCGACTCAGGTTCATGCCCGGTGTAAGTCTCGGCTTTCCTTTAGACAGGCCTCGTGTTTCCGGCTCTTTGTTTGCATACCTTAAATAAATTCTTAAAGTAAATGTTTTGTTTTCGTAACAGAACAGTCTATACAATTGTTTCCAAAAAATCAAAAACAAATGTTTTTTTTAAATTGTTAGTGGTAAAACAAGTCAATAGCATCTGTTGTGATGATGTTTTTGTTTTATAAAATTGTTGAAAAATCTAAATGCGTTTTCTATAAACAAACAGAATACATTTTACAGAAAATACTGCATGTTTATTTTGCAATCAATCTTTCTTAACAAGGTTCTGATGACAGAAAAGCTTAATTACTCCCGTTTAAAATTTCTTCTACGCTAGGAAGACCTGCCATTTTGACAGAAAACGGAAGCAAAAGCCCTCATTGTTAGGGTTTGTTACGACTGGTCACTCCTATGATAGAGCAAATAGGCATCGATCACTTATCCAGTGAATGAAGGTCCGTGGTTTGGAGTATTTTCTTGTCATGTTGTTGCACAGGTAATGTGCAGTTTTTAGTGGATAAAAATTAAGCTTGGGATTTATGTGTGTGGGCTATATTTTTTCAGAGGAGGTCGAGCCCTAACTATCAGTGGCACAGACCTCGAGTATGTGCAGCAGCCACGAATGTTTGCCTACGTACCTATGGAAGGGGGATACTATTTCCCCACAGACAGCACAGTCAGTGTCATCTTTAGCACACCATTGAAACTATTATGTAGTCTTCCTTAATGAGTTTGTGATACATAATCTGGAGAGGAAGGTCTCTTTAACCAGAGATAGTGAGAAGAATGTTTGTTATATAACCTGAACTGGTTCATATACAAGAAAATGTTAGCTTTAGGCCAGATATAACAAATATGAATGTGATAAAATATTATGACCCTGTTCACATATTGAAAGATTTCCTTTGTATGCTACTTAATTAAAAAGATCTTAATTTTTCGTAGTCTTAATAAGGATGGTAAGTGCTTCATGTGGAAGGAATTCAGTAGCGATCCATATCGCAAGCAATGAATTCACTCTTTTTTTCTGGGGTAATTGGTGTGCTGCCATGATAAGATGGCATGTTCCCCACACTTCTTATTTTTCTTTATTTGTATACCAACAGAAATGCCATGTTGTCAGCACCACGGAGATGAAGTGTGCGACACCATCCCTCTTTCCTGGCCGCAACCACAAGACAACTACAATTATCCATTCAAGGCGCCGGCGTCACCTGCCTTCGGTCATTGACAGTAACAGCTGGCTGGTAGGACGTCCAATTTCTGTGAGTGGTCATACCACTCTCAGCCACATCTTGCTAGCAGATCACCTTCAACCCAAGAGAGACGATCTTTCTGAGTCAAGTAATCTTGCAGAAGAGACCCAGGCAGACCTACTGGAGGTGAAGCTGCTACGGGTCAAGCGCGTGGAGCCGATCAAAGTGGTACAGCTTGGCTTCATTATGGACGGCGTGTTGTCTGTAAGAAACCTTTCTGGTGCTCAAGGACTCGACTTTCATCTTAAATATTACCCCAATCCTCGTGTCTACAATTTCTCTGAGCCGAACAACATCAAGGTCTTTAAAGGCGAAATGATCATCATAGAGGTAGGTGATTCCTTTATCCCACTGTTTGGCTTTTGAATGTTACCATTCATTTGACATTAGTATGAGGGGAGTGGTGTGATACACTGATAGTGATCTTGTTTGGAACCCTGATGATCAAGCACTTGTTGACATACATCTACAACATAGAGGTAGTATAAGTACAACTTTGTAAACTGTTTACTGGTTTGAGCTGTGCAGGCATCTAGACACTTATGTGCCACACTTTGATTCCTGTCATCAATAATTACTAGATTTACTGGATGCTACGAATGAAAGAGGTTATTTTGAGTACACGACTCCTTTTCTCTCTTTTTCTCTTTCTTTTGGTCTGCTCTATCTCTACCTTTATTACACAGCAAATAAGTTTGTCCGTTTCTCTTTAAGTCATTGTTAAATTGCTTGCACTTTTAGCCCACTGTGCATGTGTCTTAGACGCTATGCACCTTACCAAGAAGTGAAAGAATTTTCTGCAGCAATCTGTTGATGTTGTGACATGACAGGGTGCAGATCTGACTTTAGCAGCCACAAAACATGAAGTGTCGGTCTGGGTGGGACTGGAGCCTTGCAATGTCACACTTTTGACATCTGAACAAATAGCATGTGAGCCTCCAGCCAGCCAGCCAGCAGGTTTAGACAGCCAAGGGAAACTGGACAACAAAATTCTGCCCCTTGTTGTGGTGAGATTACATTTCTAGTGAAGGTGTTCAGTTATGAAATCAACATCATAGTTTTTTCTTTTCCTTTTTTCCTTTTTTTTGTTTTTTTATCTCCCTTGTTTCCAGTTTCTGGAAAAAAATATATATGAGGAAAAAGAAAATCATGCATTTTTATCTATAATCTCCTGTTTTTAATCGTCACCCCATTTTCGCTTACCTTTTGTTGGATTTAAAATATTTCTTATCAGTCGAACCCATCACTGTTCTGATGATCTGTTTTCACATAAATTTTCTTTTATGGAATTTAAACTGGCATGAATAGTTAATTGAGTAAATTGAAGCATACTTTGTCACTTCTGTTGCAGGTGCAGGTGAGTAATATGCGATACCTGGTGGGCCGAGTCGAGTATGATGTCCCTGAAAAATTTAGCTTCCCAATGGAGGCCATTGCAGGCATTGCTGCAGGGGGCAGCTTCCTTCTCCTTATCATTATTCTCATCCTCATCATTTATCGACGGCAGAGCACGCGGGCTGAACGCATTTACCACAAGCTTCAGATACAGCTGGACAATCTTGAGAGTAATGTCCGAAATGAGTGCAAGCAAGGTAGGAGCTTATTCTAGAAGGATTGAGACTATACTCTAGAATATCTACCCATTTGGTAGACAGAGAAGTCCTAAGTGAAAATGTCTCCACTCAATCAGAAAATGATAACTTAGTTTACACCAGCCTTATCCAGGATTGCAATTTTGTCACATTAGCTGCCAGTGACCACAACTGAAAAAAGAAAGATAATGTGTAAACATGTTATAGTGAAGGCAAGCAGATGTGAACAAGAGTAAGTCCAATGTCTCATGGTTAAACATCAATATTACAGCAGAAAGGATGCATTCTTATGCTTAACACACCTCAATTCCCTTTTCCCTCAGAATCTTTTACACATCAGTGATGGAAAAATCATAGGATACAGTTATGATAAGATTTAACGAGAGCTGTTTTATGTATAGTATCTATATATTTTTAAGTGCTTAAAGCTTGCACATTAAGGAGGGAGAATGCAAAAATACTCTATTGTTGTTGTGAGTCTAGATGAAGTCTTTTTATTGAATGGAACCTGTTGTGCCTTCTTTTGCAGCATTTGCAGAACTGCAGACAGATATGACTGACCTAACAGGTGACTTGGTGTCCACTGGCATTCCATTCTGGGATTACCACACCTACACCTTCAAGGTTCTCTTCCCTGGGCTCACTGACCATGTTATACTCCATCCACCCATGGTAATTCATTCGCTTTGGCTTAATGCTTATGCAAAAAAACGTTTAGCACTCTGTCCTGTACTCTATTCACAGTCTTTAAGGTAAGCTGTTCATGTTTGTGGTTGGAAACACTAACAATGGAAATAACGAACATGTATTGGTAGCTGCAAAGTCGGTGAATCAGTTGTTCATTTAATATTTTCTTTCCTTGCATTTTTTTTTTGTTAATTTGTCAATAATGTCTAAGAAAATGCAGTGTTTAATGTGAAATCTAACAAGACTGAACTTAAGACGTTTTTGTTGACTTCGTTCCTACAGCAGAAAAATGGCCAGTTCCGATTTTCTGACCAGGGCCTGCAACTCTTCCATCAACTTCTAAACAAGAAAATCTTTCTTCTTACCTTCATTCGAACTCTGGAAGCCCAACGTGCCTTTAGTATTAGAGACAGGTGAGTACAGGTGTTATTTCTTTTGCACCAGATAGTAATCATTTTAAATATAATATGCCTAACTGTTGTTTTCAATATTTTGTTTACATGGTTTCTCAGTGACTGAAAAATTTTAGCTCTGCTATATGTCACAGCTGTAACACCCATCATAAAATGCCTGATTCAACAGCCAGTCTAAAAATTAATGTTAAATGATGAATGTGTGATTTATATAGCACATAATAACACTCATGAAGGAGCATGCTCTCTTATATGTGGCTGTTGTGGTGACAGGGAGAGATCGAGAGTGTACTCATCAGATTAGAGAGTTTTTTCCCCTCTGTAACTTTTGTGATGCCTTTTTTCAGAGCACATGTCGCATCACTGCTCATCATCATCTATCAGAACAACATGGAGTATGTCACAGAGTGAGTATTTCTGATGTTCTGAACTTTTGTAGGTCAGGCTGAGGTAATCTGAGAAATTATATGTATTGGTTTTTTTCCCAACAGACTGAAGAAAAGAAAGCATTGAAGATTTCACTGCAGGCAGTTAAACAAAAATAGACTGTTTTACTTTTCTCTGTTTAGAGTTTTCTGCAGAAATTTGGAATCAGTAGTAGATAGTTTATGTTTTGCGTATAAGAGAATTAATGTCTAGTGGTACAGCATGCCTAATCTATTGCATGGTACCACTGTCCATTTTTGATCACGTGTAATGTGTATGGTAGTCATTAACAGATAAAGAAGACCTTCATATTTCTATAATTTTTAGTGTCAAGTTTGTTTGTATGTATGACAGCATTCTCAAGGCTCTGCTCGTAGACCTTGTGCACAAGTCCGTGGCAGGCAGACATCCCAAACTGATGCTACGGCGATCAGAGTCCGTTGTCGAGAAACTGTTGACCAACTGGTTGTCTCTCTGTCTTTACAAGCACCTGAAGGTGAGGCTGGCAGTTATTGAGACGTCTGTTTAGATCTATATTTTTCTTGGTTTATTTGATGACCATACAGGTTCATTCTATTTATTTAGCAATTGTAGGATCTGCCAGTTTATGGTTCATGCTGTTATGGACATGCAGGTTTTTTTTTGTTTCTTTTTTGCTTTTCTTTTTGGGGGGGTTGGTTTGCGCATTTTGTGGATTTTAGGTATCTGAATAATTCTTTTGTTCTTTTCAGGACCATGCAGGCTCATCACTTTTCATGCTATACAAGGCCATTAAGCTGCAGGTGGAAAAGGGTCCCATTGATTATGTGACCGGAGACGCCAGATACTCGCTATCAGAAGACCGTCTTCTAAGAGAGAAAATCGAGCCACACACTCTGGTTAGAATGTCTCTAAGCTTATATCATTCATTTCAGTCTAAAAGGAAAATGTTGCGATAATACTTTATTCACACTAACACTTTATACTTTAATGACATACTAAATATATACACTATGTAACTATCATGTTTTACTAATGCTTCCTGGATGCAAGGATTATGATTTACTCTGTCGTATCCCCACTCCCCTCATTCAAAACAAAACTTCCAACAAAATTTTCAGACAAATCTTTCTCCAGCTTGCTTTCATTGTGGGTTCTTGCTCCATTTGATGCTGTGCTGTTGTGCATCTGTATATTTGTTTGTTGACGTGTTCCAATCTGTGTGAACTCCGAGACCTGACGTGCACTTGTCGGCAAGCTAAAGATGTTTGGCTGAAGACTGGACTTACCATCCACAGAGCAATCTATAACACTACAAAATGACAGGTTGTGTACACAAAGCCAAAACACACAGTCCTAGATACTTAACTGCACCTCTTCCAAGAACCTGTTTGACATCTGCAGTGAAATGACTGGACTTATCATGACAATACTTGCCTACCCTGATTCACACCTGCCGCAAGTTTTTAGTGACTAGTAAGATCTCAGACATTCAGTCATCCCTGGGATGCTCTCTTACTGAGTTTTGACCAGTCTCCAAGGCTGATGTAAAGGGAATCATTCTCAGAGCCAAGCCAACAGTTTGCCACTTTGACCCAATACCCACAAGTTTTCTTCTAGAACGATTAGATGTTTTACTTTCTGGCATTACAAATATTCTTAATGTCAGCTTGTCAACAAGTGTTTTCCTATCTTTGTTTAAAAATGCCCTAGTGAGATCACTTCTTAAGAAGTCCATGCTTGATGTCAATATGTTAAACAACCTGCCACCTCCACGTGGTCCACCTGAAATCTTGGATTCATCGTTACTGCAGACATGACCCTTGATAGACAAGTTACAGCTGTCTGTCAGTCTGCCTATTATGAGTTCTGTCAGATCAGCACCATCCACCACATTCTCTCTACAAGTGCTGCTGCCCCTATTTTCTGTGAATTCTTTCTCAGCTTGATTGCTGTTACTCCTTCCTTGCAGGCTGCCCCGCACACCTTCTTCATAAAATCCAGAAAATACAGAACTCCGCTGCACATCTGGTGCTTAACACTAGGAAACGGGACCATGTCACTCCTTTGTTTTCTCCACTGGCTACTCATCTGTTCTCACATTCAGTACCAACTTCATGTGCTGTATTTTAACTTCTTTGCAATCCTTTGCCCTGACTATTTCTTTGAACTTCATTTTCTCCTACATTCCACCCAGACTACTCTGCTCTTCATCTGATGACCCTTTTCTATGTTTGTCTTTTATTATTTGTCTGCATAGCTGTTTCTCTTTCTGGCCTTCGGTTTCTGTCCATGTCTCCTACTTATCTTAAACACAGAGCAGTTTCTTTCATGAGCATTATTATAAGCTATATAGATAACATGTTTATTATTTTTATTACTTGTGTTCTGTTTATTTTGTTTTTATGTTCTCTCTGTACAGCTTATCAAGACTACTTTACAGTAGGAAATGTGCTATAAAAATCTACTTATTATTACTATAACTATGAGTGTGCATATTTGTAGGTATAGATGGTAAATAGAGTGCATCCTTTTTAGCTTTAATAACAGCTCATACATGTTGATGTTTCAGATATTAAATGTGGAACATAGAACAGAAATGGTACAGTGTCGTGTTCTGGACTGTGACACAATAACCCAGGTGAAAGAGAAGATCCTTGATCACCTGTACAAGAATATCCCCTATTCACAGCGACCTTGTTTGGATGACACTGAACTTGGTACATGAACTTTGCCTTTTGCATGCAAATGGACACCCTCATAATCTAAAGCTCCATAATGCATACACAAGTAAAAATAAGTACATCAACGCTGTTTATCTTACATTAAGTTGGTCTGTTGTAGCTTATATTTTTTAATCAAAATATTCCAGCATTGAAATTAGTAGTTAATAAATGAGAAAATGAGAAGATTCATTTTTTAAATATCAAAAGATCACTGGTTAAACCTCTATAGCATTGTTAGTAGCACAGTATTTTGATGAAGACTTTATGCTCAGATTTTTCACTGTGGCTGTTTTTTGCAGAGTGGCGGAATGGTCCAACAGGTCCTCTGACTCTTTGTGATGAAGATGTCGGCTCATACAACAAAGAAGGCTGGCGCCGCCTTAACACACTTGCCTTCTATAAAGTTCATGATGGGGCATACATGTCTCTGTTGGACCGCCAACACACATACAAAACGCTCAATGGTAAATATTAACTATTAGCCTGTGGTTTGGACATTTTTTATTGGAGGTCCTGCTACTGATCATTTTTATAGGTTTTTAAACCTTTTTGTTCTTAAAACGTGGTTTATGTTTTTAACATTAATTGGACTCTTTAGGTGATTGTGTTTAGAAAAAAAGTAAATTGTAGTTCTTTTGTTAGAAACAATCTTTTCACTCCCAGAAAGCATCAGTGCCAGTTATTTTGACATGTTGGAGAATTCAGGGAAGTCTTATGATTGCTATTGTGACATTAAAGACTTTAACTTAAATAAGTCTGACCATGCAGTTTAAGAGGATCACAGGCTATTATAACATGTGGCAGAGAGTAAGGTTAATTTGTGTATATTGTGGGGAGATGAGCTGGATCACTTTGATGAGTCAACATCATTTTGTGACTGCTTTTTCAGGTACTCTTGATCATGCATTGATGTCTATGAGCTCACAGTTCCCCATGTTCAAGACAGACAGTGATCCAAACACAAGAGTGTGGCACTTGGTGAGTTGTCTGCAACTTTTGAGAGCATTCACAATGGAAGTACTACACAGATTTACAATATTATTGACAGCGTATACTACTAATATTAACACAGTTCTTTAATAACAGGTGTTTCTGTTATCTGTGCTCTTTTAGGTAAAGCATGACGATGCCCCTGTCAAGGATGGTGGCGTTAAAATGATCTCTGAAATCTTCCTGACACGTTTACTGTCCACAAAGGTAAGAAGAAGCTTCAAATGGATGTTCATCTTTCATATTGCACTTTGCTGGTCAGATTCAGTTTATACTGCAGTAAACTTTATATTTATTTAATCTTTTTATTTTTTTTAACAGGGTACCTTACAGAAGTACGTTGATGACTTATTCAAAACTGTATTGAGTGCTGGCCATGTCCCCCCTATCGTCAAATTTCTGTTTGACTTTCTGGACCAAGAGGCCATGCGTTATGGCATTGCAGATCCAGAAGTTGTTCACACCTGGAAATGCAACAGGTGAGAAGTAACAAATATGAGTAAAAGCTAGGCCATAGATTGGAAAATTATTATGAGTTTTTAATAACAATTTCGGGTTAGCCAGCAGTGTGGCTGGACAGTCTCAATGATCACTTCTTAATATTAGCGGAGAGAGTTGCACATTTTTATCTTTTGAATACATATCATACTTAATTTTTTTTCTGTCCACAGCCTTCCCCTGCGTTTCTGGGTCAACATGATCAAGAATCCTGACTTTGTGTTTGATGTGAACAAACCACTAATCGTAGACTCGTGTTTGAGTGTGGTTGGCCAGACATTTATGGACAGCTGTTCAACATCTGAGCACAGACTAGGGAAGGTATGCAGTCTTGTAGATAACGATAATTAGTGACAATTCATTTGCAACAGTCATTTTGTCATTTTCTGTAATGGTATTGGGTCAGATTTTCATGTTCAGCATAAAATTTACCACGATAAAATAAATACATAGTTTTCATTCTTCTGGTATTGGGTTATGATAATTATGTGAAAAAGATTTAGAATAATCTGAAAATTATTATATGGTAATTAATAAATAAACATATTTTACAGAGATTAGAATGCTAAATAAAGCAAATTATCTTGGTTCTCATCAAAGTAGAGAAGAAAAGAGTCATTTATTATATGGGATTTCTTACCACATCAAATATATATATGTATAGATAGGGATGGAAGTCATATGCTGAATATATTTGATATTTTCTCAGGACTCTCCTTCCAACAAATTGTTGTTTGCAAAGGATATTGTCCACTACCGCAAGTATGTGGAGAAATATTTTGCGGATATCCGCGACATGCCTCCCATTAGTGATCAGGAAATCAGCACATATCTTGCTGACATTTCGAGGGTAAGCTTAACTTCTACACAATGTTGATTCAGTGGTGTATAGAGAAAAGTTATTTTATAAATCTTTTCATCTTCAAATAATCCAAGACTGTCATCATCATCATTAATTTCATTTTTTTGACATTTTTCTATGAATGAACTGTGATTTTCTGATTAAAGAATGACTGCATTTTCACCTTACCAACCCTCTTCCACCACAGACATACATTAGCAAGTGGCTCTGACAAAAAATATATATGCCCAAACAGCTAGTTAAATGTTTATGAAACACGACATTTTTTCATTTAATATTTGTACCTGCTGTATTAATTGTAGCTTATTTCTTATTTCCACAACAGATGTGTTCCGGCAAATTCTACATTTCCAGTGCCTTGAGAGAGCTATATTCATTTGCCTCCAAATACAGCAGTGAGGTGTGTTGCTCTGTTTTATTTTACACATTCCATCAAAATCTTAACAGAAGTATTCCTATTTACTTGAATTGTTGAAGTGATTGTTGTGTAATGTGCATGTGAGTAGTTGAAAACATTAGTTTTTTTTTAATTTATATGCGTTAGAATAATGGTAAATTTGTGTTACAGCTGCTGGAGGAGTTGGAACAGGACAACCAAGCCAACGCTCATCAAATGTCAGCAAAACTAGGTCATGTCATCACCTCAATGGAAGGCCCCTCTGCACGGATGGCTTATGTATAAGCATGCCACTGTAGAAGCCTGGGACTGGATACAGCCAATGCTTCTGAAGGTACTCATGGAGAGAGCTGAGTTTAGTAACAGCACCAAATCTCTGAGTTCTTTGTTGGCTGGACCATTTGCCACTTCTCAACAAGGCCATCAAGAATAAGTTCTCTAATGTGTTGCAGCTTACCCTTGTCTTCACTATTCCATGCCAGGAACACCAACTTTGGAAGAATTCTGGCATAAGCATTTTTCAGTGGTATGCACTGCAAAGATGACATGCACATCTCGTACACAGATGACTAAACCTCTCCCTGCCTTTTGAGGCAAAGTGACGGCATTCTGTTGGAGTTTGGAGGGGAGAAACGGAATGTTGAATACTGATGTACATTATCCTGTCAGCATTGATCAGTCAGCAGCATTGCACATGACCTTTAACTTTTATTTATTTATGTTGTAGTTGAATGAGCTTCACACACATGCACCAAAATGTCTCGTGGCATGGTGCCTCGTATATGGATAGTTTGGTTGTTTTTTTTGCCAGTGTGTCTGGCACAAGATTGAGAGAAAACCATTCGTTGTTTCACATCTGGTTCAAAGTACATTCAAAGACCTGTAGAGTTTCTGTTGCAAACTGACATCTGTATCATGGCGTCATAAACAACTGTTTGTTTGGGTACTATGTGCTGTGTTCCGAATGTTTGTAAACATCGATCTTTGAAGCACAAGTGCCACCAACTCCAAAGCCTCACCAGACAAAAGTCCCTGTGTTGCTTCCGTTAAGTTTCTAGGGAACAAGAGTTGAGTGTGCACACAGATATATTCAGAGGCACATGAGAGTGAAGGGTATATGATGTTTGGACTTAAGCTTCTTTCCAACAATGTTACCACGCACAAGAGTTGTTGTCAGCATGAAGATTTAAAGGCCATGTGGGAGTTATCTGCCTCAGATTTCAGGCCTATCTGTACTGCTTTCAAAAATAGATCCTTCCATTAAATATTATTTTTATGACCTTCTTGCAGTTTACAAAGTGGATGAAATTTTAGCTGAATCTGTATAAAACCCAGTGGTAGGATAGTATTGTTTCAGACTGTCCAGAAAGGCATAAAAGTATTGAGAATGCAGTCAGTTCAAGAAAATGTTCTGCTTTGAGTATTCATGGCCTTTTGTGAATTTATTATGGTGCTTGTTGTTATATAGTCTTGTCCAAGTAAGTTTGCCTACATGATATTTGAAGTGTTCATCCTCATCATTCACTTACCTCTGACCTATTATATTACCAACTTGAACGAATGCTAGGCAAGCTTCTAGGGTTGAGCTATATTTCAACAAGGAATAGCTATATTGCTGTGAATCACAAGGGTCTTGTACCGTCTGTTCTATGAATGACTTCCTTTTTCTTTATTAGTTTGATTATTCATGTTAATGTCTAACCGCCAATTAATGCAAAACAAAAATGCCAGTAAAACTAACTTGTTAAAATCAATAATATTCAAAAGCTTTTATACTTCAATATGGAATGAAAATCAAATATTCCTGGCTGATGTCTAGCTGCCAAAAGTTCTCTATATGTACACTGCTGAATTAAAAAAACAACAGAAATTGTCATGCTGTCAGAAATAGTAGATACAATAAATTAAAAAAGCATTTCTTGTCATAGTGGCCATCAGTCCATGAAGTGGTACTTGTACTTTTTATGTTTTAAAACAGTGTGACAAAAACTAAATCTGTTTCTTTATATTTTGCATTTGTTTTGATACAATTTTGCAAATTTGTGCAGCAACAAAATGCAAGAGGATTACAACCCCCACTGCTGCTGTTTATTATTGTTAGGGCTTTCTAACAGGTCTTTTCAAACAGTGTAGTCACACAGCCTTTGGCAATGGTTTGTACATTGGTGTCTTACCCCACATTTTATTGCATTGTATGTGTGTGTGTGTGTGTGCAAGTGCATGCATGTGTATGCTCTTAGTGTTTCATTAGACTTGTGGGTTACATGTACAAATACGAATTAACCATATCTGTGACTGAGAAATTCACACTCACAAATTATTTGAAGTGCATTAGATTATGGTTCAGAAAAAAAATTGACAAATTGTCTTGCGACAGAAACACTTGGACTAGCAAAGTGGATCAGTATATTAAATACTTTGAGTGCTTTGCTGTTTGAAGGCATTAACTGAGTTTCAAGAAGTGGGATTGAGATTTCAGCTCATGTGGAATATGTCCACAGCTCTTCTTGCCTCACTGTGCATTGCTGTTGTACAAAGCTGAGAAACCTCTTTCCTTTTCATAGAGGACAGAGTGAGTTTTGTGCATTGTGTGAACATGGTTTCCTGTTTGCATCCAGTGGTTATGTGTACATTTTGTGTGTATGTGTAAGTAAAAGACAATGCAAAGAGACGTCTTTCACTTCACGCTGGGAAACTTTTATCCAGCAGGGACGAATTAGCTGGCAATTTTGAGATCATCAAAATTTTATCAATGGAGCTTGGGTGCAAGCTTGTGCAATTCCCCAGATCAACGTCCAAGATGTGCAGTCTGGCCAGCCAGTCTACAGAAAGAACTTACTGCAACTGGAACAAGACTTTGTTTTGGCGTGAAAATAGCATTTGGAAACTGACTTCTGCAGTTTGTGAACTTCGAAATATTTGCCGAAGGACAGTTCGAAGGGAGCGCCTCTCCTGTAAAACATGTTATCTTACCAATCAACAAACACCGCAAGTCTTTCAAGGGGGACTAATCCCCAGCCCTTTTTTTTTTTAAATTCTTCATTGCTCATGTCAGCAATGGTGTGAGCTTGTGATACCATACAGGGAGGTGATGAGTTCTGACCATCCAGCAGGCAAAGATACGCACTGCAGGCACTTTCTGATGTTTGTTTTAGTAAGGCAGTATATTCTGGTTGACAACTTCATGTCTGATTGTGGTATCATACAATTCTCTCAATTATTATTTTAATGTTTAAAATTTAGACATCATCCCAAGAATACACTGGTGGATTGCAGAGGAAGAAGAGAAATGCATTATGTCCATTGTTTGCAGAAATGTTCTCCGCTTCAATATTGCATTTAAGATCTTGTGTTTCAATAACCATGTGTTCTGGGTGCTTCCATTTTTCTGCTTTTCTGGGCCAGGCCTTTGAGAACAATTTTCCATTGTAAGAAAATGAATAAACCAGATATGTTGAAAGTATATATTAATAACCAAGTCAGTCAAGCACTTCGGGCTTGGGTACAGAACTGTAACAAATGTTTATTTGTTTGGGTTGTATTTAATTCTTGTGTATATGTTGCGGCTGGTAGTTGTTGTACCAGTTTTGACGTAATTATCGATTACATTCTTACTTCATTTTTAAATTTGCAGTAATCATTTTCTTTTCTTTTTTAAAATTGAATATCATTGTTTTATTTGAATTAATATTCTAATTAATGGTTCAGTACAGACTGTCCAGCTTTTCTCTATCACACCATTATACATTGAATTCAAAGTTGATTTATTGAGTTGTAAAAAACAAAAAAGCATACACATTCAGTTACTGTGAACAGTCTTGTTTTTCTTTTAGTCCTTATATTCAGTAATCTCAGCTTGTTTCACAATTTCTTTTCAAAAGCACATCAACTGTAATTGACCTTTCCATAAATGCTTGTTTAGGGATAAGTATAATGATGCAGCTGTCTAGAGAAACCCCTTGCAAAATTCAGCTGAGAGACTTTTATTCATTTACTTTTTATTTAAACAATATTTAATTTTTTAATTCATGTGAGCTGTACTATTTGGGTTTTCTCTTAACATCTTTTTGTGGTATAAACTTGTATTTTAATCATCCTGAAGTCTGTTTGAGGTGGTAGCGAAGCAGGGTACTAAAAGAGATAAATAGTTTAATAAAGCTAACCACCCCTCAACAAGAATAATTTTATAGGTCTTTGACAGATAATGATCCTAAAAAGCAATCATCCCAGTAGGATCAACCAACGAAAGCTGTTTGATGTTATAATTAAGTGCAGATAAGTCAAACAAGTATAAAATCCAGAGCTGTTGCATTTTCCCAAAATATTCTACAGTTAACATTTTTTTTTTTTGACATAAGATTATGTTATGTGTGCTTGGTTTAGCCTGTGATACTTTATGTAAAACGACAGGCTGGGAAACAGCTGGTGGAATGTGTCTCGAGAAAATGGTTAAGAATGAAACAGAAATATCAACAGGGCAACTGTCTTTGTTGCTGCTATCTTGCAGAGAAATATTAGGTATGTGTTAAAAAAAAATAGAGCACAAAAGAAAGAGAGCAAGATAATTGTTTGGTCTTCTTGGGCAACACAGTCCAAGCTATATGTTTGACATGGTTTAGTTTACATGGGGAAACTTTAATGTGGCCCAACTCCTAAAACACCCTTTCTCTTGAAAGTCCAGCTGTTGTTGAAACCTACTAGTATTTTGATCTTTCAAATTAGCATTATATACATAAAGACAGTATTATGAGAAGCTTGTTGCATAAAAGTTATGTACAGCATAATCTGCTGTGCATCATTAGTCACATTAATAGATTTTTTTCTCTTAAAAGCAACATTTCTGAAATACTGGAATATTGAAATGTTATAATTTTCTTGCATGTACCATGTATAATTTCTGCATCGTGCATAATGTTAAGCACAGTATATTCTGAAGGATAGAGAGTGTAAACAGAGTTGTATATTGTTAATTATCATTTGAGGAGACTTTGGTAGTCTTGGAGTTCTGACAAATGATCAAGGAATTTATAGAACAGTTGACATAACAGTTTTATTTTTCATGGCCTTAATATGTATATGAGTCAGGTAAAAGTCCTTATTAATATTTAAGGTCAGGTTAACAGCACATACTATCACAATACCTGCATAACCATGAACGAAGTAAATGATTTGGGCTTTCTCTTTGTTCTCACATACTCTGGTCATCTATTATTTTCCTTTATAATACTTGCAAATACTTATCTTTTAACTGCTGTGTCTGATAAGTTTTTAAAAAATGTTTTTTTGAATTTTCATGCCCTTATGAAAATTTACATTCTTCAAAAAAAAAAAAGAAAAAACATTCTCCATATTGAAATGTTCAAAATGATTCAGCAGAGGCATTTCTCTCAACCATTAAAAAAAATCTATTCATGGGGTAGTAGTCACACCTTTTTTTGTTTAGCCTCTTTACCGCTACACTTAAATTGTCTAAGTGGGCACTGTAACTAATGCCTCTGCATTTTATGGACCTCATACTAAACAATACTCCATGAAAATAAAAGAAAAAGATATTACACCATGGGTACTAAGGTCATTTAACAAGAGTCTTTCACAGTCCTTGTACTTTTACTATTTTAGCCTGGTTCTGTATCCAAACCTTTTTTTTTTTTTACTGTATATATATTTCCATCAGTTGGTCTTAACTGTTTTTTTTTTTATTTTGACAAGACTTGGTAATCTTCATGAAACTGCATCCCTGTTGTTTATATAAACATATAGGAACACCTTGCATATATTTCCAGATATTTTGCAAATGATAAAGGTCTACTTTTTAATCATTCAACTAATCTTGGCTTTAGGATGCATGCCTCTCATAATCTAATCAATGATACACTTAAACCCTCCAGTGGAACACTCGTACTATCCCAACAGTGGTTACAATTGACATTAACATACTGGTTATTGTTTTAAGAAGTAATGGCCTGACTTTTCATTACCCTTCATAGCGATGATCGATTCAGACTGTCTTGGTTGACTTTGGGAAAAATCGAGGCTTTTTTATTTGTGGCTTAATTTTGATCTGTGTGCTTTGTGAAATTTATGAAAAAGTGTTCACATGGTATTTCATATTGATGATTATTTGATCCAAGTGTTTTGCCTTGGCCGTGTGCCATGCAGTACATTTTTTCTGTTGGCTTATTTTAAACAGGCTAAGTTTTTACTTTCATTTTCATTATAAGCACAAACAAGTATACCCTCTTGCCAAAATTTTATAGTTTTGTCTTTCCAAGATTGAGGGTTGAATGTTGTGAAAGCTTCAGCCAGAATGCTTGTATCATCAATGAAATGGTGAACTGTTGGGTTTGAGTCACGTCTAACATGCTGGACAGAACATCATCATGGTGGGTTCAGCCAGTTCTATTATAAAGGAAAGTGTGCCTGCATTATTAGACTTAACTATTTCTTTAAGCTGACATCTTGACTCAGACACTGGATTATTGTCATTTCTTTGCATAATTTTATTTTTAAATTGAAGAAATATTTCAGAAAAAGCAAATTTAATCATATGGTTCATCCTTTGGGATCCATCGATGAGAGTTGGATGTCATAGACAGAGGCAGCCTGCTAGGCCCAAACCAACTCATTTCATGATTTTTTTTTTTGAGCTTATATATAAATATATTCATTATTTGATAAGGCTACCTTGTGGAGTGAAGGACTCATTCCAAGCTGTGTCCATGATATATATTTGACGTCAAAATTTGTCTATACAGATGTGCTGGCCATGATAAATAATATTCATGTTGACATTGTCAAATGTTGTGCACTTTCTTAAAAATAATACAGGTTTTAACACAAAGCATTCAATTAAGTGTCATTATTTGAATGAAAGATGTATGGCACCAGCTAAGCATTAAGAATATATTCTGTCCTGCAGACACACACACACACACCCACACACACTAATCAGCAAGTCTTGTAATGCCATACCAAGGGTAAGAACAAGTCAGAGTCTATAACAGAGGCAGAGAACACAATGGCATCCAAGACAACTGTGCAGTAGAGAATCTTACACATACACCTCGACAAGAGACCCTTGTGATTATTCTTACTAAAGATGCTTCAGCTTTTCTTGTTAACTTTATCAGGGCCACCGACTTGGAAGGTTAAAAAAAAATGCTGCAACAGATAAAAAATATAGCTACAAGGGCCCTTAGTGTGGGTAAATGTCCAGCACACTGACTGATTATTCAAAACAGCTGGGATAATGTAAAATTCAGTACTTGTCCAGAAAGACCAAGCAAAACCACTCAACATGTTGGACGCTTTGTAAAGATGCCATGCTGGGGGCTGCACTTGTCACTGACCACATCTCATTTTTCTACAAATGTAGATGTAGCTGAATGAGTTTCACAATGAACACTTTAATCTACAGCCTTCTATTGATGGCATAATTTTTTTTTTCCTTTCCATGCCTCAGTTCCCCAAAATCTTTGTCCAGGTTGACCCAAGATAGGCAATCACACTCGCTGTGTACAGTCTATGGGAATTCCCAGTTTTAGAAGTTCTCCTCGAGTAGGTAGTGCAGGACTTGATGTTAAATAGTTTGACACAACCAGCCAAGCCATTTCCTTGAGACTGGGTATGTGCAACCAGATTTTGTGGATTTCATTGGTTCTCTCTTCCCTTTCAGAGTTGGTAGACACCACACCACCAAATATGTACATGCAACCGCTCTGCAAACAAAGAAGGGAACACAGTTGTTAATCTGTTTTACCTTGGTAAGTCTGTGAGGTCTGTCACATGGACTTCAAAAAGAATGATAAATCTTTTTTCTGGAGGTAAGCATAACTAAAAGTGAATGCACACAATGACAATAAACTCCACCACCAACCTAATATTTTCATGTATAAATTTATAAACCTTACATATTTCTAAAATGTGAATGAAGAAACAGAAAATATTTCACACACTGATCTGTGAAGGTCACAAGTTGTGATATTCTCAATGTGTATCAACTGATTTCTGTGCTAGTTTATATTGTGAGTAGCCACATTTTTAGACGAAGGGTTTGCAATAAAATACACAACACAGCCAGATGTGACAAAACAATCCCAGGAAAGAACAATGCAAGCTTTAAAAAAAAAATCAACCAAACCTGAGAGACTGCTGCATGGTGAAAAAAGCAGGTGACGTTCATGTTCAGAGGGATGTAGCACCATTGAAGAGTTTTCAGTTGTAGGCACCACAAGTCACCAAATATTCTACTGTTGCAGCGGCCACCGTAAAGATACATTTCTGGAAAAAAAAATTTGGTTAATGTTTTACATTTTTTAGGGTTTTTGTGCACTCACCCAGTAAAATCTGTTTGGACTGCTGACTAATTTCAACTATGAACACCAGTGCGAAAAGGACAAATAAGGAAAAAAAGAAAGAAATGAGGCGTCTGCTTACTGTCGTTGAAAAGAAGACAGCTGTGGCATCGACGAGCAGAAGGGTAACCTGCAAGAGGTATTATGACCAAGTACCTTTACATAACAACAATAATCAATTTTATAAAGTGCACAATTCGAGACAAATGTTTATTCTTAGAGTCGACAATCACAAAAAAATAATGACCAAGAATAGGACATCAAAAGCTTGAAAACTGAAATTTCCCTGTTAATTTCTCTTCCTTTGATGCTTACTGAACGACCTGTTAGAGTTTAGGGACTACAACTACTTTCCAACCATGCAAATCATTATCCCTGGTCAACAGGGTTAGTGGCCCTGGCCCCTAAGGGTTTCACTGAACCCAGATGCATTCTGCTTATTATGACCTATAGGAGTTAAGTCTCGAAAGTCTATCTTTTATTTCTAATGACATCTCCAAGCCTATAGGCATAATGAGAATATAAATAGTAAGTTTGTGCTAGAATGTTTCTTTAACCACAGAAACAAATATACCACACACACATGCATAAACGCATGCAGGCATGTCGCTCTAATGTTGTCCAATGCCTTGCCTTAAGTTCTAAAGCAATCTACATATGCTGAAGGTTCTGGTATGATTTTAATTTTTAATCAAATTTGGGTGCGAGACAGTACTTTGAGAACCTGTGCATCAAATCAATGGGCATACCAATCAACCCTGTTAAAGGGACGCTACTGCTGTCAAACAATTTAAACTACGTTCTGTCAAGATTATCTCCCTTTCATTACACATTTATTGTAAATCGTTTCTTAGTCTTGCAGACCAGGTAGAAATTTTTAACTGCAAGGATTCCCTGCACAACTGTGTCAGTTCACTGCTGACTCAAAACAATAAAAACAGAAGAACAGTCAAAATCTACTACATTCAAAGCATGCATTCACTCGTTCCCTTTCAAGAATGTCCTTAACAAATAAAATGCTTTATTTCACCAAACCACTTTCATGTTAGTTTAAACTTAATCTCAATGTATGGCTTTTCCCTTCATATCATACACTGACACTGAGTTAAACATAATCAGAAAAAAGAGCCAAAAATTTTAGCAAAATACAAAATTAAGACATAACCCTATCCCTGAAAAGTAAGTTACAAAATAAATGTTGTTTAAGATCAAATGGTATTTGCAATTTACCTCTTTAGTCAGTCTGCTAGGATCATGTTAAATGTAGACAAATTATCCAGTAATAATAAAAGATCACTGTATAAACATCAAGCATGTGCACTTTGCATGGTTATCTACCTTTGTCGGTGTCAGACGTGAACTGAATGTGGGTGTCACCTTTAGTTTCCACTTCTTCCCATTTCATAGTTTCTAAGTTGAAAACAGGAATCTGCAGAAATATTCCACCGCCCACAAAACATGATAATTAAAGCTCCTGAACTGATAATTTTATCAAGTATATGCCTTGCACAAAAGATTTCTCCCATTGGATTTATTATCTCAGCATTTCTTAGTAGCTAAAACTGCTTTGAGTTAGAAAAAACTCTACTTGGCAACTCATACGATTGTCTTTTTCCTTAAAAAAAAATAAAAAATAGATATGACCTTGTCCAATGGATAAACAGCATTAGCAAGACCTCCACCAAACATAAACAGTTTGTTGTCATATAGGACCATCTCATGGCGGTACCTGAAATGCAGAAAGAATACTCTTTTATTTCACGACAAAGTACAACTATCTTCATACATAAGGAAATTTGGATGGTTGCTGTTAAGGTTGTGTCAGCAGCAAAGGCAATATTGTGGTAAATTATACATAAGGAACACTGGTGTAAAAACAAAAAAAACTAGTGTTAAGTATAAAAAAAATGTTCATGACTGTCTCCAATTTCACATTATCTGTGTTAAAGGATGAAAATATCTCTTCATTTGCATTCTCTCATGCATTTTCATCCATATCCTCATGCATGAACACACACCCACACACACAGACAGGAGAACAAACCTTCCTTCAGGACAATAAGCAGTATCATTCTCCCCACTTTGCTTAGAATCAAACAGAATGTCCCACTGACAAGTCTGTAAATTCAAGCGATGAACATCACTGTTGTAGATAAAACCAGTGGTCCCACCTACAATGTAAAGATAGGGCCACTCTGTAATTTGGATCTGGAGACAAAGAAATGCCAGCTATGACAGTGAACAGATATCATGCAACAGTACCATGGCAGTTTATGTTACTACAGAGGTAATTCTAGGATTTCAAAAAGAGGGGACCTGGGGCCCTCTCGATGGAAAAAAAGAGGCCCTTCAAATGAAACAAGGGGGTCCCTCAAAACAAACACATTTTCACTGTTTTTTCCGATAAATATTTGGTATACAACAAAATACTTTATTAATCCCAAGAAATGGAAGATGAATCACATAGATATCTTTTTCTTTTATATCGTTAAATTATCTTTCATCATCATTAGTGTGATCATAGCATCCTAAATTTGCAAACCAATTAGTCTTTGTGTCCATCTCATTGGGCTATGAGCTAATGTTTAGACACTTTTCATGTCTCATTAGTGCAGGGGTTTAAATGTTTCTCCTCGAGGCAACTTCTACGAGAAGACTTTATTAGGTTTTGATGGCCGAAGCCCCCTCTCACAGCCTGCATTGTAGTATAGCATAAGGAGGCACAGCTTTCCAAGAACCAGCAAACTGGGAAATGAATCCTTGTAAAAATCAAATAACAGTTTAAACAGCTTGTGGAATCTCTCTGATATGCATTCTGTGTTACAGTTTCTTTGACCACAATCCATTCCTCTAAACATGCTGCTTTGTCAAGCAAGATTTTACTGAATTTGCTGCCCACATGCTGGTTTTCCAAAGAAATCTGTTAAGATATTTAATCCTATGTTTCCATAGGGTGTTCTGTCTTCTGCAGACAGGCATGTTCTGTCTTCTGCCGCCAAGAAAAAGATGGGGAGCATGGAAAGAACTCAAAATCCAGAGGCATCACCTGCATCTTTTGGGAACCTGTCATTAATGTTCCTGCACAGATTGTCGCAAAAGCAACCCTGACAGCTTCTATGTCCTGTGCTGCAAAACAATGGAACTCTCTTCCTTTCCATATCTGCCACCTTCCTACAACTGAATCTTTCAAATCTGCACTGAAAACGCACCTCTTCCTTGAGCATTTCTCCTAACACAGTCCGCACAATGCTCGTCCTTCTTAACCCCGCCCCCTTCCCTCTTGCTACTTTACCCATCTTTCTCGCAGAATCACTATATTTTTCTGTTCCTGTTACTTGATGCCTTTTGTTTTCTGTTTCGTCAATACTGTCGTTTTCTTTCGTCCCCTTTGTTCTGTGTCTACTTAGTCCATGTCTCTTCCTCGTTTTAAGCGCTAAGAGCATGCTCTCTATGAGTGTGAATATGCGCTATAAAAATCTTCACTATTATTATTATTATGTTGTATCAAGTTCACAACACGTTTTTAAGTGTTATATAATACCACCGGCATAAGTTCTGAAAAGGTCATGAGGACAGAAATAAATTAGACTTGAAAATAGTTTACCTGGCTGAAATCTTTCTGAAGAATTACGGCCTCCAAAGATTGCCTGTGGTCGTAAGTCTGAATGTCTCTGCAGCGCCCTCGTTCTCGGTTGTTGTAAACGCGTTATTCTGATTGTTTTAGGCAACTTTACATCTCTTGCCTTTGTCCTCGTTCATTAGCCAAGGCCATTTCTTCAGCCATTCACACTGACAGGTTCTCTGGATGAGTGGTTTTTTACATGAAGTCTCTGTCTCAATTTGTCTATTTCGTTGTCTACATTTTCAGTTCCAAGAATGTGCGCGGCACACTCTGACGAGTTTCTGTTTCTTCTTGTCCTTGTCGATTTCTACTTTCCGGGGTATCTTCTGCTGTTCTGGTCGTGAACGAAAAGTCAGAGTTGACAGTCGCGTTCACTTCGTTTTCAACTCGCTTGCTTCCAATACCCGTTGATCTCTCCCATCCCAAATGTTTTCGCTGTGGGCGCGTCAACAATTTACTTCCTGGCGCAAAATTTGGAGCAGGTTGCATCAGATGGATAACAACTGATCAGTTTGAAAACTGCGCCCCTTGGCGAAATTTTGCGGGAATCCCACAAGGCCGCAGCCTAGAATTACCTCTGTTACTATACTCTTTCATGGTGCAGTGTTTTATATAAACAGTAACAGTAAGATTAAACATTACCTTGAAATATTTGAGTCAGTTTAACAAGCTGCCACACTCTTTAAACCTAACAAAAAGCCAATTTCATCGTCTGAATTATTTTCCCTCTCTCACTCAGCAACCTGTTTGACCATAGACAACGTACACACACTTAAACAATAGTACTGACAACAAATAGAAGACAAATACAGAAAACAAAGAGCAACCAAGTAACAAGAATTGAGAATATCATGATTCTGCAGTCTTATTCTTCAGCCCTGTTAATGCTGTCCATGTTTTTCATGTCTCATTTTTGTTTTAAGTGCTAAGAGCATGCTTATTATGAGTTTGAGCATGTGCTATACAAATCCTTCATTTATTATTAAGACAACATACTCACATGACCGTACTTTCTCTCAGGCCTATCACCTGTGCACCGGAGACAGCTCCAAGTGACAGTGTCCGCGTTGAGATCCAATTTTCCAAAATGTATATCATTGGAACTTTGCTCCCCAAAAGGAACTCCACTGCCTCCAAATGTGACTAAAGTGTTGCCATGAAGAGTCACTGCAAGCAAGAAAAGATAAGACCCATGAAAGACTCCAGTTAACCGCTTACTAAAAACTGCACTAAAGAAAACAGCATCACAAGTGATTTTTTTAACACCTAACTCCCCTCCACCATCCTTTCTTCTAACTACCCATTTATCTATCATTTTTGTAAGTAGATGAGTTTGTCTGCACATCTGCAATAGAAACGAGCATCATGGGTTTGTAACTCAGCTCTGACATACCTCTATCTGAATGCGACACCTTTTTACCAGGTTGTTTCAGTTTCCCCCACCATTTGTGTGTGTATGTGCATGTAAGAGAGAAAGACTGAGTGGTTGGTTATGATTTGAATGATGGTGAATGAATTTGTAAGATGCATTTGATGCCTGCTGATAAGTGTGTGCTTGCATGACTTTATATAAGCACCTTGAGCTTGCCTTTGTTGGTGGAGAAAGGCGCTCTATAAATAAGCATTTATTATTATCAAAATCACATAAGTACAGCAGTCTCAGAACTTCCTCCTTACCTCTTGCGTGAATTCTGGAGCAACTGATTCTGGTTAACATTAGAATGCTCAGCATGTTTTTTTGTTCAATGGGTTTGTCTCATCTTTAAAACACATTTTAATCACTCCTCATTTCCAAACTTTAATTTAAACATTTTCATAAACACATTTATTGTAGTTGTAACAAATTCTGTTGAACTGAAGTGCTGTTAGATTTTACCACCTGTCTACTCCATCCCAACATACGGTGACTGGACACTTAATCCCTGACACTTAATTCCCTAGCCACTTAATCCTCAAAAATGCCCCCAAATCGCGACACAACACTCAAAACTGCTATTTTGTGAACTTGAAATATTATAACCGTAAGAGAAGTGTGTCGCGTGGTAACTCTAATGAGACATAGGAATCGCCCCAATTAGGGTCTAGGGTGGCTTGCTGATGAGCTACGTGGAATGGTCAGATGCCCCCAGCACTTGCCCATGTACGTGAAGAAGACATTGTTGATTCTTTCGAAATGCTTGCAGAGTCTATGCCACAACATGATCGCATGCCGGAACTTCGATCCTACTTTGAGCATACGTATGTATGTGGTCGCAGGCTGCGCGGTAGAGGGGATAACTATGCTTCAGCTTTATTCCCTCCAGATACTTGGAACAAATACCTGGACGTCATCCGCGGTGTTGCACGAACAAACAACGCTGTGGAGGGTTGGCATCACGCCCTCCAATCTCTCTTCTCCTGTCACCATCCAACAATGTGGACATTCCTTGATGGTCTACGTAAGGATTGTCAGCTACACAAGGCATCTGTTCTAAAGTCATGCACCGGCACAGAGAAATGTCCAGAGAGGAAGTCCGCTGAATCGGCTATGAGAATTAGCAACATTGTACAGCGATATGAGGCAATGGATCGTCCTCTGTACCTCCAATCATCTGTCATATTGATTAACAACACTTTTCATATGATATTGTTGAAAAACATTGATTTTAATAGCTCACATGAACTTTAACTAATGTTATAGATGTTGAAGTTAAGTATTATTTTAATTGTCAAACTTATTTTGATGTTTACGTGAAAATAATTATTTGAATTAAATTTTTCATTCACTTCATAATTTTTTGAGTTGAAATTTCATTTTGAGGATTAAGTGTCTGGGGATTAAAAGTCTAGGGGATTGTCTGGGGATTAAAAGTCTAGGAGATTAAGTGTTGGGGATTAAGTGTCTGGGATTCCCAACATACATGCAATTCATTCTTCTTCATTTTTCATTTACCTCTTTACTTTTTCTTAAATGACTTATTGTTTTTTACCACTGTACTGAACTTAAATCTATCATCATCATTGTTGTTTTTGTTGCTGCTGTTGCTGTGCTATTTACAATCCTTGTCTTATGACACTGCTCCTGAGTTACCTGTGTGAGATGCCAGAAACTGTGGAACATCTCCCTTCATCACCATTTGTTTCCACTTCTTTGTCAGGAAATGGAATCTCCACACCTAAAACAAATACTTTATGCATCATAAGTTATAAATTTCTCCCCCTCCTATTCACTTTTCTCTCTCTCTCACTCTCTCTAACCTTATCTCTTATGAAACCTACACACATTTGTCCGATTCTTTCTTTGTAATGACCCTACTAATATAACTTTGAAAATCTGCGCAGCAAAATCCTGACAGCATTTGGCAAGGGAGGTCTAAGCATTAATATTAGTATTATAATAATAATATAAGACTGAACTGAAAAGACAACTCAAATTTTTGAAAGGGGGAAAAACAGAAAAAGAGTATTACCTCTTTCAAAACAACTACATTTGGAGGATCTGTTTGTGAAGAGACGTTAGCAGGATTGTAACCACCTACTGAAAACATGTTCCTCTCATCAACTACAATCCTGTGTCCACTTCGTGGAATTGGATATAACGTGCTATCTAAAAACAGAAAAAAGGAAGTACAAATGTGCACAAGTACACTCTAAACTCAATTCTCCCCATCTCCCTCACTTACTCTCTCTCTTTTCCAATTCAGTTGAAATATGTTCATAGTCTAAAGAAAACATACTGATGAAACTATTAAACTGTGATTAAATGCATTTCAAAAATACTGTCTTTCCTGAAGATAGGGAGGTGGTCACCTGCAGCATATACTAACTGGACCGTGGGCTGGTTATGTTGCCCTAGTCATATCGCCCTACATGCTAAGTCAATTTGTTCCAGCTATGTCCATTTCATCTCATGTAAGACCATTTCATCCCAAAAAAGTCAAATCATCCCAGGCCAGATCAGTGACATCTCTGCATATAATAATAATAATAGGCAAAAAAAAGTCAAACTACAAGTTCACAATAAAACGATGACAAAATCTTTAATTTAAAAGATTGTTTAAAAGAGAAAAATCATGTTTATTCACCATTGTAAGATACGTTCTCTGTATGTGTATTGCCAAGCAGCCATTTTTGTTTAGTAAAATGGTGGCTAAACTTATTTGCACAGGTCTGTTCAAAGCAGGTAGCTGAGCTTGCGTATCTATATTGTTCAAACAACATATGGCTCTTTTGGGAATATTTGATGTTAATAGCTACTTGTGTCATCTGTGATTGATTCATCTTTTGGGCCTGGACTGATTAGACTTTTTGGTCTTGGAATGAAATGGTCTTACCTGGAATGAATTGACTGTAGGGCAATATGACTAGGGCGAAATGGCAACTGTTCAGAGCTGACTCTAACACCAGTGATGCTACCTGTTCCTTAAGTCAGTCCTTACCATAATATATACAATTTGAGCAGGCAGTGCACATATAAAGCATAAACGTTTAAGTGGTAAAGCTCATGTGCCACTTTCACATTTAACCTCTTTGTATTGTTTCTTCATGGTAATACTAGAGAGACTGAAGAAGACACTAGACAAGAGACTGAGACCAGAACCAGCAGGGTTTCGCCAGGATAGGTCATGCACTGATGACATTGTAACCCTCCGTATCATCATTGAGCAGTCTATCAAATGGCAATCCTCCCTTTATATAACTTTTTGTGGATTTTGAGAAGGCTTTTGACAGTGTAGACAGGGACATCATTTGGAGGCTGATGAACCACTATGGTATTCCCCCTAAATTCATAAACGTTATCCAGAGATCGTACGAAGACTCGTCCTGCCAAGTAATCCAAAACGGTATACTCATTATAACTTTTGTAATGAAGACTGGCATAAGACAGGGTTACATATTATTGCCAAAATCTTTCTGATGGTCATAGTCTGGATTATGCGTAAGACAGCCCAAGACAACAACACCGGTATCCAGTGGACCTTCATCAAACAGCTAGAGGACCTGGACTTTGCTGATGACATTAGTCTCCTATCTCTACAGCAGCAGCATTCACAAACCAAACTGAGTAAGCTTTCAGAGGAAGCAGAGAAGACTGGCTTAAAGGTCAGCAGAAAGAAAGACTGAAGTGATGAAAATCAACAACAGGCAGGAACTCCCAATCCAACTTTAAGGAGAGAACATCCTGGAAACAGACCGCTTCACATTTCTGGGAAGCATCGTCAACAAGGACAGTGAAGCAAATGATCATATCAGAAGCCGCATAAACAAGGCCAGGCATGCTTTCAACAGCCTACAGGCCATCTGGAACTCCCGAGCATTATCCTTCCGCAGTAAGACCTGCATCTTCAACACCAATGTGAAGGCAGTCCTACTGTATGGCTCTGAAACCTGGAGAGTGACAAACACCATCAACAACAAGCTCCAGACCTTTACCAACTGATGCCATATCCTGGGAATAAGATGGTCTGAAAAGATCTCCGACAGCAGCATGTGGAAAAGAACTAACCAGAAAAAAACGCAAGGGGCTGGACAGGACACACCCTGAGCAAACCAGCTGACACCATTGCCAAGCAGGCACTTGAATGGAACCCTCAAGGGAAGAGGAGAGTTGGGAGGCCAAAGCAGACCTGGAGAAGATCAATAGAGAGCGAGGCAAAGGATGTCGGAACCACGTGGGCCCAACTGAGGGGGACTGCCCAAAACCGAGTCCCCTGGCGAGGTGTTGTTGCGGCCCTATGCTCCTTGAGGAGTAACACGGAATAAACTAATAAACTATTGTTCTTTCACACTTTTCTCTCTCATTGTTTTACCAAAAGATTTAAAATACTCACTAGAACCTTGTTATATCCTGCTCACTTATCTGTGTTATCATAATGACACATAAAGATCAATGATCAAGTCACCTCTTATGGTAATAGTTGATGTTAATGGCTACTTGTGTTGTCCGTAATTGATTCATCTTTTGGGTCTGTACCAGTTTGATTTTTCGCTCTTGGGATGAAATGGACAAAGCTGGGACTAACTGACAGGCTGTGGGGCAATATGACTGGGGCGAAATGGTCTTGGCAACTGTTCAGAGCTGAGTCTAATACCAGTGATGCTAGCAGTGTTCCCGGTCAGCTCTTACCGTAATATATACAATTTGAGCAGGCAGCGCACATATAAAACACAAACTTTTAAGTGGTAAAGCTAATGTTCCACTTTCACATATGAGCTCTTTGTATTGTCCTTGCACACTTTCCTCTCTCGTTCTTTTACAAAAAGTTTTAAAATACTCGTTAGAACTCTGTTATATTCTGCTCGCTTGTCTGTGTTATCATACAAGTGCAATGTATTCTTTTTATTGTTTCAAAGCAGTTGTGAAGTCCACTCGTACAGTCACTGACTAACAACCTTACTACGAAGCGAAAACCGGAACCAATCTGACTTAAATCCCGGCCTAATAAATAACAATACGAACTATCTAAATCGTCAATTTCTCTACATCTTACGCATGTGCTGCTCACATTCACAATAAAAATACTACAATAGCACAAGACTAAACATGACTGACAAGGCATCATACATGTCTCAGACATCAGAAATAACAAGCCAATTTGAATATCTAGGGCTGTCGTTTTGTGAACTGTGCAACTTGCTTACTTGTGCACGGTACAACCTTTTCCATGCGAAATGCAACAGCCATGTCTCTCGAAGTTGTCATACTTGCCGTTCTTCTGTAACCCTTTTAGGGCGATTGGCCTTTTTAATAGTCTCTGCTGGCAGACCACGATACGCTCACTATCGTGGCTCGTGCTCCACGAGCATAGCTCTAAAGTTTCGCTATCGTCTTCAAAATCATAAATTTTAAGCCCAAGTTTTTGAACATAGAAATATTTTTTAGACGCCCTAAGAGGGTTAAGTAGAAACATGTAAAAGGAGCAAAGTAATTGGTTGAGATGGAAAAAAACTGGCCAATAATACGTTAGTTTACGAAACTAGTATGGCAGTGTATCGAAAATGGCGGCTTCGTCAGTGACACCCCAGCGAGTGAAAGACATTTTGTCATCTTTCTTGTTCCGAAAAGATAATCAAAAAGATAATTCGTTGTAAGTATAATTTTAAACATTCTATTTTTATAGAGTCGTCGCGTAAGACCCTTTGTATTTCATTTTTATAATGGCATTAGTAAAAAATGTTCATCTCGGTGAACATTTAAAATGAAAGTACATGTACACAGTGTTAACCCTCATAGCCAGGGATAAAAATATTTCTATGTTCAAAAATATGGGCTTAAAATTTATGATTTTGAAGACGATAGTGAAACTGCAGAGCCACGATCGTAAAGCCACGATAGTAAGCGTATCGTGGTCTGCCGGTAGGGCCACAATCTCATCGTGCAAAGAGAGAATCACGATCGTGGAGCAGAGCCACTGTGTCTTCCTTCTCAGCCGGGTAAGCTCTACGGACTCAGCGGGCTAAATAAACTATACAAGCTAACCAGACTATCAAAATTTTCTGGCAGCATTTACTCGTTATTGCTGGACTGACAAAGTATGTTAACCAGTAGCTAATGGCAGAGCCGGCGCTAGGGTAGGGCGAGCAGGGCGACCGCCCAAGGCCCCGCGCCTGATGGGGGCCCCATGACGATTTGACTTTTCTGTCTTGTGACGAAATGGACCATACGTGTGAAAAAATGGACATAACGTGTGACGAATTGACTTTTGATGTGGGAAATGTGTTATACAAATGCTTTTTATAATTATAAAGTTCTTGATAAGTTTTGATTAAACTTATGCCAGCTGTTGCCAATTTAATATATGCATTATCAATGCCAGATGAACATACCTTCACAGAATGTAATTTTTCCACAGATGTGAAGATCAGAAAAACACAGCCTCAACTACAGGCCTAAATGATACTGCTATCACAAACGCTGCATCTCCTGTGCTGTCTGATTCAGCCTCCATTAGCAGAAGCTATAACAGTTTCATTAAGCGTGTAGAAACCTTCTCAGTATCCTTTATGTTTAGACATAATTTAGTTAATCATTGTTACAGCCTTCAGCCTTTGGTGAACCTTTTCTCTTGGACTACTAGTTTGTTCTAATCTTATCTGGCTGCTGTCTCAGGAGCAACTGTTAAAGAGTTTAGTTCAAAGATTTGATTTTTTATCTTATGTAAGAAGTAAAAAGTAGGTACACCACTATTTGAAAAATAATGATATAATAATAATAAAATGTGATTTATGTAGCGTATAATGATGCTTACAAAGAAGCATGCTTTCAGTGCTAAAGACAAGTAGGAGACATGGACAGAATATGAAAGATGGAAGGTGAAACAGCTATGCAGACAAGTACTAAAAGACAAACATAGAAGTCACAAAGAGGAATCAGGGAACAAACAGTAAGGAGGAGAATGTCATAACTCTGCAGAGGAAGATAAGCAGGCGGACTAGTCAATTGACTATAAACACAACTGTTGACAAATATGTTGATTGGTGTAAGGAATACTGCTCGTGGAACAGATGTGTGTTTAGTGCATTTTAAAGGATTTGATGGTGGAAATGGAAGGGAAGATAGTTCCACTGTTAATAATGATAACATTAATGTATATGATAATAATGATTACATTTACTAATGTTGAATATTTCCTTTATAGCTATGGCATAGCTTGGAATATCACTAAAAACCGCTGATAGTCTTGATTGGCTGGATCTCTGTTTATTTCTTTTTTCTTCATACAATGTCCAACAAGAAAAGTTGGCTATAGTTAACCAAAATGCTTCGACCAAACTTCACATTCCTACTTCAATCTCAAGCACCAAACATCAGTTTCTAAGTCAAGACATGCTAGAAGCACCTTCTTTTGAAGCTGCTCAAGAAGTTAGGACTCAGCCTTACCATTTTCAAGTTGCCTCATCATTCAGTTATCAAAATAATTCTAAACTTTATTTTCTTTACCAATAAAAGAAATAGATGTGAGATTTTCAGGTGTGCTGTATAGTTCATTTTTTGTCTTCTGTCTTTATGTGTTCATTTAGAAAGTTTCTAGATGTCCGAATCATCCAGTAACTGTTTGACTTTCCACCAGACAAGTGTTCTAGAAATCTGAAAGCCAAAATTTATTTTATAACAGTTTTATCTCTCACTTAAAACAGTTCTGTTTTGAAACCAGCACGTGTATCTGTCCATTGCCTTTTATTTAATATCTGCATATCTGGTGGGGGGTTTTCTTCATGTGATATCTCAAAAGTATATTGATTGTTTTAGTGACTGGTGATTTAGTGAGAGCATGATTAAAATAACAATGAATATGTACACATTATGTTTATATGCTTGAAAGTCCTCTGTTTACTGTTCAGATTTTCTTTTCAGTAAATGAGTGAAATATCTATCAAATGTTCAGAATACGAATGCACATGTAAGCACATAAAGTGTTTATGAAGAGAATGCCAGGTGTCTGCTAAGCTAAGGGATTGTAACTAGTAAAAATTTATTCTCAGCATTGACACATCCCATTCATTATCAGAACCATGATTATTATTTCATTTTAAAGAGTGTTCTTAGTTTTGCAGTTATGCATCAAATGTATGTTTTCCTGAACTGTCTAAGCCATTACAATGGTTCGCTAAACCAGTAGAACTGTCTCCCATGGTCTGCGCACGCTATGGGTGGAGCAATGTGGATTTCGACATGCTTTATTGCAAGGCCTGCAAAGCCAACCTCTGTGGAAGTCTTCCTTCCAAAAGTGACTCATCTACATGTAAGTATACATGTAATCCAAGTGTAATATATCATTTAAATTTGCTTATTAAAGAAACAATATTTAATGACTTACTGTTACCAACTTCTCTTTTTTTAGTGGGTAGATGGGCAGCTTTTGCAGAGCTTTAATGTTTATTTTTATTATTAAGCACTTTCTTCTCTAATTCTTCTCTGTGAAAGGAAATCATTCTTCTTGAGATGTGGATAAAGTCATCTTAATTGTTTATATGAGTAATAAAAACTTTTTTAAAAGATGAAGGAAAAATGCATGTAACATTAAGATTTTGAAGATGGCAGAAAATCAACTTTTCTTTTTGTCCTTATTTATTACAGACAAAAAAGCTTGCAAGACTTTGGTGACAAAGTTGCTTACAGCCCATGAAAAGTTTTGCCCTCTATCAGTAAACCCTTGCCCAGGTGAACTTTTACTCAGAACAAAGTTTTCGGATTTCTTAGAGTTAGATCATGCATCTTTTTTTCATAAATGCACTCACTGGGCAGCCCTTTATTGTTATGCATATTTTCTGAAAGGAAATTTGTGAAAGAATCCTATGGAATAGGGTGGTAAGAATAATCATCACTAAAAGTTTAAAAATAATAACCATTCATGATTCAGGAAAGAAACTGTAAAAGAAAGCCATTAAATACTGACCCAAAAAAAAAAGCCAGAAAATAGCTTTTTAAGGGGAAAATGACATATACAAAACTATTTCACTTCTTTTAAGTGACATTACAAGCATGCTTGAATGCTATACTATCCCATTACATCTAGAACTTGATGGCCTCATTTTATGCTTTGTCTGTGTGTGTGTGTGTGTGTCTTTGTATGGGCACAGAATCCTATTTGAGGGTAGATCTGGATGACCATGAAGGTCTGCATCAGGATTTCCTGCAACGTGTGAACAGTTTGCGTCAGAGTCAGTGCTACTTGCCTGAGCTAGACTATGGACCTTTGCAGATTTGGGTCAGTCCCTTGCTCACTTTGGAAGTAGAATATGTTTAAGCAACTATCCTACATGATGACATTAAGTAATAGTAATTTCTTTGACCTCATTTTACAGAGCAAACACATCCATGCTAAAAAGTAAACCAACTAATAAAGTAGATCTTAAACTTAAACAGTTGTAAGAGATCTTACCAATATACTAGTGAAAGCACATTTGCTAAATGCTAGTGTTAACTTTGTGTATGCATGTGAGAGAGAGAGAGAGAGAGCGCTAAAAAAATAAAGATATATTTCAAGCAGAAGCTTTTTTTCCTTATTGTATGATCTCTTTTGTCTAACTCATTAAGGGTTTTCACAAACATCTTGCTGCCAAGTTTATTGAGGAGAAGATGACCGAAAGTGACACATTAACTCAAGCTGTCACACTAAGTTTTACAGGATGGACTGTTCGGTGAGAACTACTTAACCAGTGTTATTTAGTACAGCTTAAAATAGAGATGTGCTGACATTTTTCGGTTTTTAGCTACTCCCAAAGTATCCAAATGTCAGGGCAGCAGCCATAAGTGTGAAATATTTTACTTGCAGATAAATTCTACCTTTTACATTTACTATTGTTTTCAAATGCTTGTTTTCTAGTTTCTCCTAACAGTGTACTCAGCTAGCTTTCTAATGATGATGATTTTCTGTTTCCCTGTTGAAGTCAGGGCAGTGATCAGATACTCACATGCACCAAGTGTCAGCGGCAGATAGGACTGTGGAATTACAAGCAAAATTCTAGTAGCAGCACAGACAACATCACTTGTCAGCTACCTTCCTCGATCATTGATGGGT
The DNA here is from genome assembly GCA_004794655.1 of Marisa cornuarietis. NCBI lineage: Eukaryota > Metazoa > Mollusca > Gastropoda > Architaenioglossa > Ampullariidae > Marisa > Marisa cornuarietis. The sequence continues at coordinate 11,042,903 of SMMW01000617.1, read as the reverse complement.
CAGGTGATTGTGAGCCATCTTCCAAACTCCGTAAAATTGTGAGCACAAGTTTTTTTTTACAAGTGTTATGATGCATAAATGAACTTGTATTGTAGCTATATAACATATAAAGGAACACTCTACAATCCGAAGTAGTGTGCCCATGGCGATAGTATCACTAGTTTCAATCCTGCTCATACCTGTTACTGGAAAACTGTACCTGCCCTCTCAACATTAAGTTAGTTGATTGATTTGGTAGGAAGGTGCTTGGATGCAATTTAGCACTATGAGGAAAAGGGATTATAGCGAGGGGAGGAAATTAGAGTATCCAAAGAAAACCCCTGACAGCCAGCCTGCAAAGAGGTGTCAGAGATTGTCCTAGGATGAGATCAGAACACCTTTTGGTTCCTACTGCATGACTTTTTTGCCCAGTACACTGCTGAACCACACTCCAGGAACAAACTGCGTTGTCTTTTGTAATCATAAAGATGACCATTTGCCTTCGCCTAACTGGCTGACTAGTTCTCTGTATTTGTTGTTGTCTCTGATGACCTGTTGTGAGTTTCATGCCAGTTATTTAATAATAATAATAATAGTGAAGATTTTTATAGCGCATATTCACACTCATAGAGAGCATGCTCTTAGCGCTTAAAACGAGGAAGAGACGTGAACTATTTGACACGTGCTTCTTCATCTTTCTGTTCAATGATCTGCTTGTCTGTGGCCTTTTTGGTTCCAACTACGGCCTTCTGTTGTCCCATCAAAAGCCAGGCTCTTCATTACAGTTCCTTCGCGCTATTTGTCGGTGAGGTCACAAGGTGCAGTCTGGTCTGTCCACTCTGCTTCACTATCAATGTATCATGTTGATTCTAGTAATCTACGGATGACTTTATCTACAGACAAGACTATTTCCAAGTCTACATTGATCTGCTTTTATCACAGATTCATAATGACTGTGTAGATCTGCACTACAGAATTGGTGAACTGGCCTCCATTTACAATTTGTGGCTTCTGTGATATTTTTCTTTTCTGAGGAAGCTTCTACCAGTGTTTGGCAATTCATAAAGCGCCAGATCCAACCATATCTGGTGTAATGGTTTCTGCACACCATTCGTCGCATGTTTTTGTTGACTAGCGGTCTCTACAGCCATATCTTCTCCACTTCCACTACTGCAAAATTGACAATTTCTCATCTCCAAACTGCTTCACTACATTTTGGATTCTGGATCAGCATGTATCAGCAGTGTGGACTGTAACTTTCTGTCTTGTGAACAGTTGTGCATGGCCTTTGTGTTGAAGCAACACCTCTGCCAGCAATCTGTGTGCACGCCAGATATGGGTAGACTTAGATCACAGCTGTAGGCTCTGCCTTACCATTCTTCTCTTACTTTTATCCTTTAGATGTTGTGTTTATGCTTGTGTGTAGCATTTTTCTTTTTCTACCATGTATTTTCTGTTTGTTGCAACGTCTCAGTATAACTGTTTGTTAATAAATTTGATCTTTGTTTGAACATGGTTTTTATGTCAAACTGTTTTAAAGTTTTTTCTATTTTGTTTTCTAAAATACATTGTCGACTCTGCGATTGAAATATTGCACTATATAATTCTGCTTTAATAATATCACTTCTCAAACTGCACTGGTTGGACTTGCCTCAGCTACAAAGTAGCAATGCTATGTTATTGTTAACTTCATGCTCTGGTTGTAGGTTAATTCGTTCATTCGGTCTGCTCACATGGGCCTCCTGCATGTGCCTTTCATCAGACAAGACAAATTTGGGTACCGCTTCTTTTCCTTGACTGGCCTTAGTGTCTTGCCTATAGCACCAAGCACAGCAACCTCCTTCAAAACTTTCAAGGCTGGCCATAAGATCTCTTTCATGAATACCATACCTCTCCACCCTCAATTGTTTTATAGTTTTAACTGTGGTACTGTATTTCTCATACTTCTCATACTTCTCATTTGTTCAAGCATTTTGAGCTCACTGTCAAGCAGGGAAATCTACTATTTTATATAAAGGGTTTTTATTATTAGTAGAGAATCAACATGACTGCACATTTTTTTTTAATAAAGGAGATGCAGGACCGACTGGATCCTATCGGAAGTCACCACGTATGGTGTCCCTGGACTGCACTTCGCAGACTAACAGACAATGCTTTGAACACCTCCATCAGCTCGCTTGATGAGCCCCAGTCCCCATCACCATTCAGCCCCAACTGTCCAGTGTCTCACAGCTTGTCACCCACTGCAGGTTCACTACCTGGCTCAGCCTTGCAGCCCTCTCATGAAGCAGATGCAGTGGGGAGCCCTCCAAACAATAAGCCTGGTTCTGGAGGTGATACAGATCAGCGTTTACCTGCCTGGGTTCTTGGTGTGCACATCATCACACCTGGCTTACTGAGCCAGTCCCATCACCTGTCTCAGGAGATTAAACAGGTAGGGCCAACAACAGATTCTCTTGCCGTTTAATTAAGTTTGCCATATATATTCAGATTTTTAACTAGATACAGCTGTACCAAAGGCATGGGGCGTATTCATTTTGTAGGACAGGAGAGAAAATAAAACATTTCAAGGATGTGGAAAGGCAGGAGCCCTACGATATATTTTATCAGTTACCTTACAGCGATTTATCATGTTCATGTTCACAGACTGCAGCTGTGTGATGGCCACTTCTTTATTTGCTCCTTAGATCTTTTTCTTTTGTGCACTACTATCATCATCTTTCTCAGAAAATACTACTGCAGCACTGGTTTTAAGCTGTTGTGTCCACCATTTTAAATATATTTTGAATTTTTAATACTTCATTTCCTAACCATATTCTGTTTTGGTTTTCAGGGAACAATGGTGGAAGGTATCCGGTGTATTCGTAAAGTGCTTAGCATGTGGTCACCTCCAACGATAAAAGCTCCACAGGAATTATCAAAATAGCCTTGGCAAAGAGCAGACATCTTTGATGAAGAACAAGCTGCTATTTAAGGGGTTACAACCAGCGATGAGATTTCAAAACCATTGACATAAAAGCTACCATATTTCTGGAAGAATTGTGTGTTACATACATACGCACACTATGGTATCCAGGACATATAATACATAATAAATGTCCATGTTTATTTTTGTAAGTTTGACGAAGACATTACAAAATTGTAAACAAATTGGTTAAATGAGAGCATAAAGGATGAACAGTCTACTGATAGCAAATTTCAGATAATTCTTGCTATGAAGGACTGGCGTTACATGAAATTGACTACTGGAGAACTTATCAGATCTCTGCACATAACAAAACAGCCACTTTCAAAGCCATACTTGACAAAAATTAGAATTGGGTTTTGCTGCTGCTTTGATGAACAGAAGTGTGACAAAACCCCAAAATTCTGGCTATCCATTAGGATAAGCTGGCACACAGTATTGACTTGTATGACCATGGGCATGCCATAATCTGCTTATCCAATTTGAGGGTAAAGGTTTAACAGACTGCAATTTCCACTTTTCCCCTGCATCCCCAACCTCCACCCCCACCCCATCCCATCAAAAATGGCTGAACTTAATGACAATTCCCCAAATCATATTAATTTCACACAGTAAATAACCAACTGTTCTCAAAATACAAGGCTGCTCAAAAAGCTCAGTCGCATCACCGAGTCCATAAATATGGTTGCTATCAGTGCTGCTGTCAGTGAGGTAGCAACAATCATAGGTGTGTATCAATGTACTTCAAGGTTTTGATCTTTCTGTGCATGGGGATCGTTTATAGAGATGTATCACAAAGAGAAAAAAAAACTTTGAAGACCTTTAATGTGCATGCATTTGGTTTGGAAAATAAATATTAGTCACCAAGTATTTGCAAATTTTCAACAAAATATTTATCATTATTAACTCTTATCTGATTGACATCTTTGGACAGTTAGTTATCCTTAGGGAAATGTTCTGTATTTAGAACTCACTGGAAGCTAAAAAATATTTCCGAAGAAAATTGTGGTCTTTTCTATAAACCCTAAGACAAAAGTGCAGTACAATTATTTCACAGGCTGCCAGATACTGCATGCCTTTTTGTACACAATATATATGGTTTATCAAACTATAAAGAGATGTACAGCAAGTTAAAAAAACATTCTGCTCCATACAATACATACACAAATCTAATGGAGTAATTTAAATTTTCCACCAACCTTTGATGTGATAGGAGTCAATGAAACAGTAGCAGGTAACACTGTATGGCTACAATCACACATCACAGACTTCGCATTTGAACAGACACTAAAAGATGAGACTAGACAGCTATAACGTCCCAACGCACAAGTACACACCTATCTCTGTTGAGCATTACCATATGTTCCTATTTGATTTCTTAGATGAAAATATGAGGAAGGCGATGTGCACAGGACATGCCTAAACTTGCAAAGATTTTATAAATTTGTTTCCCACCTCCCATATCTTTGTCAACATTTATTTTTAATCTCAAGAGCTGTATACTACTAAAACTATTTTCAATTTTCACCTACATTTAAGCCAAAACTGTGACAACATAATCCTTTTAAAGCATTACATGAAAAAAGACAGTTTGGTGTTTCATCCAAGTACTCTTGAAATTATTGGTTAGCTTTCAACATAGCTCTTCATTAAAAGTATTTAAGGGCTGCATACTAGAACTTGGGTAACAACTGTCAGAACTAATCCATCAAATTTAAGAAAATCTGACTCTTCAGTTTGCCCAAATATAAACAGCGGGTTTTTTCAAATGAGCTTTCACCTATTGTTAACTACCTTCAACATTTATCCTAACACATAGTTTTTGTCATAAAACTTGGAACTTCAACCTCATCCCACTTCTTTTCAATATAACACAGTAACTAGTAGCAAAGACATCTTTTAATATCTTTAATATGTTCACATATCTGTTGAAACAGTTCCATCATAAGAGTTCTTACAGATTAGAGGTTTTTTTTAATATTTATTTTTTTAATTAAAAGCAATCCAAGTGAATAGGAAAAGACCCAAGACTGAAATCTTTTGAAAAATTATGGCTTTCTTTTAGAATTTCCCCTTATTCTCTTTTATACCATCCAAAGCTAACTCCAGCATTGTTGGGCATTACAACAGATACCGAGTTTTAATCACATAGGTATGTTTGTGGAGAGAACATGCTCAAAGAAACATATATATCAAACACTCTCAATGGCATTATGAGAAGGGCTGTAATGCAGAAAAACGAAGGTTGGTGTTAATTCAAAACTGGAAAAAAAATTCCACTGAAAACCTTGCAAAGCACCTACATCCATTGACATGATGGCAAGATGACTATACATCAACATCCACAACTAAGACCTACCACACTGATGCTAAAACAAGAAAAGTGCTATCAGTATATCTGTATAAAACAAAGTGTATGATTTAAAAACTTTGAAGCGAGGATGAGTGCACACTGTGGAATAACATTTGAAAAGTATTCTTTTATTCTTTTATTTGTGACTAAACCATTCATGGTAACAATCTAGCATATGCACCACTTGCACTTACACACTTGTACACACTATGCTGCAGAACACTACATGAAGAAAAGCAGAATAATCATGACGCAAACCCCCCTTATCTGCTTAGGGGATTAACCACTTATGACATGATGAAGGTACTGTTATATTTTACACTTCAATCAGTTAAAAACAAAAGTGACATGATAATGGAAAAAAAGATGATTAAAACTGAGAAAAACTTCAACTCTCAGACAAAATGGTATGTAGAAAGGGGAATTCAGTTGCTCAAGGTTTCACTCATTCAACACTGCTAGCTACTGCCAACACAATGTCTTCCACTTCAGAGGATTAAAACAGGGCCAGCAAATCTGGGATACAGAAGGGTCTAAGTGTTGCACATATAACATTTAATAGAGCTTACAACATTTTAACGTAAACTATTCTTCGGCATGTTGTTGTAAACAGCAACATCAATGATCAAGCACCTCACATTTATACCCTGATCCAAATCTGGTAGCCTTGTAAGCAAATTCTCTCTTCAGGGAAAAACATTTTATTTGATCATTTCTCAGTTCTACTTTTCAGACTTTAAATTAAGCTGGATGAGGAGAGGGGATTTTAAACTTGCAACACAATTTTCCCCAAGAGACCAATGCTTGATGAAGGCAAAACCATTACTGTTATATTTTTCATTGTCATCTGAAGCAAAACTACACAAACAAATATTAGGATCAAGCTCCATCCAGAATTAATTTTCTTTCCTCTGCAATTTCTCTTCCTTTAATACTTCTCCTAAGCCCTTCATCCCAGGTCTTGCTGTCCCTAAGAGTTGGAACCATTGGTTACGTACCAGTCAGATCCATCTGAGAACCTCAAGAAAAGCTTTTTTTCAGCCAGATTAGCCTGGTAGCTGACTACCCAAAGAGGAGAGAACCTGCAAGTCTGGCAAAGCCCTGGCGGAACTATTCACAGCAGTCGCTTGTAGTCGACAGGTATACTCCTTTCAAGCAGAAACCACAAACACAAAATTTGCACACCCACTGTCACCATGGGCTCTTCTGCCAAGCTGCAGCTGAGCTGAATAGCTATGGATCGGTTAGTGGGAGCAGTATGCAGACAGTATCCAGCCAGACTATTTACACGTGAAGATGTACAATTTGAAAAGGCGCTAGGACTGAGGCAGGTTATAGTTCCATGTCCTGTGCCTCATCCTCCGAAAAGTCGCTCATCGATGACTCGCTGGAGGACTCCACATGTTCTTGCTCCCGCAGTGCCTCTTCTGTTGCATACTTCTGAACATATTCTGCAGAAAAACAAAGTCAAAACTGCAAAGGAGAATTTACAGCATAACTAAAGCATATTCATTCCTGCCAAAACAAAGTAACGTACGACTTACTGTAAACAAATTGCTTTTCTAGTAGCATTCAAAGAACAGAGAACACCATCCGTTTGACCATTTATCTAGGTAGCTAGATGAAGGCAACATTGAAGAAAAATTCATTTATTTTCCAAGTGACATTGTGCAAAGAACATTTTAATGATGGACACCACTTACTTGACAAATACCAATCTCTCTCTCACACACACACACTTAAGATGCCCCTACATGCACCATCATATGTACAGCTATGAAATTAAATGCAAAAGAAAATGAAAAGTCCTCTCCTTGTGCCCAAACATGGAGTTCAAGGGTAGTCTAGGAAAATGCTCTGTGTATAATAGGATAGCAGCACTCGTGTACCCTATATTCCAGCACTTACCCTGCACCTTTTTCTTGTACTCTTCAGGTTTGTGGAGGTAAAGAGCTGCAGCATCTCCATTCAAGGGGTCAATGGGGTTTGGATAGGTGAGAAGTTGTGGCAAAAATGATTCAAAAATGTTGGATAAATCTGTTAACCAAGAAAACACCATGAATACCCTGATAGATGCAATAACAAAAAAATACTTTAAAACAAAGGTGACCTATAATTCATCACTCAGTGCAGTTTCCAGACTCAAAGATACTTCCAAGTTTTCTGCACTTCTGTTAGTTGTGGTCAGAGTGAACCAGAAGCATTATTCTATGGTGAATGATGGTGTTCTGAACCCCAAAATTCTTTCAAATTCTTTGCCCTTTTATCAGCTGCACTCTGTACCCTACATTAAAAGCTAAGTTTTATAGCGAATGTTTTCAAAGCTAGTGTGAAGATGGTTAAAGTGGTTTTAATGGTTTACTGAAGCCAATAAGCTCAATTCAGGACAAACACATCAATCTCCTAGGGAATTATTACGATCTTAAATTCAAAAATACTCACCATAAAGTGCAGTCCATGCTTGGTTAATCACATCCAAACAGACTGTTCCAGACCTGCACAACAGTTAACATTTATGCTGCAAAACATGCTATAAAAAGTGATTTAAAACACTATTATGAATACCTTTTAGTTTAGCAAATTACAGGAAACTGAAAGATCTTGCATGCTGAATTTATAATATTTATATATGTCAACAGAAGCATTGAAACCTCACTAACTTTATTGTTTCCCCAAACACATATCAGTTCTTTACTAGTCATGGATTGACCTGTGCCCTAGTTTAACCTTTTGTATGCCATACAAGGATGAGAATGCAGGATGAATGATATTGAGTTTAAGGAATATATATACTAGAGCAAATTAGTATTGTGTTCACCTTAAACCTTTTAGCTTACTCCTTTTCCCTCTGTCCCTTGGTATAATGGTAATATGTTTTAAAACCAAGTTAATCTACTGTGGATGTACATGATATCTCTCTTATTTTTTTCTCTAGAGCTTATTATGTACTGTCTCAATCAATCATGTACAGTCTAATATGCCAGAATCATTACCACTTAATTTTTACACATCATCATATTGCTTTTTTTGTAAATATACTTTCTTTTTCACATCATCATCATCATCATATTGCATCTGCCGTAGTGATATTTTATGCATGATAGAGAAAGTGCCAATGTCTGTGGCTGCTTGTACCTCGTTACTATGCAGCATTAACGATTGTATACAGGGTACTGCTATGTATGGATTTATTTTCCTTGCCCAGTCTACCCAGTCGCTACAAATTTTGTGTACTTGCTTCAGACAGCCTGTAATTTAAGGCTATATTTATATGGACTAATCTCAGTTAGTGAAATGCAGTACCACTCACTGACATTGAAGAAATAGGTCTGGTTGTTACTAGATTATCAGTGCTGTGGTGCTCTCTTTCTGAGCAGGCAGACAAATGCATAAATCTTTTGTTTACTGACAACAAGCATGTCCTGATCTTGACAAACTTATTATGCCCATATGCTCATGTAAATTGGAAAAAAAAACCTTGCCTATTCTCGGTAAAATCTTTTAATACACGTACAACTTTTGATAATTATGATGATGTATGTGTATTAATATTGGTAAAATCTATTGATAATTTTAATGGTGCATGTACATATCTGCACAATTGACTTAAGAGAGTGAGCTGAGAGACACATTCTTTCCTGACACTCTTGCTAATTAACATCTGTCAAGGAAACTGAAACAAAACGTGAGAAAGCAAGAAAAGTTGAGGCTAGACAGAAAGAAATATTAAATATAGTCAAACTCACACTTCGTCTATATTTGGATGGTAGATTCTGTTCATAAACCCTGAAAAAGACTAACGCTGTTTTAAACAACTGCAATATACTCTTTACCTATAGAGAAGGACAAAAGATCACATCAATCAACAAACAACTTTTAATGGAAAGGTCTTTTTTTGGGGGGAGGGGTGTCTTAATTTTAGTAATTGGTGTGTCTAATCAACATCAGCCAATTAATTCCTGTTCATGAGGTGGTACAAAAGACATTCACTTCAGTTGGCTGAATATTTTTCATATTTTGGTATGGATGTTATTCCACTTTGCATCCTTTGTTCTTTGACATGGTATTTGGAATGATCCCCAGCTGCTACACAAAACAGTTGCTACTTTGCGCAGCTTCTGGCTCCATTCTAGCACCTTCATTTCTTGATTACCACCGTCACATTATGCTGTTTGTCTTTAAAGGCCTTAGCCTTTATGATTTTAATGATATTTTAAAAACTAATTTTAGAATTTTCCCTATCCTTTCACTTTTGGTATAAGAGTACTCCACAATAATGTAAATATGCTACTTAGGTGAATGGTTTTATTTTTAGATTATAGTACAGAGATATGTTCCCTAATATGTCATTACACAATTTCACTATTGTGAAAATCATACAGTGCACTTACATACACACAGCTATTATCAAGTATTATGACTTGTACAAAAATTGTATGTTCCACACTTTTATGTGAATAGAAGAACAGCAGATTATTAACACTAGCCTCACCACAAACACAAGATTAATAATGTGCTGCACTACAACATGATAATGTCATAAGGCCATAGGAATTTTGAAGCTCCAATATCTTTTATGGACATGTATACGTGGTCCCCTCTTGACTGGAAACATTGTTATGAGGCTCAGGACTGTATCATAAAAAGTTTGGCAGAAGAGGCAGAACAAGCAGCTGGGCAAAATAACACAAAGAGACTATATGAAATTACAAGAATTCTGGCAGGAAGAAAAAACACCAATGCGTGCAGACCAATAAAGGATAAGAATGGCAGCACCATCACCGGAGATGCAGAAACAAGATCACGCTGGGTGGAACATTTTGATGAAATACTTAACCGACCATCAACAACAACCACCTTGGACATTCCCCCAGCCGCCGAACAGCTTCAACACCAGCCCACCAACCAAGGCAGAAATCATCAAAGCCATCAAGTCCTTGAAGTCTGGCAAGGCGGCAGGCCCAGATGGCATTCCTGCTGAAGCACTAAAGGCAGATCCAACAGCCGCAGCAGAGATGTTACACCCACTGCTGAAGAAAATTTGGGAACAGGAACAAGTTCCAGCAGACTGGAAGCGTGGCTACCTAGTAAAGCTACCCAAAAAAGGCGACCTTACACAATGCAGCAATTGGCGTGGGATTATGCTGTTGTCCACTCCTAGCAAGGTGCTGACCAGAATCATCCTGGAGAGACTAAAAAATGCCCTAGACAAGAGACTGCGGCAAGAACAGGCAGGCTTTCGGCAGGGAAAATCATGCATAGACCAAATCGCTACACTACGAAATATTATTGAACAGTCCATTGAATAGCAGGCACCACTATACATAACCTTTGTGGATTTTGAGAAAGCCTTTGACTCCGTAGACAGGGAAACCATCTGGAAACTGATGCAGCACTACGGATTTCCACCAAAGTTTATTGCCATCATCCAACAGCTGTATGAGGACTCGAAATGCCAGGTGATCCACAATGGGAAGCTGACTGACCCCTTCACAATGAGGACTGGAGTGAGGCAAGGTTGTATGCTCTCACCGACAATCTTCCTGATCGTCATAGACTGGATCATGAGAAGAACAACCTCTAACAGTAACAAGGGCATTCAGTGGACCTTCGCCAGGCAACTTGAAGACCTTGACTTTGCAGACGACATCAGCCTGCTGTCCCACAAACAACAGCACGCACAAACAAAGCTCACTCAGCTCGCAGAAGAAGCAGTGATGACGGGCCTGACCATCAACATCAAGAAGACAGAAGTAATGCGGGTCAACAACAAGCAAGAAGCCCCACTACAACTGCATGGGGAATGCATTACAGAGTCTGACCGTTTCACCTACCTTGGCAGCATAGTCAGCAAAGATGGAGGTTCAGATGAGGATGTAAGAAGCCGAACAAACAAAGCCAGGCTTGCATTCCACACCCTACGACCTATCTGGAACTCCAAAGCTCTATCTTTACACAACAAGATCCGCATCTTTAACACAAATGTAAAGGCAATACTTCTATATGGATCCGAGACATGGCGGGTGACAAATGCCATTACTAACAAGATACAGACATTCGTCAACAGATGTCTGCGCCACATCCTCAACATCAGATGGCCTGATAAGATCTCCAATACAGACCTGTGGGAGAGAACCAATCAAAAACCTGCCAGCCACGACATCAGGAAGCGGAAGTGGGGCTGGATTGGTCACACCTTACGAAAGCCAGCCGACAACTTAACAAGACAAGCTCTGGGCTGGAACCCACAGGGGAGGCGCAGGGTTGGGAGACCCAGAGAGACGTGGAGGAGATCAGTCCACAGAGAGGCAGAGACAGCTGGCATGACATGGTCCCAACTAGAAAGGAGTACCCAGAACCGGGTCCGTTGGCGGGGTGTGGTTGCGGCCCTATGCTCCACTGGGAGCGTACAGGAATAAGAAGAAGAATATATGTGTTAATACTATCTTACCATGTATCATTTATAGTATCATATAAAACCCCAAAAGTAAAAAAACTGCTTTCATTTGTGTCATAGGTTTTTTTAAAATACATGTAAAACTGTCACTGACATTTGATACTGATAGGTTATTAGCAAAATATCATCTTTCAGATGTCTAGCTTATTATGGTGTGGTGTACAATTTTTAATAGAAATCCTGTGGCATATTGAGGTACAGATGAAAGCTATTCTTAAATATACTGCTTACTAACAAAAGGACTAACCTTCCCTTCAACTCAACAACTTTCAAACAACGCAGACAGCCCCGCAATCACAGCTGGGTCACCAAACTAAAAATGACATGCGCACGAGTACAAACACACACAAAAACAATGCAAACAACAAAGATTGACATATGCAAGTCAGCCAATGCCAACAAAGGAGACCATCTCAAAATTCACTTTTTTTTTTTTGGTTGAATCATTACATGGATAATGATGTGGTTGAATCGACAGTCACTGGTCAAATCGACTACGGACTATTTGAATCAGCACATGTAGTGGTTGAATTGGCGAATGACTGAACTGACCAGCCCTCGATTATTTTGACCAATCAAAAATGTGATGTCTTTCAAATAAAACCATATACACACATACACCTCTATCATAATAGCCTGCTTTGTATTATTCTATAAGAAAACAAAAAACATAGCAATTCTATAACGGCGTTATTAATTATAAACTTAAAGAAACACTGAGTTCTTCCTGAAAAATGTACCATTTATAATAATAATAAAACTATGTGTAGAATAAGCTCATACACGTGGCATAATTTTATCGCTTGTCCATCACTGCCCCGTACTAGAATAACAACTCTCACGTTCAGGTATACCTTTTCCTCATAAAATAAAAATCCTGGGCTGCTAATGAGCAGAAAATCTGAATGTTTACCTATGGAAGGTGACTTGAATGGATATTTCTCTGGCAAGTCCACACGGACCTTCCATACACCCCCCTCATAAGGAGCTGAAATCACAAAAGAGTATGTAATAATAATAATGAAGATTTTTATAGCGCATATTCACACTCATAAAGAGCATGCTCTTAGCGCTTAAATACTTTATATAAACACGGAAAATGGAAAACGATTTTATTTTTCTAACACTACTAGAGCTGTTACTGATAAATACGGTGATAGGCTTCATTCATCCTTTCAAATATGTCTTAATATGGGAAAAGTAAAAAAAAAAATTACCTTCGGCTAGCAGAGCCAATATGATGCTAAAAAAATGATCCAATTACTATAATTACTATAATCAATGTTTAGATGGTCCAATAATGACATTAATATTGATAAAGTGCTCTTAAACAATTACTTCCACGCTGAGCAATGAGATTAGAAAAATTAAACCGCATCTGAGCCTGAGAAAAAAAAAATGGGTACTGCCCCATTCCTTCACCAATTATAAATACATTTAAAATGACAAGCTTTCTTTAGTAAAGAAGAAACTGTCATTAAAGAGGGAGGAAATCTAATTATCTGAATTATGTAGTTTGAAATCTTGGGATTTTTCTTATCATCTTTCGGTTCTGTGAACAAGTTTATACAAATTCTAGCTCATCTGAGCAAAAAGTCTCCATATATGATTTACTACAAAGACAGCACATTACTTCTGTGCCTTCAAGTTTTTTTTCCTTGGATGATCTAACATTCATATACATTAGGTCAAATATCTCATGCTTGTCATCTTTCATTTATTTTGTGTGTCATGCTCGTACAGACCTATTCATCTTATTTAACAGCCACCCCTAGAACTAACAAGCTATACAAGACCAGTTAAAAATCAGTCAAAAGGTTTTTGTCCTAGATTTTTATGCCTTTCAGCCAGCAACAAATGCTCACCGACTTGAACAATATTTAGCAAACTTCTTCTAAGCACCAGCTCTGTACACCAAACCATAGACAAACTCGGTGAGTACTTAGGGTGGTTTCTCATACACCCTGAACAAAAGCATGATGTCCACATAATCTAAATTTCCCCTTTCAAGACACTATTATTAGCTGGGTTTATTATATGTAGCTTTTAGATTAAAAAAATAGAAAGCCATTGAAACAGCACCCACAATCGTCTGAAGGTTGCACTGACAAAGTAAGCATGTTTCACGATTATAGCATCATCTGGTATTTTGTTCATCTGTGTCTCATTTTTTAAAAAAGTATTAAAAAGTATGCTTCTTATGGAGAAAATAACACTTATAAAAACAGTACACATGACAGAAACAGTTGCTGCAAAACTGCAAGATGATAAAATAACAGGTCTACAAGTCAAGAAACTGAGGACAAAACCAACAGTAAAACTGTCTTCACTGAAAAAGAAGTGATGGAAAAACAAGTCAGTACTGATGTAGCTCACGTTTCCTAGGAAATGAAAGATTTCCTTCATTTCATGTCTCCATACATATGAAGTTAGAAGTCTATGCTGGAAATTATTGAAAGGGAATAATAATAATAAATGAAGATTTTTATAGTGCATATTCACACTCATAGAGAGTATTCTCTTAGCGCTTAAAACAAGGAAGAGACACTTTTCTCTGTCTTGCTTAAAAACTGTACACCTTAAGTAACAACAACAAAAAAAAATCACAATGGCACTGGTGAGCCCAAAATAAAACTGCAAGTGTGGTAGTGTGCTTGCAAGTGAAGGCGTATTTACGCACATCACGCACCACAGCATGAGTTGCACATAACGATATATACCAAATAAATAAAGCCCAAAAGTGTATTGCCCTTCACAAAAGTTTGCCCTAGCTTTATGTATTACTACTTCCTTGGAAACAACATTTTACTGTTTTACCAACTTAAAGATTCTGCAAACTGTGCCAATAGAAAAACCACTGCAAAAAACTACTGAAAAACATTTTCAAATGCTAAGCTTGAGAGTGGAAACTAGTCTCTATCCCCTTTCCCAGTTCAATTCTGCTAACAGTATTTCCTAGTTCATTATAGAAAAACAGATCATTTTTGCACAGAAATAATTACAGGGAATGCAACAGACTGGCAATTTGTAAGCAGCAGGTAAGGGGGACTCCAAGGACGGCAGCTCCACGCTAGATATCCGCATCAGGATCACAACAGCAACAGCATGGCTAGGATATGGCACAGCCACAAGGTATGGTTCACTACCAAGTACAGGCTGTACAAATCCCTGGTAGTGCCGATCCTGCTCTACGGATGTGACACGTGGACTCCGCTCGCTGAAACGGAAAGGAGAATCCAGGCATTGGAGAACAAGTGCCTGAGGAGGCTGCTCAGGATCTCATACAAAGAACATAAAACCAACGACTTTGTACGAAACAAGATTGCCACACCAGAAACCTCTATTATCAACAGTCAAACCACGTAAGCTGGTCTTCTTTGGTCATGTAACCCTGCACAACACCCTGTCGAAGACTATCCTTCAAGGCACCTTGGAGGGCGGCCGTCGCCAAGGTGGCCAGAGAAAGAACTGGCTTATGAACATCAAAGACTGGACTGGTCGTCCTGTACAGGACCTGCTGACTATCGCCCACAATAGCAAAAGTGGCGTCCCCTGTCAGCTGCCGCGTCTATGTGCTTCCCCCAACGCGAGGTGCCAGGCAAGGGATGACTGACTGACTGAAGGGGGAGGGAATAATGTGGAATAGGTCTGTTAAACCTGGCCAGCAAAAAAGGCTTTTTCATGACACATCAGCTGATTGTGTAGGCAAGCTCAGGTAGAAGCTGTGAAAAGGTAATGGACTACATTTTTAACCCTCTTGGTTCAAGATAAAAATGAACATTACAATGACTGGCTTTTAACTGAAGACTGCAAAGACGACAGTGGTGAAGTTTGTTTTTTTATTATTGCTGCTCTGAGATAAACATTAGACCAAGAAACCTATAAATCGCCTTGCCCGTGCTACCCGGCAAAGCCACGATCGTGGCCTTTCAAACCAAGAGAGTTAATGATGCTGACAGCAAAGACAAACTGATCATAGAGACACTCCTCATTGTTATGCATGTCCCCATCAGTTAATTGTGACAAAAGACTATATAGGTTTGGTCCTTGAAACTGAGAGGAAACCACACTTATGCATTACTGCTATTTATATCCCTAGCCCTTAACTTGCTCAGGTCACGGAAGCTTGCCTGCTTGTTTAATAATACAGTTTATACTAGCAGGAAAACACAACTGCTTTCAATGTAGTTGGACAGACCTGGCTGCCAGCATAACCTCTCAACATCAACAGCTACAAAGTGCATGCCCTTTCTTTCAATTTTGTATATGTGCATTTATGCAGGAATAGATATGGCTGTTCTTCCGTGTGAATAAAAAGATGAATTAAGCTGACCATAATCTATTCCTGAATGCCATCCAAAAGGTCTCTACACAATTTTTTTTAAGCTGAAATAGTTGGATATAAGCAGGCATGCACACATACCACACACACACCCCTCGATGCACACACATACAGAGATGTCCTGTCTGATAATGCTTATATGTACTTATCCTTATATACATGAGAAAGTTAAATCTCTCTGTATTCAACTTTTTTTTTAACTGGCAATGTTTCATCTATGCATGTGTAAATGCACAGACAGAGATATCCTGGAAGGCTGCCCCTTTGACCTCATATGATGGTGTTAAATTTATCTGTGCTTATCCTCATACATAGAAGAAAGTTACATTTCAAGAAAGAACAATCTCGTAACTGTGTCTCTGCATATCCCCTTCACTGTGTATGTTATTCAAGTATCTGTGAGTCACATGAAATCATAACATTTTTCAGGGGAAAAAAACAGGGAAATGTAAAAAGACTGAAAAAAAAGCATGATGAAACAGGCAACTGTGACTGACAGCTTCTTAGGTTTACATATGGCATCACTTTATTGGAAAAGAAGCCAATTATCTTTAACAGTATAATGGTATTCAACAATGTGAGTATCCAGATAAATACTAAAATACTGCACAAGTCTTCACAGACTAAATAAAAGATTGCACTAAAAAAACGTCAGTGACAATCCCCTCTGGTTCTCCTATGTACCCTCTACCCCAACAAACACAGATAGACCTTTCCTGGAGACCACGGCAACACATTTTTGTAAGTGTAATAGCATTGCCATTACCCATAATTTACTTTCATGTGTCCTTAAGAAAAAATACAAAATTTTTCTTGTACTCAACTACAGCCAACCAATTAAGAAGTTAATGCTCAGTTGGTCCCTTGACCTACATGGTTGTTGCAATGTTCCTGAGTTTTACGACAAACATGAACACTGGCCCCAGGGAACTGGACCTGTGGGTGACAGTCAGGGTTTAACTCCTGCTATACACAGCATAATCTTGCAGGGGAACAATATGTATAAAAATCACCGGTCAGACACTCTCAAGTTCCACTATGTACACAGTTCATGAGCCCCACCCCTGCTCTTCAGCAAACAAAGGACTTAACGAGGTGTGACTTAAAGTACATCAATAAAGATTTTACAGAAAAAAACGTGCACATACATACATATAATAAATGACTCATCTAGAGGATGTCTCAGTACTATCTGTGATAATTGTACTTCCAATATTACAGTGTTGTTAATTCCTGTTAAAACTACCATTAGCTCTCAGTTGTTACAGCTGTTCTTGTAGTGCCAGTCTCTCTTGTGGATCCATGCTTGTGATGAGGTGAAAAGCAGTACTCCAGTCGACAGTCGCGACATGCCAATGACTCTCTCCTCGAAGTGTCCATCCAACTGTACATTGTCACTTTTCGCTTGATCTACCAACCACGCCAGAAAATGACGATTGCTCTCCCGTCAACAGAAACACTGCCCCGGTCCAGGGACATACACCTGGTTTCTTCAATGACTGCAATGCCACGTACAGCCACTGAATAAACACTACCTCGACTCCAGTGCTTTGGATGCAGGCAATCCCCGCATGCATTCTCCTCTCTTTGAGAACAAAGACTTCTGTTGGATTTGTGGTCAAGCATCTACATCTCACAGGTAATGCAATTCCTGGTCACTAAGTCCTTTGGTTTTCTTGTTACTGACTCGGCCCTTGCACCTTCTCTAACCCAAGCATCTTTCCTCTCGAGTCTTGCCTTCTTGGCTTAAGACTCATTCTCGAGGAAAAAGTGAAGCTGGTGTTGGAGAAAGCTGAATTGTTTCAACTGCTGACCAGTTGCTCCGTCCACTCCAATGTCATGTCGAGAAGTGTCTTACAAAGTTCTCGTTTTCCTACTTCACTTCACACATTCATTCAGATGCACACAACAAGGGATGCCATTGGTTAACCATCCTTCATCCAATCAACAAGCAGCCAGCAAGGACAAGAGGGAGGCACCACCTCTATTGACCCTCTGCCCCACCTACAGGTGGCAGGGTGGATAGGTGAGTAATTCTCCCCCCTCCCCATGTCATCCTACTAGGTCCTGGCCCACAGTTGTGGGAGACCCCTGAGGTGTAACTCTTTCTATATGTCACTGAAGCCTCCGATAGCCAGCTGGTTGCGCTTGGCTTGCTGTAACCACTCAAGGCTGTCTACCCCATACAACACTTCTACCCTGGCACATATGCCCCCATTTCTTGCATAAGTGGTTTCTGGCTTGTCAATAATTCACAAGACTTTTAATGTGAGCAATGTTACCTCCCTTCCAAGGTTACCACATGACAATGGTTATAGAAGAGTTTTAGGAGATGAAACAGTTTGTGGGGCTCTAAACTGTCTGTCCACTGGACAGCTGATCTCCCAATCTGGATTTCACATTGCAGATAGTAGTTTTGCGTTAAAGAGTCTTTCTGAGAATGTCATTTATCTCAAAAGCTTCAATCTTTTTCTCATCAGCTATCAGGTTTGACCAGACACCTGTGGAGATTTTCTTTGGGCAGAAAGCTTATCCTGCTGTTTCCTTATATTCTGTTGTCCAGGCGACCACTCGACCTCTGATACTGATCTGCCATTCTTTATGAGGGCTGACCCTAGGTCTTGGTCTGAATTCAGCTATTCTGCTAGCTGTCCTTAGACTTGAACTTTCCATCTGCTTAAGATGTCTCTTAGTACAATCCCTCTAGGGTATCTGATGAGATATTGGTCTATTCTTATATTTTCAGAGGATGGCTATCTCTGGATGAGGAATTACCAAAATTCTGTCCTCTCCACATTGACATCTAAGCCCCAAAAGCATGACAATTTGATACACATGTGATACAGCAAACTTTCCCACTTAACCCAGCTGTTGAAAATGGAAATCCAGCAACTCCAACCAGTTTTGAGGAAGGCAAGGCAAGTGAGGTAGAAGATGGGCACTGCCTTCACAATAAACTGGCCCTGAGAAAACAGCAGTCTCTAACAGCTCACTACCCAGTGACTGAAAGGTTCTGGGCTACCTCTATCATTACCTGTCAACCCCAAGTAAATTTACTTTTAGAGGCTGCAAAGCGCTTCTTCCCCTTCCTCCCTCAGCATGAAATTCATGGCTTACAAAACGTAAAAAAGACTTTTAGCCAGAGATCTAGAGGCAAAAAAGGTTTTAGAAATCTACTTATAATGTTTTAAAGATGTAATTTAAAGCTTTGTATTGGAAACATTATTCTGATTCAATATTTTAAGTGTTCCAAAATTTTTTTACTGCAGCAAGTGCTAAAGATTACAGTTTAAGACCATTAACTTCTCTAATTCTTCCTGTTATCTAGAAATACAAAACTACTGCCCACACAATGTATGACTTTTCTGTGTCACCTGTACTTTACCTGTTTTTTCCAATTTACACGAATGTGAGAACTTAAAATTGTTGCCCTTGACACCTATCTAGTAAAAAAAAATTACAGCAGCAAGAGGATATGATGTGTAAAAATGGTAAGCTTTAAACTCCACCTGTAAACAATATCCCTCGGGGTTAACTTTTTAATCACCTCAAAGTGCCCACCACTTTGCCTCCAGCATTAACATCTGTAATTTAAGACCGCTTACAGCTGAAAGTTGATCCGAGCACCAGAACCAAGAGACGTTTCTCACGACTGCACAAAGATATAAATAAGTATTTTAATTTGTGCAAAATCAAGAGTCTTTCAATGAGCAAAGGTCATATACATGTCCCAATGATTGCAACATCTGGGTGCAACCATACCGCACATTTCTACCTTGAAGTGTATGTCAGTAGGAGAAGATGTGAGAGGTGTGCATATGCTTACACATATATGCTGGTGACAAAAAGGGAATGCTCAACACAAATGTGTATACATTAATTTTAGGAACCTGGATGTTGCACTTAAAGCTTTCAAACTTCTCCAGTAATTCAAACTTTCTGGCAGCCTCTGTAGCCAGTCTCATGTGGAAATAAGTGCACAAAGGTACCAAACAACAAATCTTGCCTAGATGACAGATGTTGCTTCACATGATTAATTAGAAACCAGCTGCTATGAAAACAGTACGGTAGAAAATAAATCCAAACTACAGATAGAAAAGCCACAGCTGTTAAAGTGGAGGAGAAAGTAAAATACCATTGACTACTGTCACTTACATTAGGCAGTGACCAATAGTACAGATTCTATGCTTCAAACTACACATGGTAGGGGTGTGGGCATATACACATTTAGACCAAACCCTAAAACATTTTCTCCTGGATTGCTAAAGGAAAAAGTATGCCCCTGTGAACTTCTGACCAATTATAGCAGGCACAAAAAGTGCACATCACTTTAAGTTTTACCCAAGTGGGTAAGTGGCTCAGAAATGAACCTTAACACTCATTGTTGAATGAATGTACATGTTCAGGCATCTACATCCACCACCACCCAGCCTTTTTAATGGTGAGTGGAAAGATCTTCCTTCAACATGCGTCTGGTGATTGTGTGTAAAAAGACAATGAATATATGAAGAACGTATTACGAAGAATCAAGTTTTTTTTCTCCTATCACACCAGAGAATGCAAACTGAATACCTTCAGAATGCCGATCCCAAATACCACAGACTGCTCTGACCCCTTGTCACTTTAAATTCTATTGCTAACAACCAGATGGTAAGGTTCAAAACCTAATAAACACAGCCAAGAATGCCATCGTGAAGGCTACTGGACACTGCAGCTTGCTGCAAGTTCTACAAAGCACATGAGGGTGGAACATGTCTGTAGTGGAAATGTCTCAATCTAGTTGGCCATACAATCCTAGTAGTAAAAGGTTAAACACAATAATCTTTTCCTTGTGGCAGATGGTCAGCACAACTGCATGTTTGTTTTCAATTATAACCTCTGGCAGATGTGTTATTTCCCTTATCCAGTTACGTTTCCCTCTCCCCCCTCCACCCCTTTGTGTCCATACTGCAAGCATCATAAACTGTAAAGGGTGTATCAGGTACATCTATTAACGAAACAGTTTCTTGATTAAATCATTAAAAGTTTAACTTTTTAAGCAGACCTAACTGGTGTACATTTAATTACTATTTTTGTCTTCGAATACATTTGCTGTGCCGTGTATGCACTGAGTGTAATACTTATAAAGATTTATTTCCTTAAATAAGAAATGTCATCTATTATTTCATTTAAACAAAGATTTGCTAACAGTCCACTGTGTCCAACAGTCTGGAGGCAATTTAATCTACTGTTCTCTAGATGTCAGTTTCAACAATCCCATTTCTTCGATGTGCCCTATAATTTACACTCTGTAGTGACATTTTTTCATAAAACTAAATTGTATACTCATGGGAAAACGGCACATTTCCATAAAATGCAAAGGACAGCTCTAGAAAGCTCCATCAGAGCTTGAGAGTTCACATTTTTTCACTCTACTGAAGTTATAGCCCTGAAGAAGTTAGGTCATGACAACGTTGTAAACAAGTACGGCATTTATCGTCTTGTAATTAACTTGCTGTTTTTAATGATGTGAGGTCAAGCCAACATAAATGTTCTTCAGCAACAGAACTTGATGCCCTTTAGTTGTTAGCACACCTTCAACATTATCCTTAAATTTAGCCTTATGCAGCAACTATATGACAGTTTATGTGTAAACAATAATCTTCTATGTGTATTAGAAAACTTCTGTTCAAGAAAAGTATATTTATGCCTTACAATTCAATGTATGCCAGTCAATGTATACATAAAATAAGACTACTTTTAAAATTTTTCTCAAAATACTTTTCTCTGGATGCATAAGAGACAGATTCATAAGAATCCATCATATAAGTGATATTCTGGCTTTCGTGAAAATACTATGGGGCTGCCACTAACTTGATATATGGAGCTGCAGTAAGTTTCTTGAACATGAATGACAAACACAAAATGGAACTGTACCCTGGGCTAAATAAACAAACAAAAATACTTACTGGATGCTGGGCCATAGAACTTGACCATAAATTCATTGAGACCACCCATGATGGTGACTTCATGCTTACTCTCAATACTGTAAACACTGTCAAGGTTACCAACCACAGTGATGACATGTAAGCCAATCTGAATTAAATGTTTGATTACTTCAAATAATAATTACTTCATTAAATTAAAACCATTTCTTGCAAGAAACATTGTTGAACAAGCAATCAAGTTGTTTATCTAACTGATATAAGGAGATCTAAACATCATCTAAAGAAATACTATATCTGGGAGATGTTCCTAAATTGAACTTATTGTTGTTTTTAAAAGCCACATACAAGTTGCATGATATGAATGTGAAAACACAGAGGAGTTAATGAAAATGATAACTTGGAGAAGATGGTGGTGGTGAGCATCATGATGTAACAGCTTAGCTATAAGCTATTACAACTGACTGTATCTTCAAAATTGAAATTAAAGACTATCTGAATTATGCCCCAAATGTAACACTGACAATGTTTGAAATTATACAATCCTATGCCTGTGCTGAAGCAATCACATGCTGCGCTGCTCTAACCACACAAAGCACTTCCTAAATGACAGTCTAAGTTTCAGCCAGAAGGCTGCACAAAAATCAATATGACAATGCTTTGTTTTCCACCTCAAGAGCACAGCTCCACTCTAAATGACCTAACTAGCATCTAAGACAACAATAATTAACTTAAAAAACAGGGATCACTAAGATCAAAATATTCTCTAAAAAGGTTTGCATCACTCCTGCTTGGATTGCTGTGGATTCTATATGAACATTATATGACATGACACAGACGAAATGCTGTAAAAATCTCTGGACATCAGAACTAAGCATCCTGAAAATGACATTAGTTTTTTTTCCTCTTGTACCTTCTATCTTGACCAGGTTATTTTCCAAAGCAAGTTGTGTAAAATCTAGCTGCTCTGATAAAAGGTAGCTAAACATTGTTGGCTTTATTTAAGCCCCTCTCTAATCAAATGACGTACAGGAGTATGTGGACATTAATATGCATATGATTGCATCATCATGCAAATCTATAGGTCTGAAAACCTTTTAGACAAAATGCTATGGTTTATAATATAAAATATAATCACATTCAGAACCATTAGATGCATTTTTTTGCAGGGGCTAGGATTTTCAAATCCATGTGACAAGTCTTTACAAACTTAACTTTTGCGATCTACTTTCCCACCATCTCTATGAGCTGCAGAAAATCTAACGGACGTACATAATTACTGATCTATGACTACAGAATGGCAAGTAAAAAAAAACAGATGTGTGAGATAAAGAAAGGCCTCAGTATGCTTCTCTCTGCTTGACTAAAATCTTACAGGCATATTACAGCAGCCATTAATGAGCCCTCTTTTGGAGATTCACAAAAAAATTCTTCCCAAACTTGATGAACTGTTTTTATAGTTGTAAAGACTCCAGTCAAACCTTCCATGGAATACGTCTACATGTCAATTTTTGTAAAGGCACTTTACATTCTTCGAAAAAAAAAGTTTTGAAAAAGGCTAACAGCTTATTAAGGCATTTAAGGGATTTTAATTATAAGGTAAGGCTGTAAGAATTCTTAAAACATAAAACTTTTTTCTAGTGACTGAGAAGAGCTTAGTATAAGATATAATTTCCCACAGTCTGTGGTGAATACCCTTCCATTCTCTCTATATAGGCCTAAAAACATCCCCACACTGAGCTTATCCCCACAGTCATATGTACTGACATAAATTTTATGTAAAAACAGTTAACTTGGTACATTACTTGCCTTTGGAATTTTATGTATGATTTGTATTACCAAGCATCTCTTGGGGTAACCTGATTTGATGCCAGATACAGTATTATGCCTAACTATCACATAGGAATCACCATTTTTATTTAAAATTCTGAGCCCAAGTAACTTTTGGAATTAACGTTAAGGAAGTTAAGCAAAACAAGTGAAATAAAAGCCAACATTCTTGATTTCAACAAACAGCATAAGTACTGACTGAGATATTTATATTCCACATATTAGGTATACTTTCAGTTTTTGACAATACCATTTAAAAATGCTAACAATACTATGACATGTACCTAACCTAAAAACTTTCAAAACAACAATAAATTAGCAATGAAACTGATGAAAGCAATAACAATTGTAGACCTTTATGAAGACATTTTCTTTATAATTATATTATGGCAGTAAAATTATGACTGTGCTATGACAGGTTTTATGAATATATATATATATAGATGTCTGAAAGAGGTGCAAACATCCTGACATTAATATTCTTCAGTGTAAAATTTGCATGGCAGTTGTTTTTAAATCTCTAAGTTCACCTTTGCATAGTTAAAGTAAAAAGTAAAATGAGCAATATAAGTGACACTGGACCTGTATGCAACTACTGTCATCATGTGACTTAATAACCACATTAACACAATAGTGGTCAGAAAGATACAGTAAATCGCCTGGGCTATTTGCATAACATGTTTCTACACCTTAAAACTGTTTTAAAGAAGGAAATCTATAAAAAAAAAATCTCTCATATGCCATTAAGAGGTGCTGCACAAAAAATGTGCTGACAGAAACGAATATCTGGTTTAAAAAGAGTTTCCTTATTTTTAAAAAAAAGTTCTGAAAATGTGTTGTGCCTTTCTAAAAAGAGTTAAAGCCTGAAAGTGTTTAAAATTAGAAATGTGTCATGCAACTGGCCCCTGGTCTCTTTAGTTATATAAGTGCAAAACAAATTCTTGGCTGAAACTACTAAAGCATTATTTCTATGGCAAATTGAATGTTCAATTATAATGCCAAACCTTTTCTAAAATACCCTAATTACACTATACCAATAATCTGAATCTCCAAGCCATGCCATGTGTCCCACCTGTTTAAATGTCGACTTTTAAGCATCATTAGGTCAGATCTATTTCTGGTTCAGAAGCATGGTGACAGCAGAGAGAAAACCTGCTAAAA
Source organism: Marisa cornuarietis (assembly GCA_004794655.1). Taxonomy (NCBI): domain Eukaryota; kingdom Metazoa; phylum Mollusca; class Gastropoda; order Architaenioglossa; family Ampullariidae; genus Marisa; species Marisa cornuarietis. Next base: position 11,017,892 of record SMMW01000617.1, on the reverse strand, counting down.
TCTGCATGGCGACTGCACAGATCCGACGAATAATATGGACAATTTGCAGCAAAAGCCGATTCTGGAAGTTGCCAGTATCGCTACATCAACATTCTGACTACGCACACGTTCACCTCAATCGTTGCCATACTTTTTATGTCTGCCAGTTAGGACCTGCTCGTCTGTCAAAGTTGCATACTTACAGTCGGCCTTAACAGCCATCACCATCGGAGCTGGCATATGCCTCACAAATTTTAACGACCACGTGTACATTACCTACATACATATAAAGTCTAACATTATGAAATTCATTATGAACTCTAGTCTGGTAGCCATTGCAAATACAACTATGACGTGTCTGCATCTTTCTCGAACAGACGAACGCACAATATGACCTCAGCCATATCAATGCATCTGCTACGCTCTTTCCGTCTTTAGCCAACAAGAGACGTCATTCAACAAATATGATTCGGATTAACACATGGTCAAATCGAAAAAAGGATACAGTTTTACAACATCAGTGTCCATACGACGTTTTCCTGGGCTGGGAGATGACATTGCGGAGATATTTTTTCGGGCAACAGACTTTTGTAGCCCACCTCCAAAACAACAACAGCTAATGGCGGAGTCTTCTGCTAGGAATGACGTTAGGTCACGTGATCACGGATGTCACGCCCATTTCCTCGCGACTGCATTATTTTACGTATTTCGATTTTTCTGTGCTGCTAGCATTTCAGTTTCTTAGTAATTCCTTTGCACAAAAAAAAGAACGGATAAGGTTTATCAAGACTTTCGCGACAGCGTGATAAACTTCAACCGCATAGGTCAGAGGGTGATTGACAAGTACACCAAAGAGGAAATGCATGCGAGATGTCGGTCAGCTGTTGGATGTAAACAAACCCACATGCTAATCACGGGTCGCCATATTTGACTGAGACACACTCAACTGGGAAGATCGTTCTTTCACGTGTAAACTTCTATAACGTGCCTAACGTGAATATGTTTTTGGTATATTCCCTTGGCATTCCTAATGTTCTGCTAAAAAGTGAAATCCTGTGATAATTGGCGGCCCTAACTCAGTGCATCGATCGCACCGTGACCTAGTTCAATCTCGACCTGGATGACTGACAGGGACGATGGCGACGACAATTTTAGCTGACTCCGCTGTACTCCTGTAATATCTTAAGAGAAGGTTTTAATCGACGGAGAAGGTTGAAGAGATGATGGCCACTGATCGCCGTTCACGAAAACCCGACACGATCCACATTCACACATTTCATGTTTTCCTCCGCCCATCCCTTTCAGATAAACGCGCACAAAATGTTGCACACGCTACACGCGTCGATCGTTGCTACCACAATCTGCGATGTGTTGTCAGTCAACTGCGACGTATGTGCGACTGAGTTGCTCTCGCTCACAAATGTACGAAATTCCATGAAATAAACAGCCTGTGAAAATCAAACATGTTACCTAGAATATTATCTGATCTTTAAGAGCTGCAGGCCGTGCTCACGTAATTATTTAGGTCACATCGAGGAATGTGGATGATGAAATTCTAGTACAATCTCATTGTGCTAAATGGAAGTTGAGCACGTACGCGTGGGTAGAGTATTATAGTTGTTTATTATTGGTTTGGAGCAGATTACGCAACGATAAACAACTCTAGCTACTTCTTTCATCTTGCTTCTGATGCATGATCACCTACATATGGCACTTAATACTGCAACGACTTTGACACTTTAAATGTAAAATAAATCGGAATCTGGCCTAATGGTGAGAATCGCCGTAGAAACGCATTATAAACTGTGAAATCAAAAGAGCTATATATATATAAAGTATGCATGATATAGTATATAGCTTGCAGATGTCTAACCCTGCGCAGTACCCATTCATCTGATCACGTTTATATTGCTTCCACTTCTTTCAGCCTTCCTAATCATGTGGTGACTGGGATCGGGGCACACACGTATAGTGGATGCCTAAAAATAATTTGGTGATAAAAAAAGATGGGGGAGGAGAGCGGTAGTTGCACGAAGTGGTCACGCGCAAAAAGCGTAATTTTGTTGACATATATAGTATGTACCCCTCCTATAGTCATGGAGCATAAATTTTAGACAGGAGAACATGGGATTTGTTTTCGAGATGTTTTGTATAGTCCGCTTCCAACGTCCTGCAACTGCAGCGAATTTATGCTGGAATAATTATACACAAAAGTCAATGTTCAAAGGAATCAAAGATATAAAGTCTTTAGCTGAAACCTTCAACAGTTAATGATCTTACGGGTGCGAAGAGCGTTAAATGGGGATTATCGACTTCTTTACTCGAGAACTTGCTGTAATAATAAACAAATAAATAATGAAACGAGATGTAAACATTCTGCACGCGGGCGATTGCGATGTACGACTTCTGCTGGTGACAGAACATCTGGTAACAACAGATCGACTACAAGGAGAAAAAACGATAATTAAGTCCGATCCGAGGATATCACTTGTCCCGTCAGACTGGCACTGTTGTTTGTGAGAGCAATTTCTGTCATATCGAGTACGAGAATTACAGCTATTTTTGATGGGGTTATCGTATTTTGGAAGAAATAATAATAATCCCACTTCTGGAATCACGAATTTGCATACCCATGTATACCCCTGTCCGGAATTAATGCACGCGTCATAATGTATGTAGCTGTGATTCTCTTGCTGGAGGTGAGTGCATGCTATAACAAGAGCACAGTGCAGAGCGGTACATCTGACGGGGCAGGTTAGATTGTCGGACGATTGTCTTTCATTTTGTATTAGCTCTGTCTTGTTTGTGTTTTTAGCCATATAACAGCAGACTGCAGCGGTACATCTGGGGCCATATAGTTATGAAGTGAAGTCGTCGCTCCGGGGAAACAAGCAAGCGGCCTCCATAGTTATAAAGCAGTATCCAGATCTTACAGATGCTGCTTTACTCCTAGGGGACATCTTCTTCTTATTATTATTTCTTTTCGCCCCCAGTGGAGCATAGGGCCGCAACTACACCACGCCAGCGAACCCGGTTCTGGGCCTCCCTCCGCAGTTGGGCCCATGTCATTCCAGCTGCCTCCGCCTCGCCGTGGACCGATCTTCTCCACGTGTGTCTGGGTCTCCCAACCCTGCGCCTCCCCTGTGGGTTCCAGTCCAGGGGCCAGTTGCACAACACGTTTCTAAACCTTAAAACTGTTCTAAAGAGGCAAAATCTCTTCTAAGCCATTTTGATTCTTTGCAGTAAAACATACAAAAAATTGTACTGACAGCACGGAAAGTCAGACTTACACAACTTTATCATACATAAAGCAGTTTTAGTTTTAAAAATTCTAAAATTGTGGTGTTTACTTTAAACTAATAATCTAAATAGAGTTAATGCCTAAAAGTGTTTAAAATTAGAAATGTGTTGTGCAACTGGCCCCAGAGCTTGTCGTGTTAGATTTTTGGCTGGCTTTCGCAGGATGTGACCGATCCAACCCCACTTTCGCTTCTTGATGTCTTGGCTGGCAGGTTTTTTGTTGGCTCTCTCCCACAGGTATGCATTGGAGATCTTCTTGGGCCATCTGATGTTGAAAATGATGTGGCGCAGACATCTGTTGATGTTGGATCTTGTTGGTGATGGTGTTTGTCACACGCCATGTCTCAGACCCATATAGAAGGACAAATTTTACGTTTGTATAAAAGATGAGGATCTTGGTGTGCCGAGATAATGCCTTGGAATTCCAGATGGGTCGCAGGATGGGGAATGCTTGTCTGGCTGTATTTATTCGGTTTCTCACATCTTCATCTGCACCTCCATCCTTGGTGACTATGCTGCCTAGGTAGGCGAAGCGGTCAGTCTCTGTGATACATTCCCCGTGTAGTTGGAGTGGGGCTTCTTGCTTGTTGTTGACCTCTGTCTTCTTGATGGTGACTGTCAGGCCAGTTGTCGCTGCTTCTTCTGAGAGCCGGGTGAGCTTTGTCTGTGCATGTTGTTGTTTGTGAGATAACAGGCTGATGTCATCTGCAAAGTCGAGATCCTCAAATTGCATGGCAAAGGTCCATTGAATGCCTGTGTTTCTGTTAGAGGTTGTTCTTCTCATGATCCAGTCTATGACGATCAGGAAGCTTGTCGGCGAGAGCATGCAACCTTGCCTCACTCCAGTCCTCACTGCAAAGGGGTCCGTCAGCTTCCCATTGTGGATCACCTGGCATGTCGAGTCAACACGCGTCATAGGCCCCTCCAAAGAGGGATCTTCCCATCCAGGCTCTAGTTGTGGTAATGTTGTAGTTGCAGTTTCTGTAGCAAGGGCTGTTTTACAGGGTGGGGTTGCTAACCCTACGCCCAACCCTCCTCCTTCATCCGGGCTTGGGACCGACAGGTTACCCGGGGGTTTTCCAGGCGAAGTTCCTAGGGGACATATAGTTGTATGAAGGAGTGACAAAGATGCTCTTGGCTAAAGTAACATAGCAATATCCGCGGGGTCTACACCCCCCCCCACACACACACACACAGCCACGATAAAGAGATTAAAGTAAAATGATTGACTGTAGGGTCTGGTGTGAGAGCTAAAACACGGATAAATCTTACGGAAGCATCGCTGAAACATGCACATCATGTCAAGTTCGTATTTTCGAAGCAAAGGCGTCCTGAATCGCAATATATTAACCGCTCAATATAATTATCTGAGATATTTTTAGCTTATTATTTGTTTTCCTGCACTTTCGCCTGAACTTTTCGCTATCGGTATACCAGATGTACGACTTCTGCTGGTGACAGACCATCTGGTAGCAGATCGACGATAAGTCCGATCCGAGGATACCAGTCACTAATTGTCCCGTCAGACTAGCACCGTACCCTTGTTATAGCAATTTCTGTCAAATCGTGTACGAGAATTACCGCTATTTGTCCTAAATTGCAGTTAGTTCATAATTTCAGAATTAGTTATTAATAATTAATTTATGTATGGGATTATTTTCTGTCACGATACGATAACCCGATAATTGATTCGCAAACGCGTGAGCAGGATGTTTAGACCTGGTATTATCACATCAAGCTCCCACATTAAGCAATCGATAATTAGAACACCTAGTTAACTCTTTTCGGACTGTTTGCTCACCATCGAAGGTTTCAGCTACAGATTATGCTAAGGATCTCATTAACTGCAGGACAAGCAAATATCTCACATACCGCGAGGGAGAGGTCTGCGTACTATGCAAACCAGGAACCCAAATTAATTATACGTGAAGCTCTTTCTTTGCGTGCAGGTCTGTTATACGATTTCAATTCTCTCCTCTCCCCATCACTATTATTACCATTTTTAAAAAAAAGATACAGCGTGTGGCTTCCAACAACCACTTGATGACAAAGGGCTGAAGGAAGTGGAAACACGATAACATATGATTAGATGAAAGGATAGGCTGGCACTGTGAATGTTTGAAGTCTGCAGGCATCGTATCAATAAAACTGTGTGTGTGTGTGTGGTGAAAGGCGGGCGAGTATAGGTGTTTTAGGGTGATGCCTCACCAACTTTGGCAGGAATGCTCCTTTGGTTTACGGGAAGGTTATAAACTATAAAGTTTTTGATTGGCTTGTTCTGATCTAGTGCAAGTTTATTTTACCCGTTATAAGATGTCAAGGGTAGCTCACAATGAAAGAAATTCTGCTGCGCAGCGCAGTATCTGATGCTGTAATTTGAAAGGGTGGTCTATGAGAGACCGCGACAGACGGTAATTAAGACAGGAGAGGAGGAAGTGGAGATCACCGGGCGAGCGAGAGTCGCATGGGTGCTGGCACCTCTGCATCTTCCGCTTGAAACTTCGTGCCTCCTGTCCTGTTGTGGAACATGAGCAGCCAACCTGCACAAGCTAGGGAAGTGAAACCAAGAATGCAGCCATACCAAGCTAGTGCAACAGTACACGTGTTCTATGATTTCCCTACGCTGATCCCGCGCACACCAATAACTACATGAAATAAATTAAACTCGAATGAAGTGGTAGATCGAATCAGTTTGCGGGACAGCCCCCCCCCCACTTTCCTGTTAACGCCGGGTACCTCGTTAGCTGAATTTAGTAGTTTGCTTTGGATATATCAAACCTGTTTACCCACAGGGGTTATCGAACAGAAGCAAACAGAATGAAACGGGGAGGTCACTGTTTCCCAATCTACCTCCAACCAAGGACACATGGTCCCACTAGGTTGTAGGTAATCTTGAGAAAGATGAAGGCTAAGGGAGTAAATCCCTACAGCAAGTTATGATGTTAACATGGAATCACTGGGCGAAGGCTTTCATTATGCCGGCCAGGGCCCTCCAGCTGATAATGGATCCCAACATCTTCCAAAGCAATCAGACTAGAACCACCAAACATAGAGGTTGAAAGATAAGTACACGGTCTAAAGGAACGACCTCACGTAGTACTGACAATGTCCCAGTTGAGCTGCTCAAACAGGGTGGGGAAGAAACAAAGGAGCTGAGAATGCAACGAACGGCTCAAGGAATGAAGGCAACCACTAGTGAAATCTCTTCCAAAGAAAGGAAGCAGGAAACAGTGCCAAAACTACAGAACCATAAAACAAATCATCGACACGTGCAAAGTCAAGCCGAAAGTAATTCAGAATCACAACTGGAATTGGTTGCAAAATAATAAAAGGCTGCCTTCAGACCGGGTAGGACCACAGTTGAAAAGATCTTTAACTGTCACAATCTGATAGAGAAAAACATCTGCAGCATCAATGGGATCTCTTTCACTTCATCAACTTTAACAAGCATTTGACAGAGTCTGGCACAAGGGGATGTGATGCACATGATGCAAAAAATTCAATATAAAAAAGGACCCTGTTTAAGTCATCTAAGTGCTGTACAAGAGCTTAATGAGGGTGGCGTACTACTAAATAACCAAATAAGAGCTTTCTTTCCCACAGCAATGGCATCCTTCAGGGTTTCCCTTTTACTATAGTACTTTTCAACACCTGTAAGAGAACGTCATTTCAAAAACCCTTGACGGCCATCATCATCATCAGTCCTGTCTGTGCCGTCTGGTATGTGAGGCGACAGCAAGAGACCTCCATCTGGTTCTGTCTGCTGCTGTTCTCGGGGCTGTCTCGAGTGATAGACCTCTGTTCTGGGGGTCCTTATCGATGGTTCGCCTCCATGTTTCTTTGGGGCTCCCTTTGTTCCTCTTTCCCTGTGGTGTCCATCGCAGGGCTGTTCTGGAGATTTGAGTCTGGAGGCATGCGGCACACGTGTCCTAGCCATCGCCAGCGCCACAGTTGGATTGCTTCTGTCAAGGGGCATGTCCCCATCGTCTCTCGCAGCTCTTCATTTGAGATCGTGTAGGGCCAGAAATTTACAACCATCACACCTCACTTTTCATCAGCAGGAGGCCATCTACAACCCACACCTTGCAGATAACATTGATCTGGTGACAGGTACCAACTGCAAGATCTTACCAATAGAATCACAGTCTGAATGCATTAGGAATCGAGACCAGCGCTGACAAAAGTAAAGGGATGGTCAACGGTCAACAGCAATGGCAAAGCAGAGAGGAACGGAGGACAGCTCAAGGAGGTGAAGTTTTACATACACCCTCCAAATATGACAGCTCCACACAAGACATCTACACCAAGACAGCAACGGTGACAGTGGAAATAGCTGGATTGGACAGGATCAGGTACAGCAACACCATCAGGTTTTCTACCCTGCACAGACTGCATATGTGTCACAGCCACTTGCGTTCACTTAACGCCTGGACATTTGAGCATTCTTTCACAAACAACTCTGCCTCTTTTTCAGGCCTGTATACATTTAATTATGTTAACAAAATCTATTAAAAGACTTAAAACATCATAAGATGGTTACTATAACAAAACTAATAATCCCCAAAATTACTATTTAAATTAATGGCTCTAATTAGCAAATATTCTAAAAGAAAGTTTATACTCCGGCACAAAGTCACTTTTTGATGCTCATTCTGGATAATGTTCTTGAGTTCCAGTCTTAAAACAAAAAATTATATCTTCCACACTGAAAAAAAAACAAACAAAAACAAACCATAAACGCTTCCACTTGTGGACAAATATTAAACACTAAACTCGGTCATCGCTGTCTCTGGGGACAAACGATCCAGCGTCATATCACAAACGCTGCCTCTCGGAGCCAGAAGTCTTCTCAAAATGGTGCTGCCTCTCGGGACAAGCCAACCAATCTCATAACATAAACACTGCCTTTCGGGGCCAGTCGTCTTCACAAAATGATGTCTCTCGGGACAAGCCACCCAACCTCCTGGCTAAATTCTCCAGGGTATGACTACGTCACAGCTAACTGCGCCTATAACAACAACAACAACAAACCAACTTATTAATACATATTTATATCTCTCTTTTGCACGCTGGTCCTATGACCAGGCATGACACTGTCTAAAACATCCTTCATGGGTCAATGCCAAGGTGGATGGAAGAAGGAACTAGCATACAAATGTGAAGGTTTGACTGGTCGCATAAACAATGACCTAGTCATTAAAATGCCCATAATTTAAAAGGCTAAATTTGTAGACATGTACATTTTTATTAGTACAAAAGGTATGCAACAGACCCCCTCATCTAGTTGAAGTGTGTGAATCAGTTTATGATCTGAAAAATAATCTATTGAAAATTTTCCGCCTCTACCTTCTCTTGCCCTTTTGCCAAATACATGTCAAGGTAAGCATTAAGGTAATCAGATGTTTACAGACAATACTGAATCTTAATGGCGTATACAGAATCATACAAGTCTGCCTGACACACATCCCCCATAGGAACATTTAATACAGTAACAAATACATCTGTCATTGTTAAAATCTTTTATTCACTTAAACTAATCCTTTTCTTAAGCTCTAATGAATATGAGCTTGGGAAAATGACTAGTACAAAACAAACAGTTGGACATGAGCAAAATTGTCACAAAGCAAGTAATATCACAGCTCTGGTGTGTAAAAATGCTGTTAACAAACAATGGTCATAACATTTAATAGAAAATTTAAGATCACAGTGTACAACAAAAGTAAAAACAAATCTTTGTTGCTTGGCTGATGCATTGAGTTTTCATATAAATTTACTAGGTTTCATATTTTATTAAGACAGTCTAGTAAGATATACATCTTGCAAGCAAGTCCTTGACTCAACAATAATATTGGTTAGGTTAAAAATACAAAAACAATTCATGCAGTAAAATACATTGAGTGAAGATTTTTCCTGCTTACTTAACACCCACGAATGAAGGTTTTAATGGATGAGAAGTGGGGTGGGAGTGGGAATTCATATCAGAAAAACATCCTAATACCATTTCAATGCACATTCTAGAAGCTTCCAAAACACCCACCAATATCATTGTTGAGCAGTATATATAACCAGACTTTCTTCCAACTTAATTGCAGAATAATAAACAATATTTAGTCTTCTTGTCAAAGCAAGTGTAGGTAATTTTTGTTCACTGTATCATATTGAGTCTGACTGAACCATTGGAAAGAATCAGTTCACAACTGGTCTTTCATATTTCGCTGACAATTAATGTTCATAAGGTGAGCTGTTCATCACAGATTCCTTTAGAAAGTTAACTTTGGAACACATCCCACTGTAATATGTCTAGCTGACATGTTCACATGTTATTCACAAATTCTTCATGTTCATCTGTAATTGACAAATTCCTCATGGTTCCTCTGAAGAAGCCACTGTTGAGTGGGGTTCTTCATAAGCTGTCTTAGTTTACGAGCATTGTAGCACACCTGATGAATGACCTCGCTACCATATACCAAATTCTTCTGAAACCATGCCATGTCTTTCAGTATTTGGACCTTTGGTCTATTGAGGTGCTGATGAGAAGGAAAAAGTCATGGAGCAACATTAGTAAGTCTGTTCATTACGTTAAAAAGAATTCTTGCACCGGACATTTCTCACACAGTAACTCTATGAATGCCATCTCTTAAAGGTAAGATCTTCTTAGAAAACATAAAGCAAAACAACTTGAAATAATGTTAAAAATCACCATACTATCTCAGAGCAATTTTTATTAGCAGATAAAGGGATTGGACCTAACAACTATGCCTGCACATTGATCTGGTTACTTTCAAACATCCATTCTATTTCCCATTTCCCCTGAATAAACATTGAAAAACTGTTCCTTTATTTTAAAAAAAACCCCAAAACACTGTCCATTAAATCTTCTACTTTCTTGACTAAAAATAAATTAAATACTTTGTGTGAGGTGCATTGTGTATGAGCATGTTGTGTGAATGTTCATGTACAAAAATGTGCATCTGGTGCCTGGCTTGAAAAGGTGTGCTTGTGTGTTTATATGTAAAGTGCTTTGAGCCTGGCTTCAAGGATAAGGCACTATATGAATGTCCACTGCAAATGTAAGATAAGAAAAATAATTAATGGCTTGATCCTAACTTTTAAAAATACACGTACTTCTGTAAACCTGTTGCAAGAGAACTCCAAAATGTTGAGTCTGCCCCTCAAAACTTTGGCTGCCTTATTGGAACGTGCAGTGTCTGATAACAGAATATTTCCCAGTTCGAGCAGAATATGTCCCTGCAAAGAATAATACCCTTTTTATGAAAAGTGCTTATTTTAGAATGCGTGATGGACTCCTCGGATATTCATAAAGCAGGACAATGGCAGATCTGGGACTAACAAAAAATGTGGTGTCATTGATGAAAGCCTGTATGGTATAAAACAGACCAGTGCAAAGGAAATTCCAGTGCTACCTGCTCTACATCTTGCTTTTTGTTTTTTTGCCAGTGATGATGGGACTTTTTGGTCTTATCCCAGACTTTGGCCACCGCCCTAATTCATACAGTGACTGGTTGCCTTTCTTTATTTCTGGGGATGCCCACTTATTTGACAACTAGAAGAAATCTGTAATCCATCTTTATTGCAACAGCAATAGAAATTTTTCTTTGTTGGGAGCTCGTGAATTATCAGAAGTGGATGCACATACATCCACACCAGGTACATTTGTTAGTCCTGTTCAAGTCCTGCACAGACTGCATATGTGTCACAGCCACTTGCGTTCACTTAACGCCTGGACATTTGAGCATTCTTTCACAAACAACTCTGCCTCTTTTTCAGGCCTGTATACATTTAATTATGTTAACAAAATCTATTAAAAGACTTAAAACATCATAAGATGGTTACTATAACAAAACTAATAATCCCCAAAATTACTATTTAAATTAATGGCTCTAATTAGCAAATATTCTAAAAGAAAGTTTATACTCCGGCACAAAGTCACTTTTTGATGCTCATTCTGGATAATGTTCTTGAGTTCCAGTCTTAAAACAAAAAATTATATCTTCCACACTGAAAAAAAACAAACAAAAACAAACCATAAACGCTTCCACTTGTGGACAAATATTAAACACTAAACTCGGTCATCGCTGTCTCTGGGGACAAACGATCCAGCGTCATATCACAAACGCTGCCTCTCGGAGCCAGAAGTCTTCTCAAAATGGTGCTGCCTCTCGGGACAAGCCAACCAATCTCATAACATAAACACTGCCTTTCGGGGCCAGTCGTCTTCACAAAATGATGTCTCTCGGGACAAGCCACCCAACCTCCTGGCTAAATTCTCCAGGGTATGACTACGTCACAGCTAACTGCGCCTATAACAACAACAACAACAAACCAACTTATTAATACATATTTATATCTCTCTTTTGCACGCTGGTCCTATGACCAGGCATGACACTGTCTAAAACATCCTTCATGGGTCAATGCCAAGGTGGATGGAAGAAGGAACTAGCATACAAATGTGAAGGTTTGACTGGTCGCATAAACAATGACCTAGTCATTAAAATGCCCATAATTTAAAAGGCTAAATTTGTAGACATGTACATTTTTATTAGTACAAAAGGTATGCAACAGACCCCCTCATCTAGTTGAAGTGTGTGAATCAGTTTATGATCTGAAAAATAATCTATTGAAAATTTTCCGCCTCTACCTTCTCTTGCCCTTTTGCCAAATACATGTCAAGGTAAGCATTAAGGTAATCAGATGTTTACAGACAATACTGAATCTTAATGGCGTATACAGAATCATACAAGTCTGCCTGACACACATCCCCCATAGGAACATTTAATACAGTAACAAATACATCTGTCATTGTTAAAATCTTTTATTCACTTAAACTAATCCTTTTCTTAAGCTCTAATGAATATGAGCTTGGGAAAATGACTAGTACAAAACAAACAGTTGGACATGAGCAAAATTGTCACAAAGCAAGTAATATCACAGCTCTGGTGTGTAAAAATGCTGTTAACAAACAATGGTCATAACATTTAATAGAAAATTTAAGATCACAGTGTACAACAAAAGTAAAAACAAATCTTTGTTGCTTGGCTGATGCATTGAGTTTTCATATAAATTTACTAGGTTTCATATTTTATTAAGACAGTCTAGTAAGATATACATCTTGCAAGCAAGTCCTTGACTCAACAATAATATTGGTTAGGTTAAAAATACAAAAACAATTCATGCAGTAAAATACATTGAGTGAAGATTTTTCCTGCTTACTTAACACCCACGAATGAAGGTTTTAATGGATGAGAAGTGGGGTGGGAGTGGGAATTCATATCAGAAAAACATCCTAATACCATTTCAATGCACATTCTAGAAGCTTCCAAAACACCCACCAATATCATTGTTGAGCAGTATATATAACCAGACTTTCTTCCAACTTAATTGCAGAATAATAAACAATATTTAGTCTTCTTGTCAAAGCAAGTGTAGGTAATTTTTGTTCACTGTATCATATTGAGTCTGACTGAACCATTGGAAAGAATCAGTTCACAACTGGTCTTTCATATTTCGCTGACAATTAATGTTCATAAGGTGAGCTGTTCATCACAGATTCCTTTAGAAAGTTAACTTTGGAACACATCCCACTGTAATATGTCTAGCTGACATGTTCACATGTTATTCACAAATTCTTCATGTTCATCTGTAATTGACAAATTCCTCATGGTTCCTCTGAAGAAGCCACTGTTGAGTGGGGTTCTTCATAAGCTGTCTTAGTTTACGAGCATTGTAGCACACCTGATGAATGACCTCGCTACCATATACCAAATTCTTCTGAAACCATGCCATGTCTTTCAGTATTTGGACCTTTGGTCTATTGAGGTGCTGATGAGAAGGAAAAAGTCATGGAGCAACATTAGTAAGTCTGTTCATTACGTTAAAAAGAATTCTTGCACCGGACATTTCTCACACAGTAACTCTATGAATGCCATCTCTTAAAGGTAAGATCTTCTTAGAAAACATAAAGCAAAACAACTTGAAATAATGTTAAAAATCACCATACTATCTCAGAGCAATTTTTATTAGCAGATAAAGGGATTGGACCTAACAACTATGCCTGCACATTGATCTGGTTACTTTCAAACATCCATTCTATTTCCCATTTCCCCTGAATAAACATTGAAAAACTGTTCCTTTATTTTAAAAAAAACCCCAAAACACTGTCCATTAAATCTTCTACTTTCTTGACTAAAAATAAATTAAATACTTTGTGTGAGGTGCATTGTGTATGAGCATGTTGTGTGAATGTTCATGTACAAAAATGTGCATCTGGTGCCTGGCTTGAAAAGGTGTGCTTGTGTGTTTATATGTAAAGTGCTTTGAGCCTGGCTTCAAGGATAAGGCACTATATGAATGTCCACTGCAAATGTAAGATAAGAAAAATAATTAATGGCTTGATCCTAACTTTTAAAAATACACGTACTTCTGTAAACCTGTTGCAAGAGAACTCCAAAATGTTGAGTCTGCCCCTCAAAACTTTGGCTGCCTTATTGGAACGTGCAGTGTCTGATAACAGAATATTTCCCAGTTCGAGCAGAATATGTCCCTGCAAAGAATAATACCCTTTTTATGAAAAGTGCTTATTTTAGAATGCGTGATGGACTCCTCGGATATTCATAAAGCAGGACAATGGCAGATCTGGGACTAACAAAAAATGTGGTGTCATTGATGAAAGCCTGTATGGTATAAAACAGACCAGTGCAAAGGAAATTCCAGTGCTACCTGCTCTACATCTTGCTTTTTGTTTTTTTGCCAGTGATGATGGGACTTTTTGGTCTTATCCCAGACTTTGGCCACCGCCCTAATTCATACAGTGACTGGTTGCCTTTCTTTATTTCTGGGGATGCCCACTTATTTGACAACTAGAAGAAATCTGTAATCCATCTTTATTGCAACAGCAATAGAAATTTTTCTTTGTTGGGAGCTCGTGAATTATCAGAAGTGGATGCACATACATCCACACCAGGTACATTTGTTAGTCCTGTTCAAGTCCTGCACAGACTGCATATGTGTCACAGCCACTTGCGTTCACTTAACGCCTGGACATTTGAGCATTCTTTCACAAACAACTCTGCCTCTTTTTCAGGCCTGTATACATTTAATTATGTTAACAAAATCTATTAAAAGACTTAAAACATCATAAGATGGTTACTATAACAAAACTAATAATCCCCAAAATTACTATTTAAATTAATGGCTCTAATTAGCAAATATTCTAAAAGAAAGTTTATACTCCGGCACAAAGTCACTTTTTGATGCTCATTCTGGATAATGTTCTTGAGTTCCAGTCTTAAAACAAAAAATTATATCTTCCACACTGAAAAAAAACAAACAAAAACAAACCATAAACGCTTCCACTTGTGGACAAATATTAAACACTAAACTCGGTCATCGCTGTCTCTGGGGACAAACGATCCAGCGTCATATCACAAACGCTGCCTCTCGGAGCCAGAAGTCTTCTCAAAATGGTGCTGCCTCTCGGGACAAGCCAACCAATCTCATAACATAAACACTGCCTTTCGGGGCCAGTCGTCTTCACAAAATGATGTCTCTCGGGACAAGCCACCCAACCTCCTGGCTAAATTCTCCAGGGTATGACTACGTCACAGCTAACTGCGCCTATAACAACAACAACAACAAACCAACTTATTAATACATATTTATATCTCTCTTTTGCACGCTGGTCCTATGACCAGGCATGACACTGTCTAAAACATCCTTCATGGGTCAATGCCAAGGTGGATGGAAGAAGGAACTAGCATACAAATGTGAAGGTTTGACTGGTCGCATAAACAATGACCTAGTCATTAAAATGCCCATAATTTAAAAGGCTAAATTTGTAGACATGTACATTTTTATTAGTACAAAAGGTATGCAACAGACCCCCTCATCTAGTTGAAGTGTGTGAATCAGTTTATGATCTGAAAAATAATCTATTGAAAATTTTCCGCCTCTACCTTCTCTTGCCCTTTTGCCAAATACATGTCAAGGTAAGCATTAAGGTAATCAGATGTTTACAGACAATACTGAATCTTAATGGCGTATACAGAATCATACAAGTCTGCCTGACACACATCCCCCATAGGAACATTTAATACAGTAACAAATACATCTGTCATTGTTAAAATCTTTTATTCACTTAAACTAATCCTTTTCTTAAGCTCTAATGAATATGAGCTTGGGAAAATGACTAGTACAAAACAAACAGTTGGACATGAGCAAAATTGTCACAAAGCAAGTAATATCACAGCTCTGGTGTGTAAAAATGCTGTTAACAAACAATGGTCATAACATTTAATAGAAAATTTAAGATCACAGTGTACAACAAAAGTAAAAACAAATCTTTGTTGCTTGGCTGATGCATTGAGTTTTCATATAAATTTACTAGGTTTCATATTTTATTAAGACAGTCTAGTAAGATATACATCTTGCAAGCAAGTCCTTGACTCAACAATAATATTGGTTAGGTTAAAAATACAAAAACAATTCATGCAGTAAAATACATTGAGTGAAGATTTTTCCTGCTTACTTAACACCCACGAATGAAGGTTTTAATGGATGAGAAGTGGGGTGGGAGTGGGAATTCATATCAGAAAAACATCCTAATACCATTTCAATGCACATTCTAGAAGCTTCCAAAACACCCACCAATATCATTGTTGAGCAGTATATATAACCAGACTTTCTTCCAACTTAATTGCAGAATAATAAACAATATTTAGTCTTCTTGTCAAAGCAAGTGTAGGTAATTTTTGTTCACTGTATCATATTGAGTCTGACTGAACCATTGGAAAGAATCAGTTCACAACTGGTCTTTCATATTTCGCTGACAATTAATGTTCATAAGGTGAGCTGTTCATCACAGATTCCTTTAGAAAGTTAACTTTGGAACACATCCCACTGTAATATGTCTAGCTGACATGTTCACATGTTATTCACAAATTCTTCATGTTCATCTGTAATTGACAAATTCCTCATGGTTCCTCTGAAGAAGCCACTGTTGAGTGGGGTTCTTCATAAGCTGTCTTAGTTTACGAGCATTGTAGCACACCTGATGAATGACCTCGCTACCATATACCAAATTCTTCTGAAACCATGCCATGTCTTTCAGTATTTGGACCTTTGGTCTATTGAGGTGCTGATGAGAAGGAAAAAGTCATGGAGCAACATTAGTAAGTCTGTTCATTACGTTAAAAAGAATTCTTGCACCGGACATTTCTCACACAGTAACTCTATGAATGCCATCTCTTAAAGGTAAGATCTTCTTAGAAAACATAAAGCAAAACAACTTGAAATAATGTTAAAAATCACCATACTATCTCAGAGCAATTTTTATTAGCAGATAAAGGGATTGGACCTAACAACTATGCCTGCACATTGATCTGGTTACTTTCAAACATCCATTCTATTTCCCATTTCCCCTGAATAAACATTGAAAAACTGTTCCTTTATTTTAAAAAAAACCCCAAAACACTGTCCATTAAATCTTCTACTTTCTTGACTAAAAATAAATTAAATACTTTGTGTGAGGTGCATTGTGTATGAGCATGTTGTGTGAATGTTCATGTACAAAAATGTGCATCTGGTGCCTGGCTTGAAAAGGTGTGCTTGTGTGTTTATATGTAAAGTGCTTTGAGCCTGGCTTCAAGGATAAGGCACTATATGAATGTCCACTGCAAATGTAAGATAAGAAAAATAATTAATGGCTTGATCCTAACTTTTAAAAATACACGTACTTCTGTAAACCTGTTGCAAGAGAACTCCAAAATGTTGAGTCTGCCCCTCAAAACTTTGGCTGCCTTATTGGAACGTGCAGTGTCTGATAACAGAATATTTCCCAGTTCGAGCAGAATATGTCCCTGCAAAGAATAATACCCTTTTTATGAAAAGTGCTTATTTTAGAATGCGTGATGGACTCCTCGGATATTCATAAAGCAGGACAATGGCAGATCTGGGACTAACAAAAAATGTGGTGTCATTGATGAAAGCCTGTATGGTATAAAACAGACCAGTGCAAAGGAAATTCCAGTGCTACCTGCTCTACATCTTGCTTTTTGTTTTTTTGCCAGTGATGATGGGACTTTTTGGTCTTATCCCAGACTTTGGCCACCGCCCTAATTCATACAGTGACTGGTTGCCTTTCTTTATTTCTGGGGATGCCCACTTATTTGACAACTAGAAGAAATCTGTAATCCATCTTTATTGCAACAGCAATAGAAATTTTTCTTTGTTGGGAGCTCGTGAATTATCAGAAGTGGATGCACATACATCCACACCAGGTACATTTGTTAGTCCTGTTCAAGAGTGACATTGCAGCTGGTATAAAGGACTTGACCAAAGCACTCTTCTTGGTGACAAGTTGTTTCCATCTATGGCCAGAGGGTAGCATTTGGAAATGGTAATGCAGTGGGTGAGAGGGGTCTGTGATAATAACTGACAATTAACACTGCACCATGCTTTCAGTAGGAGTGAACACTAATTTTGTACACTAATTGAAACTATGTCTGAATGATAAAACATAATTATAAAAAATTTACCTGTTTCAGGAACTTTAAAACTTCAAGAACTACAGAAACAGCACTATGATCAAGCTCTTTTGCCTTCATCTTATGGACCTGTTGTTAAAAGAGAATGAAATTAGAGGTTAAGAAGATACAGTAGCCTTTATGTGTATAAACTTGATTCTTACAATACACAATAACTGTAAGCATTTTAGTACAGGCAGCATGCAGGTGATATGATCTTCTTTGAAAGTACAATTGCTGAGCACACCTTTTTACCTTTTGAGCATCTTTCGCAAAATATAAATAATATAAAAAATAAGATTTTATTTACATTTTGATCTTTAAATCAAGTTAAATTTTGTGTTAAAGGGGGACCCCTGCCATGCTTATGTCTGTCATGGGAAAAATTTAAAAAAGTATAGTTAAGTACAAAATACCTACAAAATTACTGTTTAAGTCAATAAGTGTTTGGCGCCAAGTCTTTTCCAATTGTTTCCAGAAGTAACGATGAGTAACAGCCTGCTTATAACACCGAATGGGCAGAGGATAGACTTTGCTGTTGTCCAACTCAAGTGTCTGAAAAAAAATTCAGAAACAACACCTATTGTAGGACACAAAAGTATAATCATTAGTGTAGGCCACTCCTTTCAGTCTAGGAAGTAATCAAACAGGACACACATTTAACACTCAATAACTTTCAGTAAAATGATCTGCAGCTTTTTAGTTGTTTTCTTTATTAAAAGTGTCTAGATAAAGCAGATGCTGATTATGAAATATCAAACAGACCACAGAAAAAATAAGTTCAGGGCTTTACTCTGAACTGGTGCACTTGTGCATGAAACAAAGAAGCAACATACATATATATAATCTTAATATCAACATTTCTTGACAGGATATTTGTTATCTGGATTTTCATAATGTCAGTGAATTGCCTTATGAAGTATGACAAAGTAAATGAAATGAGCTGTTAGCCTTAAAACATACTTCTTCTCCTCTGTCACTGCAGCCTTGCCATGTTCCTGACATGTGGCTGTACCAGTCTGACTTGCATGTCCAGCAGAACTCTTTATGACACTGTATGCATGTCATGTGAGAGCACCCACCATTCTTCTCTATTGGGTAGCAACACTGTGGACATCGCTTGACCTTGACCCACGTGATCATAACATCCTCAGATTTACTTCCCTCTTTGTTCCCTGACAAACAAATAGTAAGACAACATGAAAAATCCCTCGCCTTCAAGCTTGTCTGTTTACAAGTGACAAAGCCATTATAACAATGTCAACTGGTTCTTTTTTCAGCAAGAAACATCCCTTGGCTTCGAGTCTCCACCAAACGTTTTAGGTGCTACAACTCCAGAAAAAGTCTGTAAGCATGATTCTTATAGCAACTACATATGATTTGTATGTAACAGGTTAAGTAAAGGGATAAGAAAATTTCAAAATTTTTTTTATGCAGGTCATACCATACTGCTGCAGCATTTTATTGTAGCTAATAAACTGTCTGCAGCAGAGTGGCCAATGGGCTTGCTCTCCACAGTCGAGACACCAATGATCTTGACATTCACATGCAACAGGTAAACCCCGCAGATGATCTGCAGAAACAATATTGATTTTTAAATATGTGAAAAAATATGTATGATTACGTACTTATGTCCACACACATCTGCACATGCTGATTATAGGGCTGGTGAATTTTTGAAAGCATTTTGTGTGTGTGTGTATGTATGTATGTGTTTGTGTGTGCACATGCATGTGTGTGTGTGTGTGTGTATATGCCTGTTCACATGTGTTTGCATGACACACCACACACAGCAAATCTGTACTGTCCATAAAAAAAAATTTTGCTTTTCACTAATGTAAACAAGGGATTATCTGAGAAACACAGCAACAAAAACCAAATGTACTTCATCATGCAAACCATAACCAAATCCACATAATGCTTTTGCATTATTAACAGAAAGTCTAATGCTATCAAGTAAGTGGAAATTCTTTTCATAATTACACTGTTTATGCCTTAAATAACAAAGAATCTTCTTGAAATGTTTCCATTAAAACTCATGCTATATTGTACCAAACAGGAAAGTTTTACATGGGGTAGAACATTGTATTATTGCAAAGATCATCAGCAATTTTCAGGCTGAATCAATCAATCCAGACACCATTGCCTGCAACATCACCATAACCATCTTCACCACCACACCCACCTGTGCACAATCATCTCTACAACTACAACCACTGCCATTCAGCCAGATGCATACCTGATGCTGTTGGAGAACATCTTGGAGGATGACAATGTTTAGCCACCCTTCCACATCTGGCATTTGGACACCACTTCCATCTTCCACTTCTTTCCACTGTGACATTTTGCATAAGTTGCTGCCACTTTATGTAGACACGGTGCGGAACAAGTGACAGAAGGGTTACACAGTCCACTTCTGCCACACACTTGTACTCCTAACATCATCAAACATTGTCTTCATTACTAGTTAAATATTATTCTGACTTCCAATAAATAAATGAGTTAAAATATTAAATAAAATATCACCACCACAACAATTGCATTAAAAGCCTTGCAAAAAAATGTCTTTACATTATTATGAAAAGCACTCTAGTTAAAATTACTTCGTACCATAAGTACTGACAGAAATTAAAACCAAACTTGAAAGGCATCTAAATCAAACAGAAACAGGAGGAAACATTCTACTGCTGTGCTGGAAAGTCATAAACTTGATTGCTTGATAACTGTTTTACTCTTCTGTAGCACTGTTGAACACCTATGCAAGTTTATCATACCCAAGACCCACCATGCATTTTAAAGATGTTTGTCCACTCAAAATACAAATTGTGAGATGATTCTGCCAGCATCGTCTGCAGAAGCTGTGTCCACAATTCCACATCGTAAGAAACATGAAAAAGAGACAATCTTCTCTTCCAGTATCTTCTACTGAAGCCAGGCAGATGGAACATGTGTTCTCCAAAAAGTCAACATCCAAGGAGATCTGAACGTTGTCTATATTCTGCACATTTAAGATTCATTTAAATAAGTTTTCATAACAATGAAGACAACAATTTCTATAACTTCTAAATAGGCTAACCTGTCAACGATATGCGATCAGATGGTTCAGATACTGATCGTATAAGTCAAAGCATAATAGCATTAACATAAAATAAAAAGTGTACTAGTCTTAAGGTCTTGAATTTGGATTGGAAAAGACTTATTGAAGTGATTTCCCATGTCCAGACAGATGACTGTCACTATAGCTGGTGTAGTGATGTCCACAGCTGAAGTGTTTATTGAAACTGCATATTAAACACACTTGTTCACACATGAACACAGAGATACTCACCTTGTGCACTTGCTGGGATTGATCCTGTGTCAGAAGGTAAGCTTGAGGGACACTGTACACTGATGCATGGCCACCAAACTTTTGAAAAGGAACAAAGTCCTCTAGGTGTTGTGTTTTGAGCACCATCTTGTTTGCTTTCTTTTCTCTGAAAGAATACCAATGCATTGCTGTACACAAAATTATTCAGGTTATGCCAAAAGTAGTACTTCACCTAATCAACATGTATTAAAACCTCTTCGCCTAAACAATAAAAATACTTCCGAAAAACAAAACACTGGAACCCATGTTACCAAAGGTTATGATCATGCTATGGCTAAAAGGATGGCTTGACCAGCTCTGTACTGAACACAACCAGCTAGGCTCATGCACACACACATACACACCAATTTCCTTTCAATACCTGAGTGCAGTTAGGTGGATCACAATATCCCAGGTCGAAAGAAGTAGATCATCTAGTAACCAGAGTTTATCAGCATTGTTTTCCTGTTTAAGGACATTTCTTAATTGTGCGTTGGCATACTTCACCAGGTCTTCCTCTGCACTGCTATGAAGATAAATGCTAAAGAAGGCAGAACAAAAAGACATTCATTGCAAGTGAACAAAGCAAGAAAATATTTAAACATTAAAAGTAGGCGCTTTAGAAAGAAGAAAAACACTACTCCCATTCTCATTTCATGAAAAAATATTTGAATGCTTATTTGAATGAATATCTTTCTCATTGTTTTAAAAATAAGACTTAAAAAATAAGGTTGAGATAGATGAATGAGAGAAAAAAAGACCCTTTACTTTTTTGTAATAATCACTATTTATTTTGTTGATACAAATAAAAGTGCTTAGAGGTAGAATGAATATCTTTCTCAAATAGTTTTTTCTAGTGTGGTTGATATTTTAAAGTATCATGTCTTTCTGCTCTTAGTTATGGAAACATTTCTTGTTCCTAAAGACTTACAAAGCAGTAACAAAAAAGGACCTTACTTAAAAAACTTGGTGTTTTTAAAGTCATGATTTTTGTGTCTGGTAGATGGTGCTGCTTGACAGAGAATGCACCAGTCTCCTGCTGAATCAGCATCTTTTCCATGGAGATTTTCACGCCCTTCTTTAATTTTGGACATAGCCTTTTGCAGGCTGAAGGTCACAGTGAAAGGAATGCAGTGGCCAACCTCCAAACTGTCTTCATATTTTTTCTCTAGATGTTCTTGGTTAAGTTCACTTTCACTAAGTTCACACAGGCTAACATTTTCTTCAAATTTCAAAATTTCTGCTTCCATGTTCCAAGGGTTTGTAGAAAGCACTGATTGCTCAAATAAACTACCAGCAGGAGATTCTAAATCTGAATCCCCGTCATCATCAGACACTTTAGAGTCTTGTGCACTGGCATCTGAAGATGTGTCTGAGCAATGCATGAAGATAGCAGAACCCTTGCCGTACTTTTTGGTCTGTATAGAACTGGCAGGATTAACAGCAGTTACACTAGTGATGCTCTTTTTCGCAAAAGACTTCCTTTGTTGATTTACACAAGATGAAGAACTTGCTGAAGTCAGAAAGTCAACAATGGAAAATTTCTGCAGATGTGGGGCTTTGTACTCTTTTGGTATATCTATCTCATCCTCTCTTGTGTCGATTTGAGCATTGGAGCACAAATCTTCTGCAACATAAATGAACAAATTTGCAAGATTTATAACAATCATTAGACAGACTGCAAAGTAACTGCTTTAGTTATAATGATAGCTTTGACCAGAAAATCCTGTGCTGAATGCAAACAGGTGCAAACACACACACATATCTTGTGCACCTATACTTTCACAATTCTTCAGTGTATGTGTGCAAGTCAGGCCAAACAACCAACAGGGAATGCTTATATAGCTAGTGGTAAAAATGTGTGCTCAGCAATTGTACTTTCAAAGAAAAGCTTGATGTAGGCAATGCAAATTCAGATCTTCATGTATGCAGATTAGGGAGACTGTAAACTGGTGGTTAGAGTGCTTGACTGTGGATCAGAAGGTGTCTGGAAAACTTCCCCTACCCGGCCACCAGAAACGGATTCTCCATACCTTATTTCTGTGTGTGACTTAGTGCATTCACCAACAACCAACAGTTTTTTTCATTAAGAGTGTATATCAGAGAAGGCAAAGGCAACAAAAGTGGAGGGATGAACTTCACCTTCCACTTGCTGCACATTAAACACAGTAAAAGGTAAAAAACTTCACTGCCCCTAGGGCCAATAGGAATTTAACATGTTTTGGCAGCACCAGGTTAAAGGTTTCTATCAAAATTGTTACCTGAATGCATCTGCGTCTTGAGAACTCCACTTTTGTGTGCTGTGGCTAAACCAGGATGTAGTGCATCAGTGAAATACCAGGTGAGCATTTTTCTTTTCTCACCCCGAAATGTTCTAGACTCTTCTACTGGTAAGTAATCTGTGGGAAGTATTACAAAACCATAGAAATAACAAATGTTTTTAATTAGTTCATTTGTCTGTATCTGTGTATATCCATCACAACTGCTTACAAATGGCTATTTTGTTAAATTAGTAGTTCTGTAAGAAAATATTACATTAATGTGAGAAAGAATGCAGACATGAAATCACATTTTTTCCTTGTGCATGATTAAATGAATATATGATTTCATAAAAGGGGAGTGTGGCAGTCATTTCACTCATCATATCGCCCCACAGCTTGAGTCAAATCGCCCCAGCTATGTCCATTTCGTTCCAGGTAAGATCATTTTGCCCCAACACCGAAAAGTCAAACTGTCCCAGGCCCAAAAGACAAATTGATTACCGATGACACAAGTAGTGATGAACAGTGCCAACTCTGCATATAATAATAATAGGCTAAAAAAGTCAAAATACAAGTTCACAATAAAATGATGACAAAATTTTAAACTTAAATTATTGTTTAAAGAGAAAGATTACGTTTATTTGCCATTGTTAGATAAGTTTTCTGCACAAACTTGTATAAGCCTGTGGTTCTCTGCATGCGTATTGCCAAGTGACCATTTTTGTTTAAAATGGTGGCTAAACTTATTCGCATGGCTCTTTTTAAAATAGGAAACTGAGCTTGTGTATCTATATTGTTTAAACAACATATGGCTCTTTTGGTAATATCTGATGTTAACAGCTACTTGTGTCATCGGTGAACGATTCATCTTTTGGGCCTGGGATGATTCGACTTTTTGGTCTTGGGACGAAATGGTCTTACCTGGAACGATTTGACTCAGGCTGAGGGGCAATATGAGTGGGGCAAAATGACCAGTGACACATAAAAGATAATGACTCGAGTTGTGCATGTGAGATACTTACCCTTATATGGTGAATCTACTCTATAGAGTCCTCCACAAACAGGAACAGCAATCTCATATCTTATTTCCTTCTCTGAGGCATCATCATCCACCTGTCTGAAAACAAGAATGACTACTTGAAAATCTGTGATCTTGATTATCCCATATATTTGGTGCTTTTTTTAAAATGATAAGCATAGCATTGTGACTTTTAAGTGACCAATAAATAAGCAAGTAAAGCTAGAAAATATAATTTTAAGTGGCCAAAACATAAGCAAGTAAAGCTGGAAAGACAATTTTAAGTAGGACAAACTTACCTTTCATTAATTTTATTTCTTGGAACAGTCTTTAGCTTTCTCTGAACTCCTCTAAAATGTTGGTTGTGGAATTTTTTCTTTTGCTTTCTAATTTTCTTTTCTTTTATTCTAGATAAATCTTTGCCTTTTTTCATCAATTCTGTACGAAATGAAAATGTATTTCTTGGCTTGAGACAGCATCTTCCTGCATGACTGTCATAGTAAGCAGTCACATTGGCACGCAGATTCCTACGGCTCAGACCACCTTCAGAAACATGATCTGATCGCTCCACCAGCGTGACTTTAAACTCTTCATCAGCAAGATCTTGGTCTGATATTGCATCTTCAAATGTGTTCACCAAGGACCAACGTTTTCGCTTATTAAGTGAGTATGTCAGCGTATGATAGCCATTTGGATTCAATGGTTGGCACTCCAGACCTCCATCATCAATGTAGCACCGAGCCACATCTATATCCCAATCTTTACCTTTTTCAGCCTTCAAGGGAATGTTTCTCACCAGTTTGTTGACATACTTCCAGTGACGCTCATTCCACGCGAACTGTTCCTTAAAATACCTCACACGCATTGTGTTGCCACTATTCCGATTACAGTTACTGGATTTGAGCACCATTTTGACAGCCTTGTTGTGACCTTATATCTGCAAATAAAATATGAGAAGAAAGACCATGGTGATGCAAACTGCTGCCAACAACATTATTTACCAGGTTTTCAAGAATTGCATACATATAGTACGTATGTTTTTAATTCTTCTTATTTATTGACAAATGACAAATCTTGCCTTTTTACATCTAGCCCTCGTTCAAAGGAAAGTGAACCACTACGTAACTATAAAACAAATGCGTTAATAAAGAGTCTATAATTTGACAAGGATTATTATATTCGATGTTGACTAATGAATATTTGATCTGCATCAAATACTGACCAGTGAAGGCGATCGGCTTACAATTATTACGACTGAATTATGAGGGCTAGTGACATCTATCTGCATCAATATGCCTATCAAAAAACTATGGGGCGGAAATTTATAACTATACGTTCAATATCGATCGATCAGCGCAATTTATAAGAAACAAAGAAATATAATCCAAATAAATTTAGCAAATGGAAGACATAAGAAAAAAAACAGTAAAACAGTTTTCCATAGATCACCTTATGTTAACAATACAGCAGCTCGCGCGTTTCCTCATTCTATCGTTCACTCAATCGGTTTTTAAACCGCAGATCGAGTAGTCTTGCTGTCTCGTGGTGCAATGTTGTCATGGGAAATATCTCAATGTCATTGAGGTAGAAAACTATTTTTATGTTGCTTAAAAAAGAAATGTTTCCGGATATTTCATTTACCATTAATAAATATTTAGTTTTTCAATTTATTTTGTCTCATTGCATTTTTATTGTCTGCTGCTCACATTTTCAATAACAAAAATAACAAATTCAGCCCAAGCCTACTCACCCCTTTTTGATATAATGAGACCTTCTCGGGTTACCCGGTTTAAAAATAGATTTTGTTTTGCAGCGTGGGCCGTTTTATTGGGTGTTTCCACTGGGAAAGCGGATAGCCGATGTGGTTAAGAGCGATGTGGTCAGAACCGATTGGCATCAAGTTTCAATACCCGAGTAGCGCAGCAAACTTCCCCCAGTCGAATGGATTTCTTAGATCGTCGAGGGTTGGGGAAGGTAAGGCAGCGATCGAGGGAGAGGAGATGGGCTCCGCCCTCAACTGAAGCTGGCCCAGAGAAAAGTGAATCATGAGCAGAAGACGCACCGTTCTCAGAGGAGAGGCTGGGACTGGGTATTCACACACTCCAACATAACATCTGTATATCGTACATCTGGATTTCAAGAGATATTGTAGCACTGTGTATGGAAGTTTATGTGTAGTATTGCATGGAAATAATTACTGTGGCGTAGGAAAATGCTCGGCTTTGGGGTGGGGGTGGGGAGGCAAACTCCATGCTGACAATGAACACACACATTATGGAAAAAATGTAGAGGGTGCGTGAGTACAGGCATGCACGCACACACACATGTACATGATAGTAGCACCACAACATATATGCTGCTTTCTGTTTTAAGTGACAAAGCAACACTTAACAAAAATAGAACTCACTGAAAAATGACTCACCTAGTTATCATAATCACAAGAAATTATATAATATTTAGAATAACTTTATAATCATGTTAATCACATTCAAGATTTGCAAGTCAGTGTGCCAAAAAAAAACCCCCTTGCATTTTCTTTGATTAATGCCTTTGTTTTATAGTAAAGTAGTGTTTCTTTTTCCTTTCTTTAGGAGGGCTACATATAAAAAAAGCATCATTTTTGCTTATTCTTTTGCTTTCATAAATAAAGATGTCATTTCTCTCTCTCTCTTGGCTCCTCTACCTTTTTTTTTATTTTGTGAAGAATCACATCTCAAACATTGGGTCAGGAGTGACAAAAAGATATTGTTGCCCCCCCCCCCCACAGCATCATTTTTTGAGGGTTTGGCTGCCCTCTCTCCCTGGTACATATGCCACTGATGTTAATTTGGGACACCCATAGAGGAGACATGTGAATGTATAGTTTTTTTGCTTAATCTGAACATTTTTAATAAATACATTTCATACCTTGATTCATGTTAATGTGCTTAAGCAGATGGGGGATCATGAGTTTTTATTGGTATTTAAACTTAGCCTTAGTTGTGATCATTGTATATCATCACTTGCATCTTGATGTTAACGTGGGCACAGAGTTAAGCACAAAACAGCCCCCCACACATACACCCACACTTCTCTCAAGTTTCTCTGGGGGAGGTGGGGCGCAATCTCGCGTGGTATGTTGTAACAATGATTCAGCTCATGATCATGGATGCATGTGAATGCAAGAAAATAAGAATATCTAATATTAGGTTGCACTGCTGCTAAAGAAAAGAAGTCCTGAAATATGACATTTGGGAAGAGCAGAGAATTACCATATTCCGTA
Source organism: Marisa cornuarietis (assembly GCA_004794655.1). Taxonomy (NCBI): domain Eukaryota; kingdom Metazoa; phylum Mollusca; class Gastropoda; order Architaenioglossa; family Ampullariidae; genus Marisa; species Marisa cornuarietis. The sequence goes on along the minus strand of SMMW01000617.1, from coordinate 10,990,186 downwards.
AAAATTTCAGTCTATGAAGAGCTTTACACCATACTCAGCCAAACATTAAGAAATTACCCTGAAAACAGCCTTCCACTTTATTCCAATGATTCTGGCAGTAAACATACACCAGGCATGGCACTGTACCTACCATACTCATATTAGTACATAGAGTTTGTTGGGAACTGTACAGAAAAACAAACTATGTGTAACAAATAGTACAAATGTTTCACAGAATCATGCAACCTTTGCAATGGCTTTCATTACATCACATATTATCATTTGAGATAACCATACTGATTTCATACATGATTAGGGCTCAGACAAGCTAGGAGTACAAGCCCAAGGATAAAATTTAACTTGATGAAACCAAATTAAAACTGGAAATAAATTATTGCATGACAGTAATACCACCATTGGTTTGGTTTAGTTGAACAAAAATTAAATGTTAATATGCAGCATAAAACTGTATGATGGGCAAGTGTTAAGTAAAAATTAGGGCTCATCTCTATGCGCCAAGATTATTGCATAAATACATATAAATGCACTGATACTGCTGCAGCACATATAGTCTTTGTAGAACCAACAGGCCATGACAATGAATTCTTAAGCTGATGTAGAAATTTAGAAATTGGTTACATAAAAATGCTTGTTCTTGAAGAAAACCTTATGCAAATAATGTTCATCAGAAAAATGTAAGTCAGATAACTGCTATAACTAAAATTTTCTAGATAGATCAATGCAGCTAAAATAACATAAAGGCTTTAAAAAACGAGGTTTTGACCTGAAAATGTGTTTAGATAATGAAATATAAAGAAATAGGATATACGGTTGAAAAAAAGCAACTTTTTGATCGTTTCTTCTTTTGGAATTACTGTAACTCTGTTAGATGTACTATATTTCTGTGCACTTTTTGAGCATGTGAACCCAGCATGCAAAATACTGATACAAATCATCTTCAGGTGACAGGGGGAGAAGTTATAGTTCTTGATTTTATGTCTCAGTTGCAACCTGGAGGCTGTTTTATGTTCACAAATGATCAAAAACTGGGGAAAAATGAGGATAACTGCCTCCAATGATTTCATGCACATGGAAAAACAAAATTTTCTCCAACTTTCATAATTAGCAAGTGTGCTATTTTGATATGTGATCCTTCATAAGTAAGTGAAACAAATGGCTGAAGTTGTATGCAAATAGCAGCAAAAAGTTCTCTTTTGAATGAATCCATCCACTATACATCTGAGCTACTTGAAAAAAAATCTGCCACTCTTTATTCTCAAAGTATTTATAGACATATATATGACTGGTTTAGGTGTGTATATAAAATTAATGCTTATAAAAGTACAATATAATCACAGTGATCAAATAAAAAGGTACTGTGTATGTGCTTTTGTATAGATATTTGTACACGTCATTGCTTGCATATGTCTAGACATTTATACTAAAGATCTCATCATTTGGCAGAGATTATATTCTTTCTGGGGTTAAACTTTGTTCTGCTTCTTTTTGGTAAAGTTACTTAAACTCACTTTACAGAAGAATTCCTTAAGTGAAACTTTGAAAAATAAACCTATGTAATTTATAAACCAATCAGTAATTGTTTCCAAAAGTGTAATTTAATTAAGTGAGAAAGAAATTAAGCACTTAATAAGGAGGTAAAAACCTAACATATGAAACCAACTGTTCCTGTGTCAAAAGATATTTTATGCAATATGTCAGTACTGCAAACCATCTCAGCTGAAGGTGGTGTGCAAAGTAACATGCCTATTATGCAGCTTATAGGTGCTGATGAAGGCATGCAGACACATGTCAAAAGGTCCTGTAAGTGCTACTTTTTCTGTGTAAGGGGGTGGTTCTACTCTTTCTTCTACCATAATATATACATATAAACAAAAAAAATTAGAAAAACATAAAAAACTTTAAATATCAATTGTGATGCTATATTAATATTTTCCACTTATTCAGAAGCTTCTACTGTTCATTATATCACAAATCAATGGGTCAGTTTTTATCAGGATGACAGTTTTCAGTAGAAGCTGATTGAACAATCTAGGAAGGGAGTGAGAAGCTTACCTGTTCAATGTGTCTATGAACCTGCAAATTTGGTCTTTTAAATTATGACTGGGTCAATATTTATGCAGCTCACCCAGAAGATTATTTACAATCAGGGTAAGGAAAACAATAAGCAAAGTCTTTACTTTGCAGTGCCACCACCTCTGTGGTGCCACAGCTGGAGGTTATTTACAAAGTCTTACCTTTAATATAATATTAGGACAGGTTGAAAATCAGCTTGACATATAGCCTAAGGGGGAAAGTGGAAGTTTTGTAGCCTTTGACAAGTGCTGAGTGGGTTGAAACTTTCTACATCTCTTTGCAGCTTCAGTGGCACTAAAAGCACATAAATAGCTGGAGAGTCAGAAATGCTGTTTTAAGGGACAGTCTATGTAATATATAGCAACTGCTTGAAAATTAGCCTCGGTTCAACAAGTTGCAGATTGACAGAGTCTTACAGGATCAACAAGCATTCTGGTCGGAGAAAAACTAGATTTTACAAGTTTAAAAACAATGATTTACTTCATGCTTCCAGATTTATTCATTAATGGGAGCACTCTATGTAAAGCTGTAAAGCCACCCACATGAAATGTAATGTCAGTTTTTAAAATTGCACTTTGAAAGAAAAGAAAATAGGGATATTTTAATGTTCTCAAAAAATGAGATGAATAATATATACAGCAAACTGGTCTTCATCGTTGAAAGCACATAAGCACATGTACATGAAGGTGCAGTTTCAACTGTTTATCTCACATCACTCCAACATACAATTTTGGGGAAAATCAATAACCCCATTGTATGATCCACATAGGGATCACTTTAGGGTCCCTTGGGTAGCAAGATAAGGGATTGGTGGTAACAATATCTACAAATATTTGAAATAAATGTACACAAAACGTTCACAATATATTTATGAACAGAGGTGCACATATGCATGCACACACACTCTCGCAAACACATACACAATGATGTTAGCAAGGAAACCATGATAGCATATGTCAAGAAAGCATAAGCCAAATATAAAAAAATTGTAGTAACAAGGAATTTAATATTTAAGTTTGAAAGTCCTCCTACATGTTAAAGGGCATGATGTTCACTAATGTCTTTATCCAACTAACTAGATGACTTGAAGTTGATATGGATATTACTTAATTTGCCACTTCAATTCCAGAGGCCTTCTCACCATTGGTAGCACTCCCACAGATGAAACGAGGTCACTCCACAGGTGAAGCAGTGGAACTGATCTCTTCTAGTCAAAAACTTTCCACTTTAAAAGTCTATAAAGAAGAATTGTTGGTGTTCCATGCATGGTACTGATTGCAGGGTGTATGTATCTCTGGCAAAATACATTGTCTGCAACATTGGCTGAATTTTTCATGTGGCTTTTCCATTCCAGGGGACTGGCTCACATCATTATTCAAGGATATTAAATCTGGGTTTATGGAATGTCAAAGCCATCAAGGACTTTTATGATCACACTGCTAATCTAGCCTTTGCATAGCTGGGACCTAGTTTACTGCTGTCTCTCTCAACACTGATAATCCGGCTTTTGCATGCCCAAGACCAAGCTTACTGCTCTGTCTCTCAACACTGCTAATCTGACCGTTGTTCACTGTTCTTGTAGCTTGGGTCATCTTGTTAGTTTGACAAAGAAATGTCATGGTAGAATTCCTTTACTCAAGATACTATAGATGACCTGACTACTTGAGTCCTCCCACCTCTTTGGAATGCATTCTTCTGGGCGAAGACTGGTTGGGTGGAGTGGTGGCAATTTGACCAATGGGAAGCAGGCATGTGGAATTGAAGTGGCAAGTAGGGTGATCTCTGTATAGTTCAGGGAGTCTGGTAAGTAATTTTTTTCTCTTAAAAATTTAATACAATCATGTTCTACAAGCAAGAGTCATGTCATAGCTCACAAGACCACAGTGTTTTCTTATAGAATTTGTCTGTGACTAGTTGACAATCTAAAATCCAAGTCACCTAAAGTAGTATCAATGCTAACAGACACATAATCATCAATAATACAAACTGCTGATAACAAGCAAGTCATGTCATAGCTCACAAGACCACCGTGTTTTCTTATAGACTTTGTCTGTGACTAGTTGAATATCTAAAATCCAAGTCATCTAAAGTAGTTATCAATGCTATCAATGCTAATCATCAATAATACAAACCGCTGAAAACAACAAATAGTTGTAATAAACTATCTTTATCAAATAAACTTTGAATGGCCAAGATGAATAAAATTCACAACTAATGCTCTTATAAATAAGACAGCACAGGCTGCCTAACCATCAGCAACAAATAATCTGTACAACAATAGGCATACTGCAGGATGGTCTTGTCATTGATAATATGGGACGCAGGTGACCACATGATAAATGACTGCTAATAAAGGCTGATAATCTGGAATTATGCATAGCTTAAAGTAACATCCACTTCAGACAGATTATATATATATATAAAAGTAGGTGGGACTATGAACTCATTTCTGTGAAAGAAATGCATAGCATGAAACATTAGTACCTTCTAATACTTCATTAATTACAAAAGTCTAAACTAAATTTTTCAAAAAAGTATCCAGTCCCTTTTTTGTTGGGTACAAAATAATACTATTAAGGAATAAAAGCAGATATGTTTCAATTAGTTTATAGGGGTACAAGCATCTGTATGCTAAACTTTGTTTTGAATTTCAGGTGACTAAAACAATTACAGGCTCACCCAAGTCAGATATGAAATTAAGTTCACAGCTGCTGTCAATTTAACAGAACACGAAGCTGTAATTTGTTACCAAAATGCACATGATTAATTTATTCTTAGAGAAGCAAACTCAGACTGGCTCGAACTTCTGATGTTACTGACGATCACATCAGTGCACAAGCCCCACTTTTCCTGGTTGCTTTTACAAACATCATAAAAGCATGATAAACACATTACAAAGCTGGTTTCAACATCAAAACCCATGGTATTCATCATAGCAAATAATTATTTATCCAAAGTAGTTTTTGTGTGAAAAAAATGAGGCACCATAAAAACATTTCACCTGTGGAGTTAAGCATTCACTTTCAAATCCCACTATACTTTTTTTTCAACTTCTCCCTCCTCTTGGAAGAGTACTGCTTATGCTGGTGACTGAAATTATTTAGAAATGTCAATAGTCCTAAAAAGGCTTCAAAAGCTATAAATCAGACTGAAAAGAAGATGTAATCCAAAACACTTGATAACCATATTAGACATTAACGTTATAATAAATAACTTACTTTTCCTAAATTGCCTTCCTTAATCACATGAAACCTCTACAAAAATGTATCTTAACTGTGTATCAAAGCCTTCAAGATTTAAATATATCCACCTGTGGATGCAAGGAAGGATGATGGGGAATATGCACAAAACACAGATGTAACCTAAATGAAAGGAAAAAAGCAAACAAATGTGATTAATAAGCCAAATAATTTATCAGTGTGCTTACCATCCACAGTAAGCTGAACCATTCTTTTCATAAGCACTTGAGATTTAAAACTAGCAAAAATGTACAGAAGTATAAAAGCAGTAACACAAACAACTTGAGGAGAGAAAGCAAGCAAAAAATAGCCACAACAGAAAACAAATATCTCTTATCTCTGTTTCTCTCTCTCTCTCTCTCTCGCACACACATATATATATATATATATGTTATTAAGGGATCTTTGAACTTTGGAAAGAGAATCGATTCATGAGCAATAAGTCGAAAGATATCTTGACATACAACCAGTTCTGATCACACTAAAGTAAAATCTTAGCTCATGCACAATTGCTAAATGGCAGTTAACTTGGAGTTAGACATATCAATTGTAAGTCATTTCTTCTTATCTTATAAACTTTACAAGAAAAGAAAAAAAATCTTATAATTTGTCTGTTGTGACTTTTATTTGGCACAAAGCTGTTATTACTATGTCGGCAATACATTTCCCAGTTACAAATAATATTTACGATTGTACACTTCTTCATTTCTATCACATGGGCATACGCGTACAAGCAAACACACACACACACACACACACATAAAACTACACTCTCCTTTATCATTTAAACTGATTATACTGCATGTCTGATAGCAAATACTTCCAAAGTTAACACCTGTAACTAAGAGAGAGCAAGAGAGTGTGTGTGTGTGTGTGTGTATATTTCTGTGCACATATGCATACAGACATGCAGGTGCAAACAAATGTATATTTGTGTTTGTATGTGTAAATTCTATTCATCATGTAAGCTTATGTTTATAATGAAAAACTGGGAGAGAATACTATCAAACTTTAATCATCAATGCATTGTTTATATCAGGAAGAACAGAGTAAATGAATTTGGCCTTCAAAATAAAAAAGTTAAAAAATAGTAATAAGAAAAAAGACTAATAAATTTTTCAGATTAAAAACATACAAGTAACAACTACATTATCCATAAAAAGCATGAAGACATTGAAAGACATTAAATTTCAGTTACTTACACATTAGCTGGCACACTGACTAGTGCCAAGAAATCAATCACTGTTGGTAACTGCCGTATGAGCAACTTTTTATGTAATACAGAGTATCTTGACCATACACTGAACCATGTTATACGCATACATTTATATTAATAATCTAAAATACTCTCTTTAAGCTTTGTTTCAGCAAGCTCAACTTGACTCAAATACCAAAGTAAATATAAGAGAACAAAGCATGCATTTTGGACTGCTGATAAATGAGCTCAGTTATTCTTAAAATGGAACTTACGTTAGAAAATAGATACAGGAAAGAAAAGAAATTAAACTGTTTACAAATCTGTGCATCCCGTCTTTTGTGTTTGCACAATTTTAGTAATGACGAAAGGATGAACAACTGTTCCTTAAAATATTTCTTTTCCTTTTTCAAATCATTGCTCTTTAAAAATCTATAAAAATCTACTTTCCAAACATTGGGAAAACATACTGTGACAGTGATAAATCTCCAAGGAGACTTTGGTTTTTTTTGACAATTAAATTATATGTCAGATCAATGCTCTCTCTTCTTGTACACAATCATCACCAGAGTTTTATAAATCCCCACCAGTTTTTCTTGGCCATGCTTGCAGGATGCTTTGAAGGAAGAAATGTTAAAACAACTGCAATATTAGGGAGTTGATTGGTCAAACTATTATCATCTGCCACAAAAAACTAGTTATAACAATTCATATTGTATCACATAAACAGTAAATTACAAAAAAGTAGAACACAAAAATCAATCATCAGGGGCTTCAGTTATGAACCAAAGGCACATCTGTGCCTCCATAATTGTTATTACCTTATTTCTCTCCTTTCTTTGGTGGCTGTGTCATGTCCGAGTCTAGATGCTGCCGTAAACTGGTTAGTTTTTGTTAAATTTTCAGATGCCAAATGCTTGGTGTCTTTCATTAACTACAGCACTAGCAAGTTCTATAGCTATGGACTGTACACTGTACAAAAGATTGGGGTGTTTATGTTATCTACCAGCCTTCTTGGTCTGTGCATGTTTTCAATACAGGACCCTGTGACACTACTGGTTCATAGCTATCGCTGAGGTAGCTACATCTCTGCATCATGATTACAGCCCCTGGTTTATATTTGTAAAATTTAAGCAAGAATATCTTGGTGATTTTGAACAACTCACAGGAAGAATAGGTCTGTGTGAGAATGTCTGGCTGTTAAAGTCTTTGTGGACAAGATCGAGGACTGAAGCTTAGTGGTGGAGTAGGTGCAGCCCCTCCCCTCAAAAAAGATACTGAGGGGACAAGAATGTGAATGTCATTCACTGTCATCATGGATTTTGTCCCCACCAAAGCCAAGCATCTTCCTACACTGCTATTCAGATGAGAAGAACTGAAGCCGAGATGATGCTGAACAATATCTGGACTAGAACTCAACATGAAAATTTCATTTCACATAAAGATTTTTCAGTCAAGATGGCTGAAAATACTGGGCAACTCTACATTACCAACTGGAGCAAAAAACTGGCCACTATGACATGTGCAGTTTCCATGAGCAGTATTAAAGATAATGCAAACAATCATTTGATAAATCAAAAGTCTGAAGGGTAAATATGAACAAATATAAACAAAGTTACCTCAATTCAATAGTATAAAAAATCTTAGGCTAAATAAGTGATGATCTTGAAGAGATTTCAAGACAGCGTTCACTTTTAAAACCAAGCAAATAAACCAATTTTATATATATTATAACTATCATTATTAATATTGATTTCTATTTTGTTATTATCTAAGTGTATTTCTTTTTAAACATTGGGGTGGTGGTAAATTCTGCTTACATAGTAATGCATGTGTATAATATATTAATTTCAGTCACAGATGACTCTAGAATCTGCTACCATTAAAATAAGATGCCTAAAATAAAACTTTCTTAGCTATTTTTTGTGTATCTGAGAAAAGCTAAAAGGACTCCCACTTTTCTAATAAGGTATATTGTTTAAAATCTCAGCTAAAAATTTAGAAAATCTCTATATAAACATTGCTTTGGAACATCCTTACAAAATATATTTCAATATCACCTTTACATTTGCCTTCATTTTACTTTACATAAGGCACACATGCTAGTGAAATAATTTACAAAAAGTGCAAAAATGTTTTGTTGTCTATACTCTTAAAAATAAAAGGCTCAAATTTTTTCTGTTTGCTAAAATGTTCAGCTCCTTCAATGACTCCCAACAATCCATAATTAGTTCTGGGGAAAAGAACTGTCAGCTTTGAGAATGGCCAGTTTCAGGAACAGCCATGTCTACTCCCAATAATTGATAGATTCATCAGATTAATTTTGTTCGAACACAATTAATATCCTAGATATCACAATTCCCCTACCCCTTTTGTTGATAGTAAGATGTCAAGAGCCCATTCATGACAATTAGAAAGATTTGGCAGGATCTCTACCCTACAATTTAACAACTCACTGATCCATGGTTCCTAAAGAACATACTGCATAATAAAGTGTCTTTTGGTTGAGATAAACTTCATTTCAGACTAAGAAAAATAATCCTGATTATTGTTATTTGCAAGCCTTGCGAGACAGCACAATTGCTGAAGAAAAGTTCCCACAAATTTGACACTGCTATTGTCACATGATGCATTTCATAGCTCTGCATAGTCTCTGTGTCAAGCTGTACATCTAAGTCACATTCAAAGAGACATATTCTGAGAAACTAATGGAAGTGAAATATCTCCTGAGGTTTTCTTAGCAGTGACTCTCAAGTCAATGCCATTGGTGCTTTTTTACTTTCTTGGTTTATTGGTATTTTACACCAGGAAACTCAGACTATGTTGTGGCGAAATGGCCAGACACAACAGTAGCACATCCAGAGAAAATATTAGAGTGGAAACAGAGATCTAGAACCCTTGCTCCACAATCTTTGATGTCTTGGTGTATTTTTATGGCTGCTGGTTGTCAGTGTCTGCTGCCTCGTCTTTTGGTGCCTTCAAAGGCATCGTGCATGACAAATGCTGAAAGAAAAGGCAAAAACAATTTGAAAACAAAATTTCAGAAGTGTCTACCACATACATCACAAAATTTTTCTTTAAAAACTAAATTTCAAACCTGTCTACAGCATACATCACAGAAGTTTTCTTTGAAAAACGAAGATGTCTTATCAAGGTACATCATCATGGCATTGGAACACATGGCAGTTTGACAGTATCCTTGACAAAATCAACATTACAGAGTAAAGTAACTTTTACTTATTATTCTCAAAACCTTTTATGCACTGAATCTGTAAAACTGTAAGCAGTGCTAGCTATCTTTAACCTATTATTTTACTCATCTGAGAATCAAGCAAGTTTAATGGTTTTTGATTGATCTGGAAGAACAGAAACTCCACTAAAAGATGCATTCAATTCATTTTCAAAAATACAAACTAAAATGAAATGTTCTTCTTAACTTTAAAGTTTGTCATGCATAGTCTCAATGTAACATCACTCACGCTTGTAGAAGGCTGTTGAGAATTTTACTGTTGGTACTAAAGACTGGATTTTTTCTAGAATAGTGGACTCCTTCTCCAAGTCAGCCCGCACATTCCAAATCTGCACAATGTCTTCACGATCTCTGAGACTGATGCTGATGCCACTGACCTGATCCCCTGTTGGAAGACATACTTTTATCAAGGTTTTCAAACAAATATGGTTTATTTAATCACTTTATTTTCAAAATTCAATTAATCGATTCAGCAGGAAGCAATTAGATGGTGTGGCTTTTGGAATAATAGCAGATGGGTATGTGATTATGAGATGTATAGATTGAATTAAGCAGGAGTAGAAATGGTGCAATTTTTATTAAAACAAATAACTTGCACCACTTGTGCACTTGTGCATTTAAGGTTGAACAAGAATGAAACAATGCATTCAACAACACTACAATTTTATTATTGTTCTTTAAACCATTTCCAGTGATCATTAGATCTTTCAAGAAATGTCATGGAATTAATGAGGAAAATTCAAGAATTGGCCAGTGTGGGGATGATGGTAGTGGTGATGATAATGCTAATGAGTGACAGATTGAAAGGGGGATATGAGAGAATATTCAGCATTTTTTCCTGTATATCTGTGCATCGTCAGGCTACTGAGACTAAGACCTGATTATAAAAAGAGATAAGAAGAAACAATCTTAAGTCTGGAGAATATGTTTTCATAGACTTTTTGGATAATGAAGTACTGTATTCCTGAAGTTATTAAGCAGATAGCGCTACAATTTATTATTATTATTCCCGTTTCCACGCGTTTTCTCTTTTTCTTTCCTGTCGTCTTTGTTGGTTTCTTCAATTTCTCCCTATCATGATTATTGTTGTTATAATCAGTATCATTTTTAAAGCCCCATGAGCTTGTTTATAGGGTTGGGATATGACGCTATAAAAGTAATCTTTAATATAAATATAATATAAAACAAGAATGTACTGCAAGCACCATCTTCCTATGACTATTCAAGAATCTGGTCTTAGCTGCGAATATTTAATGGGAGATAGCCCAATCTCAAGCCCCGAGATGGTTTGCCATTAGGATGATAGACTTACCTTCAGCCATGCAGTCTGACAACTGCTCCCCAATCGCTGCCAGAAGCAACTCCTTCCACACAACTGACTGTCAAGTAAGAGAAATCAGCATGACAGTTTTTAAATTAAGTTTAGAATTGCCTATAAGGATTGTGCTAGAGAGATACACACCAATCAGAATAATAAAAAACATTTCAGATTACTTACTGTATCAGCTTTGTTACACTTTAGTCGCCAGTTTCCACCCTGTGAGTTCTCCTCATCCTCCCTGGAAAAACACACAAAACTGAGCTGAAGATCTGTGGTATATAAACTGTACAAACAGCAGAAATTTAAAACAGGGCAATTTTGTTGTCAACATCTTGTATCCAATAATTTTGTGAGCACAAAGTAACTATAAAAGACAGGACCGAAATCAGAAAGCAGAAATCGCCAAAAGTGATCTATGATAAAATCCGTCATAAGGAAACTGCTTTCTCTAAGCATAATAGTAATGAGAGGTTTTTAAACCCAAGTGTTCAAACTAACCTTGACTGTCCCATCTTCCTCTTTTTCTTTCATGTTTTGCTATTGCATCTATATACTTTTGATGCCTTTTGGTTTGTATGCATGCTATGTTCATTTTGAGTTTATATTTAGATATTTGTGTATTTATATTGTTTTGTTTTTGTAAAGGACATAATGCCTGCTATAAAATAGGGAAATGAATTATCAAAATTTTCTTTCTCCTTCTTATTATTGTTGTCATACCCTCTCTCTCCCTCTCTATGCGTGTTAGATTGCAGGTGTACATCTGAATATTTTGGTCTGTTAAAGCACATAAAACTGCCTTTGAGTTGGGAAAATAAACTAAAATAGTCATCTGTTATCATCCTTATTACAGAATGGGTAAGCAGAGAAAAGTTTTGCATGCCCACTGGTGAAAATGAAATGTGGTAATGAATATCAACAGATGCATTCTTCTTCTTCTTATTCCTGTACGCTCCCAGTGGAGCATAGGGCCGCAACCACACCCCGCCAACGGACCCGGTTCTGGGCACTCCTTTCTAGTTGGGACCATGTCATGCCAGCTGTCTCTGCCTCTCTGTGGACTGATCTCCTCCACGTCTCTCTGGGTCTCCCAGCCCTGCGCCTCCCCTGTGGGTTCCAGCCCAGAGCTTGTCTTGTTAAGTTGTCGGCTGGCTTTCGTAAGGTGTGACCAATCCAGCCCCACTTCCGCTTCCTGATGTCTTGGCTAGCAGGTTTTTGATTGGTTCTCTCCCACAGGTCTATATTGGAGATCTTATCAGGCCATCTGATGTTGAGGATGTGGCGCAGACATCTGTTGACGAATGTCTGTATCTTGTTAGTAATGGCATTTGTCACCCGCCATGTCTCGGATCCATATAGAAGTATTGCCTTTACATTTGTGTTAAAGATGCGGATCTTGGTGTGTAAAGATAGAGCTTTGGAGTTCCAGATAGGTCGTAGGGTGTGGAATGCAAGCCTGGCTTTGTTTGTTCGGCTTCTTGCATCCTCATCTGAACCTCCATTTTTGCTGACTATGCTGCCAAAGTAGGTGAAACGGTCAGACTCTGTAATGCATTCCCCATGCAGTTGTAGTGGGGCTTCTTGCTTGTTGTTGACCCGCATTACTTCCGTTTTCTTGATGTTGATGGTCAGGCCCGTCATTGCTGCTTCTTCTGCGAGCCGAGTGAGCTTTGTTTGTGCGTGTTGTTGTTTGTGGGACAGCAGGCTGATGTCGTCTGCAAAGTCGAGGTCTTCAAGTTGCCTGGCGATGGTCCACTGAATGCCCGTGTTACTGTTAGAGGTAACAGATGCATTAAAAACAGGCAAATAGAAAAACAGAAAAAACAAAATGACATCTAAAACATTGACATGCAGACAGAGGAAATCTTACCACACTGGACGTCTCTCATTGCGCATCAAGTGGTAGCTGTAACGAGGACTCAGCAAGCTAGGATCTGGAATATTGTTGTACACACTCCAGAATCCCTGGAAAAAGTGCATTATAGTAATACTCAAGTCAGTAATAACATGAGAAAATGATACAGTTGAAGAAAGTAACATTCAAGAACCTTAACAGAGACTAAATTACATAACACAATTACAATGTATAAATAACATCACATTATGTTCCACATCAACCTGCTCCCTAGTTTACTTTAAACCCTTTTGATGCCATTTTTTTACTCAGTGCAGGCACTGAGAATGAGGAAAGTCCAGCATGTTCCAACTATCATCAATCACCAGCCCATAGAGGATGTCAACCATTTTATCTATTTAGGCAACACCAGGGGAACAGACAAAGATTTCAAGTGTATAATCATCACAGCATACTGTGCGTTCACTGCTCTGAAACCAATCTGAATGATGCAACCAACAGGATAATTTAACAAATTTAACAAATAGAATACCAAACTGAGGCTCTTCAACATAAATATTAAGTCCATATTTCTCTATGGGTCTGAGACCTGTCGATGGATAATAAGCCTGGACCAGAGACTGCAAATCTATCTTCATCAGATCTCATCATTAAGTTACCTAGATGAAATTTCCAACCAATTGGCTCTGGGACCAAGTCAGGCAAGAACTCATTTTCAAGACCATTCAGAAAAGAAAATGGAAGTAGACTGGGCACATTCTGTGCAAAGAAATCAGCATCCCACATACTTCCCTAGATTTTCCCAAAGATGAAAAAGAGGACATCCAGCTCTTATGAAGTGCAGAACAATTGACCTGGAGCTGAAGACATTGGGTTGACACCCACACAAATACCCACCCACACAGACATATACAAATGTTTAAAGGGAAAGAGACAGAGACATACAATGGGGAAAGGAGAGAAAGAGGTTATGTAAAATGAGAAAGAAACAAAAAATAAATGTTCTCCTCCTTTAAAACTAGTAAGAAAAGAACATTTAAAGTACCTGAACAGTATTGACTGTGTAAATTTTTTTCAGTGTAGCCTCATACTCTGCTGCTGAAGTTCCTCGTACAGCTCTAAATACAAGAAAGAATTATAATTCAAAATAGGGAAATTCCATAAACAATTATAGCTCCTAAACTACCAATAAAACTGGGTAATTGGACACTGTGTGTTAAAAGATAAACGAGAGAGAGAGAGAGAGAGGACAGAAAGAGAAGAATTAGATAATCATATAGGCCTATCCCCTACTCACCAGTACGTAACTCGATCCTGATTCCCCCTTTCTCTCTCCCTCACACACACACACACACACATACAGGCCTAAAAATGACAGAATAGTGAGTGTGAGAAAAGAACTTTAATCCTTGATCGTTAAAACATCTTATAGTATATTCCCTAAATAACTTATCAATACTGAGGCGAATTAATGTGTTTACGAAAAATCCTAGTGGATGTAAACAAAAGCAGACGACCTTCAGTTCAGCGAGTTTTCAAACAGAATCACAGACTTCTTACTTGTCAAGCCAAAAGGTCCATGCTGTATTTAATGGAACTCCATTTTTTTCCACATCAGAGATCTCATTGATTGCTTTCCTGGCTAGTTTCGGACTATCCACACCTTGAGTTTGTTCGTCTTTCATAGCGTCAACCGTGGATGCCGCCATGATGACCAGGTGACAAAGTCACGTGATCAAGCAAAACGTCTTTTTTGCGGAATTAATAGTTACCACGCAAATCGACATAAAACTCAATCAATCAAACAAAAAGAAATGGAGAAAGACAAATTGGCACATCTTCATTAAAAGTTAACGAGCAAAAGGTCGACAGAGGAGAAAGTAGAAGTTGTAAGTGAAGTTAGTAGCCATAAGATTTTTTTAGTTTTTAATTAATTAATTGGCTACTTGGAGATATTAACTTAAAAAATAGAAATTGCTTTTTATATGTAGTTTATATGTAACAAAATCCAATGGCAGCTCCCTCCGTGAAAGATGTAGTCATTTACTTCCGGTAGATCATGTGATACTGAGGTCACATGCAGGCAGCTTTCTAAGATGGCAAACATCACTTTCGTTTGCTTGATCGTTTTCGTACTCAGCCTTTTCCTACCAGTCGTCGAAGCGTTTGACGCTGGAGATGGCATTGCCTTGTTTTTGGGACTGACAATAGGAATCCTTGGAATATGTGCATGTCTTGGCGTGTACGCAAGACGAAGAGCGAACGCGTAAGTTGCGCAGACGACGTGGATGATCAGATCATGGAGCTGGTCAACCATATTCGAACCATGGTCAAACCGTCAGGTTTTGATCCTCAGAGCATCAATTCTTTTCTTCAGCATGTGATGAGAGGACTGTCTTTTGACTAACAGAGATATGCTTTGGCTTCCGAAGGATTCGTCAGCTTGAAAGCAACAATGAAGTACAAGAGGGGCGTCATTACTCGGTGTAATACCTCTGTGCCATGAACGAGTGAGGACAACAAAAGGGACAACAGCTGACCTGCGGGTTCATCCAGCTTTGTAAGGACACGGTTGACAACGACTGTAAGGATGTGGACTGTGAACCAACCACTCAGAAGAAATGGCAACTTATCTGTTGCTGAAACTGCAGATTCTTTGTTGCTGAAGCGATCATATTTGACCAACTATATGTAATTTGTTTTTCTTTTTGTGTTAGAATATGTAAATATGTGGTAGTTACATATTCTTAATGAAATTACACTCATCATTGTGACTCAAAATGTAACAAGATATAACAGCTGTATAATCTTGCTGAGTCTTTATCTGTGTAATGTATTCAATGAAAAATGTGTCTTGTGTGTCTTCCCCTTCTTTCTACCAGTGTTTCAGTTTATAAATTTATGTATTCTCATTAAATCTATCATATTTAACACAGACACACTTTTTATCTTTTTAGAATTAGAAAACTTAACAAACAAATGTTGAAATGAGCCTGGAAAATAGTTTCACTTAAGGAGTATTTTGATATTTACCTTTATTTCAAAACATGGAACAAATGATAAATATTTTGTGTATGTTGCACAAGGAGGAAGAGTGTCATGTCGTTAGATCCTGTTAGGAAGAATTATAGCTGCACTTAATCTTGTATTTCTTTGCTGATAAAAAGATAACTGTTTTATCTTTGTAATCATGTGACAGCATTTGGCTTACTCATACTATAAGAGATACATATTATTTTTCAAGTCTAGCTTATCCATTGCTACATTAAGTAATGTGTTGTCAACTGTCTTCTTCATCTTCTAGAGCAAAATTTATTTTTAGGAAATGAACATCAATCAAAGAATATGCCTGAAAAAAATCATGAATATTGATCTGCTTCAAAATTCTTGGAGTCATCTGCTTGCTAATGCTTTTTACTCTTTTAAAAGAAACTTTGATGATAGCTTTGTGCAGCACATATCCTCTTTTCCCAGGCGGAGGAATATTATCTATAAGTATTATCCTAAACGTAAGCCTAAAGGAATCCATTTGAATGTTATAAAATACTTTTTTTGATGAGTAGTTTTTAGAAGAACATACTGATACATTTTCTGGTTGTATTAAACAACACTGACCTTGGTTCTCTGTCATTTTTAATGCTAGTTTTTCTTTTGAAATGTTTCCTGTATGTGTAAACATAGGTTGTGCAAATTCTTATCTGGATATTGCTGTTAATTATTAGCACTATTTGTATATTATGCAGAGATAGCAAGGCATATCAGAAGTGAGCTTGATGGACTGATTACATTGATGGAATTTTTCAGTGAAATCTTTAAAAGATGGGGTGGGAGGTGAAGCTAGATTGTGATTGAATTATCTGTAGCTGATACAGTTGTAATTGTTAAGCTGTTTCTGTTACCATTTTTCGATCTCTAAATACATTTACACACACAAGAATTGGATCAGTCATGTCTTTATTTGCTGCTTGTTTCTGTTATTTTTTTCATTTTTTTACCAACTTGATTAACTTATTATATGAGTAGGATTAGTTGATTGTTGATAAACATTGCCATATAAATCTGTTATTTATGTTCTTGGTGATTTTTGTCAAAGTATAGCATGAATGGTTAGAGAAAGTTCATTTTCAAAACTTGCAGATCCATCAAAACACAACGATGTGCTTGAAATACTTTTAATGTGCAGACGACACTTTTTTGTTTTATATTATTCAGCTAAAAGACATAATAAGCATATACCACAATTTATCCCCCAGTGTTAGGAAAGCATCATCATAATAATTGTATTAATTTTAAGTATGTTTTATCTTTAAATGTTTTGAAGGGTGTTAAAAGGTATCTATAAAATGCTAATTTGTCCCATTGGTGAAAAAATTCTGCATGAAATTAGCTAGGAAAAGCAGAAGAAAATGCTTTATACACTTCAGCATATAATGTAAAATGAAAGAATAATGATGTTTACAACATGGTTTTAAAATAGCAGTTTAGATCTGATACATATTCCTATGACAGAACAAGAATGTGTTTTCAACTGTGCGCACTGGTGGTTATCATTTTGCAGCATGTGATTTCCATATTTTGTGAATGTGTCTTCTGATTTGCATGCATGCATATGTGCATGTGCACATTCATTTGTGCACACACACACAACACACGCACACACACACAAACAAATACATATGCACAGAGATTCATTTGTATAGATCATTCGATACAGTTGGTTTATTTATTTAAAAAATGCTATGCTAAAACAAACTTTATTTTCTCTTTTTCTAAATGCTTAGCATGATTAGTGGATGTGAAAATACTGTTGATTTTAAGGGATTACAATCACACTGTTCTGCTTTGTAGCTATCACAACATAGCATCATACTATTGTCTGCAGACTGTCAACCCAATAAAAGTGCTGTCATGATCACTTTTAACCGGTTTTACCCAATTACGTGCCTTGATATCATTTGGAGCATGCCACCACCCTGTGATTTACAGATCTTCAGATGAACTTTTTATGAAATAATGCAACAGATTAAACAAAAGCTGCATATGTAATGTGCCATGTGCAAAACAATGAGCATAAGGGGAAAGAAAGCTCAGGCCCTTTCATATAAACTGTGCTGAGCGTCCAAACAACTAAGTGACAGTAGTGTTTTGGTCTTTTCGAGTTTCCGACAAGCTTTCCAAACATTCCTCATTCAGACCCATCACAATGTCTGCAGTTTGTTAAATTATCCTGTTGGTTGCATCTAATGTTATTAATCAGATCCTAGAAGAAAAACCATGGCATATAAGGAACAGAAAATAATGTTTGCTGAATAACATATTCCCTGTTTTCAAAATTCTTATTCTTGGATTAAATAATTTTGTTGTCAACATTCTTCTTGTAGTTTTTTTTCTGGAATTTATTTTGCATTTACAACATAAATATATGAAAAATAAATATAATAATAAAATTAAAGTAAATTTACATAGCACTAAATCCCACCAATATGAGCTAGCTCATGGCTCTTTAACTCCCCACAAACCCCCACCCGGGTCCCCCAAAAAACCAGAAATTAGGCTGTAAATGCTCCAATGCACAGTCAGAACCATTCACATAGGTACAAATCATATTTTGCTGCTCATTAAGTAGTCTGTGGAATGTCTCTTAAAAAAAACCATAATGAGTTCACAAACCATAGAAAGGGAAGCAGTGCATAGCCACAACTTCGTCCTTCATGTATTGCAGGTCCATTTGCTTTTTAACATCATTTCGGTCAGGTGCTTCATGAATTGTTGAAACACTACAAAAATCTGAAGAAGAAAATGAGATCATGGAAGACAGATTTCTATTTCTTTCTTTCAAGAGTACCAGATCAGTTAAACTGATTACAATACTCCAAAATGGCAAATGCAGTGGTGTAGCATCTTTTCACAGATCAAAGATGATTAGGAGTTCTACCCCTTGTAGCTTTTTTTCTGATGGAAATTTTTTTTCACGTTATGGAGCTAAATAGAGAATAGATTTGACAATAACCTTTTTGAAACACTCGGGAGAATGATATGTTGTCATGGATCAAGTTTCTTGGGTGAGGTTGTTGGGGAAGGGATAAGGGGAGAAAATAAAAATTGCTCTGCTGCATTAAATTTGTCTGTCTCCACTGGAGGTTCTGTCCCCTGAAATACCCCTTAGCCTTTTATTGATGTCAAAAGATGATACTTGAGGGACTATAGACACTTTGTGTCCTTTGCATGAAGAGGGTAAGGTCAGACAATGATCGAAAGACAATCAGGAATGGACAAACAAGCCTGGCAGGTCAAAGTGCTGAAGAGGTTTGCCAGAATGCTAGGAGGATATGATGAACACACCTTATACAGGCTTAGAGAAAATGCATTTAGATACAAAGAAATATAGAGAAAGGCACTTTTCTACACTGAGAAGATAAGTTTCGGCCAAAAATGTTAATCTAGTTTTGTAGCAAGCAGCTCTATGAGTCTGGGTTCCAAAAGGACAAACTCGACTATAGCAACAACGATAGGTGAGCATTATTTCATGCTTATTTAGGTGGACCGTACGGTATTACACGAGCAGCTGCAGTGTTCACCAAGTGCACAAGGAAGTGCAAATGTTAAAACATGTCGAAACTAGAGCAGGATATTTACCTTGTAGGGAGTACATTCTAGTTATAGTTTCAGGGGAACATGAGATACACCGATATTATATAATTATTATTATTATAAAGACATTTAGATCCTTGTAGAGAGAGGGGGTGTTTGCATGTATGTGTGCGCACACTATTGATGGAAATACTCCACCACTGTTTAAAAAAACGTTTTCATCTGTTTTACCGGGGCTTTGTAAATGCAGTAAATCAGAGACCGAACAAGCAGAGGTAACGTCCACCCAGGGAGTGAATGCAAGGGCGTGTAATCCATGCTGTGTGTACTGTCTGCTCAGTTCAAGGCCTTTGCTTTGTTACTTAGTGCAACAGCTTAGGCTTCTTTGCGATTGATATATTTTGCGTTTAAGGGCCCCTGGCGACTTGGTTCGAACACACTGTAAATTTTGCTAATTATTCCCCGAGGGCCGGGGTGAAGTTAGGGTGGGACTGAGGTCACAACCAAAGGAAGACAGTAAGCAGCCATCACTTACGAGTGATTACAAAATAATTTCTGATGCTAAACTAGAAAGTTCTTCAACTGCTGTTTCAGTAGAGAGTTATGACTGGTGAACATCTTTCTTAACTAACCTCAGTCGATATTTCCTGGACAAACAAAACAAAGACAAGTTGTGCCCCTTTGTAGCACACGCGTGCAAAGCAGCAAAGGTACACACAAATGCGGACTTGTTCAGTTTTTTACCCCTGTACCCTTACTCCCTATAAACGGACGGATTATAATGCAAAGGATGTGTGCTCTTCTTGAATGAATGGGGAAAACTTCAAGAATTACGCTCTGTGTGTGTGTGCGTGCGTGGGTGCGTGCGTGCGTGCGCGCGCGCGCCCATAGCAAAGAAAAAAAAGGTGGATCCGATAACGTGATCTTATTTTCTCTCACATTCCAACTAACAG
This sequence comes from Marisa cornuarietis, assembly GCA_004794655.1. Lineage (NCBI taxonomy): Eukaryota > Metazoa > Mollusca > Gastropoda > Architaenioglossa > Ampullariidae > Marisa > Marisa cornuarietis. The sequence continues at coordinate 10,969,709 of SMMW01000617.1, read as the reverse complement.
AAGTTACAGCTACGTTACTCGTGTTTAGAAAAAGTAAAAAAATCCCCACTTCCTTTTGCCTTTCGGCACGGCGTTTCTTCTTTCGGGACTACATGGGATCGAAGTGAGTGATACATACATATACATGTGTGCACAAACTTGTATTACACGTCCGTGATGTGTGTGAGTGTGTGCAGCGCTACTATCGCGAATTCTCGGGACACGCGAGTGTAAGCGAGACAAGACTAGTAGCGAAGATAATACTATGAGTATGATACACGGCGTTGTCTTTGCTTGACAAACTCCCAGCGATCTGTGCGCTCGCGGACAATAAAGAGCAACAGGAGACTAGCTGACCGCGTCTAGAGACGGTGAGTGAGCTCAACATCAGGGTGATGCCGACCGTCGCGTGCGTCTTTCTCATACTGCAACTCCTTGCTGCCAGGCTGCCCCTCATCCCTTATTCAGAGACTCCAGAAAGTACAGAACTCCACTGCACATCTGGTAATTAGAGCCACGAAAAGGGACCATGTCACTCCTCTCCTTCGTTTTCTACACTGGCTACCCATCCCACCTCGCATCCACTACAAACTGTCTGTGCTGTGTTTTAATTTCTGTGCAGGCTCCTGCCCTGACTATTTCTCTGAGCTTCTCATCCCTTACGTTCCAGCCAGACAACTACGCTCTTCGTTGGATGACCGTATCCTCACTGTTCCTGTCACCAGAACAACAGCATATGGTCACAGGATTTTTGGTTAATGTGCAGCAAAACAATGGAACTCTCTCCCTTTTCATATCCGCCACCTTCCTTCAACTGAATCTTTCAAATCTGGACTGAAAACGCACCTCTTCCTTGAGCATTACTCCTAACACAGTCCACACAATACTCGTCCTTCTTACCCTCCCCCCTTCTGCTCTTGCTAATTTTATACCCATCTTTCTCTGCAGAATCCCTATATTTTCTATATTCTGTTACTTGGTATCTTTTTGTGTTTTCAATCTTTGTTTTCTGTTTGTCGTCAGTATTGTCATTTATTCTTACGCCCCTCGTGTCCTATCTATTTAGTCTATGTCTCTTCCTTGCTTTAAGCGCTAAGAGCATGCTCTCTATGAGTGTGTATATGCGCTATACAAATCTTCATTTATCATTATCATAGAGTACCATCTAAATCTTAATGATTCTTAATTCGTCAATATCTGCTCCGCATAGTAGTTTCTTTTTGTTGTTAATTTGTAGCCACATACAGCATATTACAATGGGATAAAATAAGCATAAAAAACAGATGCTCTGGATCAAAATACACGAACCAAACCTAGTCACGAAGTTTCCCTTTACAAAGAAATTATTTCTGCAAAATTTGGTTAGTATCGATCAAACGGCCGGGTTGCATAATGATCGCGGATCCCATAACACACTCTGCTTTATTTGAAACTTGGCAGGATACTCGGCCTCGCCAGGGTTGCTTTCTGCTGCTAACCCTTCCAACATTTTGCCCATGCGTATTCATGTGCGGCGTCAGGGTATAGTAACTGCATGTAGCCGAATAGTCATCTTGATGTCGCCTCTCGAGACGAGCTGATAACTCATATTTCCAGTGAAGGGGGAGATAAACATGGTTGTGAGTCCGTCGAGGCCCCCTCCCCAATCTCCTTGCTGGCCCCCCATACCCTAGCGCCTTCCTCGCTCTCATTCTCCTTCCCTGTCTCTCTTCTTGTCCCATACCCTTCTTTCTAGGTCCTTCGCTCACATGTAATACTATCTCGAATTATGGCGATAAAATTTCTTCAGCGTGTATGCCAATTTTTTTTGTTGGTCGCATTGCTTCATCGGGAGCTAACGACATTTTACAACGCAGAACAAGGTACACTTGCCAAAGAACTTTTGACCTTCGTGTAATCGAAACGAATATTCTCTCCACATTGCTGGCCAATTAGTTGTCTTTGACTCCACAAGACGATCCCACACATATTTTTTGTGTTGTACTTTGTAACAGTACATTGTGCTTGGGGAAGAGCCCCACATAAAATGCTCTATCATTATTATTTGCTGGGAATCTGATGAACAGTGCAGAGGCTCTCTCTCTCTCTCTCTCACACACACACACACACACACACACACACACACACACACACACACACACACACACACACCGATACACAAAAGGCTCAGTTAAAGTGGATGGCTGCGTGTCTCCAGCAGTCTCTATTCGCTCATGAGTCCCCCAAGGCTCTGTACTTGGTCCTATCCTCTTTACCATGTACACCAAGGCACTTATTAACTCTGATATAATCTCACTCTGTATCCGATCAATTCTTTGCTGACGACACAGCTGTATACCAGCTGTTCTCCTTCTCAGCCACATACTGCTATTCAGAGCATTCAAGATTGTAAGATTGTATTTCTGATATTAGACTACCCACAATGAGGTGAAAGTAAATGACGAAAAAACAGAAGCTCTCTTTTTTTCAAGAGGAGAACCTGAGTTTGCCATTCACTGCCTGTCTCTGTTCATGTAGGTGATGCCGATGTTCCCTTTGTTACTTCACCGCGTAACTTAGGTTATATAATGTCTGCTGACATTTCTCTTGATAAGCATCTCTCTCACATCAGTCGTTCTGCATACTGTGAGCTCCGGAAGATCAGCCCCATTCGCCATACTCTGTCCATCTCAACCACCAAAATTCTCATCTGCTCATTTGTCCTGTCTAAACTAGACTACTGCAACTCTCTTCTTGCTGGCTGTCCACAGTACCCCATTCACAAGCTTCAGAAAGTCCAGAACTCAGCTGCTCGTCTCGTTTTCCCTCTGTGCTGGTAGCAGTGGAACTCTCTTCCTCTAAAAACATATCTTTTCAGAAAGTACGTACTATCCCTGAATCACTATTCGTTACTCCTTTTGCAGTACTGTCCGTCATGTTAACCATCATGTAATGACTCCATCCCACACTGTTTACAGTGCCTATATCCCTTCCGTAACGTTTTGGGTGAAGAGTGCACTTATAAATGGATGCGAGCGTGAGTGTACATATATATGTAGCTACTCTTGTGGCATTCTTCTTCCTTTTTCACACAAAAAGGGCCGGCCAACGATTCCAACATTTAATGTTACAAATGAAAAGTAGCAATGAGATGGTAAAAAAACAGAGAACTGTCTAGAACTAATAAAACTGACTCATACTGGAGGTTAAGGTCCCCTTTTCCCCCCAGCAAATGTCACCGGTCTGCTTTGTCGTTTCGCCGTACAGGTATATCCAAAGTAGGTGGACCACCCGCATGCAGGTTCACCTGGGTTGCTGAACGGCGAACTGTATCTAAAACAAGTAAAAGATTGCACGGAAAAATCCATCCAAAATCACAAATCACAATATAATGATCCCCGGGGAACACAGGAGTAAATCCCGACTTGAAGACCAGCATTGCTGTAGGTATCCCCAGTCTGCGACGAGTCAGCGCAGGAATGTTTCTAGCGTTTGCAGTTACCGCTGTGGAAGACCGCAGAACCTCAGAGATCTCCGATGAATCCCACTCGGAAGAAGAGTCCCTGGCGGATTGCAGCGGACAACTGCCGTCTCTGTGTCACTCAGTTTTCGCTGGAAGGTTGCTGCAGAATGGCTTCACAGTAGCAAAGTCCCAGGCGGATTGTAGTCAACAAATGCCGTCTCCATGTCACTCCATTCTCTCTTCAACGGTTCGCCCGTTACAAGACTTTCACTGACCTCGTGTAGGTCTGTCTCGCCTGAAAGATGTCAGCTGACTCTGGAACTCAGCTTAGCAGTGCTTCCTCCCCAGTGTAAGAAGGCTTCCAATTTCTACCCTTCGGTAGAGAGATGTCAGCGGCCGTTATGAAACGTCTGCTGGTGGTGTGCAGGTCAGTTCTGACTGTAAGATCTCCGCTAATGCCCGGGGAAACGTTAAGGTGGCTAAACGTAATTTCCCGTTCACAGGTTTTTGACCAATCGCATGCTAAGCAGCTGGGTTACTAAGGTGATTGCCTAGCGACACTAGCTATAGCTACGTGGGATCCACGCCGATCAAATACATTAATTTACTTTGTGGTGTAATCGGCGTGGATTCTCACCCGAATTAGACTGTGTCGGGTACAACTACACCACACCATGTCGACTTACTCCAAAAATTAATCTTTTGTAATTAGCAAGTCTCATTGTAAATGTCAGCCTGTCGTCAGGTGTTTTCCCATCTTTGTTCAAAAATGCGGTGGTGAGGCCACTTCTAAAGAAATCCACGCTTGACGTCAATGTCCTGAACAACTACCGTCCAGTTTCCAACTTGTCTTTTCTCTCTAAGATCATAGATAAAATAGTTTTGACACAGCTCTGGGCATACTTACAAGAGCACCATCTTCTTCCACAAGCTCAGTCGGCATATAGACCTTTCCACAGCACCGAGACCACTCTTATTAAAGTGAAAACAGACATATTATCTGCTCTTGACAGTGGTGATGTCTCTCCATTAACCCTACTGGACCTGTCTGCTGCATTTGACACTATAGACCACTCTCTGCTTCTTCACAGACTTCACACCCTCTACGGGATTTCTGGACCTGCCCTCTCATGGTTCAACTCCTATCTCACTGATAGGACCCAGACTGTGTCAGTTGATGGTCAGACATCTCGCCTTGGTTCACTTTTCTGTGGTGTTCCCCAAGGCTCAGTACTTGGCCCAGTTCTGTTCATCCTGTATACTAAACCACTTTCATCATGCATCCGGTCTCACCAGGTTTTTCATCAATCCTATGCTGACGACACGCAGCTTTACTGTTCCACTCCGCCGGCTGAGTCTTACTCTGCTATTAGCTCTATAGAAGCTTGTATCAGTGATGTCAAGGGCTGGATGCTAAAAAAACAAGCTTAAACTAAATGATGATAAAACGGAAGCCCTCTTGTGCCATAGAAGAAGACATCAACCTTCACTCGTCAGTCTGCCCAATCACATCAAGGTGGGCGACAGCAACATCACCTTCACGTCATCCGTTAGGAATCTGGGATTTATTGTCACTGATGACATGACACTCGATAGACATGTAGCATCTGTCTGTCGGTCTGCCTATTATGAGCTCCGTAAGATCAGTGCTATCCGTCACTTTCTCTCTACACGTGCTACCAACACTCTTGTCTGTGCGTTTGTTCTTTCTCGACTTGACTACTGCAACTCCTTGCTGGCAGGCTGCCCCTCATCCCTCATTCAGAGACTCCAGAGAGTACAGAACTCCGCTGCACGTCTGGTACTTAGAGCAAGGAAACGGGACCATGTCACTCCTCTCCTTCGTTTTCTACACTGGCTACCCATCCGTTCTCGCATCCAGTACAAACTGTCTGTGCTGTGTTTTAATTTCTTTGCTGGCTCCTGTCCTGACTATTTCTCTGAACTTCTCATCCCTTACTCTCCGGCCAGACAACTCCGCTCTTCGTCTGACGACCGTACCCTAACTGTTCCTGTCACCAGAACAACAACATATGGTCACAGGACTTTTGGCTACTGTGCTGCAAAACAATGGAACTCTCTTCCTTTCCATATCTGCCACCTTCCTACAACTGAATCTTTCAAATCTGCACTGAAAACGCACCTCTTCCTTGAGCATTTCTCCTAACACAGTCCACACAATGCTCGTCCTTCTTAACCCCGCCCCCTTCCCTCTTGCTACTTTACCCATCTTTCTCGCAGAATCACTATATTTCTCTGTTCCTGTTACTTGATGCCTTTTGTTTTCTGTTTCGTCAGTACTGTCGTTTTCTTTCGTCCCCTTTGTTCTGTGTCTACTTAGTCCACGTCTCTTCCTCGTTTTAAGCGCTAAGAGCATGCTCTCTATGAGTGTGAATATGCGCTATAAAAATCTTCACTATTATTATTATTATTATTATATTCTTTATTGCGTCATGGGTGATGTAATAAGCAGGTCTGCGTCACAAGATCACGTGGCTACTCAAGAACGTGCCGCTGTTCTACCTAAGCTTTTGAACGATTAACAAAGTAGAAAGGAGTCTGAGCCGCGAAACGTTACACCTTCATACCTTCACACCTTCATACCTTCATCTATTGCTTTACGTTCTACTCTTGTACCTCATCTTTATGTTGTTCAGTGTGTCTACACGTATCTCACCGTCCACTGTCTGTTATCTTTCATTATTGGTCTGCGCGGAGAGTGGGATCTATCTTGGTCTTGATGCTGCGCGTTATAAGTGCACGTTATTATTATCATTATTATTTCACACACACACACACACACACACACTGCATTATTGAGTGATGCAGTCTAACATCATCTAACGTATGGCTGGCAACCATTATTAGTAGCGCAAGAGGCCGTTTCAGCGCGGGTCAAGTTGTTTTAATTGACAGGAAGGTCTGCGGCCATGTATAACTTTGCCTTGATAAGAGAAATGCAGCGTAACACCTACATATATATATATATATATATTTCACTTCCTGTGTAATGGCCGCTCAGGTCCAGCCCTGACCTCTCGTGCACCATTACATTTTACTGACAACTAAAGGTTGAAGGCTGTTCAGGTCAGAAACCTGACCCCTGGTCATAGTATCGCAATAATCATAAATTAAGGAAGTAAAACGGTGTCTAAATATTGCATACAAGTGTTACCGAATTCATTGGACAGCTCAGCTGAAGACATCCCTTACCTTGAAACCAAAGGTGTCTAATATCGATTCATCCCTGTGAGGGACAGATTTTTGTAAGTGTATATGATGTGATTTTTGTATCACCCCTGACTGTTTATATTTCTGCCTGGAGTTTCCACACTTTATGGTGTATGTTTCAAATGTATGTTGAACGCAGTCGGGGAGTTGAAAGCTGTTAGAAGGGTGTATTTCATGTTATCCTATCTTCAGTCTTTTGATCGTGACTGTACCCCGGCCTGGACAGCCAAGAAGGCAATCGTTCTGTTGCTGAAAGAATACGCACATGGCAAATCTCCTGAGAGAGTGAAGTTGCTTAGAAGTGACAGCCCCTTTCTTGAGGCCAACGTTTTTGTAACGATTTTACCCATTGTCTCTCCCTCGCTGCCGTAATGGGGCAAGTAGACTGCTCCCTATGGGAATCGAACCTGCTAGTATGGGTGTCTTCTGATTCGGACGACATTGTTACAACCAGTAGGCTTACAGTTTTTCCTGTCATGTCTCCTCCGATTTCATGAGCTGCGCTGAGAAGATGCCTTATATCAGGGTCACCCCGCCTTCTTTTGGTTTCCCCGAAAATAAGCTCTGAAATGATATTTCAGGATGCTTGTGATATAAGTCATATCCCAAAGTCAGCCAGACGGACGGATTTCGTTGGTCCGTTGAATGATAATGTAATGATATTAATATATAAATAACGTTATAAGTTATGACAATGTTCCACAAAAGATGACATGACTATTAGAATAAATATAGTATATTTATATAATGGATATAGATATGAAACAAAATATCCCCTGAAAATAAGCCCTAAATCCTCTTTAGGAGCAATAGGAGACGCGGTCTTATTTTCAAACGGCGATGAACTGCAGAAACCTTTTTGAAACAATTGGAACAAAAGCTAGCTATATAATAATGACAGTCAACATCATACCGGTGTCAAGTAAGCTCATATACTTTATAAATCTACTGAGATATTTAATAACTTTTATTTTTATTTGAAGCAGGTGGTGGTATTGGTGTTTTACACCAAGCCAGCAACTAAAGCTATATCACGGGAAGCCAACCAGCCATGTAAACAGATGCCACATGCCGTCTTTTTATATGAGTTCTGACAAGTAATACAAGTAACACAAGTCTACATATTCATGTAACATTAATAAGGTCCCATATATGACCACAAATAACGTTCATGAAAAAAAACCCGGCCTGTTGTTTCGGATTGCTTAAGGCATATGAGTAGATATTATATAAATCTTTACACAGAGTAAACACCTCTCGCACAGCGTTGAATAAGGTTAGAAATTTAACAGCTTTTTTATAGCAATTTTTTTTTAGTGTCCTTGCCTGCACAATATGTCGTGTAGCCTCCCAGCAGGAAATATTTATCGCAAACCGGCTGTCCAATCTAGCGGAGAAAGCCAGCAGACTGTGACATAGTTATCACGTGATGTTATGCTGTGGTCTATATCACCGTTTAACACACACACACACACACACACACACACACACACACACACACACACACACACACACACACACACACACACACACACACACAAATGCATGACATGTACACGTCGGCTGAGACTATCTTGGATTACTAGGGCAGGCAGCTCAGGTTTCACTGTGAGACGAATCACATGCTTGTACCACAACAAGGGTAAAACGTGTTTCCTTTGCTCAGTCCTCGTGCGCCTCACAACAATAGCGGAACACGCAAGGACTGCCGTGCGTTCTCAAAAAACGTCTCTCAAAACATTTTTGCCCTTCCCCACCTATATAGCAACTTAAAGGACTACTACGATATTTTGTTTCTAATGATTGAGCAGAACTAAGCTCTACATAAAACAGTTCACTCATCCACGTTTATAAGCCAGTTCTTCCTCTGACCACAGCGGCCTCGACCACCTTCCGAGGTACCTTGAAAAATAGTCCTCGACAAGTCCTCCGGGTCACATGGTCAAGCCAGAGAGCTTACGCCGTTTAATTGTTGCAAGTTACTTATAGACATGTACAAATAACAGGTTTATGGCCCAATAAAAAAAGGAAACGAAAAGATGTAGGTTTGCTAAAGTAGTGTGCGACAGCTGGCTTCGCTTAAAAAAAAAAACAACGAAAGCAAGAAGCGGGGAGGATTTATCGATATTCGGACAAGTCACATTCCAGATATAAATGCACATGTGTTAGAAAGGAGATATCGAAGGAAGCTATTGAAGTCTCTACCACAGGGCAGTCTTGTGTCAGGGATGATCGTAAGCCGAACATTAAGAGCCATTGAAATATGTAGTCACAAGGTCTAAGTGTCAACAGCGGGGCGTGAAACAAGTGCATCTCGTACAGTTCGTCATGCAACACATTTACAAACCCAGAGATCTTCTTCTTTTCCTTCTTTTCTCTCCCCCGCCCCCGCCCCCTCCACAGAAACACGCACAAACATGCACACCAGTTTGTCATTTCAAGCAGTAATATGCTGTAAGTGGTTCAATGTGTCTAGGGCATTTCATGTGGCCGCTTTCTTACTTACTCGCGCCCTCCCCGATCCATCACAAAATAGTTCGCTCTCTTTAAAACACGCACGCACACACTCAAGCATATAAACAAAATTGTAGATTGATGTAAAAGGCGTCTGTCGAGGCGAGGTTTCTATTAAAATGCACTGACGAAATATGCACGTGCGCGCGCGCGCGCACACACACACACACACACACACACACATGAGAACAGGCATGTGCAACTGTTTCAAAAAACAGTTCACTCATCTATAAACCCGCACTGTTAAAGATGGATGCTATTTTAGTGACACATCTTTCTCCGTGTAACGCAGTCTATTTCAATTCTCAGGTGGCAAACGATTTACCGTTCTATGTAAAAAATAAAATAATTTACTGTCAGTAAATCAACATTTATACACTTTACACTTAGCACCAAGACCTGCGCAGTTGACTTAGCGCTGTCAATGTACAGAGGATAATTTATTACTAGTTCAACCGGCAAAAACAACAAAAAGAACAAAAAGCAATATGATCAGTTTATTGGTTTGCCAAGCATCATGATGTAACTATCCACGCCTGTCTTTCCTGAAAAAAGCAATAATAGACACCCACGGACTAATAAAAAAACCACTTTTTTACCACAACAAACTGGAACAAACATGTAGCGACAACTCGATAAACTCTCGGATCACACTTGGGTGACTAACCGTCACAATATTGTTTGATGATTATTAACCACGTATCCATCCCAGTAAAAAATAACCCCAGGCATTTAGTTTAGCAAAATCACACAGATATATATTGTCATATTGTGTTAGATTGTACCCTTCTCTCTCCACAACAACGAACAGCGTATCACAACCGTAATAGCAAGTGTTTTTGTCTGAGACAGGAAACCAGTCACAACACCAGGGAGTACCTGGGCTATGCATTCTGACACGCACAAGACGCCTTGTTGTTTCTCTCAACGACATATTTACAAACTCCCAGTGTGCTACTTTGTCAGCAAACAGTTCTGAACTAGAGCCCAGTATGTGAGCCCAGCACACAGTCCCAGAGTAGACATGCTAACCTCTTAGAGCAATCAGCCATCAGAGAGAATAAAGCCCAAGCCCCTGTACATTGCCACAAAAATCTCAATTATACCCAATAGCTTTGTACAGTTCTGAGTTTCTTGCTCTTCTGAGGAGTACACGTGGCTTGTTGTCGATACATTGATGAAACTGTTAGTACTTTTTGTTTAACAGGACATATATTGTCTAATATCTGACAATGTCGGGCAACTGTATCACGTGAAGCTCGCATAAAAGCCAGCATGTCAGGGGTGGGGGGTGGGGTGATGTAGAACTGTAACAGTATGTGTCATGTTCAGAAGGCCCTTTTATGCCTGGCAAACTGTTAATAAGCTCCACTATTCGTCATACGCAAAAAAAAAAAAAAAAAAATGCCCTACGAAAACCCAGCTATCTGTGTGCTGGGTAATCTGCCACAAAACAAACCAATGTCAAAGCCCACATATTTGTCTGGAAGCCAGATCAGTGGCCTCAGACAACCCTGATAACCCTGATAACAGCAAAGCAATGTCTGTTAGACTGGAAACCCAACATGTGTCGCTTAGTCCGGTAAACTGCCACATTATCCTTAATATATCCTGCTTCATTCAACCCATCTCAAAATCAACACTTGTTGTCTGTTAGCTAAGAAACCATCGCAAAGAAAAAAACATTTAGTCGGGGAAATAGGATCGATATGTTCATATCACAGGGATCAGAAACTTCGACAGAAAAATGACTATTATTTTACTGATGCTTTTCTCTGTTTTGTTTATTGGTAGTCACGCACATGTAAAGTCAGGCACTGTGCAGCCAAGAATGTGTGTGTGTGTGTGTGTTTGAGAGAGAGAGAGAGAGAGAGGAACAGACCGGAAATTTGTCAGATTTTTACATCTGCATCCAGTTATCAACAAGTGGGGAGACTGGATTAACTGATGGTCCGCTCGACTACAGATACTCTACTCTGTGTCGATTTGTCTTTAGCGGAAAGCGTGTTCAACAAATGTTGTCAGCCGCTCACAAGTGTCTCTGAAGTGGTTCCACTCGAGAAACCTACACAGAACACTTCATGGCACCAGGAATAGCGGTTGTTTACGGCTGTACAGGCACCGTATTGGTGTACAAAACACAGTGGCATAAATAAACACAGTGCCATAGGTCCTTGAGAATACAAGACACACTTTTCAAGTTATTCAGGAATGTGTTGAGCAGACACCTTAAAATGTTGAAGTGATGGAGTGATACGTCGATCCTCTGTGTGTGTGTGTGTGTGTGTGTGTGTGTGTGTGTGTGTACGCGTGTGTGCATGTATATAATTATATATATATGAAGATGAATCCATCTCACATCAAGAGTCCCCACCTTGTGTGTGTGTGTGTGTGTGTGTGTGTGTGCGTGCATGCATATATATATATATATATGAAGATGAATCCATGTCACATCAAGAGTCCCCACCTTGATACCCCCCTGGGCACGATACAGCACTTGACAAGTCAACCTGCAACCTTCCTCTCCCGGTGGGGTCTGGCAGGGTTGGATTGAACGCCTCTCTTCCCAGCACGGTCCGGCTGTTTGGGACCCTTCCTGAGAACTTTGGGACCTCTGGGCGGCTTGCGTTCCCCATCCACGACAGAAGCAACAGTGTGCGTCTGCTGCACCGCCTTCCTCTCTCCACCTCTAGCACGTGGACTTGCTGTAGTCGTCACTGCGTGGCGCGGCGAGTCTTTGCCACGGGTCACCAAAAGTTTAGCGTTCTCCAAAGCGAGGCTCTTGTTCTTCCCCTTTGTGATGTTGAGAAGCGGAGCGACTGCTTTGGGTTTGGGGCCCTTGGACTTGTTGGGCCGGAACGGCAACGGGTACATGGCTCGCACGACCGGGTGGCCTTGACGTTTGCGTTCCTCGTCCTGGATGGTCCGGGTTTGCACCGAAAAGGCTGGGTTGTGCTGGCTGGCCAAGGTCCACACCAGAAACATCAGCAGCGTCACCCACGAGCCGGCGATGACCAGCTCCAGGCAGCGTCTTCTCATTAAATAGAGCGTAGACTGAAAGATGAAACGAGACAGAGAAACGATGAGAGGGCGCACGAAACATGCACGTGGCAAAAAAGGAAATAAATAACTAGGTAAATAATAGATAAATAGAAAAGAAGGAAGATATCACACATAAATAGTAAATAACACATTATTACAAAAGAATGAGGATAGCATGTTATAAGGAAAGAAGGAAAGGTAAATTACTAGAGCTCAGTAGCTGCAGGGAGGGTGAACTGTGATTCACTCTGTCTACTGTGTCTAGGGCATTGCACGTTGCTGTTGACCTTTCTGGTTGAGCACGGAGTGATTTCTAGTCACAGGAATATAGTATATAACATATATTAGACATTAATTAATTAACTGGTCTGTTGGTGCGACGCATTTCACTCAAGGACAGCAGATCGTTTGGGATACAGTGTCACGACTCATAAATATAATTAGGTCTCGCTCTAGCAGCGAGCATTCTCCGGGAAAATATCTAAACCTTCTGCAAGCCTTTTGTAAGCTTACTGAGCTGGTGTCAAAGAGGCAACAACTGTCATCTGAGGTCAGATAGAAAGAACGACACAAGCAAGAAAGATAAATGAAGTGGGTTGAAAACGCCAGTACCACGAAGAACATGGAACATGCTGGTAATCAGAGACTTAGTTACCAAGCGAGAGTAAGTCGTTGTCCCGAGGGCATTAGTGTGACAAAGCACATACTGCTTTATGTTACCTAACAGTAGGGCATCAGTGTCACTTCTTGATGTCAGTTAACCCTAGGTAATCTGTGCTTTATAACTACGGTCTCGGAGATAAAACAACATTGGTAGGGTAGGGTCTGGACATGGGTCACAACCACCGCACGGTAACGGTAGCGTGACAAACGAGGTTTGCGGCGATAAACGTTGGCGAGTGCACGTACCAAGGCAACACCTGACGCCGCTCATCTTTTGCCAGCAGTTATCAATTTACTGTGTATACAATTATGTATGCACGATTGACTGTGTATACAATTATGTATGCACCATTGACTGTGTATACAACTGTGTCGCATACTAAAGACACGCTAGACTGCCTGCAACAAGAAACTACTGATATCTTGCTGAGTAGAAGGTCACTAGATCCATTAAAAAAATGGGGTTCGAAACTCCAGTTTCGTGAATCACCGGCTATCGCATTCACGGGCGTTCACAGTTCGTCGTTCAAATATCTGTTGGGCTGTTTTGATCGCACAGAGAAATCTTCTGGAACACAGCCATGGGTTGTTCGTTCGACACAGGCATCTTTGTGTGAATAATCTGCTGAAGAAATAAAGCTGGGGAGGTGCTGAGGGAGGCGTGGGGATAGACTGATAGTAACATTGACTTATTATCCCCTTTGCCAGCTTCAAGATACAGCGGATACCAAAAGTACAGTAATAATTATAACCAGGCCATGCAACCACGGTTCTCCCTACAACAGCCAACAACCAAGAGGTTCATAGTTTGCTTATTTCTCCACATTAGTGAACTCCCCAGAATATTTTCACTTGTTGAAAACACACACACACACACACACACACACACACACACACACACACACACACACACACACAAAATACACGGTATGGGGTTAGTGCCAGGTTAGGTTAACCAAGCATGTTACGCTGCTATTCAGTGTTTAAGTGGATAAATACATTACTTTCAGTTATTCTTACACCCGTCCTTTCTATTTATAGGTCTGTAATCTTGCCATGAAACTTACACAACCGCTATACAGCTTGATAATTGACTGTAACACTTGTAAATGTCACTATGATAATTACTCTTTAGGAAGGTGTTGGCAGTGCTGCAGAAGACTTTACACCGGAGTCATTATCTGATTATTTCAATTATTCGACACAAAAGTGACTTTCATGTATTTGGACGATACGCACCATTTCATTTGATTTTTTTTCGATACAGATATACATTTACACAATTTTTACACAATTCTACTGCTTAATCCACAAAGTACCTGTGCATCATTCACACATTATGTTTGTGTGTGTGTGTGTGTGTGTGTGTGTGTGTGCGCGCGCGCGCAGCATGTGCCGGGACTTTACAGGCTGTTGGTAAACATAGTAAACAAATGTAATCAGCGGTAGTGAGAGGACAGACAACAACAAGGGAAGAAAAAACGATCCTTGTTTGTTCCTGTACATTACGAACCCAGTAGAAAAAGTCGAATCAAAGAAATGAAAATGATCTTGTCAACTTCGACCCGAGCTTTGGTGGCAAGTTGTAAACTTACCATCACGCACACAGACAGCTTACTGGCCATAGTCCGCTGCAGTGCAGTCGTCGCACGGCCTCACATGTCGTCTGCTGCACACAAACTGTTCGGGCGTTTGGAGGCGGCGGCACTTTACAACTGGCAGAACAGTTCCATCCCGTTCCGAAAACACAGTCACTATACCAACCCCTCTTCTCTCGACTGCAAAATAACAGCGGCGACGGATCTTCTGCAGACGACAACGAGCAGACGTTGCGATTCAAATCGAGGCTGCAGTTGATGTGCCGCCCGCTCAGCGCTGCGCACAGTCACTACGAGGCTCCAGCGAAGCTCCTGTGAACAGTTGTAAAGGGCAACGCCCGTCACTACATTCCTTTGCCGCTTCGGTCTTGATTTCTCAATCCTTCCTACCTGATAATGCTTTACACAGCCACTAACCTACCCCCCCATTCCTTCCTTTGCCCCTAAAGGTCAGGTAGACCTTGCTTGGAGCGAGAACTTTTCCAGCGCAGAGCTGACCCGGTTAGTAGCAACGTTCATCGATTCATGGGTATGAGCGAGATACCCCGGCATTGGCGGGGGCCTTCCACGCTTCACACAAAAGCATGAACACGGTTTTTGTGCACTGCAGTCTGTTGAGGCATGCACTGTGTTCCGGCTGCTTACTCAAACGTTGCGAAAGCACCCGAGCTGAACTGCAGGCCACCCTTCTTCCGTGTTGGGAACGACTTTTCCCTGGGTAAGGGTACGGTTTGTGCGGCGCGAACTGCGACCCGGATCTTTAGCGCGGGATGTTTGTGACGAGGATCGGTTTCCCCTCAACAGTATCAGGCCTACGAGCAAATATATATCTTCTGCATTCTTCTGTTGTGCCTTCCAGTCTTATTTTCTCGCTTCATTTTAAAGACTCTCGATAGCAAAGAGATTTCGAAACGGACACAGATTACTTGGCACACTTGGCATGAACCTGTGCTGCAGTGACATTTTTGATAATATTCCTCAGATACTTGATATATACGAGTTGTCCTCGCTTTGCAATATCTGCATTATATAATACACATTTTTGTGCTAAAAAAATACAGATAATAAATTCTTCCGGCTGACACAGATTTATGTGTAAAGGCCTAAACGCCAGCTGCAGTCTCATACTAATGACTCGAAGTGGGAAGAAAACAGCTACAGGTTAAGGCTTAATAATTTTACCTAGCTTATAACCATTGAGTGTTGCAAGAGTAATGTGTACAAGGTGGTGGTTAATGCAAAATAATGTTCACTGAGAGATATATCATACAATGTATTGGATTGAAGTCTTTCTCAATGCCTGAAGCTAATTTCTATGCCTACATTTTTCACTTGTCACCAGGCCCTCCCCTTCTTTCGCATTTTATGTAGTCGACATCGACCATGCAGCACAAATCAAGGAAGGAAGGAAGGAAGAAAGCGAGAAAGAAAGAAAGAAAGAGAAAAGGAGAAAGAGAGAAAGAATCAATCTCTCTTCTTCTTCTGCGCAACCTTTCGTTTGTTTGGGATGGAGGTGGCCGGGGATATCTTTGCCACTGCGAGATCATGTTTTACACTACATGCAAGCATCGACTTTCACCGTGTGCGAGGAAACACTTGACACGAAAAATAACACCTGTTGTCAATGGCGTATGAGGGTGGTAGGTGCCCAGGACGAGCGAAACAGCATGCACCCCACCTTCCATCCTCGGTCACCAAGTACTTGCTCAGCTATAGAAGACAAATCAATCACTATTGAGATTAAAAGTAGGGTTTTGTCAAAATACCACATTTGAAATAACTAGCATAGACTACAAATATGTCTCTAATAAGGATTTTACTGACAGACATAGACACAATGCATGGCAAGCTTCTGATCCGAAAACTGACTGCAGCTTTAGCCGAGGATTCGCACCCATTCCGACAGGAATTATGCATCAGACACATAGACAGAAGTGGTAGGTGTAGAGTTCTTAAAGCTAGAGCCACACATCATCTGCAATCATTTATCCCAACTGCAATCAAGATATACAATCAACTCGTGGATAGGACACGTGTATGAATGCAGCTTGTCCTCTTTCCGGAGTGCCCACTTACATGAATATGTTTGAACAGATGTTATACCGTTTTCCTATTTTGAGAGGTAATAATAATTTTTAATACTTGCGAGCGAGAGACTGTAAGTGCCAGCGTAAGGGAATTAATTGGATGTAGTCAGTTTATGTTCTTTTTTTATAACCTGTGTTGATGTTTTATGTAAATTGATGTTCTTATGTTACCGTCGGCAGACAAAACAATTTCATGAAAAAGATTAATAGACATATTTTGTATTTTAATTTTGTATCTCTGCTACTGCAAAACACGACCCAAGATCATCCAGTCAAATTCACATTTAGACACAGAACAGGTTGTCAGCCCCTCAAATAATCCCCTAAAAGCAAATCTTAAACGGACGCAGTCGAGTAAATAAAAACAAAGATGGACAAGATCGCTACCATAGTCTCTTTACATGTTTAGTAAGGACTAAGTACCGTTACATTGATTGTAATCCCTCTTTCAGGTAGTGAATGTCGCTGAATGTCGTTTTAAACGGACAAATATCGACTAACGCTTAATCAGTCCGGGCGCAGCTGTGTGTGAAGATCACAGAAAGTCAGTGGTTTGAGGGCAAAAGTTCGCGATACTAGAACTTTGCTCAACATGCTGAGCTAAACCAAAACTGTTTGCCAAGACATTTGTTCTTCGGTGGTCTGAACTAAACCTTCCATCAGACACACGTCGACCTACGTTTCACCAAGTTTGACCACAGAAACTGATGGTTTGGGAGCGAAATGTTTGGGACATCAAAACTTTGGTCAGCATTCTAGGTCCAGACTTGATTGCCAGTATATTTCCAATAATCTGTTAGTACAATGGGAATTTAACGGGACTTTAACACCTCTGGGTTGATCCACACACAACCGCTGTCACCACACACATCGTTCGCTTGTTCAGCCAGATGAACAGCCGGTCAAACCACAAAAACAATAAAATAAACAAAACAAAAACTAGAGGCAAGGACAGGAATGCGTACATATAATTATCACTATTTTTTATTGTTAATTGTCTTAAAAACTTCTCAGTGGCAAGCTTTTAAGGGTCGTCCAGGGCACGTGTCACAGACTTTAGACTTTAGGAGAATCAAAGATGATATTGTTGCTCCCAGGGTGATACATAATAAACCTGTTGAAATTATTAACTCCTTCAGGTACTTAGGCACTGTTTATGATTGCCGGTTCAAATGGACTATAAACACCAAATATATTGTTAAACTTGGCCAGCAAAATATGTACCTTTATGTAAGCTCAATAGTTTTTCAGTTAGCAAAGCAATCCTGGGCCGTTTTTAAACCAGTCGTTTATTGAGAGTCCTCTCTCTTTTTTCCTTTGTTTGCTGGTTCTGCAGTCTATCTTTCCATGACAGGAATAGTCTGAACAATATTATCCACATCTGGTCTAAGATAATTGGTATCAAACAGAGGGATTTAGCTTCTTTTTGTGATCAACAAATAGTCAGGAAAGCTACCCGTATTTTGTCAGTACCTGAACATGTACTAAAGGGAGAATTTGTGTCATTAAGTTCAGGTAAACGCTATGCTACACCTGTATGTAGAAATAATAGGCAACTTAAATCATTTGTGCCATCTGCAGTCCAGCTGCTAAATCACAAATGAATTGCTAGTGGTGTGTGGGTGTACTTATTTTGTAACTGATAGAGCACCTTTCCCATGTTTAAATAGCCCAATGGCATTCATATAAAGTTGCTCATTTTCATACCCACCACATATTAAATACCTCAGGGTCTTGTGAAGGAAAGAAAAGAAATGTTTGCTTCAAGCCAAGGTAATGCGATCTAACTATTGATCCAGTATTGAATATGGAAAGGTTCGCAGCTCAAAGAGGAACAATGGATGGCTGGCCTGAAGCAGAAAGCCTTACCACACTCCATAGCAGTCCTTTCAATTTTTGACGAGCCGTGGAACGATTCAGCGACCTCACGCATAAAATCACCAGTGCAAACGGTAATGAAAAATATCAACATGTCAAGCAAATGTTTCTGTACCATCGTTTTATGTTTGCTGATGTTGGTTTTATTTTTATTTTACGTGAAGTAAAAGAATAGTAAATCCTGTTTAAAATCGTCTTGGAAGATGATTACAAATATCATGCTCGATGCTCCATCATCATCATCATCATCATCATCATCATCATCATCATCATCATCATCATCATCATCATCATCATCATCAATTTGACTAGTAGAGAGCGTGACAGGACTGCCGAGTTCGGCGAGGGTAATGAGTGCGATGACGCTTGTGTTGCACCAGTGGTGTGGTAGTCATACAAGTCAGGGTCACGTGATCGATACTGTCCAATGATACTATTTTATTTCATGGATTGGTATACTCGTCTGTTCTTCACTAAGAAGATGGAGTGCATAGAAACAGCTGTTGCACTTTACAAAGACAATTCGATGGATGGTATTTTTTCCTGCGGAAGGATTTATTTTTGGACGAATGTGCGATGAGACCGTTCATTCTTGATGCCATGGAGCATTTCGAAGTATTTTTTAGTTCCTTCAGGACTGTTGACTGATTAAGAGCAGATACACATGTGTGACACACACACACACACACACACACACACACACACACACACACACACATACACACACACACACAAACAAACAAACACACGCACGAACGCGCACACACATGCACACACAGGAAGTGAAGAGTCGACAGGAGACGTTTTCTGTTTATTTCTACACCTGCACCAAAAGCTTAAGCCAGCAGGGGACTCATGCAGAGGTGAGGTCAAAAGATTTCACAGGAAAATATTTTTTGAAAATATGTGAAGAGAGGCTAACTGGCAACACCCCTGAAGATCAGAATGTCTCATCTTATCACACAAAATCGTTCTCACTATACTGAACTATAGGCAAAACTCAGAAGCTGGTGAATGACATGCAAAAAATATGACAAAAATACATTCTCGCCCGTGTAACTGTGAATAATTGAAAGCAAACATCGATTAACTATAAAGGCTTATTTAGCATATAATTAAAGGATTATTACTTTTTTCGTCAGTTTATTGATTTAATGAATGAAATTTTTGACATTATTTCTTGAAATGAAGCAGCAAAAATCTAAAGAACAATATCTCCTTCGCTGACATCTTTTCCATGCTATGTCGATGCCAGAGAATTAGAGAACACCCTTCTCTCTCTCTCTCTGGCAGCTAAAGATCTGTCTTCAGATTTTCGATTTCTAAAAGGGGAACAATAGCCATATTGCAATATCGCAGTCTAAGGACTTAAGCTCCAAGCCCTGTAATATTTTCAAAGGGAAGAAATTTTGCACGGTCAGAGCATAAAAACATCTCAGCATGCCTATACACATTGCACTTTCGGGTGAACTAATATATAAGGACTTGAGAGATCTGTCCGCTGTTGAAAGAGCACCTCAGACAGATATTTCATAGAAGTCAGAACCACGATACTGAATGTGCTGGTTTTTGTAGAAACAGCCATAATCTACACAATAATTAGCAGCACAAACACCCTCTGACTACTTATGGCAGTGCTTGATATGAATATTTTTTGTGAACTAACTCGTATCTTTACTACGTCGCAGCCATTCTGTTTGTGACAAGATTTAAAAATCACACTACCAAAGTCTTCTATTAAAAACCGTTATATAAAATTATAAAAAACAGTAATGAAGCATTAAATGCTTAAAAGTACTATTCTTTACAGACATATCAACTGCATCATTGAAATACGATTCCTGAAGACCCCATTTCACGGTCATCATTCTTCATACGATTTCTCCACGAATCCCAACAACAACAAAAATAATCATTTTAAACAAAATATTTGTCGGAGGGAATAAACATTAAAAGGCGTTCCATTCGCTTCTGTGAAGACTTCATGGCTGTTGTAAAGAAACTAGTTGGGACATAATTATTTTTTCTGGCAAAGAAATTATTTGAAACGAGCGAGTCTCCAGACTGCGTTAATATTTCAAAATCAGAAACCTCAGGTTTTAACGGCATCACCTTAAAATCCCACATGACTTTTTTTTTTAAAAAACGATGCTCAATTACAAGCCAAAAAAAGAAAAAAACAAACAAACATGCGTTGATGACAACTATAATAAAATAATATGCTGGTCTGATGAAAAATGCATAGTCTACAGCTGTATTATCAAAACACGAATAGACTTTTTCACAAGCTTTTACTAACCACGCAGTCTTCTGTGTAAAACTGTAAACGAACCGTTTCGTTAATTTCGGCGTTTGTCCGTTGAAACTGTTGAGTACAACACCAACTTTCCAGATTACGGGATCCGCAGAGTTTGGACATGGTCACCGAAACATAAAATGTCTAGCACTGTGCCACTGGTAGACGATTGGCTAGTCCTAATGACGAAAACGATGAAACTACCAACAACACACTACATCATGTGAGCATGTCCTCTGAATTTTTTTTTCTGTCCAACAGCATGTTAAAGGAAACGAGTTCCTCCCAAAACTTAAGGGGCCCGCTTGCCCAACCCTTCTTACTATTATATGTCAACATCCTTGCGTTGAAGAAGTGAAAGAAGATGGCTACCAATGTACGAGCAACATTCATAGCTAGGCATCTTGGATGCGCGATCCATTTTGTTTGCCGATATTCTCATGTAGACAACAATCCTTAATGATTAAAAAAAATACTCCTTACAGTATAATTACAAATATTGAACCATACTAAACCACTACAGTTACAAAGATTTTATCGTACTTGATTATTTAAGTTATAAAGATGTCACCACACTAGATCATTTATATTTACAAAAGCACTGATAAGTTACAGAGATTTGACCATACCAGATGGCTGAAAGATTTAACCATACTAGGTCAGTGTACAAGAATGAGATTCCTCATTGCCATGTTCAGTCTCGGGACAGAAGGAAGAGGTTAACAGACATGAAAGTAAAAACAAATGTCTGCCAAGTTCGATGCTAGATATAAGACAGTTTGAAAAATCCTGTTCAATAATCTAGAGAGGAAGCACATTCAGAAGCAAGGAGGAAAAGAAAGGCATAAGAAGGAAGGATTTAAGAAGAAATAACAAAAGGAAAGAACAGAACATAAAATAAAGGGAAAAAAATGTGGAAAGAGTCACGAAGGAAAGACCCTGAGCTTAAAATGAAGAAAAAACGTTGGTGATAAAAGGTGTTTGGTATTTAGGCTTATGAACAGATAAAACAAAAGAAATACTGATTAATTTTGGCATCTTGGGGATAAACCTCAACCGCGACTGTGACAAGCACGAAATGGGTAAACGATATTTTCAAGGTACAGTGTGTTATTTCAACTTCTGCTACTTCAGCGAGAAATTTGTAAAGACTGCCGATTTTTTTTTTTTTTGGAAAGGCCACTCTTTAGAAATATAAATACAATAAAATCGCACTTCAAGCGATCGTTAAAGAATAAAATGAAAATTCGTTGGTGATCTTGCTAAGTTTGTTGCATATACTATCTTGCTTCAATGGGATCAAGAATAAGACACTAAGAGAAGGCACCAGTTGAAACCCAAAGAGAGCAAGGTGAGGGTAAGGCACGATTAAAGGCCATCTGCAGGTCACATGCTGGTTCTGACAGTTTAGGCGGAGTTTGCAGGTTCAAGCAGAAATCTCCTGAATGTGAAAAAAAAAAGGTTACGATATCTTATGGC